>CM035778.1:0-615870 GCA_020466155.1 Pachypeltis micranthus | reverse complement strand
ATCCAGCCCTAACCAGCCCCCAACCAGCCCCAAACCAGCCCTAACCAGCCCTAACCAGCCCCAACCAGCCCTAACCAGCCCCAACCAGCCCTAACCAGTCTCTAACCAGCCCTAACCAGCCCTAACCAGCCCTAACCAGCCCTGAACCAGCCCTAACCAGCCCTAATCCAGCCCTAACCAGCCCTAACCAGCCCCTAACCAGCCCTAACCAGCCCTAACCAGCTCCTAACCAGCTCCTGAACCAGCTCCTAACCAGCCCTAACCAGCCCTAACCAGCCCTAACCAGCCCCTAACCAGCCCCAACCAGCCCTAACCAGCCCTAACCAGCCCTAACCAGCTCCTAACCAGCCCTGCACCAGCTCCTAACCAGCCTTGCAACCAGCCCCAACCAGCCCTAACCAGCCCCTAACCAGCTCCTAACCAGCTCCTAACCAGCCCTAACCAGCCCTAACCAGCCTCTAACCAGCCCCCAACCAGCCCTAACCAGCCCTAACCAGCCCTAACCAGCCCTAACCAGCCTCCCAACCAGCCCTCCAGCCCTCTAACCAGCCCCAACCAGCCCTAACCAGCCCTAACCAGCCCTAACCAGCCCTCTAACCAGCCCTAAATCCAGCCCTTAAACCCAGCCCTAACCAGCTCCTTAACCAGCCCCAACCAGCCCTAACCAGCCCTAACCAGCCCTAACCAGCCCTAACCAGCCCTCTAACCAGCCCTAACCAGCCCTAACCAGGCCCTAACCAGCCCTAACCAGCCCTAACCAGCCCTAACCAGCCTCCTAACCAGCCCTTAACCAGCCCTAACCAGCCCTAACCAGCTCCTAACCAGCCCTAACCAGCCCTAACCAGCCCTAACCAGCCCTAACCAGCCTAACCAGCCCTAATCCAGCCCTAACCAGCCCTAACCAGCCCTAACCAGCCCTAATCCAGCCCTAACCAGCCCTAACCAGCCCTAACCAGGCTGTGGCCTAACCAGCCCTGAATCCAGCCCTAACCAGCCCCTGGCCAGCCCTAACCAGCCTTCCCTAACCAGCTCCCAACCAGCCCTAACCAGCCCTAACCAGCCCTAACCAGCCCTAACCAGCCCTAACCAGCCCTAACCAGCCCTAACCAGCCCTAACCAGCGACTAACCAGCCCTAACCAGCCCTAACCAGCCCTAACCAGCCCTAACCAGCCCTAACCAGCCCTAACCAGCCCCTAACCAGCCCTAACCAGCCCTAACCAGCCCTAACCAGCCCTAACCAGCCCTAACCAGCCCTAACCAGCCCTAACCAGCCCTAACCAGCCCTAACCAGCCCTAACCAGCCCTAACCAGCCCTAACCAACCCCTAACCAGCCCTAACCAGCCCTAACCAGCCCTAACCAGCCCTAACCAGCCCTAACCAGCCCTAACCAGCCCTAACCAGCCCTAACCAGCCCTAACCAGCCCTACCCAGCCCTAACCAGCCCTAACCAGCCCTAACCAGCCCTAACCAGCCCTAACCAGCCCTAACCAGCCCTAACCAGCCCTAACCACCCCCTAACCAGCCCTAACCAGCCCTAACCAACCCCTAACCAGCCCTAACCAGCCCTAACCAGCCCTAACCTAATGGGTGGAATGGCATAGGCCGCAGCTGAGCTGCCCGTTAAGCACATTGGACGGGAGTTTTGCGTATGGGAAAGGCGCAGTGCGTCTGTTGGACTGCGTCCTGCTGCCGAGTTTTGTTGTTTTGGGCGCATCCTGCTGCCGGGTTTTTTTTTTTTTTGTTTGGGCGCAGGGCGTTGGGTGCGCACTCTGCTGCCGGTCCGTGGAGAATTTCATTTGTTTTGGGCGCAGGGCGTTGGGTGCGCACTCTGCTGCCGGTCAGTGGAAAATTTCGATTGTTTTGGGCGCAGGGCATTGAGCGCACTCTGCTGCCGGTCAGTGGAGAATTTTGTTTGTTTTGGCGCAGGGCGTTGGGTGTGCACTCTGCTGCCGGTCAGTGGAAAATTTTCGGTTGTTTTGGGCGCAGGGTGTTGGAGTGCACGCCCTGCGACCGTAAGCAGTGGATTAGGGCAGGTTTTTTTTTTTTTTTTTTTTTCCTCTTTTCTTTCCCCTCTTTTTCTTTTCCTTTGCTCCGTATCCTACTCCGTGCAGGTGCTCCGTATCCTACTGCCAGTAGGTTGGGGTTTGAGGCGTCGTGGGCGCAGGACTGGTCAGGCTGGTTTGCTGGCTACTTCATGTTCCGGTTCAGGGGCTCCCACGCCTCCAGGTTTTTCCTCCGGTTCGCCCAAGCCTGCGCAGCGGCAAACCGGGCGAGCTGCGGCCCTTGGCGAGAGAAGCCCAGCGCTGCATTCCTTTGTGGAATGGCAGCGCTGGCCCTCACGTCCTCATACAGGCCGCAGTCATGGAGGACGTGGGCAGCATCCTCTGCCACTCCCGTCCCACAGGGCACTCATTGAGCAGCCTTCTGAAGTATTGAAGGCGCGCGTTGAATGCCCCGTGGCCCAGCGAAGCTGTGTCGCCGCAAGGAGGGCGCCACCACTTCATTTCAGGCGGTCCCTCACTGACGGCATGATGCCAAGCATGTGGCGGGCCGTGGTTCCGCTGTCGCACCTTGCCTGCCACTGGTCGAGTAGCCAACCCTCGGCCATGGTTATGCGGCACTCAGCGGAGTCCACACGGAGCATCTCCGGCACCAGGCCCAATAGTGGCCCCTGGTACGGCGTCAGTCCACGGTTTTTATATGGTGGCACATGGCGTCGCGGTCCAGGCGCAGGTCCAGGGGCGGTGTGCCAGCTAGGACCTGTAGGGCAAGGTGCGGCGTGGTGCGGTATGCTGGGAGAACTGCCAGCAGTGCGTCTCGTTGGAGCGTCCTGGCACGCTGCCTATCCAGCTCGGAAGGCGCGATCCACCAGGAGCGCGGCTGCGTCACCGCACTATGGGCTGGAACACCGCCGTAGTAGAGCCGCCTTGTGTGTGGTGACGCCCCCACGAAGGGCCTGCCAGAGCCAGGACGTGGGCAGTCAGTGCTGACACCTTGCTCCTGAGTAGGGCAAGGTGTTGTGTGGAGTCTTCCCCTCGGGCAGAAGGCCACACCCAAGTATTTGGCCACAGCCGTCAGCACTGTGTTGGTGCCAGGAGCTGTTTGCACAGTGCGGAATGGGAGTGCCACCGCCGACCTCATTGCGATTACTTGGGTTTTGGCAGCGGCAAGCTCCAGGCGCATCTCCGGCACCACCCGCCAATGAGCCGCGCGTTGCCCTTTCCACATGGAATTTGGCGGCTCGGGGTTGTCTGCGCCGCCGACTACGGCCAGGTCGTCTACATAGGCTATAGGGGTGTAGCCTTGGCCCGTGAGGAGGTGGAGTAGGGGGTCCAGGAGGACTGTCCAAAGGAGGGTGGAGAGTACTGCTCCCTGTGGGCAGCCTGCCGTGACGTTGATTTCCGCCGCTGGTCCCCTCCCGTGGCAGCGGTGCGATCCTCAGGAAACTGGCAAGGATGCCATAAAGGTCTGGTGGGAGTGCCAGTCTCCTGAGCGCCCCCAGCACCGCTGGCCACCACACCGTGTTGAGCGCTCCTTTAACGTCATAAAACGCTGCCAGGACAACACGGTGGGGCTGGCCTCACCACCTCCCGGAGGCGGTCCATCGCCCCACCGTATTCTGATGGGGGACGCCTCCGTACTGGTGAGGGTGGAGAGTTGGAGTGGATGGCGGCGGAGGGAGGCGAGAATCAGTTTCTCGAGCCATTTGCCCTCAACGCACAGCAGGCTGATGGGGCGATAAGAGTCCGGCGTGTCTGGCGGGCGGTTGGAGTGCTGAGGAACAGGACCACCGATGCCCTCTTCCACGGGCGCGGGAAGTAGCGCAGTGCTAAGCACCCATTGAAGAGGTCGGTGGCCCTTTGGATTATGGCCGGGCGCCGCTGATAGGCAGCCGCATATGTCCCTGATGGACCAGGAGCCTTGTGGGGTGCCAGGCTATGCAGTGCTTCTGCGACCTCCTCGACACTCCAGGGTCCCCTGTTCTGGCCAGTTGTGGGGCTGCGAGCGAGTCGCCTGAGCTGCTGGTCATCTTGGGTGTCCATGTTTGGGCGGTCAGGGGGAAAGAGGGCTGTTAGGAGGTTCATATGATGCTCCTTGATGGTTGCCGTTGGCGGAAGGTTGGGGGGTAGAGCAGGCGGAGGGAGCCTTGTGATTTTCCGCACCAGCTGATATGGGGCTTCCCACGGGCTTGTGGAGGGCTTCTCCCCGACAAACCGCCGCCAGCTTGCTCTTTGGCTCTCCTAATGAGTCTTTTGTGCTGGCGGCGGGTTTCATGGT
The DNA here is from genome assembly GCA_020466155.1 of Pachypeltis micranthus. Lineage (NCBI taxonomy): Eukaryota > Metazoa > Arthropoda > Insecta > Hemiptera > Miridae > Pachypeltis > Pachypeltis micranthus. The sequence goes on along the minus strand of CM035778.1, from coordinate 611,590 downwards.
ATTCCATGAGGGAGGCCTGTTGGTTGTGTGGAGAGGCTCGGTGGGCAATTCTTCTGAGGCGTTTTACCCTTCTGCTGTGAGCGCCTATTTCCGGTGTCCACCAGGGTGCTGTGTTGCGTTGGGGTGGTCTGCATGATGGTATTGACAGTCGCGTGCAGTCCCTGACCACTTCGGCCAGTGCATTGACTGCCACGTCGAGCTCGTCCCTGGAGGTTGGAATGGGTTCTGGTGGGTCTTGTGGCACCCGTTCGTTTGCGAGACGGGTGTAGGACTCCCAGTCCGCGGCACTAAATGTCGGTCGGGCACGTGGACCCGCTTGCAGCTGCCTAACGCCTCTCAATTTGAGCGTCCACTGCAGCAGGGTGTGGTCGGCTCCTGGGACATCTGACTGTTGCCACTCCTCAATTGTTCCGGGTAGCCGCACCGCGAAGGCCGCATCCACAAAGGATGATCCCTGTGGCCCCACGAAGGTCGGTCTTTCAGGTGACCCTAATAGCTGCAAGTCCGTTGCATTCAGCAGGGCCACCACCTCAAGCCCTCGCGCATCTGCCCCCTGTGAGCCCCATAGGGGGTGGTGGGCATTGAGGTCCCCTGCCACAATGACTGGTGCAGGGGCCAACTCAGCCAATACTTGCTGCAGCGTATCGAGTAACCAGCCCTAACCAGCCCTAACCAGCCCTAACCAGCCCTAACCAGCCCTAACCAGCCCTAACCAGCCCTAACCAGCCCTAACCAGCCCTAACCAGCCCTAACCAGCCCTAACCAGCCCTAACCAGCCCTAACCAGCCCTAACCAGCCCTAACCAGCCCTAACCAGCCCTAACCAGCCCTAACCAGCCCTAACCAGCCCTAACCAGCCCTAACCAGCCCTAACCAGCCCTAACCAGCCCTAACCAGCCCTAACCAGCCCTAACCAGCCCTAACCAGCCCTACCCAGCCCTAACCAGCCCTAACCAGCCCTAACCAGCCCTAACCAGCCCTAACCAGCCCTAACCAGCCCTAACCAGCCCTAACCAGCCCTACCCACGCCTAACCAGCCCTACCCAGCCCTCACCAGCCCTAACCAGCCCTAACCAGCCCTAACCAGCCCTAACCAGCCCTACCCTAAGGGGTGGAGTGGCATAGGCCGCTGAGCGGCCCGTTCGCTCATTGGACGCGGGTTTTGCGTATGGGGAAGGCGCAGTGCGTCTGTTGGACTGCGTCCTGCTGCCGAGTTTTGTTGTTTTGGGCGCATCCTGCTGCCGGTTTTTTTTTTTTTTTTTTTTTTTTTTTTTTTTTTTCCTTTTGGGCGCAGGGCGTTGGGTGCGCACTCTGCTGCCGGTCCGTGGAGAATTTCATTTGTTTTGGGCGCAGAGGCGTTGGAGCGCACTCTGCTGCCGGTCAGTGGAGAATTTCGATTGTTTTGGGCGCAGGGCGTTGGGTGCGCACTCTGCTGCCGGTCAGTGGAGAATTTTGTTTGTTTTTGGCGCAGGGCGTTGGGCTGCACTGCTGCCGGTCAGTGGAAAATTTTCGATTGTTTTGGGCGCGGGGCATTGGGAGCGCACTCTGCTGCCGGTCAGTGGATAATTTTGTTTGTTTTGGGCGCAGGGTGTTGGGTGCACGCCCTGCGGCGGTAAGCAGTGGATTAGGCAGGGTTTTTTGTTTTTTTTTTTTTTTTTTTTTTTTTTTTTTTTTTCCTGGGCAGGTGCTCCGAATCCTACTGCCAGTAGGTTGGGGTTTGAGGCGTTGTGGGCGCAGGACTGGTCAGGCTGGTTTTTTTTTTTTTTTTTTTTTTTTTTTTTTTTTTTTTTTTTTATTAAGCTACTTCATGTTCCGGTTCAGGGGCTCCCACGCCTCCAGGTTTTTCCTCCGGTTCGCCCAAGCCTGCGCATAAGCGGGCAAACCGGCGTGGCTGCGACCCTTGACGAGAGAAGCCCGCGCCGCATTCCTTTGTGGAATGGCAGCGCTGGCCTCACGATCCTCATACAGGCCGCAGTCATGGAGGACGTGGGCAGCATCCTCTGCCACTCCCGTCCCACAGGGCACTCATTGAACGCGCGCCTTCTGAAGTATTGAAGGCGCGCGCGTTGAATGCCCCGTGGCCCGAAGAAGCTGTGTCGCCGCAGCGAGGGGCGCCACCACTTCATTTCCAGGCGGTCCCTCACTGACGGCATGATGCCAAGCATGTGGCGGGCCGTGGTTCCGCTGTCGCACCTTGCCTGCCACTGGTCGAGTAGCCAACCCTCGGCCATGGTTATGCGGCACTCAGCGGAGTCCACACGAGCATCTCCGCACCAGGCCCAATAGTGGCCCCTGGTACGACGTCAGTCCACCGGTTTTTATATGGTGGCACATGACGTCGCAGTCCAGGCGCAGGTCCAGGGGCGGTGTGCCAGCTAGGACCTGTAGGGCAAGGTGCGGCGTGGTGCGGTATGCTGGGAGAACTGCCAGCAGTACGTCTCGTTGGAGCGTCCTGGCACGCTGCCTATCCAGCTCGGAAGGCGCGATCCACCAGGGCGCGGCTGCGCATCGCACTATGGGCTGGAACACCGCCGTGTAGTAGAGCCGCCTTGTGTGTGGTGACGCCCCCACGAAGGGCCTGCCAGAGCCGGACGTGGGCAGTCAGTGCTGACACCTTGCTCCTGAGTAGGGCAAGGTGTTGTGTGGGTCTTCCCCTCGGGCAGAAGGCCACACCCAAGTATTTGGCCACAGCCGTCAGCACTGTGTTGGTGCCAGGAGCTGTTTGCACAGTGCGGAATGGGAGTGCCACCGCCGACCTCATTGCGATTACTTGGGTTTTGGCAGCGGCAAGCTCCAGTCGCATCTCCCGGCACCACCCGCCAATGAGCGCGTTGCCCTTTCCACATGGAATTTGGCGGCTCCGGGGTTGCCTGCGCCGACGACTACGGCCAGGTCGTCTACATAAGCTATAGGGGTGTAGCCTTGGCCCGTGAGGAGGTGGAGTAGGGGGTCCAGGAGGACTGTCCAAAGGAGGGTGGAGAGTACTGCTCCCTGTGGGCTGCCTGCCGTGACGCTGATTTCCGCCCGCTGGTCCCCGTGGCAGCGGTGCGATCCTCCAGGAAACTGGCAAGGATGCCATAAAGGTCTGGTGGGAGTGCCAGTCTCCTGAGCGCCCCCAGCACCGCTGGCCACCACACCGTGTTGAACGCTCCTTTAACGTCATAAAACGCTGCCAGGACAACACGGTGGGGGCTGGCTCTCACCACCTCCCGGAGGCGGTCCATCGCCCCCACCGTATTCTGATGGGGGACGCCTCCGTACTGGTGAGGGTGGAGAGTTGGGTGGATGAGCGGGCGGAGGGAGGCGAGAATCAGTTTCTCGAGCCATTTGCCCTCAACGCACAGCAGGCTGATGGGGCGGTAAGAGTCCGGCGTGTCTGGCGGGCGGTTGGGTGCTTTGAGGAACAGGACCACCGATGCCCTCTTCCACGGGCGCGGGAAGTAGCGCAGTGCTAAGCACCCATTGAAGAGGTCGGTGGCCCTTTGGATTATGGCCGGGGGCGCCCGCTGATAGGCAGCCGCATATGTCCCTGATGGACCAGGAGCCTTGTGGGGTGCCAGGCTATGCAGTGCTTCTGCGACCTCCTCGGCACTCCACGGTCCTCTGTTCTGGCCAGTTGTGGGGCTGCGGCGAGTCGCCTGAGCTGCTGGTCATCTTGGGTGTCCATGTTTGGGCGGTCAGGGGAAAGAGGGCTGTTAGGAGGTTCATATGATGCTCCTTGATGGTTGCCGTTGGCGGAAGGTTGGGGGGTAGAGCAGGCGGAGGGAGCCTTGTGATTTTCCGCACCAGCTGATATGGGGCTTCCCACGGGCTTGTGGAGAGCTTCTCACCGACAAACCGCCGCCAGCTTGCTCTTTGGCTCTCCTAATGAGTCTTTTGTGCTGGCGGCGGGTTTCATGGTATTCCATGAGGGAGGCCTGTTGGTTGTGTGGAGAGGCTCGGTGGGCAATTCTTCTGAGGCGTTTTACCCTTCTGCTGTGAGCGCCTATTTCCGGTGTCCACCAGGGTGCTGTGTTGCGTTGGGGTGGTCTGCATGATGGTATTGACAGTCGCGTGCAGTCCCTGACCACTTCGGCCAGTGCATTGACTGCCACGTCGAGCTCGTCCCTGGAGGTTGGAATGGGTTCTGGTGGGTCTTGTGGCACCCGTTCGTTTGCGAGACGGGTGTAGGACTCCCAGTCCGCAGCACTAAATGTCGGTCGGGCACGTGGACCCGCTTGCAGCTGCCTAACGCCTCTCAATTTGAGCGTCCACTGCAGCAGGGTGTGGTCGGCTCCTGGGACATCTGACTGTTGCCACTCCTCAATTGTTCCGGGTAGCCGCACCGCGAAGGCCGCATCCACAAAGGATGATCCCTGTGGCCCCACGAAGGTCGGTCTTTCAGGTGACCCTAATAGCTGCAGGTCCGTTGCATTCAGCAGGGCCACCACCTCAAGCCCTCGCGCATCTGCCCCCTGTGAGCCCCATAGGGGGTGGTGGGCATTGAGGTCCCCTGCCACAATGACTGGTGCAGGGGCCAACTCAGCCAATACTTGCTGCAGCGTATCGAGTGTGGGGGTGATATCGGCTGGTCTTGGGGGAATGTATATAGAGACTGCATACATGGGGATGGGCCACTCCATTCTTGCCACCGTGACATGGGACGTTGAGAGGGTAGGGAGGTAGATCGCTGGGATCCTGGTGTCCACTACCAGTGCCGTGAGTTGTGGCGAGTGCCAGTGGTTGTGTGGGGGGAACACTGTGTGTGTGGACGGGAAATGCATTCTCCCAGTTTGTGCCCGTGGGGCTCTTTGGAGAGAAAAGGAGGATGTGGAAGGGTGCACTCACTGCTTGGTGCTGGAGGTGGGAGTGGGGAATGAATCTTTTGCCCACATTTAGGCATCCCACACGCAGTGACGGCTCAGAGATGGAGTCCATCATGTCTTGTTTGTTCCCCCTCCTCCTGGGTGTCCGTGGGCGGGGTGGGGCGCGAGTGATTGAGTCCTGACTGCTCCTCACGTGGTGGGCGGGCCGCCATAGTCCACCCTCTGCACTGAGGCTTTCAGGGCAGAGAGATAGCTCGCACAGGTGCTGGCTGATGCAGGATGATCTGCTGGTCGTTTAGATTTGGTGCAGTTGGCACACTTGGGACCAAATGTCTTTGGGCAGGTTTGCACGTTATGTCCCCGGCTGGCACACCACGTGCATACTTCGGGGCCAGTGCATTTGCTCAGGGAGTGCCCAAATCCCTGGCATCTATTGCACCGGGTCAGGGAGACGTGGTCGCTAACCGATAGGACCAGCCAGCCCAGCCTGACCTTGCCTGTCTCTAGCAGGCGCAGACGCTGCGCCTGTGGTACTTCCACTACCCACGAGGTGAGGGGCTGGTTGCGCGGGCCCGTTCTGTAAATGGGTAGTATGTGGTTGCTTGCGGTGATGATGTGGGGATTGTCCTGGTGGAGGCTTTCGACCAGGGTGTGTGCTTCCAGGTGCGATGGGACGCCCCGAATTAGCATTCGAGGTAGTCGCGTGGTGCGTGCTACTGCGGTGACCCCTTCCATGCTAGCAGCGGCAGCAACCAGCCTGATGGCGTCCTCCGGGGTGCTCACGTCGATTGCGACCCCTGCGAGGGTAGGTCGTGTACGTTTGGCACCATGGGCCTCCATTCCTGCACCCGACAGCTTGGCGTAGAGCTGAGCGTGTCCGGTGTCCTGCGTTGTTGATCGGAGTAGGACAGTTGTAACTCCTCCTGCCTTTGGTGTTGGGCCTCCCCTTTTGGCGAGCTGTTGCCTAAGAAGTGTCTTGGTCGATTCTACTGTAGGGGCAGGGGCCGTTGTTTGAAGTTGTGAGGGAGGGGCTGGTGCTGGCTGTTGGGGGGGAAGGGTAGTAGAAGTGGAAGCGGTTGCGGTCGCGACTGGTTCTGATGCTATCGCGGTGTTGGCAGCCTTTCTGCCACCCCTTTTACCGCGCCTACGCCTGCCCATTCTTTGCCATTCCAAGGAGGGTGTGCCTGCCGGTAACCCTGAGTCCACGGGTTCCGCGTTGGCATGTCCTGAGGTGGCGATAGCGCTCTCAGGTGTGGGGTGTGAGTGGATGGGGGATGCGGTGCGCTGCTCCAAGGCATCCAGGCGGGTAACCAGTGGGGCTACAGCGCTGCGAAGCAGGCGTTCGAGCATGGCGGATAGGTCCTCCGATGCTGGTGCAGCAGTGGTCGGACCGGATCGAGCGTTACCTCAGCCGCACTCACCCAGCTCGCGCTCTGTGGTTCCTGGGTTGTGATGCCTGTCGTCAGGTCCACTGCTGACTGTGCCAGTCTGACCATTGCATCAATGTGGTCCGTCAGTGACCCAAGGACCTGTGTCATTCGTTGTCTATTGAGTAGGGCGGTAATGATACGATCCCTTAGCACCATGATCTGTTTGAGAGCCTCCTCGGCGGTCATTGGGAGTTGCAGTCCGATGGCTTACCGTGTGCGGTAGGGTCGTATGGCGTGGGCGGATTTACAGCGTGGATGGCTCTTATGTCATCAGACCCATAGTGAGAGGGCTGGGCAGTGGATTGGGTGTGTGGGCGTGGTGTGGGAAGTGTTTTGGTGTTGGCTGTGGTGGTGTGTGAGATGTCCGAGTGAGAGGTCGTGTGTTTGGATGTGAGGGGATTGGTGGGGGGTTGTGTTTTGTGTTGTGTGTGTGTTGACGTATTCCGTGTGATGGTGTGCTGTTTGGATGCTTGAGCGTGTGAGGTGGTGAGCAGACACTTGGCCGCCTTGCCCCTTGTGACTGGTGGGGAGGGAGCCGGGGTTCTCTTTACCGCATTTGCGAAAGAGGAGGTGGTGGGGGTGGGCATGGGAGTACCCGAAGAAGAAGTGGTTGGTGATGCTGATTTGTTTATGGTTTGTGCTGACATGGTTGTTTGATTGTGTTGAAAAAAAAAAAAAAAAAAAAAAAAAAAAAAAAAAAAAAAAAAAAAAAAAGGGGGGGGGAGGAGAAGGAAGGATGAGCTGACACCGAGGAACCGGAGCCCCGCGAGCGATGCTCAGGCCCAACGAGCCGCGGCAAGCCGACGGTGGCCTCGGCCCAGGCCCCCGCATGGGCCGACACGGTTCCCTTCCAGTCACCAACTGGCAGTATCGGGTGCGCACCATGGGTGCGCAGGCTCCCAGCGAGATTATACACCTGCTGTTCAGGGCGGCCACCCCCCGCTGGTTGACGGGTTGCCAGGCCCCAGCTATCAGGCGCCACGGGAGGAGCATCACCAACTCCGTTCCTCCGTGGAGGATAGACTGTACCCTCCGCCCGACAAGCCGCCACGCGCCGAAGGAGCCCGGACGCCAACGACGCCCCAAGCCCAACGGCCGCCATCCTGTGGGGATTAAGGAAGGAGCGGAGAAAGGGGAAAGGTAAAACGGGTGAGGGAGGAATTTGGAACACCCGAAAGTGACTAACGGAGGCAGGGGCGTCGACCCCTTCTGTTCCGGTCTCGAAACAGCCGTTCACCAGCAGATTGTCCGCGGGATCGTATTAGGCCGAGGCCGTATTCCGATCCACCCCATCCTTGTGGAGCACACTGGCTCCGACAAAGATGGGGCCCCCTATCCGCAACCTGGGGACGCGCCCGATAGGGGATGCTGCCCCACACGGGAACCAGCCCTAACCAGCCCTAACCAGCCCTAACCAGCCCTAACCAGCCCTAACCAGCCCTAACCAGCCCTAACCAGCCCTAACCTAATGGGTGGAATGGCGTAGGCCGCGGAGCGGCCCGTTCGCTCATTGGGCGGGGGTTTTTGCAAGAGGGGAAAGGCGCAGTGCGTCTGTTAGACTGCGTCCTGCTGCCGAGTTTGTGTTTTGGGCGCGTTCTGCTGCCGGTAAGGTTTTTTTTTTTTTTTTTTTTTTTTTTTTTTTTTTTTTTTTCTTCCTTGGGCTGCTGGACCGTTGGATTCCCGTTTTGGGCGCAGGGCGTTGGGTGCGCACTCTGCTGCCGGTCAGTGAGAATTTTGTCCTGCTGCGGGGTGGTGAGGGCTCCCAATTGTGTTTTGGGCGCAGGGTGTTGGGTGTCCGCCCTGCTGCCGGTAAGTGAGGGCTTCCAATTCAGTTTTGTTTTGGGCGCAGGGCATTGGGTGTGCACCCTGCTGCCGGTAAGTAGGAGGTTGCGCCTGTCCAAGCTGCCGGGCTGAGTCAAGGCTGGCCAGAGCTTTTTTTTTTTTTTTTTTTTTTTTTTTTTTTTTTTTTTTTTTTTTTTTTCCTAAGCTATCTTTAATATAATTAAATTAATAATAATAATTAAATATAATTAAACTTGTCCCGGTTCCGGGGGCTCCCACGCCTCCAAGTCTTTCCTCCGGTTTGCCCAAGCCTGCGCGAAGCGGGCAAACCGGCGGGCTGCGGCCCGCGACGAGAGGAAGCCTCGCACTGCATTCCTTTGTGGAATGGCAGCGCTGGCCCTCACATCCTCGTACAGGCCGCAGTCGTGGAGGACGTGGGCAGCATCTTCTGCCACTCCCATCCCACAGGGGCACTCATTGAACGCGCGCCTTCTGAAGAATTGAAGGCGCGCGTTGAATGCCCCATGGCCCGAAAGAAGTTGTGTCGCTGCAAAGGAGGGGCGCCACCATTTCATTTTCAGGCGGTCCCTCACTGACGGCATGATGCCAAGCATGTGGCGGGCCGTAGTTCCGCCGTCGCACCTTGCCTGCCACTGGTCGAGTAGCCAATCCTCGGCCATGGTTATCCGGCACTCGACGGAGTCCACGCGGAGCATCTCCGGCACCAGACCTATCAGTGGCCCCTGGTACGACGTCAGTCCACCGGTTTTTATGTGGTGGCACATGACGTCGCAGTCCAGGCGCAGGTCCAGGGGCGGTGTGCCAGCTAGGACCTGTAGGGCAAGGTGCGACGTGGTGCGGTACGCTGGGAGAACTGCCAGCAGTACGTCCCGTTGGAGCGTCCTGGCGCGTTGCCTATCCAGCTCGGAAGGCGCGATCCACCAGGACGCAGCTGCGTACCGCACTATGGGCTGGAACACCGCTGTGTAGTAGAGCCGCCTTGTGTGTGGTGATGCCCCCCACGAAGGGCCTGCCAGAGCCCGGACGTGGGCAGTAAGTGCTGACACCTTGCTCCTGAGTAGGGCAAGGTGTTGTGTGGGTCTTCCCCTCGGGCAGAAGGCCACACCCAAGTATTTGGCCACAGCCGTCAGCACTGTGTTGGTGCCAGGAGCTGTCTGCACGGCGCGGAATGGGAGTGCCACTGCCGACCTCATTGCAATTACTTGGGTTTTGGCAGCGGCAAGCTCCAGTCGCATTTCCTGGCACCACCCCGCAATGAGCCGCGTTGCTCTTTCCACATGGAATTTGGCGGCCCCGGGGTTGTTTGCGCCGACGACTATGGCCAGGTCGTCTACATAGGCTATAGGGGTGTAGCCCTGGCCCGTGAGGAGGTGGAGTAGGGGGTCCAGGAGGACAGTCCAAAGGAGGGTGGAGAGTACCGCTCCCTGTGGGCAGCCTGCCGTGACGTTGATTTCCGCCCGCTGTTCCCCCCTCCCCGTGGCAGCGGTGCGGTCCTCCAGGAAACTGGCAAGGATGCCATAAAGGTCTGGTGGGAGTGCCAGTCTCCTGAGCGCCCCCAGCACCGCTGGCCACCACACCGTGTTGAACGCTCCTTTAACGTCATAAAACGCTGCCAGGACAACACGGTGGGGGCTGGCCCTCACCACCTCCCGGAGGCGGTCCATCGCTCCCACCGTATTCTGATGGGGGACGCCTCCGTACTGGTGAGGGTGGAGAGTTGGGTGGATGAGCGGGCGGAGGGAGGCGAGAATCAGTTTCTCGAGCCATTTGCCCTCAACGCACAGCAGGCTGATGGGGCGGTAAGAGTCCGGCGTGTCTGGCGGGCGGTTGGGTGCTTTGAGGAACAGGACCATCGATGCCCTCTTCCACGGGCGCGGGAAGTAACGCAGTGCTAGGCACCCATTGAAGAGGTCGGTGGCCCTTTGATTATGGCCGGGCGCCGCTGATAGGCAGCCGCATATGTCCCTGATGGACCAGGAGCCTTGTGGGGTGCCAGGCTATGCAGTGCTTCTGCGACCTCCTCGGCACTCCACGGTCCCCTGTTCTGGCCAGTTGTGGGGCTGCGAGCGAGTCGCCTGAGTTGCTGGTCATCTTGGGTGTCCATGTTTGGGCAGTCAGGGGGGAAGAGGGCTGTTAGGAGGTTCATATGATGCTCCTTGATGGTTGCCGTTGGCGGAAGGTTGGGGGGTAGAGCAGGCGGAGGGAGCCTTGTGATTTTCCGCACCAACTGATATGGGGCTTCCCACGGGCTTGTGGAGAGCTTCTCACCGACGAACCGCCGCCAGCTTGCTCTTTTGGCTCTCCTAATGAGTCTTTTGTGCTGGCGGCGGGTTTCATAAACCAGCCCTAACCAGCCCTAACCAGCCCTAACCAGCCCTAATTGGAGACTGACTGAACAGATGTAGTAACCCATTTAGAGTGATTTTCACCAAAACAGCACTGATCGTGATAAGTAAATCAAGGCTAGCCTATTTCATTCCCACCACGCAAGCCAAGAACACTGAGGGATACAGTTTGGATAGCCGTGATTATGCTGCGATTAAACCAGCCCTAACCAGCCCTAACCCGCTGTTCCTGACCGGTGGGGAGACGGTTGCACCCGGGCCTCTTTCGTGGCCCATAACAACCCATCAGCACCTCAGTGGCCTTACTGCATATGTGCTCTTCCTTCCTCATCTAGCTTCGTTGCCGGTCACCCCATTTTTCTCATCTTCATTAGACTGAAAGGACGCTTTCGCCTTATCAGTAGCACGCCTCTCGGCGTGCCTGGGAACAGCGGGCCCCCCTGCCCTCCTGGCTTCAGTCATACCTCTAGGTATGTCCGGGCTGGACCTCGTGGCGGCGCCAGGATTTTATTGGCTGAGACGGAGTCTTCCGTATTTTCTGAAAGTCTTTACTTTCTTTCCAGGCAGGGGCGGAGACGTAGGCACACTCAGTCCGTCGGGCTAGGTACTCTGCCCCCTCTTCTTATATCTTGGGGTTTTCCCATTACTGCCTAGACCGCTCCATTGATCAGGCTAGGTACTCTACTCCTCTTCTCATAGCATGGAGTTTTCCCATTGTTGCTCTGTCTTGACGAGTCTTCTTGCCCAGGTCTATGCTGACACTTATACACACACACAGACATAAACACACAAGCACACATATACACTAACATTAACATTCACTCATAATAATTTACATGCACTCCGTATAAATTACATTCACACCTCAGGGGGTGTACTGGGATATTCCGCCCCCTGTTCACTACTTATACCTAATTGGTGAAGGAGGAGAGGGCGAGTATTTGTATATTCCTCCCCTCCCTCCATCACCGCTAACCTAATTCTAACCTATATCACAAATTACTTCTACCCTAGATAAACATAAATAGTCTATTAATCGCTGATGGGTCTATCCTCTCTTCGACCACCCACAGACATATCTGGACCTGGGCCTCGTCTTCTGTGCCATTTTGCAGCAAATGTCTCCATCTTGCAACCGCCTTTCTGTTGCTCAACTAATCTATTTAGTGGCCCGTCGTACTGGGCACTTCCGGTGAGCAACACCCTCTCCTCTATGAACAGACTGCACTCCCTTAATATATGATCTGCAGTTTCGCAATGGTGGCCGCACGGACACCTTGCCGAGGTTCTCCTCCTGAACAGCTGCAGTTTTCCGTTGAAGCATCCGTGACCTGTGTAGAGCTGGGTCGATTCATGGCTTGGACATACATCTTGGCACTCTGTCCTCCTCCTTACTTCAGGGAATAGCTCGTGAGCGTGCCTGCCCGTCGTTTCTGTATCCCAACGGGCTTGCCATTTTTCCATCAGCCATTCCTCGATCTTCTCGCCCTTCGCCTCGACACTTTCTACTGCCCTCATTCTTCCTGCCAGTTCCTGCTCGATGGCTACCGTTACCCTGTTCGGTCTTGTTATCCTTATTTTGGCCACCTGCGCATCCAGAAACAGGTCAAGAGGTGGGCATCCCGCTATTACTTGGAGAGCTGACGTTGGGGCTGTCCTGTAGGCTCCCGTGACTCCTATCAGTATGGCCCGCTGGATCTTATTTGCGTTGTTCCTTACACTTTGCGAGGGCTTATTCCACCAGTTCGAGGCTCCGTACGAGACAGCAGGCAGAAACACTGTATCATAGTATCGCTTCCTGACTTTATAGGATGCACCCCATTCTGCTCCCGCTAACTTCCTCATCATTGCCATTAAATTGGACAACTTTCCACTTAAGTACGCAATTTGCGAGGCTGCCAGGAAGCTCCTTCTAAGCATTATGCCGAGGTACCTTACCTCTTTGCTTATTCGTATTTGTGCATCCCCCATTCTAAAGGCCACCGGGTGCTGTGGGTCACACCTCCCTCTAAACTGGATGACTGCCGTTTTCTCTTCAGCCAGTGTAAGCCTGGCTTTTTGGCACCACTCCTTTACCAACTTTGCTGCATGCTCTGCCGCAGTCATGGTTTCCTGCCTATTGCCGCCTCGCACCACTATTGCCAGGTCATCTACGTAGGCCACTGCAGCTATTCTTGCCTCCTCTAGTGCTCGCATCAATCCACTGAACACCAGGTTCCAGAATGCAGCCCCGAGGACTGAACCCTGGGGGCATCCGCGCTCGATTCTCATCTCTGCAACCTCCCCGAGTCCAGCCAGGTACATTCTGGCTGTTCTATCCCTGAAGTAATCCCTCAGTAAATCATACATGTTCCTCGGCAATTCCAACTCCTTGATTTCACTTAGGAGTAGCGGCCACCATACTGTATTGAATGCTCCTGCTATATCAAAGAACACCGCTATCACGTATTTGTGTTGTGTTACCTTGGTTTCACGAAGCAGCGTGGCTATGGCGTCTTCAGTGCTCTTGCCTTTAACACATCCGAACTGTCTCTCATGCAATTTCCCCTCCAACCTTTCCCGCAGTCTGAAATATATCATCTTCTCCAACAGCTTCCCCTCCATAGACAATAAACTTATAGGTCTGTAGCTGTTGGGATCTGTGGCTGCCCTTCCTTCCGACTTTAACAGGGCCTTGATCACAGCCACCTTCCACCTCTTTGGCATCCTCCCCATCTCCAGCGCACTATTGTACGTATCCAGCAGGGCCTCCCGATATGCCACGGGTGCCTCTATTATCATTGCCATGTCTATTCCGTCATCTCCAGGCGCCTTTCCCCTTCCAAACGTGCGCAGTGCCCCCGTCAGCTCTGCCGCCGTCCACCGCGGAGCTGGCTCCCCCCCGTAAGGTTGCTCTATGCCCTCCCTGAGTCGTTCATCCTCATGATCGTCCGCGCTCCTTGAGTCCCGGGGGAAGATATGTCGCAGATATAACCGGCAATTCTCAATCGGGGAGAGAGTACCTGCAGCCATTCCTTGTAGTCCACCCATGACTGCCTCCGGGGCTACCCTCTCCCTCAACACACGGTATGCCAGCCCCCACGTGTTCTGACTCGTATCTTCCGTGATGAACTTTCGCCAGAGGCCCTTTTTGCTCTTCTTATTTCTCTTTTAAGGTCCTTTTGGCGTGCTTATATGCTCCCCACGCCAATGTACCCTCCACTCCCCGCGCTGCTCTCTGCGCCTGCCTCCTGGCCCTCAGGGTGGCCTCCCTGCGTTGCCTGATTTCCCCACACCACCATGGCACCGCCTTTGCTCCTCCTACTCCTCTTTTCGGAATTGTCTTTTCAGCTGCTGCAACCATGGCGTGGTGCAGGTCACTGGCCAGCTCATCTACACCTTTAGTCTCTGGCTTTGCCCAGTACTCCATCATCTGTATCGCCAGCTCTGCTCTATATGCTTTCCAGTTAGCTTTTCTGGTCGCATACCTGGGTCCTATCCCCTCCACACTCCCGGGCTTTTCCCATCTCCAGGCTATGGTAATTAGGGCATGGTCGCTCGTGGTTAAAAATCCTACCGACCATGCCATACCCTGCACCCTGGGAGACATCCTGGCCAGTGTCAGATCAACGCATGACTGTCCCTGGGGACCTGAAAATGTCGCACCGGTTGATACGTCATTGAGGAGGGAAAGCTCCGCCTCAGCCAGCCAAAGTTGGATGCTTCTGCCTCTCGCGTCGGTGATTCTATCTCCCCACGACTGCGATCTGGCGTTGAAGTCACCCATGACTATTATTTCTGTGCTACCACTAATGGATCTGCTCAGCTCTGTAACTTTTTCGAGTATATTTTCCACCGACCCATGGTTCGGTAAATACAGGCTTATCACCACCACCGATCGCCCTTCGATTGTAAGATGCGCCACTGCCATATATTCTGACATCCATTGGTCTTGGCTAACGACCGCCACCCGCCTATCAAAAATCGCGATCGCCGCCCACGGCCGCACCCGCTGATCCCTCTTATAAATGAGTCGCTGCACACGCCCGAATCCCTTGACCTTGTTATTGGCGATCGGGGGCTCTTGCACTGCTGCTAGCAAGATCTTCTTCTCTGAAATCAACTGTCTAAGTTGATCCGCCACGAGGCCCTGCCTGTTCATATTGAGCTGAGCAACCCTAATGCAGGGCGCTATCATTTTCCATAATCCGTTGCCCTTATTTGCTGCTCCATTGCACGTCTCATGCACGGGCAACTCGCGCTTCCTGCATCGTGGTCAGCCAGCCATCCGCTCATTCGGCAGTTGATGCATTGTGGTGGGGACCCTTTATTGGGGCACGCTCTATAAGAGTGTCCCCCATTAGCGCACCACCCACACACCTCCTTATCCTTACAGCTGGCCGCCACGTGCCCATACCTCTGGCACTGGTAGCACCTGGTCATGGTAACATGGTCCACCACCCTACAGCTGAACCACTCTAGCATCACTCGTCCTGCTTTCAGAAGGCACAACCTCATCTTCGGCGTAGCTTGGACTACCCACTTCGTGACTGAGTGATTTCTAGGGCCTACTTTGTACATTGGGAGCAGCTCCTTTCTTCTTTCTTCCTCGTCCGTGTCGGGCAGGTCGTTCGATGTCAAGGCTTCCAACAGTTGGCTGGCATCCCACGCTGCCGGAACATCATGCACCAGCATTCTTGGCCTGTTGGACAGCACATCCAGTGCCTTGAGACCCGCCCCCTTTATCGGACTGCTCCCCATAAATTTGGTCTTTTCCTCCAGGGATGGCAGGACCACCATGACCTTCCCTCCTCTGGCTGGTTTGACACTAGTCACCTGCGCCTTGACGTCTTTGGGCTTAACTTTCTCTGTCAGCCTTGCCATGGCATCCGATCCATCCTCCGCTACCAGCAAAATCGCGTGCTCATTTTTCTGGGGCATGTTTCCTCCCTTGTCAGCTAGCATGCCCCGGAGCTCTGCCTTCACTTCGCCGATTGTCCTTGGCAGATGCTCCTGTTGCCGGCGCTTCCTGCCCTGCGTCTGCCATCCTTCCGAGATTCCAGCGTTCCCCACAGGTTCAACAGGTGCCTGCTCCGGGGCATTTGCCCTTACCACACCTGCGTAGGTTGGGAGGGATACTCCCCTCCTTGGGGTGCTCGCTACTTCACCAGCAATTGCTGCACCCCCACCATCTCCCGCGATTCTGTCAACCCTCTCGACAACCTGGCTTAGTGAGCGGAGGACTGGAGAGTTGCTCTGCGGTCCATAGGCTTGTATTGCCATTCTTATCTCCTGACTCACATCGTTTTTCGCTGCACTCTCCAGAGCTTGGATTTTGCCGGCTAACACAGCATTCCTGGCAGCTAATTTCATGCCAGCCATTGCGAGGCGAGAAATATGTTGCCTCATATCTCCCACCATGACATCCGGTGCGTACTCCTCAATCCTTTTGAGTATCCCCATTGCTTTCCCACCCAAAGCGCTTATCTCCTGTGTTGCAGTAACTGTTGCTTCCACTTCCTTTTCTTCCTCAGAATCATCTGGCCTTGCTCTCTTGGACTTCTGCACTGTACTCTTCTGTACGTCCTCTTCCATCACTACCAATTCCTGTTCCTATTCCTAGCTTTACTTATGTGAGTGTTCAGTTCCTATTACTTCTTATATTGCCTTATTTAATTTGATTTATTATCTGTTTTAACTTGCTTTATTTATGGTCTGTTAGCTATTTATTTATTCAACTTCCTCACCGACTCTTTATTGCTGTTAGACTTGTTGTTATTATTAGTTAGTAGGTTTGTTAATAGCGTTAATAGAATTTAATTATTGTTGATATTGTTTGTGAACGATTTTTTTTTTTTTTTCTTTTTATTTTTTATTTTTTTTTTTGTTTTTTTTTGTTTTTTTTTTTAACGGGTTAGTAACTGTTTAAAATGGTAGCGATTTATTTATTACTAATGGAACACAAAGGGGGAAACCCTGTATTAATTAACAACAAGCCCAAGGCTTCCTAGGGGAAGAACAAGGCCTTTAAGGTCTACCTCTAAGGTTTCAGCCTTCAAAGGCGCGACTCAAGCGCTTTAGTGGCAGCTCTATGAACTCGCCTCAACCTCCCACTGGAGCTGCCTCCCTCTGAGCTCCTAAGATGGCTGCCACAGGTTACTTCTTCTACCTTCTACACTAGGAAACTTCATCCACTTACATCCGCTCGAAAACTTAAGCTAAAGACACGTGTGATAGCTCAAAATAATCACAGAGCTGCACAGAATACACCTGCCACTAAACTAGCACGATCACTCGCGAAAAAACCACCAAATTAGAACACCAAACGTGAGAGCCCCAAGAGGAGATGTTTCCTGCTCAGAGTCAAGCACTGTACTAACCAGCCCTAACCAGCCCTAACCAGCCCTAACCAGCCCTAACCAGCCCTAACCTAATGGGTGTTATGAGCCGGGCCTGAGTAAACAGCCCATAGGCTCAATGTAGACGGCATGGTGGTGGTGGCAACACACCATTTGTCCAAGTGTAAAGAAAAGGTATTTCAAAAGGCAGAGAATTTTTTTTTTTTTTTTTAAATTATTTTTTTTTTTTTAAATTTTTTAATTTTTTTTTATTTATTTATTTATTTTTTTAATTTTATTATTTATTTATTAATTTTTTTTTTTTTTTTTTTTTTTTTTTTTTTTTTTGACAACAGTTAATTAGTGACAATAATTTTGACAACAGTGACAATGATAGCGAAAATAATTTTGAAACAAAGCAAAAGCAAATAATTTTGACAACAGTGACAATGATAGCGAAAATAATTTTGACAACAAAGTAAAAGCAAATAATTGTGACAGTAAAGCAAATTATAGTGAAAACGATTTTGACAACAAAGCAAAAGCAAATAATTTTGACAATAAAGCAAATAATAGTGACAATCATTTTGACAACGGTTAATTAGTGACAACACACCATTTGTCCAAGTGTGGAGAAAAGGTATTTCAGATGGTAGCGAGTTTTGTAATTTTTTTTTTTTTTTTTTTTTTCCTTTCTTCTTCTTGTTTTTTTTTTTCTTGTTTTTCCTTTTTTTTTTTTTTTTTTTTTTTTATTTTTATTTTTTTTTTTTTAATATATTTTTTTAATTATTTTATTTTTTTTTATTTATATTTTTTATATAAATATATTTTTTTTATTATTATTATTATTATTATTTTTTTTTTTTTATTTTTTTTTTTTTTTTTTTTTTCCCCTACTGCTAGGTCGCCGGTGATGCTGTCTGCGATGGGGCAGTGTTGGTTGCTGCTACCTGCTGTTGCTGTGTGGATGGTGTCCATGTCTCCATGTGTCGGCGTCTGTTGGCCCATGCTTGTGCGAATTTCGTGAATCTTCGTATTGCCGCTTTCGAGGCCAAGAGTTGTCCTGCCTGCGCTCGTTCTGGGAGCCGTGCTTGTTCACGTGCGCTTTGGTACATGTTGCAGTCATACATGACATGGGCTGCATCCTCCACAGCTCCACTACCACATGGACAGGCGTCAAATTCGCGTCTTTTAAAAAATTTCAGCCTGGCGTTGAATGGACCATGGCCCGACAACAACTGGGTCACTGGGAATGTCGGGTGCCACCAACCGTGTCTTAGGCGTTCTTGTATCACGGGAATGAGGGCATGCAGGTGACGGGGCGGTGCTTGCTGTGTCGTATTCAGCTTGCCAACGATCAATCGTGCACTGGACGAGCCAGTTCGAGACGTGCTTGCACGCCCTCTGCCTGGTTCAGTGCTGGGAGTAAATGCAGAAGTTCGCCATGGTAGGACTCCAGGGTGTCGTTCTTTATGTGGTGCTTGAGTACTTCGAGATCTAGGAGGCTGTCGAGCGGCGGACTCCTGCCAGCACGTGTAGGGCTAAGTGGGACGTAGTCCTGTAGGCAGGAGGATTGCCAGTAGTACGTCCCTTTGCAGGGTTCTTGCCCGTTGTCTGTCTTTCCGCGAGAGTATAGCGACCAAGTCGCTGCTGCGTAGAGCACTATTGGTTGGAACACTGCGGTGTAATACCTCATGCGAGCATGAGGTGAGGCTCCCCACGTTGGTCCTGCCAGCGATCTTACATGTCCCATGAGTGCTGAACATTTCTTCCTGAGGAACTCCAGGTGGGCCGTGGGACGTCCCGAGGGGGCTAGCTCGACGCCCAGGTATCGAGCGGTGGGAGTTATCCGGACGCGGCTGCCCGGAGAGATTTCGATTGCCTGGTAGGGTAACGCTACTGGGGACTTTAGTAGGACAATCTGCGTCTTCTCTGTGGCAAGTTGTAGGCGGGCTTGGTGGCACCAGTTCTCTATCAGTCTGGTAGCTTCCTGGACTACCAGTTTAGCTGTGCCTGGGTTGTTGGCGCCAGTTACCACCGCAATATCATCTACAAATGCGATGGGGTTGAATCCCCTGGAGTCCAGGAGTTCAAGTAGGGGTTGATGAAGGTGGCCCAGAGAAGGGTAGATAAAACTGCCCCTTGGGGGCACCCGGCTGTGATTTCAAGTCGGGCCCTTTGGCCCTGGGCTCCAGCAAAGGCCACCCTGTCGTCCAGGAAGCTTGTGAGTAGCCTGAATAGATTGGGGGGGATTGAGTGCGCTTGGAGGGAAGATAGAACGGCTGGCCACCAAACCGTGTTAAAGGCTCCTTTGATATCATAGAAGGTGGCTAGTACAATTCTATGAGGGTTGTTTGAGGCTACTCGCCGGAGGCATTGTATGGCATCAGTTGTGTTGCAACTTGGTACTCCTCCGAATTGTTGTTGATGGAGGTGGGGGTATATTAGTTGGCGGAGGGATCCCAGCATCAACTTTTCGAGCCATTTTCCCTCCGTACTGAGTAGGCTGATGGGCCTATATGAGTTGGGGTCGGCTAGGCTTCTGTTCTTGTCTTTTGGGAAGAACACAACGTTTGCTTCTTTGAGTGGGCGAGGGAAATATCCTGTTTCAAGACATCGGTTGAATAGGGTAGTATACAGTTGTTTCACTGTGGGTGGGGAGTTTTGGTAAGCAATTGCATGAGTCCCCGATGGTCCCGGGGCTTTGTTTGGTGCCATTGAGTGGAGGGCTTCCACGGTTTCTGCCATAGTCCATGGTGGGAGGTTCTGTCCCGGCAGTGGTAGTCTTGAGGTTCGCCTGAGGTCACTGTCTGTGGGTGTATCCCGCTCATGAGAGTCTCCTGGAAAGATGGTGGCTAGGAGTCCTGCGTAGGCCCCACGCATTGATGTGTGTGGAGGAAGACCTTGTGGTAGGGTGGGTGGGGGGAAGTTCATCATCCGGCGAACTACACGATATGGCGATCCCCACGGGTCCTCCGCTAGTTCATCCGTGGTGTAGCGCCGCCACGATGTTCTTTTGGAGCACCGTATCAGTCGCTTCAGGTCACGCCTTGCCTCTCGATACACTGCTAGGCGTGGTTCTTGGCGTTGGGTGGGAGTTCTTGTAGCTGCTCGTTTAAGTCGTTTGACCCGTTCGTGAGCTACTTGGATGTCCTGGGTCCACCAGGGAGGGCTAGTTCGTGTTGGTTGTCTGGTTGATGGGACTAGGAGGTTGGTCGCTTCTTTGATGACAGTGGCGATTGCTGCTATGGTGACGTCTACATCATCGTTGTTGGTGGGTGATGGATTTGGTGTAGTGTTTTCTTGGGTTAGTTTATCCTCAACGTATGATGAGTAGGTTTCCCAGTTCGCCGCTTTGAAGTGAGGTCGAGTTCGGTGACGTGGGCGTGGAGACCTATTGCTGTGGGGGTCTTGGGTGGTCCACACTTGAAGTGTGTGATCTGCTCCTTCAATGTCGTGCTGGTTCCATGTGTCAAAGGTTAGGTGGGAGGGTGTGGTGAGGACTGCGTCGATGTATGACGATCCTTGGGGTCCTGAGAAGGTCGGTCGGGAGGGCATGGCCACAACAAATAGGTTCCACGTGTTCAACATAGAGGCAACTTCCAGTCCCCTGTTGTTGGTGTCATGGGAGCCCCAGAGTGCATGGTGGGCGTTTAAGTCCCCCGCAATAATGACTGGTGTGGGGGCAATGGCCGTCAGTATATGTTGCAGGTCGTCCAGCGTCGATCCGATGTCGGTAGGGTGGGGAGGCAGATACACTGATACCACATAAAAGATGGTAGACCACTCTATTCTTGCGACTGTCAGATGAGGTGTGGAAAGTTGGGGGATGAACAGTGTGGGTAGAGTTTTGTCTACTATTATTGCTGTCAATTGGGGGGTGTACCGGTGTTGCGGGGGAGGGATGATCTGGTAGGGTGCAGGAAAGTTGATATGCCCAGTTTGAGCACCATGTGGTTCTTGTAGGAATATAATGTGAAGTGGGGTTTGTAGGGCAATTTGCTGGAGTATATGGTGTGGGAGGTATCTTTTACCAGTGTTGAGGCTGGCTAGGTGTAAAGGTGGGCTAAGGGTTCCGTGGCTCATGGTGTTCCTTTACGATGCCCTCCTCCAGGGTGAGTTGTGTGTGAGTGTCATGTGAGGTGATCTGTGGGGTGTCGGGTCTATTGGGTGGGTCTGAGGGGTGATTAGTGCCATAATCTGTTCGGCGAACAGACGCTTTGAGGGCAGCTATGTAACTAGCGCATGTGTTAGCCGTGGCAGGGTGGTTTGCTGGGCGCCGTGTTTTGGTGCAGTTGGTGCAGCGTGGTTCCCCTGGATGTGGACATTTGTCATGCTGGTGGCCTTGTTCTGCACACCAGCTACACACTACCGTGGCTGAGCACGTGGCTTGACTATGGCCAAAGCCCTGGCAACGATAGCACCTGGTTAGAGAGATATGATCCCTAACTGGTAGGACAAGCCATCCAAGTCGTAGTTTCCCTGTTTTGAGGAGGTGAAGGCGTAGAGCTGGGGTGACTTCTAGTACCCATGAGGTTAGCGGTTGTCCTCGTCGTCCTGTACGATGCACTAGGGTGAAATTTGAGCTAAAGTTCACCAGTGACGGGTTGTCTCGTATGAGGTAGCGCTGTAGATCTTCACTGATCATTTCAGAGGGTACCCCTCTTACGATGACGCGGGGCTTCTTGGTGATGGTTGGGGATGCTGATACTCCTTGGATGTTTCTTGCCAAGGAAATCAGTTTTGTTGCATCCTCGGTCGTTTCAACGTCGAGTGCTAGGCCTGCTGCAACTCTGCGAGACCGTTTAATTTTGATGCTCGAGAGGCCCGGGTCAGCGAGCTTGCTTAGCCAGGCGGTTGTGGTTGAGGGTGGGTCTGTGGATTTCAGGACTATTGTGGTCGCCCCACCTGCTTTGGGTACTGGCCCACCCCGTTTAGAGAGGAGCTGCCTGATTTCCCCTTTCGTCGATTCGACGGTTGGGGTTGCGTCCTGAGGCGTGGGATGTGGTCCCTGTGGGAGAGCTAGTTGCATTGGAGAATTGTGTCTCTTTAGGTGCCTGGGTGTCGCCTTCGTTGCTCGTGTTGCGTTTCCTGTGCCTTTTCTTCTTGGAGGGTTGCCAGTTGACGGAAGGGGTCAGTGCAGGCAAACCTGTGTCTTCGTCGTGGTGTGATTGTCGTGATACAGCCTGCTTTTGTGTTGGAGAGTGCTTTGGTTGATTTTCAACGTTGGGTGCAGTACGGGCCTCCACTGCTTCCAGGCGGGTCAGTATGGGTACCAGTGCCTCAAATAACAAGTTGCGTAATGGGGTCAGTTCGTTTTGTCGTAGGAGGCTTTCTGCTCTGGATCCCACACTCGAGCTGTTCAGCCTCTGGCGTAGCAGGGTTGAGTGGGGAGCGTAGTGTGTCATGGTGTGATTGATCACTCTCCTTCCTATTGTCAGGGGTGTCAGGGAGGCTTTCCGACGGAAGGCCTGCAGCCATCGCTGAGTTTGTCATCGTCACTAAGTGTTCCGCTAGGAAGACCATTGCGTCAATGTGTTCCTTGATGGATCCCAAGATGGTTGTGGTTCTTTGTCGCGCCATGAGAGCTGTTAACACGCGATCTCTCAGTAGGTGTATGTTCTCCATGACCTCGCTGGTGCAGTCAGTAGTAGTTACACCTATGGTGTGTGCTGCGGTGGGGTCGTATGGTGGGGCTGTTATGTCCGAACGTATAGCGCGGATGTCAGCGGGTCCATACACATGTATTTGCCTTGTGGGGGTTTGACGCAGTTGGGAAAGAGGCGTAGGTGGGGATTTCGCTTTGGAAAGCGAATTTAGTGGTGGGGTTTTTACCTTAGTGGCAGCCCCATTTTTGGCTTTGCCTCTGGTAGTAGGGGGTGACGATTTAGCGGTTGAACTGGTTGTTGTGGTCATTTTCGTCTTGTTTTACTATTTACGATTGTCAGGGGGTTTTAACAAGGAACTGAGAGGTTTCTTCCCTCTTTTTTCGAGAGAATTTTCTCTCTCCCTCTTTGTGAGCCTTTGAGAGGGCTCGAGAGCAGAGGGGGAGGGCCGTTAATGGCCGCTGGGCAGCTGGAGGCGCTCGCTGCTTAGCAACCCCCCTTTTGGAGCCGAGAGTCGGCAGCTCTGCAACTCCCTCTCCTAATTACTCCGCCAATAACGGCTCCTCTCTGTCCTTCTCACCTCCTCAGCTCCTTCTCTACCACTTCTTGAGCCTCCCAAGTGATTTGAGCGTTTGAAAAATTGGAAGTCCTGTCGTGATTTCGCGCTTATTCTAATTGAAATTGTGCAAAAACTGTTCGTACAAAAATTGTGAAACTTACACCAAATAATGTCCTGAGAGAGTCCGAAACGTTTGCCAAGTCTTGTCCGTATTCGATCACTTTTTTACCACTTTTATAGCACTTTAGGCGAGAGGCCTCACACGGGGATGTTGTCTCATCAAGAGCTCAAGAGCGACTAACTCAACCAGCCCTAACCTAATGGGTGGAATGGCATAGGCCGCTGAGCGGCCCGTTCGCTCATTGGACGGGGGTTTTGCGTATGGGAAAGGCGCAGTGCGTCTGTTGGACTGCGTCCTGCTGCCGAGTTTTGTTGTTTTGGGCGCATCCTGCCGCCGGTTTTTTTTTTTTTTTTTTTTTTTTTTTATTTTTTTTTTTTTTTTTTTTTTTTGGGCGCAGGGCGTTGGGTGCGCACTCTGCTGCCGGTCCGTGGAGAATTTCATTTGTTTTGGGCGCAGGGCGTTGGGTGCGCACTCTGCTGCCGGTCAGTGGAGAATTTCGATTGTTTTGGGCGCAGGGCATTGGGAGCGCACTCTGCTGCCGGTCAGTGGAGAATTTTGTTTGTTTTTGGCGCAGGGCGTTGGGTGCGCACTCTGCTGCCGGTCAGTGGAAAATTTTCGATTGTTTTGGGCGCAGGGCATTGGGAGCGCACTCTGCTGCCGGTCAGTGGATAATTTTGTTTGTTTTGGGCGCAGGGTGTTGGGTGCACGCCCTGCGGCCGGTAAGCAGTGGATTAGGGCAGGGTTTTTTTTTTTTTTTTTTTTTTTTTCCCTGGGCAGGTGCTCCGTATCCTACTGCCAGTAGGTTGGGGTTTGAGGCGTCGTGGGCGCAGGACTGGTCAGGCTGGTTTTTTTTTTTTTTTTTTTTTTTTTTTTTTTTTTAAGCTACTTCATGTCCCGGTTCAGGGGGCTCCCACGCCTCCAGGTTTTTCCTCCGGTTCGCCCAAGCCTGCGCAAAGCGGGCAAACCGGCGGGCTGCGGCCCGTGACGAGAGGAAGCCCCGCGCCGCATTCCTTTGTGGAATGGCAGCGCTGGCCCTCACGTCCTCATACAGGCCGCAGTCATGGAGGACGTGGGCAGCATCCTCTGCCACTCCCGTCCCACAGGGGCACTCATTGAACGCGCGCCTTCTGAAGAATTGAAGGCGCGCGTTGAATGCCCCCGTGGCCCGAAGAAGCTGTGTCGCCGCAGCGAGGGGCGCCACCACTTCATTTCCAGGCGGCCCCTCGCTGGCGGCATGATGCCAAGCATGTGGCGGGCCGTAGTTCCGCTGTCGCACCTTGCCTGCCACTGGTCGAGTAGCCAACCCTCGGCCATGGTTATGCGGCACTCAACGGAGTCCACACGGAGCATCTCCGGCACCAGGCCCAATAGTGGCCCCTGGTACGACGTCAGTCCACCGGTTTTTATATGGTGGCACATGACGTCGCAGTCCAGGCGCAGGTCCAGGGGCGGTGTGCCAGCTAGGACCTGTAGGGCAAGGTGCGACGTAGTGCGGTATGCTGGGAGGACTGCCAGCAGTACGTCTCGTTGGAGCGTCCTGGCACGCTGCCTATCCAGCTCGGAAGGCGCGATCCACCAGGACGCAGCTGCGTACCGCACTATGGGCTGGAACACCGCCGTGTAGTAGAGCCGCCTTGTGTGTGGTGACGCCCCCCACGAAGGGCCTGCCAGAGCCCGGACGTGGGCAGTCAGTGCTGACACCTTGCTCCTGAGTAGGGCAAGGTGTTGTGTGGAGTCTTCCTCGGGCAGAAGGCCACACCCAAGTATTTGGCCACAGCCGTCAGCACTGTGTTGGTGCCAGGAGCTGTTTGCACAGTGCGGAATGGGAGTGCCACCGCCGACCTCATTGCGATTACTTGGGTTTTGGCAGCGGCAAGCTCCAGTCGCATCTCCCGGCACCACCCCGCAATGAGCCGCGTTGCCCTTTCCACATGGAATTTGGCGGCTCCGGGGTTGTCTGCGCCGACGACTACGGCCAGGTCGTCTACATAAGCTATAGGGGTGTAGCCTTGGCCCGTGAGGAGGTGGAGTAGGGGGTCCAGGAGGACTGTCCAAAGGAGGGTGGAGAGTACTGCTCCCTGTGGGCAGCCTGCCGTGACGTTGATTTCCGCCCGCTGGTCCCCTGGTGGCAGCGGTGCGATCCTCCAGGAAACTGGCAAGGATGCCACAAAGGTCTGGTGGGAGTGCCAGTCTCCTGAGCGCCCCCAGCACCGCTGGCCACCACACCGTGGTGAACGCTCCTTTAACGTCATAAAACGCTGCCAGGACAACCACGGTGGGGGCTGGCTCTCACCACCTCCCGGAGGCGGTCCATCGCCCCACCGTATTCTGATGGGGGACGCCTCCGTACTGGTGAGGGTGGAGAGTTGGGTGGATGAGCGGGCGGAGGGAGGCGAGAATCAGTTTCTCGAGCCATTTGCCCTCAACGCACAGCAGGCTGATGGGGCGGTAAGAGTCCGGCGTGTCTGGCGGGCGGTTGGGTGCTTTGAGGAACAGGACCACCGATGCCCTCTTCCACGGGCGCGGGAAGTAGCGCAGTGCTAAGCACCCATTGAAGAGGTCGGTGGCCCTTTGGATTATGGCCGGGGGCGCCCGCTGATAGGCAGCCGCATATGTCCCTGATGGACCAGGAGCCTTGTGGGGTGCCAGGCTATGCAGTGCTTCTGCGACCTCCTCGGCACTCCACGGTCCTCTGTTCTGGCCAGTTGTGGGGCTGCGAGCGAGTCGCCTGAGCTGCTGGTCATCTTGGGTGTCCATGTTTGGGCGGTCAGGGGGAAAGAGGGCTGTTAGGAGGTTCATATGATGCTCCTTGATGGTTGCCGTTGGCGGAAGGTTGGGGGGTAGAGCAGGCGGAGGGAGCCTTGTGATTTTCCGCACCAGCTGATATGGGGCTTCCCACGGGCTTGTGGAGAGCTTCTCACCGACAAACCGCCGCCAGCTTGCTCTTTTGGCTCTCCTAATGAGTCTTTTGTGCTGGCGGCGGGTTTCATGGTATTCCATGAGGGAGGCCTGTTGGTTGTGTGGAGAGGCTCGGTGGGCAATTCTTCTGAGGCGTTTTACCCTTCTGCTGTGAGCGCCTATTTCCGGTGTCCACCAGGGTGCTGTGTTGCGTTGGGGTGGTCTGCATGATGGTATTGACAGTCGCGTGCAGTCCCTGACCACTTCGGCCAGTGCATTGACTGCCACGTCGAGCTCGTCCCTGGAGGTTGGAATGGGTTCTGGTGGGTCTTGTGGCACCCGTTCGTTTGCGAGACGGGTGTAGGACTCCAGTCCGCAGCACTAAATGTCGGTCGGGCACGTGGACCCGCTTGCAGCTGCCTAACGCCTCTCAATTTGAGCGTCCACTGCAGCAGGGTGTGGTCGGCTCCTGGGACATCTGACTGGTGCCACTCCTCAATTGTTCCGGGTAGCCGCACCGCCGAGCCGCATCCACAAAGGATGATCCCTGTGGCCCCACGAAGGTCGGTCTTTCAGGTGACCCCTAATAGCTGCAGGTCCGTTGCATTCAGCAGGGCCACCACCTCAAGCCCTCGCGCATCTGCCCCCTGTGAGCCCCATAGGGGTGGTGGGCGTGAGGTCCCCTGCCACAATGACTGGTGCAGGGGCCAACTCAGCCAATACTTGCTGCAGCGTATCGAGTGTGGGGTGATATCGGCTGGTCTTGGGGAATGTATATAGAGACTGCATACATGGGGATGGGCCACTCCATTCTTGCCACCGTGACATGGGACGTTGAGAGGGTAGGGAGGTAGATCGCTGGGATCCTGGTGTCCACTACCAGTGCCGTGAGTTGTGGCGAGTGCCAGTGGTTGTGTGGGGAACACTGTGTGTGTGGACGGGAAATGCATTCTCCCAGTTTGTGCCCTGTGGGGCTCTTGGAGAAGGAGGATGTGGAAGGGTGCACTCACTACTTGGTGCTGGAGGTGGGAGTGGGGAATGAATCTTTTGCCCACATTTAGGCATCCCACACGCAGTGACGGCTCAGAGATGGAGTCCATCATGTCTTGTTTGTTCCCCTCCTCCTGGGTGTCCGTGGGCGGGGTGGGGCGCGAGTGATTGAGTCCTGACTGCTCCTCACGTGGTGGGCGGGCGTGCCATAGTCCACCCTCTGCACTGAGGCTTTCAGGGCAGAGAGATAGCTCGCACAGGTGCTGGCTGATGCAGGATGATCTGCTGGTCGTTTAGATTTGGTGCAGTTGGCACACTTGGGACCAAATGTCTTTGGGCAGGTTTGCACGTTATGTCCCGGCTGGCACACCACGTGCATGCTTCGGGGGCCAGTGCATTTGCTCAGGGAGTGCCCAAATCCCTGGCATCTATTGCACCGGGTCAGGGAGACGTGGTCGCTAACCGATAGGACCAGCCAGCCCAGCCTGACCTTGCCTGTCTCTAGCAGGCGCAGACGCTGCGCCTGTGGTACTTCCACTACCCACGAGGTGAGGGGCTGGTTGCGAGGGCCCGTTCTGTAAATGGGTAGTATGTGGTTGCTTGCGGTGATGATGTGGGGATTGTCCTGGTGGAGGCTTTCGACCAGGGTGTGTGCTTCCAGGTGCGATGGGACGCCCCGAATTAGCATTCGAGGTAGTCGCGTGGTGCGTGCTACTGCGGTGACCCCTTCCATGCTAGCAGCGGCAGCAACCAGCCTGATGGCGTCCTCCGGGTGCTCACGTCGATTGCGACCCCTGCGAGGGTAGGTCGTGTACGTTTGGCACCATGGGCCTCCATTCCTGCACCCGACAGCTTGGCGTAGAGCTGAGCGTGTCCGGTGTCCTGCGTTGTTGATCGGAGTAGGACAGTTGTAACTCCTCCTGCCTTTGGTGTTGGGCCTCCCCTTTTGGCGAGCTGTTGCCTAAGAAGTGTCTTGGTCGATTCTACTGTAGGGGCAGGGGCCGTTGTTTGAAGTTGTGAGGGAGGGGCTGGTGCTGGCTGTTGGGGGGGAAGGGTAGTAGAAGTGGAAGCGGTTGCGGTCGCGACTGGTTCTGATGCTATCGCGGTGTTGGCAGCCTTTCTGCCACCCCTTTTACCGCGCCTACGCCTGCCCATTCTTTGCCATTCCAAGGAGGGTGTGCCTGCCGGTAACCCTGAGTCCACGGGTTCCGCGTTGGCATGTCCTGAGGTGGCGATAGCGCTCTCAGGTGTGGGGTGTGAGTGGATGGGGGATGCGGTGCGCTGCTCCAAGGCATCCAGGCGGGTAACCAGTGGGGCTACAGCGCTGCGAAGCAGGCGTTCGAGCATGGCGGATAGGTCCTCCGATGCTGGTGCAGCAGTGGTCGGACCCGGATCGAGCGTTACCTCAGCCGCACTCACCCAGCTCGCGCTCTGTGGTTCCTGGGTTGTGATGCCTGTCGTCAGGTCCACTGCTGACTGTGCCAGTCTGACCATTGCATCAATGTGGTCCGTCAGTGACCCAGGACCTGTGTCATTCGTTGTCTATTGAGTAGGGCGGTAATGATACGATCCTTAGCACCATGATCTGTTTGAGAGCCTCCTCGGCGGTCATTGGGAGTTGCAGTCCGATGGCTTCGTGTGCGGTAGGGTCGTATGGCGTGAAGCGGGTTTACAGCGTGGATGGCTCTTATGTCATCAGACCCATAGTGAGAGGGCTGGGCAGTGGATTGGGTGTGTGGGCGTGGTGTGGGAAGTGTTTTGGTGTTGGCTGTGGTGGTGTGTGAGATGTCCGAGTGAGAGGTCGTGTGTTTGGATGTGAGGGGATTGGTGGGGGGTTGTGTTTTGTGTTGTGTGTGTGTTGACGTATTCCGTGTGATGGTGTGCTGTTTGGTTGCTTGAGCGTGTGAGGTGGTGAGCAGACACTTGGCCGCCTTGCCCCTTGTGACTGGTGGGGAGGGAGCCGGGGTTCTCTTTACCGCATTTGCGAAAGAGGAGGTGGTGGGGGTGGGCATGGGAGTACCCGAAGAAGAAGTGGTTGGTGATGCTGATTTGTTTATGGTTTGTGCTGACATGGTTGTTTGATTGTGTTGAAAAAAAAAAAAAAAAAAAAAAAAAAAAAAAAAAAAAAAAAAAAGGTGGGGAGGAGAAGGAAGGATGAGCTGACACCGATGAACCGAAGCCCCGCGAGCGATGCTCCGGGCCCAACGGCGTGCGACGAGCCGACGGTGGCCTCGGCCCAGGCCCCCGCGCCCAATGGGCCGACCACGGTTCCCCTTCCAGTCACCAACTGGCAGTATCGGTGCGCACCATGGGTGCGCAGGCTCCCAGCGCAGATTATACACCTGCTGTTCAGGGCGGCCACCCCCCGATGGTTAGCGGGTTGCGGGCCCCCGCTCTCAGGCGCCCCGGGAGGAGCACCACCACCTCCGGTTCCTCCGTAGAGGCTAGACTGTACCCTCCGCCCGGCAAGCCGCCACGCGCGCCCGAAGGAGCCCGGACGCCAACGACGCCCCAAGCCCAACGGCCGCCATCCTGTGGGGATTAAGGAAGGAGCGGAGAAAGGGGAAAGGTAAAACGGGTGAGGAGGAATTTGGAACACCCGGTGACTAACGGAGGCAGGGGCGTCGACCCCTTCTGTTCCGGTCTCGAAACAGCCGTTCACCAGCAGATTGTCCGCGGGATCGTATTAGGCCGAGGCCGTATTCCGATCCACCCCATCCTTGTGGAGCACACTGGCTCCGACAAAGATGGGGCCCCCTATCCGCAACCTGGGGACGCGCCCGATAGGGGATGCTGCCCCACACGGGAACCAGCCCTAACCAGCCCTAACCAGCCCTAACCAGCCCTAACCAGCCCTAACCAGCCCTAACCAGCCCTAACCAGCCCTAACCAGCCCTAACCAGCCCTAACCGAATGGGTGTAACGGCATAGGCCGCCTACGCGGCCCGTTCGCTCGTTGGGCAGGGGAGGGGCGCAGGGCGTCCATTGGACAGCGTCCTGTTGCCGCGGTAATGGCTTTCTGCTGCCGGTTATCGAGTGTTTGTTGTTTTGGGCGGTGGGCGGGTGCTCCGCATCCTGCCGCCGGTAGGTCTGGGTCTTGGGGTAGATGCCACTGGCGCCAAGTTTTTTTTTTTTTTTTTTTTTTTTTTTTTTTTTTTTTTTTTTTTTGTGCTGGGCGGGAGCACTGCATGGTGGATCGAGCGTTTGTTGCTTTTGGGCGCTGGGCAGGTGCACCTCATCCTGCTGCCGGTAGGTCGGGGTTTTGGGGCAGGTGTTCTGGGCGCAGGACGGGTGCGCCGCTTACTGCTGCCGGTTATCGAGGGTTTGTTGTTTTGGGCGGTGGGCGGGTGCACCGCATCCTGCCGCAGGTAGGTCTGGGTAGATGCCACTGGCGCCAAGTTTTTTTTTTTTTTTTTTTTTTTTTTTTTTTTTTTTTTTTCCGTGGTTGAGGGTTTTGGGGCAGATGTTTTGGGCGGTGGGCGGGTGCGCCGCTTTCTGCTGCCGGTTATCGAGTGTTTGTTGTTTTGGGCGGTGGGCGGGTGCTCCGCATCCTGCCGCCGGTAGGTCTGGGTCTTGGGGTAGATGCCACTGGCGCCAAGTTTTTTTTTTTTTTTTTTTTTTTTTGTGCTGGGCGGGAGCACTGCATGGTGGATCGAGGGTTTGTTGCTTTTGGGCGCTGGGCGGGAGCACTTCATCCTGCTGCTGGTAGGTCGGGGTTTTAGGACTGCATGCTGCTGCTGGTAGATCGAGGGTTTGTTGTTTTTGGGCGCTGAGTGGGTGCACCGCTTCTTGCTGCCGGTAGGTCGGTGTTTTAGATGTCTTGGGCATAAGGCTGGTTAAGCTGGTTTTTTTGTTTTTTTTCCCTCTCTCTCTTTTTTTTTTTTTTTTTTTTTTTTTTTTTTCCCCCTTTTTTTCCTTTTTTTTCCTTTTTCTTTCCCGAAGGTGAGTGAATAGCGAGGGCGGGGGGCAGGGTCCTATTCACGCATTAGGGGAGGGGGAGGAGGCCGGCTCCCACGCCTCCAGGTGTTTCCTTCGGTTCGCCCAGGCCTGGGCGAAGCGGCGAACCGGCGTGCCGCAGCCTTTGAGGCCAGGAGGCCTGGCGCCGCACCCCTTTGTGGGATGGCCGCGCTGGCCCTTCCGTCCCTGTACAGGCTGCGGTCGTAGAGGACGTGGGCAGCATCCGCCGCCACTCCCGTCCCACAGGGGCACTCATTGAACGCGCGCCTGCTGAAGTATTGAAGACGGCGTTGAACGCCCCATGCCCTGAGAGTACTTGTGTTGCCGCCAAATGTGGGCGCCACCACTTCATTCCCAGGCGCTCCCTGACTGATGGGATGATGCTAAGCAGGTGGCGGGCCGTCGATCCGCCGTCGCACCTCGCCTGCCATTGATCGAGCATCCAGTTTTCTGCGATGCAGATCTGGCGGTCGATGGAATCCTCACGGAGCATCTCCGGGACCAGGTCCGCCAGTGGTCCCTGGTACGACGTCAGTCCACCAGTTTTGATCCGGTGGATAATGACGTCGCCAGTCCAGGCGCAAGTCCAGGGGTGGAGTGCCCGCGAGGATTTGCAGGGCAAGCTGGGACGTTGTGCGGTATGCAGGGAGGATTGCCAGCAGTGTGTCCCTTTGCAGCGTCCTGGCACGCTGCCTATCTAGTTCCGATGGTGCGATCCACCAGGACGCCGCTGCATACCGCACAATTGGCAGGAACACCGCAGTGTAATACAGCTTTCTGGTGTGTGGCTGCGCCCCCCAGGATGAGCCGGCCAGGGCTCGGACATGGGCTGTGAGGGCTGACACCTTGGTCCTAAGGAGGGCAAGGTGCGCCGTGGGCCTCCCCTTTGGACAGTATGCCACTCCCAGATACCTGGCCGAGGTCCTCAGCGCAAGGCCGGCGCCGGGGGCCACTTGTATGGTACTGTAAGGGAGTGCCACTGGCGATCGCATGGTGATGACCTGCGTCTTGGCAGCGGCTAACTCCAGTCTCACCTCCCGGCACCACCCGGTGACGAGTCGCGTGGCTCTCTCCAATAGAAGCCTCGCAACTGCCGGGTCATCCGCGCTGACCACCACAGCCAGGTCGTCTACGTACGCGATTGGGGTGTAGCCCTTTGCAGTGAGGAGGTGAAGCAGGGGGTCCAAAAGGACCGTCCACAGGAGCGTCGACAATACCGCCCCCTGTGGGCAGCCTGCCGTTATGCCAATCTCCGCCCGCTGGCGCCCGGTCCCTGTGGCGGCAGTGCGGTCCTCCAGGAAACTTGACAGGAGACTGAAAAGTTTTGCGGGGAGCGCTAGTTGTCTGAGCGCACCCAGTACCGCTGGCCACCATACCGTGTTGAACGCTCCTTTGACATCATAGAGCGCTGCTAGGACAACACGGTGGGGGCTCGTCCTCACCACTTCTCGGAGGCAGTCCATAGCCCCAAGGGTGTTGCGCCCGTGGATGCCTCCGAATTGGTGAGGATGGAGGGCCGGGTAGACCAATGGGCGGAGGGAGGAGAGTATCAATTTTTCCAACCACTTGCCCTCCACACTCAGCAGGCTGATGGGGCGGTATGCGCTGGGGCAATCCAGTGGACGGTCTGGGGATTTGGGGAATAGGACCACGGACGCTCTCTTCCATGGCCGCGGGAAGTATCCCATAGCCAGGCATTGGTTGAGAAGGTCAGTGGCCCTCTGGATCACAACAAGTGGAGCCCTTTGATAGGCCACAGCGTAGTTCCCCGAGGGGCCTGGAGCCTTATGAGGTGCCAGGCTGTGGAGTGCCTGCTCCACCTCCCCCCGCGTCCGCTGTGCCATGTCCGGACCTGGGGCTGGGCAGCGTGCCTGTTCTCGGAGCTGGGTGTCCTGAGGGCTGTCTATGGACGGGTTGTCTGGGGGGAAGAGTGCCATCAGGAGGGCCTCATGGTGCTCCCTAATGGATGCGGTTGGTGGTAGGTTTGTGGGTAGGGCTGGCGGGGGAAGCTTGACCACCTTCCGCACCAGTTGGTAGGGAGCTCCCCACGGATTTGTGGAGAGCTCCTCGCCAACGAAGCGCCGCCAGCTGGCTCTTTTGACCTTTCTGATGAGTCGTTTGTGCTGGCGGCGTGCATCATGGTACGCCACTAGTGCTTCCTCCTGGTTGTCCTGGGTGGCTCGGTTTGCAGCACGTCTGAGGCTCCGGACCCTTGCCCCCTGAGCTCCGATTTCAGGTGTCCACCAGGGGGCGCATGTCTTCTGTGGAGCTCTGCGCAAAGGGATTGTTTGCCGTGTGCATTCCTTGACGGTCTCTGCGAGCGTAACCACGGCTGCATCCAAATGTTCCTTCGTGATTGGGAGGGGCTCAGGTTGGTCCAGTGGTACACGCTCATTAAGCAGACGCGTGTGGGCCTCCCAGTCTGCCGACCCGAATGCTGGGTATGCCCTTTGGCTTGCCCGCAGTGAGCCCTCGGGTCGTCCCTTGAGTGTCCACTGGAGGAGGGAGTGGTCAGCGCCTGGTACCTCCAACTGCCTCCAGCCCTCCGCCTGCATGTTGAGTCGCGCTGTGAAGGCCATATCCACATGCGATGCCCCCTGTGGCCCCAAGAATGTGGGCTTTGTTATGGTGCCCAGGGGGCGCAGGTCAGCTGCATTAAGCAGTGCTGCCACTTCTAACCCCCTGGCATTGGCCTCTGGCGATCCCCATAGGGGGTGATGGGCATTGAGATCGCCTGCCACAATGACCGGAGCGGGCAATAGAGCTATCAGCGTGTGGTGGAGGGCATCCAGCACTGGGGTGATATCTGCCGGTCTTGGCGGAAGGTCCACGGCCACCACGTACAGAGCCGTGGGCCATTCCAGCCTTACGACTGTGAGGTAGGTAGATGACAAGTGTGGTAGAAAGATGGCCGGGATTCGGGCATCCACCACCAGCGCAGTCGATTGCGGGTTTTGCCAAAATGTGGGCGGGGGGAAGATGTTATGGCTTGCTGGGAAGGTCATTCGGCCCCCCCTTCCCCCATATGGCTCTTGGAGGAAAAGGAGGTGGTAGGGGGCACTGGCCACTTCTTGCTGAAGGTGGGAGTGGGGGATGAACCGCTTTCCCACATTGAGGCACCCAGCCCGCAAGATGTTGTCAGGCGTTGGGTTCATTGGGGGGAAGTAGATGCCCCTCCTCCTGGGGGTCCTGTGTTGGTGCGGGCTGCTCCATGCTGGTCCCTATTTTGGGAGCTGTCGATGGGGCTGCGCCGTAGTCTACCTTCAGAACCGATGCTCTTAGGGCTGATAGATAACTCGGGCACGTGTCTGCTGAGGCCTGGTGGTCCGCCAACCGCCGAGACTTTGTGCAGTTGGCGCATGTGGGTCTATGTGTCCTCGGGCAGCTCCCATCGTCATGCCCTCGTTCTGCACACCATGCACAAACCTTTGGGCCCGAGCAATATTTTTGAGAGTGCCCAAATCCTTGACACCTATTGCAGCGTGTGAGGGAGATATGGTCTCTGACTGGCAGCACTAGCCAGCCCAGCCTCAGCTTGCCCGTTTCCAGCATGCGGATCCGGAGGGCCTGGGACACTTCCACCACCCATGAGGTGGTTGGCTGTTCGCGCGGGCCTGTACTGTACACCCGGCCTGAGGTGAGCATCGGCGGAACGATGTGAGGGTTGTGGTGGTGGAGTTCCCTCTGCATGTCCTCCGCCTGGAGATGTGCTGGGACACTTCGTATCAGCATTCGGGCAGTCACGTAGCGCGCGCCACTGCCGTGACACCCTCCATAGTGCTAGTTGCAGTCACCAGCCTGGATGCCTGCTCTGGGGTGCTAAGGTCCACAGCTATTCCTGCGAGTGTGGGCCTGGTCCTTTTAACGCCCTCTGCCTCCATGCCTGCCGCGGATAGCTTGGCATACAGCGTTGCCGTACCCATCTCTCTATCTGTGGGGCGAAGTAGGACTGTAGTAACCCCGCCAGCTTTGGGGGTTGGGCCTCCTCTTTTGGAGAGCTGCTCCCGAAGTTGGGTTTTGGTGGACTCAACTGAGGGAGTTGGGGCAGGCTGTGGGGGTGCAGCTGCTCCAGGTTTCTCCCCAGCGGCCGGCTCCCTAGGTGACGTCGCCGCGGTGGCTCTTCCTGCACCTCCGCCGACCACGCCTCCGTTTCCGAGTTGCCTTCCACTCTACCCGATGGCGTACCAGCTGGGAGCCCTGAGTCAGTGGGAGGAGTAGTTGGGGTGGGTCTGTGTCTTCCTCAGTTATATTTGGGGCAGCGAGCTTGTGGCTCTGTGATTCCTGCGGAGGAGCAGGTGTGTGAATCTTCTCCACTGCCTCCAGTCGTGTTATTAGGGGTGCTAATGCCTCAAATAGTAGGGTCCGGAGTGTTGTTGCTTGTTCTGTTGGGTCCAGTTGTGGGGGGAGTGGGTTCGCTGGTGGTCTTGGCTCTGATTGGTTGTTAGGGGGTGGGCTAGTCGCATTCAGGTCGTGGGCCAGTCTTTCCGCCAGAAAGACCATGCTGTCTATATGGTCCATAGCGATCCCAATATCTGCACAGTCCGCTGGCGGTTCACCAGGGCTGTCATAATTGTCTCGCGGAGGAGCCTGATCCCTGCCATAGCCTCTTCTGCATTTTGGGGTGGGTCTAGTGCAATGGCCGTATGTGCTGATGGATCGTATGCAGGGGGAGGTGTTTCAGCCACAATGGCTCGTATGTCTGTGGGTCCGTAAACTGCAATAGTTGTGCGGGAGCGAGCTGATTGTGTGTGTGATGCGGGCGTGTTGTTTGGGGTGGTGGGATTGTGCGGTGTATGTGATGGGGATGTGTTGTGTGTGCTAGAGTGCTTTGTGTGTCGTGTGTGTGTGTTTGGGGATGAATGTGTTTTCGGAGTTGTGCTTGTGGAGACGACCTGTTTGGCTGGCGGATGTTTAGCCGCCTTACCCTGGTCATGGGGGGTGATGGTTTTGGGGTGTTCTTGAGGATGTTTGAGTAGGTGATGGGAGGGTTGGGTTTGGAAGAGCCTGATTGAGATGTAGGAGAAGCTGAATTGGAATTGGTATTAGGATGTGGTGGAGACATAATGATTTGTTGAAGTCAGAGGGATTTTAAAAGAGACAGGAGAAGTCTTCTTCCCTCTTTTTTCGAGTGAATTTTCTCTCTCGCTCTTTGTGAGCCTTTCAGAGGGCTCGAGAGCAGAGGGGGAGGCCGTTAATGGCCGCTGGGCGGCTGGAGGCGCTCGCTGCTTAGCAACCCCCCTTTTGGAGCCGAGAGTCGGCCGCTCTGCAACTCCCTCTCCTAATTACTCCGCCAATGACGGCTCCTCTCTGTCCTTCACACCTCCTCAGCTCCTTCTCTACCGCCTCTTGAGCCTCCCAAGTGAGTTGAGCGTTTGAAAAGTTGGAAGTCCTGTCGTTATTTCGCGCTTATTCTAATTGAAATTGTGCAAAAACTGTTCCTACAAAAATTGTGAAACTTACACCAAATAATGTCCTGAGAGAGTCCGAAACGTTTGCCAAGTCTTGTCCGTATTCGATCACTTTTTCACCACGTTTATAGCACTTTGGGCGAGAGGCCTCACAAGGGGATGCTGTCTCTTCAAGAGCTCAAGAGCGACTAACCAGCCCTAACCAGCCCTAACCAGCCCTAACCTAATGGGTGGAATGGCATAGGCCGCTGAGCTCATTGGACGGGGGTTTTGCGTATGGGAAAGGCGCAGTGCGTCTGTTAGACTGCGTCCTGCTGCCGAGTTTTGTTGTTTTGGGCGCATCCTGCTGCCGGGTTTTTTTTTTTTTGCGTTGGGTGCGCACTCTGCTGCCGGTCAGTGGAGAATTTGTTTGTTTTGGGCGCGGGGCGTTGGGTGCCCACTCTGCTGCCGGTCAGTGGAGAATTTCATTTGTTTTGGGCGCAGGGCGTTGGGTGCGCACTCTGCTGCGGGTCAGTGGAGAATTTTGTTTGTTTTGGCGCAGGGCGTTGGGTGCGCACTCTGCTGCCGGTCAGTGGAGAATTTCGATTGTTTTGGGCGCAGGGCATTGGGAGCGCACTCTGCTGCCGGTCAGTGGAGAATTTTGTTTGTTTTTGGCGCAGGGCGTTGGGTGCGCACTCTGCTGCCGGTCAGTGGAAAATTTTCGATTGTTTTGGGCGCAGGGCATTGGGAGCGCACTCTGCTGCCGGTCAGTGGAGAATTTTGTTTGTTTTGGGCGCAGGGTGTTGGGTGCACGCCCTGCTGCCGGTAAGCA
Organism: Pachypeltis micranthus; assembly: GCA_020466155.1. NCBI lineage: Eukaryota > Metazoa > Arthropoda > Insecta > Hemiptera > Miridae > Pachypeltis > Pachypeltis micranthus. Next base: position 574,541 of record CM035778.1, on the reverse strand, counting down.
GTGGATTAGGGCAGGGGTTTTTTTTTTCCTCTTTTTTTTCTTTCCTCTTTTTTTTTTTTTTTTTTTTTTTTTTTTACCTCTTTTTTTTTCCTCCTTTCTTCTTCTTTTCCTGGGCAGGTGCTCCGTATCCTACTGCCAGTAGGTTGGGGTTTGAGGCGTCGTGGGCGCAGGACTGGTCAGGCTGGTTTTTTTTTTTTTTTTTTTTTTAAGCTACTTCATGTCCCGGTTCAGGGGGCTCCCACGCCTCCAGGTTTTTCCTCCGGTTCGCCCAAGCCTGCGCAAAGCGGGCAAACCGGGCGGGCTGCGGCCCGTGACGCAGAGGAAGCCCCGCGCCGCATTCCTTTGTGGAATGGCAGCGCTGGCCCTCACGTCCTCATACAGGCCGCAGTCATGGAGGACGTGGGCAGAATCCTCCGCCACCCCCGTCTCAGAGGGGCACTCATTGAACGCGCCTTCTGAAGAATTGGAAGGCGCGGCGTTGAATGCCCTTCGTGGCCCGAAGAAGCTGTGTCGCCGCAAAGGAGGGGCGCCACCACTTCATTTCCAGGCGGTCCCTCACTGACGGCATGATGCCAAGCATGTGGCGGGCCGTAGTTCCGCTGTCGCACCTTGCCTGCCACTGGTCGAGTAGCCAACCCTCGGCCATGGTTATGCGGCACTCAACGGAGTCCACACACGGAGCATCTCCGGCACCAGGCCCAATAGTGGCCCCTGGTACGACGTCAGTCCACCGGTTTTTATATGGTGGCACATGACGTGCGCAAGTCAGGCGCAGGTCCAGGGCGGTGTGCCAGCTAGGACCTGTAGGGCAAGGTGCGGCGTGGTGCGGTATGCTGGGAGAACTGCCAGCAGTACGTCTCGTTGGAGCGTCCTGGCACGCTGCCTATCCAGCTCGGAAGGCGCGATCCACCAGGACGCAGCTGCGTACCGCACTATGGGCTGGAACACCGCCGTGTAGTAGAGCCGCCTTGTGTGTGGTGACGCCCCCCACGAAGGGCCTGCCAGAGCCCGGACGTGGGCAGTCAGTGCTGACACCTTGCTCCTGAGTAGGGCAAGGTGTTGTGTGGGTTTTCCCCTCGGGCAGAAGGCCACACCCAAGTATTTGGCCACAGCCGTCAGCACTGTGTTGGTGCCAGGAGCTGTTTGCACAGTGCGGAATGGGAGTGCCACTGCCGACCTCATTGCGATTACTTGGGTTTTGGCAGCGGCAAGCTCCAGTCGCATCTCCCGGCACCACCCCGCAATGAGCCGCGTTGCCCTTTCCACATGGAATTTGGCGGCTCCGGGGTTGTCTGCGCCGACGACTACGGCCAGGTCGTCTACATAGGCTATAGGGGTGTAGCCTTGGCCCGTGAGGAGGTGGAGTAGGGGGTCCAGGAGGACTGTCCAAAGGAGGGTGGAGAGTACTGCTCCCTGTGGGCAGCCTGCCGTGACGTTGATTTCCGCCCGCTGGTCCCCCCCCCCCGTGGCAGCGGTGCGATCCTCCAGGAAACTGGCAAGGATGCCATAAAGGTCTGGTGGGAGTGCCAGTCTCCTGAGCGCCCCCAGCACCGCTGGCCACCACACCGTGTTGAACGCTCCTTTAACGTCATAAAACGCTGCCAGGACAACACGGTGGCTGGCCTCACCACCTCCCGGAGGCGGTCCATCGCCCCCACCGTATTCTGATGGGGGACGCCTCCGTACTGGTGAGGGTGGAGAGTCGGGTGGATGAGCGGGCGGAGGGAGGCGAGAATGAGTTTCTCGAGCCATTTGCCCTCAACGCACAGCAGGCTGATGGGGCGATAAGAGTCCGGCGTGTCTGGCGGGCGGTTGGGTGCTTTGAGGAACAGGACCACCGATGCCCTCTTCCACGGCGCGGGAAGTAGCGCAGTGCTAAGCACCCATTGAAGAGGTCGGTGGCCCTTTGGATTATGGCCGGGGGCGCCCGCTGATAGGCAGCCGCATATGTCCCTGATGGACCAGGAGCCTTGTGGGGTGCCAGGCTATGCAGTGCTTCTGCGACCTCCTCGGCACTCCACGGTCCCCTGTTCTGGCCAGTTGTAGGCTGCGAGCGAGTCGCCTGAGCTGCTGGTCATCTTGGGTGTCCATGTTTGGGCGGTCAGGGGAAAGAGGGCTGTTAGGAGGTTCATATGATGCTCCTTGATGGTTGCCGTTGGCGGAAGGTTGGGGGTAGAGCAGGCGGAGGGAGCCTTGTGATTTTCCGCACCAGCTGATATGGGGCTTCCCACGGGCTTGTGGAGAGCTTCTCACCCGACAAACCGCCGCCAGCTTGCTCTTTTGGCTCTCCTAATGAGTCTTTTGTGCTGGCGGCGGGTTTCATGGTATTCCATGAGGGAGGCCTGTTGGTTGTGTGGAGAGGCTCGGTGGGCAATTCTTCTGAGGCGTTTTACCCTTCTGCTGTGAGCGCCTATTTCCGGTGTCCACCAGGGTGCTGTGTTGCGTTGGGGTGGTCTGCATGATGGTACTGACAGTCGCGTGCAGTCCCTGACCACTTCGGCCAGTGCATTGACTGCCACGTCGAGCTCGTCCCTGGAGGTTGGAATGGGTTCTGGTGGGTCTTGTGGCACCCGTTCGTTTGCGAGACGGGTGTAGGACTCCCAGTCCGCAGCACTAAATGTCGGTCGGGCACGTGGACCCGCTTGCAGCTGCCTAACGCCTCTCAATTTGAGCGTCCACTGCAGCAGGGTGTGGTCGGCTCCTGGGACATCTGACTGTTGCCACTCCTCAATTGTTCCGGTAGCCGCACCGCCAAGGCTGCATCCACAAAGGATGATCCCTGTGGCCCCAATGGCTAGTCGGTCTTTCAGGTGACCCTAATAGCTGCAGGTCCGTTGCATTCAGCAGGGCCACCACCTCAAGCCCTCGCGCATCTGCCCCCTGTGAGCCCCATAGGGGTGGTGGGCGTGAGGTCCCCTGCCACAATGACTGGTGCAGGGGCCAACTCAGCCAATACTTGCTGCAGCGTATCGAGTGTGGGGGTGATATCGGCTGGTCTTGGGGGAATGTATATAGAGACTGCATACATGGGGATGGGCCACTCCATTCTTGCCACCGTGACATGGGACGTTGAGAGGGTAGGGAGGTAGATCGCTGGGATCCTGGTGTCCACTACCAGTGCCGTGAGTTGTGGCGAGTGCCAGTGGTTGTGTGGGGGGAACACTGTGTGTGTGGACGGGAAATGCATTCTCCCAGTTTGTGCCCCGTGGGGCTCTTGGAGAAGGAGGATGTGGAAGGGTGCACTCACTACTTGGTGCTGGAGGTGGGAGTGGGAATGAATCTTTTGCCCACATTTAGGCATCCCACACGCAGTGACGGCTCAGAGATGGAGTCCATCATGTCTTGTTTGTTCCCCTCCTCCTGGGTGTCTGTGGGCGGGTGGGGCGCGAGTGATTGAGTCCTGACTGCTCCTCACGTGGTGGGCGGGCCGTGCCATAGTCCACCCTCTGCACTGAGGCTTTCAGGGCAGAGAGATAGCTCGCACAGGTGCTGGCTGATGCAGGATGATCTGCTGGTCGTTTAGATTTGGTGCAGTTGGCACACTTGGGACCAAATGTCTTTGGGCAGGTTTGCACGTTATGTCCCCGGCTGGCACACCACGTGCATACTTCGGGCCAGTGCATTTGCTCAGGAGTGCCCAAATCCCTGGCATCTATTGCACCGGGTCAGGAGACGTGGTCGCTAATCGATAGGACCAGCCAGCCCAGCCTGACCTTGCCTGTCTCTAGCAGGCGCAGACGCTGCGCCTGTGGTACTTCCACTACCCACGCAGGTGAGGGGCTGGTTGCGAGGGCCCGTTCTGTAAATGGGTAGTATGTGGTTGCTTGCGGTGATGATGTGGGGATTGTCCTGGTGGAGGCTTTCGACCAGGGTGTGTGCTTCCAGGTGCGATGGGACGCCCCGAATTAGCATTCGAGGTAGTCGTTGCAGTGCGTGCTACCGCGGTGACCCCTTCCATGCTAGCAGCGGCAGCAACCAGCCTGATGGCGTCCTCCGGGTGCTCACGTCGATTGCGACCCCTGCGAGGGTAGGTCGTACGTTTGGCACCATGGGCCTCCATTCCTGCACCCGACAGCTTGGCGTAGAGCTGAGCGTGTCCGGTGTCCTGCGTTGTTGATCGGAGTAGGACAGTTGTAACTCCTCCTGCCTTTGGTGTTGGGCCTCCCCTTTTGGCGAGCTGTTGCCTAAGAAGTGTCTTGGTCGATTCTACTGTAGGGGCAGGGGCCGTTGTTTGAAGTTGTGAGGGAGGGGCTGGTGCTGGCTGTTGGGGGGGAAGGGTAGTAGAAGTGGAAGCGGTTGCGGTCGCGACTGGTTCTGATGCTATCGCGGTGTTGGCAGCCTTTCTGCCACCCCTTTACCGCGCCTACGCCTGCCCATTCTTTGCCATTCCAAGGAGGGTGTGCCTGCCGTAACCCTGAGTCCACGGGTTCAGCGTTGGCATGTCCTGAGGTGGCGATAGCGCTCTCAGGTGTGGGGTGTGAATGGATGGGGGATGCGGTGCGCTGCTCCAAGGCATCCAGGCGGGTAACCAGTGGGGCTACAGCGCTGCGAAGCAGGCGTTCGAGCATGGCGGATAGGTCCTCCGATGCTGGTGCAGCAGTGGTCAGACCCGGATCGAGCGTTACCTCAGCCGCACTCACCCAGCTCGCGCTCTGTGGTTCCTGGGTTGTGATGCCTGTCGTCAGGTCCACTGCTGACTGTGCCAGTCTGACCATTGCATCAATGTGGTCCGTCAGTGACCCAAGGACCTGTGTCATTCGTTGTCTATTGAGTAGGGCGGTAATGATACGATCCCTTAGCACCATGATCTGTTTGAGAGCCTCCTCGGCGGTCATTGGGAGTTGCAGTCCGATGGCTTCGTGTGCGGTAGGGTCGTATGGCGTGGGCGGGTTTACAGCGTGGATGGCTCTTATGTCATCAGACCCATAGTGAGAGGGCTGGGCAGTGGATTGGGTGTGTGGGCGTGGTGTGGGAAGTGTTTTGGTGTTGGCTGTGGTGGTGTGTGAGATGTCCGAGTGAGAGGTCGTGTGTTTGGATGTGAGGGGATTGGTGGGGGTTGTGTTTTGTGTTGTGTGTGTGTTGACGTATTCCGTGTGATGGTGTGCTGTTTGGTTGCTTGAGCGTGTGAGGTGGTGAGCAGACACTTGGCCGCCTTGCCCCTTGTGACTGGTGGGGAGGGAGCCGGGGTTCTCTTTACCGCATTTGCGAAAGAGGAGGTGGTGGGGGTGGGCATGGGAGTACCCGAAGAAGAAGTGGTTGGTGATGCTGATTTGTTTATGGTTTGTGCTGACATGGTTGTTTGATTGTGTTGAAAAAAAAAAAAAAAAAAAAAAAAAAAAAGGTGGGGGGAGGAGAAGGAAGGATGAGCTGACACCGATGAACCGGAGCCCGCGAGCGATGCCCAGGCCCAACGGCGCGGCGAGCCGACGGTGGCCTCGGCCCAGGCCCCCGCATGGGCCGACACGGTTCCCTTCCAGTCACCAACTGGCAGTGTCGGGTGCGCACCCTGGGTGCGCAGGCTCCCAGCGAGATTATACACCTGCTGTTCAGGGCGGCCACCCCCCGCTGGTTAACGGGTTGCGGGCCCCAGCTATCAGGCGCCCCGGGAGGAGCATCACCAACTCCCGTTCCTCCGTAGAGGATAGACTGTACCCTCCGCCGGCAAGCCACCGCGCGCCGAAGGAACCCGGACGCCAACGACGCCCCAAGCCCAACGGCCGCCATCCTGTGGGGAAGAAGGAAGGAGAGGAGAAAGGGGAAGGAAAAACGGGTGAGGGAGGAATTTGGAACACCCGAGTGACTAACGGAGGCAGGGGGCGTCGACCCCTTCTGTTCCGGTCTCGAAACAGCCGTTCACCAGCAGATTGTCCGCGGGATCGTATTAGGCCGAGGCCGTATTCCGATCCACCCCATCCTTGTGGAGCACACTGGCTCCGACAAAGATGGGGCCCCCTATCCGCAACCTGGGGACGCGCCCGATAGGGGATGCTGCCCCACACGGGAACCAGCCCTAACCGAATGGGTGTAACGGCATAGGCCGCCTACGCGGCCCGTTCGCTCGTTGGGCAGGGGAGGGGCGCAGGGCGTCCATTGGACAGCGTCCTGTTGCCGCGGTAATGGCTTTCTGCTGCCGGTTATCGAGTGTTTGTTGTTTTGGGCGGTGGGCGGGTGCTCCGCATCCTGCCGCCGGTAGGTCTGGGTCTTGGGGTAGATGCCACTGGCGCCAAGTTTTTTTTTTTTGTGCTGGGCGGGAGCACTGCATGGTGGATCGAGGGTTTGTTGCTTTTGGGCGCTGGGCAGGTGCACCTCATCCTGCTGCCGGTAGGTCGGGTTTTGGGGCAGGTGTTCTGGGCGCAGGGACGAGCGCGCCGCTTCCTGCTGGCGGTTATCGAGGGTTTGGTGTTTTGGGCGGGGGGCGGGTGCACCGCAGCCTGCCGCAGGTAGGTCTGGGTAGATGCCACTGGCGCCAAGTTTTTTTTTTTTTTTTTTTCCGTGGTTCAGGTTTTGGGGCAGATGTTTTGGGCGGTGGGCGGGTGCGCCGCTTTCTGCTGCCGGTTATCGAGTGTTTGTTGTTTTGGGCGGTGGCGGGTGCTCGCATCCTGCCGCCGGTAGGTCTGGGTCTTGGGGTAGATGCCACTGGCGCCAAGTTTTTTTTTTTTTTTTTTTTTTTTTTTTTTTTTTTTTTTTTTTGTGCTGGGCGGGAGCACTGCATGGTGGATCGAGGGTTTGTTGCTTTTGGGCGCTGGGCGGGAGCAATTCATCCTGCTGCTGGTAGGTCGGGGTTTTAGGACTGCATGCTGCTGCTGGTAGATCGAGGGTTTGTTGTTTTTGGGCGCTGGAGGGTGCACCGCTTCTTGCTGCCGGTAGGTCGGTGTTTTAGATGTCTTGGGCATAAGGCTGGTTAAGCTGGTTTTTTTTTTTTTTTTTCCCTCTCTCTCTCTCTTTTTTTTTTTTTTTTTTTTCCCCTTTTTCCTTTTTTTCCTTTTTCTTTCCCGAAGGTGAGTGAATAGCGAGGGCGGGGGCAGGGTCCTATTCACGCATTAGGGGAGGGGGAGGAGGCCGGCTCCCACGCCTCCAGGTGTTTCCTTCGGTTCGCCCAGGCCTGGCGGCGGCGAACCGGCGTGCCGCAGCCTTTGAGGCCAGGAAGCCTTGCGCCGCACCCCTTTGTGGGATGGCAGCGCTGGCCCTTACGTCCCTGTACAGGCTGCAGTCGTAGAGGACGTGGGCAGCATCTCTCCGCCACTCCCGTCCCACAGGGGCACTCATTGAACGCCGCCTTCTGAAGTATTGAAGACGCGCGTTGAACGCCCCATGCCCTGAGAGTACTTGTGTTGCCGCCAAATGTGGGGCGCCACCACTTCATTCCCAGGCGCTCCCTGACTGATGGGATGATGCTAAGCAGGTGGCGGGTCGTCGATCCGCCCGTCGCACCTCGCCTGCCATTGATCGAGCATCCAGTTTTCTGCGATGCAGATCTGGCGGTCGATGGAATCCTCACGGAGCATCTCCGACCAGGTCCGCCAGTGGTCCCTGGTACGACGTCAGTCCACCAGTTTTGATCCGTGGATAATGACGTCGCAGTCCAGGCGCAAGTCCAGGGGTGGAGTGCCCGCGAGGATTTGCAGGGCAAGGTGCGACGTTGTGCGGTATGCAGGGAGGATTGCCAGCAGTGTGTCCCTTTGCAGCGTCCTGGCACGCTGCCTATCTAGTTCCGATGGTGCGATCCACCAGGACGCCGCTGCATACCGCACAATTGGCAGGAACACCGCAGTGTAATACAGCTTTCTGGTGTGTGGCTGCCCCCCAGGATGAGCCGGCCAGGGCTCGGACATGGGCTGTGAGGGCTGACACCTTGGTCCTAAGGAGGCAAGGTGCGCCGTGGGCCTCCCCTTTGGACAGTATGCCACTCCCAGATACCTGGCCGAGGTCCTCAGCGCAAGGCCGGCGCCGGGGGCCACTTGTATGGTACTGTAAGGGAGTGCCACTGCCGATCGCATGGTGATGACCTGCGTCTTGGCAGCGGCTAACTCCAGTCTCACCTCCCGGCACCACCCGGTGACGAGTCGCGTGGCTCTCTCCAATAGAAGCCTCGCAACTGCCGGGTCATCCGCGCTGACCACCACAGCCAGGTCGTCTACGTACGCAATTGGGGTGTAGCCCTTTGCAGTGAGGAGGTGAAGCAGGGGGTCCAAAAGGACCGTCCACAGGAGCGTCGACAATACCGCCCCCTGTGGGCAGCCTGCCGTTATGCCAATCTCCGCCCGCTGGCGCCCGGTCCCTGTGGCGGCAGTGCGGTCCTCCAGGAAACTTGACAGGAGACTGAAAAGTTTTGCGGGGAGCGCTAGTTGTCTGAGCGCACCCAGTACCGCTGGCCACCATACCGTGTTGAACGCTCCTTTGACATCATAGAGCGCTGCTAGGACAACACGGTGGGGGCTCGTCCTCACCACTTCTCGGAGGCAGTCCATAGCCCCAAGGGTGTTGCGCCCGTGGATGCCTCCGAATTGGTGAGGATGGAGGGCCGGGTAGACCAATGGGCGGAGGGAGGAGAGTATCAATTTTTCCAACCACTTGCCCTCCACACTCAGCAGGCTGATGGGGCGGTATGCGCTGGGGCAACCCAGTGGACGGTCTGGGATTTGGGGGAATAGGACCACGGACGCTCTCTTCCATGGCCGCGGAAGTATCCCATAGCCAGGCATTGGTTGAGAAGGTCAGTGGCCTCTGGATCACAACAAGTGGAGCCCTTTGATAGGCCACAGCGTAGTTCCCGAGGGGCCTGGAGCCTTATGAGGTGCCAGGCTGTGGAGTGCCTGCTCCACCTCCCCCGCTACGTCCAAGGTGCCATGTCCGACCTGGGGCTGGGCAGCGTGCCTGTTCTCGGAGCTGGGTGTCCTGAGGGCTGTCTATGGACGGGTTGTCTGGGGAAGAGTGCCATCAGGAGGGCCTCATGGTGCTCCTAATGGATGCGGTTGGTGGTAGGTTTGTGGGTAGGGCTGGCGGGGAAGCTTGACCACCTTCCGCACCAGTTGGTAGGGAGCTCCCACGGATTTGTGGAGAGCTCCTCGCCAACGAAGCGCCGCCAGCTGGCTCTTTTGACCTTTCTGATGAGTCGTTTGTGCTGGAGGCGTGCATCATGGTACGCCACTAGTGCTTCCTCCTGGTTGTCCTGGGCTCCGATTTCAGGTGTCCACCAGGGGGCGCATGTCTTCTGTGGAGCTCTGCGCAAAGGGATTGTTAGCCGTGTGCATTCCTTGACGGTCTCAGCGAGCGTAACCACGGCTGCATCCAAATGTTCCTTCGTGATTGGGAGGGGGTCAGGTTGGTCCAGTGGTAGACGCTCATTAAGCAGACGCGTGTGGGCCTCCCAGTCTGCCGACCCGAATGCTGGGTATGCCCTTTGGCTTGCCCGCAGTGAGCCCTCGGGTCGTCGCCTTGAGTGTCCACTGGAGGAGGGAGTGGTCAGCGCCTGGTACCTCCAACTGCCTCCAGCCCTCCGCCTGCATGTTGAGTCGCGCTGTGAAGGCCATATCCACATGCGATGCCCCCTGTGGCCCCAAGAATGTGGGCTTTGTTATGGTGCCCAGGGGGCGCAGGTCAGCTGCATTAAGCAGTGCTGCCACTTCTAACCCCCTGGCATTGGCCTCTGGCGATCCCCATAGGGGGTGATGGGCATTGAGATCGCCTGCCACAATGACCGGAGCGGGCAATAGAGCTATCAGCGTGTGGTGGAGGGCATCCAGCACTGGGGTGATATCTGCCGGTCTTGGCGGAAGGTACACGGACACCACGTACAGAGCCGTGGGCCATTCCAGCCTTACGACTGTGAGGTAGGTAGATGACAAGTGTGGTAGAAAGATGGCCGGGATTCGGGCATCCACCACCAGCGCAGTCGATTGCGGGTTTTGCCAAAATGTGGGCGGGGAAGATGTTATGGCTTGCTGGGAAGGTCATTCGGCCCCCCCTTTCCCCCATATGGCTCTTGGAGGAAAAGGAGGTGGTAGGGGGCACTGGCCACTTCTTGCTGAAGGTGGGAGTGGGGGATGAACCGCTTTCCCACATTGAGGCACCCAGCCCGCAAGATGTTGTCAGGCGTTGGGTTCATTGGGGGGAAGTAGATGCCCCTCCTCCTGGGGGTCCTGTGTTGCGCGGCTGCTCCATGCTGGTCCCTATTTTGGGAGGCTGTGGATGGAGCTGCGCCGTAGTCTACCTTCAGCACCGATGCTCTTAGGGCTGATAGATAACTCGGGCACGTGTCTGCTGAGGCCTGGTGGTCCGCCAACCGCCGAGACTTTGTGCAGTTGGCGCATGTGGGTCTATGTGTCCTCGGCAGCTCCCATCGTCATGCCCTCGTTCTGCACACCATGCACAAACCTTTGGGCCCGAGCAATATTTTGAGAGTGCCCAAATCCTTGACACCTATTGCAGCGTGTGAGGGAGATATGGTCTCTGACTGGCAGCACTAGCCAGCCCAGCCTCAGCTTGCCCGTTTCCAGCATGCGGATCCGGAGGGCCTGGGACACTTCCACCACCCATGAGGTGGTTGGCTGTTCATAAGGGCCTGTTCTGTACACCGGCCTGAGGTGAGCATCGGCGAGGAACGATGTGAGGGTTGTGGTGGTGGAGTTCCCTCTGCATGTCCTCCGCCTGGAGATGTGCTGGGACACTTCGTATCAGCATTCGGGGCAGTCACAGAGCGCCGCCACCGCCGTGACACCCTCCATAGTGCTAGTTGCAGTCACCAGCCTGGATGCCTGCTCTGGGGTGCTAAGGTCCACAGCTATTCCTGCGAGTGTGGGCCTGGTCCTTTAACGCCCTCTGCCTCCATGCCTGCCGCGGATAGCTTGGCATACAGCGTTGCCGTACCCATCTCTCTATCTGTGGGGCGAAGTAGGACTGTAGTAACCCCGCCAGCTTTGGGGGTTGGGCCTCCTCTTTGGAGAGCTGCTCCCGGTTGGGTTTTGGTGGACTCCAACTGAGGGAGTTGGGGCAGGCTGTTGCGGTGCAGCTGCTCCAGGTTTCTCCCCAGCGGCCGGCTCCCTAGGTGACGCCGCCGCGGTGGCTCTTCCTGCACCTCCCGCCGACCACGCCTCCGTTTCCGAGTTGCCTTCCACTCTACCGATGGCGTACCAGCTGGGAGCCCTGAGTCAGTGGGAGGAGTAGTTGGGGGTGGGTCTGTGTCTTCCTCAGTTATATTTGGGGCAGCGAGCTTGTGGCTCTGTGATTCCTGCGGAGGAGCAGGTGTGTGAATCTTCTCCACTGCCTCCAGTCGTGTTATTAGGGGTGCTAATGCCTCAAATAGTAGGGTCCGGAGTGTTGTTGCTTGTTCTGTTGGGTCCAGTTGTGGGGGGAGTGGGTTCGCTGGTGGTCTTGGCTCTGATTGGTTGTTAGGGGGTGGGCTAGTCGCATTCAGGTCGTGGGCCAGTCTTTCCGCCAGAAAGACCATGCTGTCTATATGGTCCGCAAGCGATCCCAATATCTGCACAGTCCGCTGGCGGTTCACCAGGGCTGTCATAATTGTCTCGCGGAGGAGCCTGATCCCTGCCATAGCCTCTTCTGCATTTTGGGGTGGGTCTAGTGCAATGGCCGTATGTGCTGATGGATCGTATGCAGGGGGAGGTGTTTCAGCCACAATGGCTCGTATGTCTGTGGGTCCGTAAACTGCAATAGTTGTGCGGGAGCGAGCTGATTGTGTGTGTGATGCGGGCGTGTTGTTTGGGGTGGTGGGATTGTGCGGTGTATGTGATGGGGATGTGTTGTGTGTGCTAGAGTGCTTTGTGTGTCGTGTGTGTGTGTGTTTGGGGATGAATGTGTTTTCGGAGTTGTGCTTGTGGGAGACGACTCTGTTTGGCTGGCGGATGTTTAGCCGCCTTACCCTGGTCATGGGGGTGATGGTTTTGGGGTGTTCTTGAGGATGTTTGAGTAGGTGATGGGAGGTTGGGTTTGGAAGAGCCTGATTGAGATGTAGGAGAAGCTGAATTGGAATTGGTATTAGGATGTGGTGGAGACATAATGATTTGTTGAAGTCAGAGGGATTTTAAAAGAGACAGGAGAAGTCTTCTTCCCTCTTTTTTCGAGTGAATTTTCTCTCTCGCTCTTTGTGAGCCTTTCAGAGGGCTCTCGAGAGCAGAGGGGGAGGTTGTTAATGGCCGCTGGGCGGCTGGAGGCGCTCGCTGCTTAGCAACCCCCCTTTTGGAGCCGAGAGTCGGCCGCTCTGCAACTCCCTCTCCTAATTACTCCGCCAATGACGGCTCCTCTCTGTCCTTCACACCTCCTCAGCTCCTTCTCTACCGCCTCTTGAGCCTCCCAAGTGAGTTGAGCGTTTGAAAAGTTGGAAGTCCTGTCGTTATTTCGCGCTTATTCTAATTGAAATTGTGCAAAAACTGTTCCTACAAAAATTGTGAAACTTACACCAAATAATGTCCTGAGAGAGTCCGAAACGTTTGCCAAGTCTTGTCCGTATTCGATCACTTTTTCACCACGTTTATAGCACTTTGGGCGAGAGGCCTCACAAGGGGATGCTGTCTCTTCAAGAGCTCAAGAGCGACTAACCAGCCCTAACCAGCCCTAACCAGCCCTAACCAGCCCTAACCAGCCCTAACCAGCCCTAACCAGCCCTAACCAGCCCTAACCAGCCCTAACCAGCCCTAACCAGCCCTAACCAGCCCTAACCAGCCCTAACCAGCCCTAACCTAATGGGTGGAATGGCATAGGCCGCTGAGCGGCCCGTTCGCTCATTGGACGGGGGTTTTGCGTATGGGAAAGGCGCAGTGCGTCTGTTGGACTGCGTCCTGCTGCCGAGTTTTGTTGTTTTGGGCGCATCCTGCTGCCGGGTTTTTTTTTTTTTTTTTTTTTTTTTTTTTTGGCGCAGGGCGTTGGGTGCGCACTCTGCTGCCGGTCCGTGGAGAATTTCATTTGTTTTGGGCGCAGGGCGTTGGGTGCGCACTCTGCTGCCGGTCAGTGGAGAATTTCGATTGTTTTGGGCGCAGGGCATTGGGAGCGCACTCTGCTGCCGGTCAGTGGAGAATTTTGTTTGTTTTTGGCGCAGGGCGTTGGGTGCGCACTCTGCTGCCGGTCAGTGGAAAATTTTCGATTGTTTTGGGCGCAGGGCATTGGGAGCGCACTCTGCTGCCGGTCAGTGGAGAATTTTGTTTGTTTTGGGCGCAGGGTGTTGGGTGCACGCCCTGCGGCCGGTAAGCAGTGGATTAGGGCAGGGTTTTTTTTTTTTTTTTTTTTTTTTTACATTTTTCTTTTTTTTTTTTTTTTTTTTTTTTTTTTTTCTTTTTTTTCTTTTTTCCCTGGGCAGGTGCTCCGTGTCCTACTGCCAGTAGGTTGGGGTTTGAGGCGTCGTGGGCGCAGGACTGGTCAGGCTGGTTTTTTTTTTTTTTTTTTTTTTTTTTTTTTTTTTATTAAGCTACTTCATGTTCCGGTTCAGGGGGCTCCCACGCCTCCAGGTTTTTCCTCCGGTTCGCCCAAGCCTGCGCAAAGCGGGCAAACCGGCGGGCTGCGGCCCTTGACGAGAGGAAGCCCCGCGCCGCATTCCTTTGTGGAATGGCAGCGCTGGCCCTCACGTCCTCATACAGGCCGCAGTCATGGAGGACGTGGGCAGCATCCTCTGCCACTCCCGTCCCACAGGGGCACTCATTGAACGCGCGCCTTCTGAAGAATTGAAGGCGCGCGTTGAATGCCCCGTGGCCCGAAAGAAGCTGTGTCGCCGCAAAGGAGGGGCGCCACCACTTCATTTCCAGGCGGTCCCTCACTGACGGCATGATGCCAAGCATGTGGCGGGCCGTAGTTCCGCTGTCGCACCTTGCCTGCCACTGGTCGAGTAGCCAACCCTCGGCCATGGTTATGCGGCACTCAACGGAGTCCACACGGAGCATCTCCGGCACCAGGCCCAATAGTGGCCCCTGGTACGACGTCAGTCCACCGGTTTTTATATGGTGGCACATGACGTCGCAGTCCAGGCGCAGGTCCAGGGGCGGTGTGCCAGCTAGGACCTGTAGGGCAAGGTGCGACGTAGTGCGGTATGCTGGGAGAACTGCCAGCAGTACGTCTCGTTGGAGCGTCCTGGCACGCTGCCTATCCAGCTCGGAAGGCGCGATCCACCAGGACGCAGCTGCGTACCGCACTATGGGCTGGAACACCGCCGTGTAGTAGAGCCGCCTTGTGTGTGGTGACGCCCCCCACGAAGGGCCTGCCAGAGCCCGGACGTGGGCAGTCAGTGCTGACACCTTGCTCCTGAGTAGGGCAAGGTGTTGTGTGGGTTTTCCCCTCGGGCAGAAGGCCACACCTGCAAGTATTTGGCCACAGCCGTCAGCACTGTGTTGGTGCCAGGAGCTGTTTGCACAGTGCGGAATGGGAGTGCCACCGCCGACCTCATTGCGACATTTGGGTTTTGGCAGCGGCAAGCTCCAGTCGCATCTCCGGCACCACCCGCAATGAGCCGCGTAGCCCTTTCCACATGGAATTTGGCGGCTCCGGGGTTGTCTGCGCCGACGACTACGGCCAGGTCGTCTACATAAGCTATAGGGGTGTAGCCTTGGCCCGTGAGGAGGTGGAGTAGGGGGTCCAGGAGGACTGTCCAAAGGAGGGTGGAGAGTACTGCTCCCTGTGGGCAGCCTGCCGTGACGTTGATTTCCGCCCGCTGGTCCCCCCCCCCCCCGTGGCAGCGGTGCGATCCTCCAGGAAACTGGCAAGGATGCCATAAAGGTCTGGTGGGAGTGCCAGTCTCCTGAGCGCCCCCAGCACCGCTGGCCACCACACACCGTGTTGAACGCTCCTTTAACGTCATAAAACGCTGCCAGGACAACACGGTGGGGGCTGGCTCTCACCACCTCCCGGAGGCGGTCCATCGCCCCCACCGTATTCTGATGGGGGACGCCTCCGTACTGGTGAGGGTGGAGAGTTGGGTGGATGAGCGGGCGGAGGGAGGCGAGAATCAGTTTCTCGAGCCATTTGCCCTCAACGCACAGCAGGCTGATGGGGCGATAAGAGTCCGGCGTGTCTGGCGGGCGGTTGGGTGCTTTGAGGAACAGGACCACCGATGCCCTCTTCCACGGGCGCGGGAAGTAGCGCAGTGCTAAGCACCCATTGAAGAGGTCGGTGGCCCTTTGGATTATGGCCGGGGGCGCCCGCTGATAGGCAGCCGCATATGTCCCTGATGGACCAGGAGCCTTGTGGGGTGCCAGGCTATGCAGTGCTTCTGCGACCTCCTCGGCACTCCAGGGTCCCCTGTTCTGGCCAGTTGTGGGGCTGCGAGCGAGTCGCCTGAGCTGCTGGTCATCTTGGGTGTCCATGTTTGGGCGGTCAGGGGGAAAGAGGGCTGTTAGGAGGTTCATATGATGCTCCTTGATGGTTGCCGTTGGCGGAAGGTTGGGGGGTAGAGCAGGCGGAGGGAGCCTTGTGATTTTCCGCACCAGCTGATATGGGGCTTCCCACGGGCTTGTGGAGAGCTTCTCACCGACAAACCGCCGCCAGCTTGCTCTCTTGGCTCTCCTAATGAGTCTTTTGTGCTGGCGGCGGGTTTCATGGTATTCCATGAGGGAGGCCTGTTGGTTGTGTGGAGAGGCTCGGTGGGCAATTCTTCTGAGGCGTTTTACCCTTCTGCTGTGAGCGCCTATTTCCGGTGTCCACCAGGGTGCTGTGTTGCGTTGGGGTGGTCTGCATGATGGTATTGACAGTCGCGTGCAGTCCCTGACCACTTCGGCCAGTGCATTGACTGCCACGTCGAGCTCGTCCCTGGAGGTTGGAATGGGTTCTGGTGGGTCTTGTGGCACCCGTTCGTTTGCGAGACGGGTGTAGGACTCCCAGTCCGCAGCACTAAATGTCGGTCGGGCACGTGGACCCGCTTGCAGCTGCCTAACGCCTCTCAATTTGAGCGTCCACTGCAGCAGGGTGTGGTCGGCTCCTGGGACATCTGACTGTTGCCACTCCTCAATTGTTCCGGTAGCCGCGCCGCGAAGGCCGCATCCACAAAGGATGATCCCTGTGGCCCCACGAAGGTCGGTCTTTCAGGTGACCCTAATAGCTGCAGGTCCGTTGCATTCAGCAGGGCCACCACCTCAAGCCCTCGCGCATCTGCCCCTGTGAGCCCCATAGGCGGTGGTGGGCATTGAGGTCCCCTGCCACAATGACTGGTGCAGGGGCCAACTCAGCCAATACTTGCTGCAGCGTATCGAGTGTGGGGGTGATATCGGCTGGTCTTGGGGGAATGTATATAGAGACTGCATACATGGGGATGGGCCACTCCATTCTTGCCACCGTGACATGGGACGTTGAGAGGGTAGGGAGGTAGATCGCTGGGATCCTGGTGTCCACTACCAGTGCCGTGAGTTGTGGCGAGTGCCAGTGGTTGTGTGGGGGGAACACTGTGTGTGTGGACGGGAAATGCATTCTCCCAGTTTGTGCCCCGTGGGGCTCTTGGAGAAGGAGGATGTGGAAGGGTGCACTCACTACTTGGTGCTGGAGGTGGGAGTGGGGAATGAATCTTTTGCCCACATTTAGGCATCCCACACGCAGTGACGGCTCAGAGATGGAGTCCATCATGTCTTGTTTGTTCCCCCTCCTCCTGGGTGTCCGTGGGCGGGGTGGGGCGCGAGTGATTGAGTCCTGACTGCTCCTCACGTGGTGGGCGGGCCGTGCCATAGTCCACCCTCTGCACTGAGGCTTTCAGGGCAGAGAGATAGCTCGCACAGGTGCTGGCTGATGCAGGATGATCTGCTGGTCGTTTAGATTTGGTGCAGTTGGCACACTTGGGACCAAATGTCTTTGGGCAGGTTTGCACGTTATGTCCCCGGCTGGCACACCACGTGCATACTTCGGGGCCAGTGCATTTGCTCAGGGAGTGCCCAAATCCCTGGCATCTATTGCACCGGGTCAGGGAGACGTGGTCGCTAACCGATAGGACCAGCCAGCCCAGCCTGACCTTGCCTGTCTCTAGCAGGCGCAGACGCTGCGCCTGTGGTACTTCCACTACCCACGAGGTGAGGGGCTGGTTGCGCGGGCCCGTTCTGTAAATGGGTAGTATGTGGTTGCTTGCGGTGATGATGTGGGGATTGTCCTGGTGGAGGCTTTCGACCAGGGTGTGTGCTTCCAGGTGCGATGGGACGCCCCGAATTAGCATTCGAGGTAGTCGCGTGGTGCGTGCTACTGCGGTGACCCCTTCCATGCTAGCAGCGGCAGCAACCAGCCTGATGGCGTCCTCCGGGGTGCTCACGTCGATTGCGACCCCTGCGAGGGTAGGTCGTGTACGTTTGGCACCATGGGCCTCCATTCCTGCACCCGACAGCTTGGCGTAGAGCTGAGCGTGTCCGGTGTCCTGCGTTGTTGATCGGAGTAGGACAGTTGTAACTCCTCCTGCCTTTGGTGTTGGGCCTCCCCTTTTGGCGAGCTGTTGCCTAAGAAGTGTCTTGGTCGATTCTACTGTAGGGGCAGGGGCCGTTGTTTGAAGTTGTGAGGGAGGGGCTGGTGCTGGCTGTTGGGGGGGAAGGGTAGTAGAAGTGGAAGCGGTTGCGGTCGCGACTGGTTCTGATGCTATCGCGGTGTTGGCAGCCTTTCTGCCACCCCTTTTACCGCGCCTACGCCTGCCCATTCTTTGCCATTCCAAGGAGGGTGTGCCTGCCGGTAACCCTGAGTCCACGGGTTCCGCGTTGGCATGTCCTGAGGTGGCGATAGCGCTCTCAGGTGTGGGGTGTGAATGGATGGGGGATGCGGTGCGCTGCTCCAAGGCATCCAGGCGGGTAACCAGTGGGGCTACAGCGCTGCGAAGCAGGCGTTCGAGCATGGCGGATAGGTCCTCCGATGCTGGTGCAGCAGTGGTCGGACCCGGATCGAGCGTTACCTCAGCCGCACTCACCCAGCTCGCGCTCTGTGGTTCCTGGGTTGTGATGCCTGTCGTCAGGTCCACTGCTGACTGTGCCAGTCTGACCATTGCATCAATGTGGTCCGTCAGTGACCCAAGGACCTGTGTCATTCGTTGTCTATTGAGTAGGGCGGTAATGATACGATCCCTTAGCACCATGATCTGTTTGAGAGCCTCCTCGGCGGTCATTGGGAGTTGCAGTCCGATGGCTTCGTGTGCGGTAGGGTCGTATGGCGTGGCGGGTTTACAGCGTGGATGGCTCTTATGTCATCAGACCCATAGTGAGAGGGCTGGGCAGTGGATTGGGTGTGTGGGCGTGGTGTGGGAAGTGTTTTGGTGTTGGCTGTGGTGGTGTGTGAGATGTCCGAGTGAGAGGTCGTGTGTTTGGATGTGAGGGGATTGGTGGGGGGTTGTGTTTTGTGTTGTGTGTGTGTTGACGTATTCCGTGTGATGGTGTGCTGTTTGGATGCTTGAGCGTGTGAGGTGGTGAGCAGGCACTTGCCCGCCTTGCCCCTTGTGACTGGTGGGGAGGGAGCCGGGTTGTCTTTACCGCTTTTGCGGAAGAGGGGGTGGTGGGGGTGGGCATGGGGGTACCCGAAGAAGAAGTGGTTGGTGATGCTGATTTGTTTATGGTTTGTGCTGACATGGTTGTTTGATTGTGTTGAAAAAAAAAAGGTGGGGGGAGGAGAAGGAAGGATGAGCTGACACCGATGAACCGAAGCCCCGCGAGCGATGCTCCGGGCCCAACGGCGCGCGATGAGCCGACGGTGGCCTCGGCCCAGGCCCCCGCATGGGCCGACACGGTTCCCTTCCAGTCACCAACTGGCAGTGTCGGGTGCGCACCCTGGGTGCGCAGGCTCCCAGCGAGATTATACACCTGCTGTTCAGGGCGGCCACCCCCCGCTGGTTAACGGGTTGCGGGCCCCAGCTATCAGGCGCCCCGGGAGGAGCATCACCAACTCCCGTTCCTCCGTAGAGGATAGACTGTACCCTCCGCCGGCAAGCCGCGCGCCGAAGGCACTCGGACACCAACAACGCCCCAAGCCCAACGGGCGCTATCCTGTGGGGAAGAAGGAAGAAGAGGAGAAAGAGGAAGGGTAAAACGGGTGAGAAGGGAGGTGAGAACACCCGAGTGACTAACGGAGGCAGCCCAGCAGGCATGGGGAGGTCAACCCCTTCTGTTCCAGTCTTGAAACAGCCGTTCACCAGCACATTGTCCGCGGGATCGTATTAGGCAGAGGCCGTATTCCGATCCAACCCATCCCTGTGGAGCACACTGGATCTGACAAAGATGGGGTTCCCTATCCGCAACCTGGGGACGCGCCCGATAGGGGATGCTGCCCCACACGGGAACCAGCCCTAACCAGCCCTAACCAGCCCTAACCAGCCCTAACCAGCCCTAACCAGCCCTAACCTAATGGGTGGAATGGCATAGGCCGCTGAGCGGCCCGTTCGCTCATTGGACGGGGGTTTTGCGTATGGGAAAGGCGCAGTGCGTCTGTTGGACTGCGTCCTGCTGCCGAGTTTTGTTGTTTTGGGCGCATCCTGCTGCCGGGTTTTTTTTTTCCTTTTTTTTTTTTTAGTTTTTTTTTTTTTTTTTTTTTAGGGCGTTGGGTGCACTCTGCTGCCGGTCAGTGGAGAATTTGTTTGTTTTGGGCGCGGGGCGTTGGGTGCCCACTCTGCCGCCGGTCGGTGGAAATT
Organism: Pachypeltis micranthus; assembly: GCA_020466155.1. Lineage (NCBI taxonomy): Eukaryota > Metazoa > Arthropoda > Insecta > Hemiptera > Miridae > Pachypeltis > Pachypeltis micranthus. Next base: position 554,977 of record CM035778.1, on the reverse strand, counting down.
TCATTTGTTTTGGGCGCAGGGCGTTGGAGTGCGCACTCTGCTGCGTGGTCAGTGGAGAATTTTGTTTGTTTTGGCGCAGGGCGTTGGGTGCGCACTCTGCTGCCGGTCAGTGGAGAATTTCGATTGTTTTGGGCGCAGGGCATTGGGAGCGCACTCTGCTGCCGGTCAGTGGAGAATTTTGTTTGTTTTTGGCGCAGGGCGTTGGGTGCGCACTCTGCTGCCGGTCAGTGGAAAATTTTCGATTGTTTTGGGCGCAGGGCATTGGGAGCGCACTCTGCTGCCGGTCAGTGGAGAATTTTGTTTGTTTTGGGCGCAGGGTGTTGGGTGCACGCCCTGCTGCCCGATAAGCAGTGGATTAGGGCAGGGTTTTTTTTTTTTTTTTTTTTTTTTTTTTTTTTTTCCTTTTCTTTTCCTTTCTTTTTTTTTTTCCTGGGCAGGTGCTCCGTATCCTACTGCCAGTAGGTTGGGGTTTGAGGCGTCGTGGGCGCAGGACTGGTCAGGCTGGTTTTTTTTTTTTTTTTTTTTTCCTTTTTTTTTTTTTTTTTTTTTTTTTTAAGCTACTTCATGTCCGGTTCAGGGGCTCCCACGCCTCCAGGTTTTTCCTCCGGTTCGCCCAAGCCTGCGCAAAGCGGGCAAACCGGCGGGCTGCGGCCCGTGACGAGAGGAAGCCCCGCGCCGCATTCCTTTGTGGAATGGCAGCGCTGGCCCTCACGTCCTCATACAGGCCGCAGTCATGGAGGACGTGGGCAGCATCCTCTGCCACTCCCGTCCCACAGGGGCACTCATTGAACGCGCGCCTTCTGAAGAATTGAAGGCGCGCGTTGAATGCCCCGTGGCCCGAAAGAAGCTGTGTCGCCGCAAAGGAGGGGCGCCACCACTTCATTTCCAGGCGGTCCCTCACTGACGGCATGATGCCAAGCATGTGGCGGGCCGTAGTTCCGCTGTCGCACCTTGCCTGCCACTGGTCGAGTAGCCAACCCTCGGCCATGGTTATGCGGCACTCAACGGAGTCCACACGGAGCATCTCCGGCACCAGGCCCAATAGTGGCCCCTGGTACGACGTCAGTCCACCGGTTTTTATATGGTGGCACATGACGTCGCAGTCCAGGCGCAGGTCCAGGGGCGGTGTGCCAGCTAGGACCTGTAGGGCAAGGTGCGGCGTGATGCGGTGTGCTGGGAGAACTGCCAGCAGTACGTCTCGTTGGAGCGTCCTGGCACGCTGCCTATCCAGCTCGGAAGGCGCGATCCACCAGGACGCAGCTGCGTACCGCACTATGGGCTGGAACACCGCCGTGTAGTAGAGCCGCCTTGTGTGTGGTGACGCCCCCCACGAAGGGCCTGCCAGAGCCCGGACGTGGGCAGTCAGTGCTGACACCTTGCTCCTGAGTAGGGCAAGGTGTTGTGTGGGTTTTCCCCTCGGGCAGAAGGCCACACCCAAGTATTTGGCCACAGCCGTCAGCACTGTGTTGGTGCCAGGAGCTGTTTGCACAGTGCGGAATGGGAGTGCCACTGCCGACCTCATTGCGATTACTTGGGTTTTGGCAGCGGCAAGCTCCAGTCGCATCTCCCGGCACCACCCCGCAATGAGCCGCGTTGCCCTTTCCACATGGAATTTGGCGGCTCCGGGGTTGTCTGCGCCGACGACTACGGCCAGGTCGTCTACATAGGCTATAGGGGTGTAGCCTTGGCCCGTGAGGAGGTGGAGTAGGGGGTCCAGGAGGACAGTCCAAAGGAGGGTGGAGAGTACTGCTCCCTGTGGGCAGCCTGCCGTGACGTTGATTTCCGCCCGCTGGTCCCCCCCCCCCCCGTGGCAGCGGTGCGATCCTCCAGGAAACTGGCAAGGATGCCATAAAGGTCTGGTGGGAGTGCCAGTCTCCTGAGCGCCCCCAGCACCGCTGGCCACCACACCGTGTTGAACGCTCCTTTAACGTCATAAAACGCTGCCAGGACAACACGGTGGGGGCTGGCCCTCACCACCTCCCGGAGGCGGTCCATCGCCCCCACCGTATTCTGATGGGGGACGCCTCCGTACTGGTGAGGGTGGAGAGTTGGGTGGATGAGCGGGCGGAGGGAGGCGAGAATGAGTTTCTCGAGCCATTTGCCCTCAACGCACAGCAGGCTGATGGGGCGATAAGAGTCCGGCGTGTCTGGCGGGCGGTTGGGTGCTTTGAGGAACAGGACCACCGATGCCCTCTTCCACGGGCGCGGGAAGTAGCGCAGTGCTAAGCACCCATTGAAGAGGTCGGTGGCCCTTTGGATTATGGCCGGGGGCGCCCGCTGATAGGCAGCCGCATATGTCCCTGATGGACCAGGAGCCTTGTGGGGTGCCAGGCTATGCAGTGCTTCTGCGACCTCCTCGGCACTCCACGGTCCCCTGTTCTGGCCAGTTGTGGGGCTGCGAGCGAGTCGCCTGAGCTGCTGGTCATCTTGGGTGTCCATGTTTGGGCGGTCAGGGGGAAAGAGGGCTGTTAGGAGGTTCATATGATGCTCCTTGATGGTTGCCGTTGGCGGAAGGTTGGGGGGTAGAGCAGGCGGAGGGAGCCTTGTGATTTTCCGCACCAGCTGATATGGGGCTTCCCACGGGCTTGTGGAGAGCTTCTCACCGACAAACCGCCGCCAGCTTGCTCTTTTGGCTCTCCTAATGAGTCTTTTGTGCTGGCGGCGGGTTTCATGGTATTCCATGAGGGAGGCCTGTTGGTTGTGTGGAGAGGCTCGGTGGGCAATTCTTCTGAGGCGTTTTACCCTTCTGCTGTGAGCGCCTATTTCCGGTGTCCACCAGGGTGCTGTGTTGCGTTGGGGTGGTCTGCATGATGGTACTGACAGTCGCGTGCAGTCCCTGACCACTTCGGCCAGTGCATTGACTGCCACGTCGAGCTCGTCCCTGGAGGTTGGAATGGGTTCTGGTGGGTCTTGTGGCACCCGTTCGTTTGCGAGACGGGTGTAGGACTCCCAGTCCGCAGCACTAAATGTCGGTCGGGCACGTGGACCCGCTTGCAGCTGCCTAACGCCTCTCAATTTGAGCGTCCACTGCAGCAGGGTGTGGTCGGCTCCTGGGACATCTGACTGTTGCCACTCCTCAATTGTTCCGGGTAGCCGCACCGCGAAGGCCGCATCCACAAAGGATGATCCCTGTGGCCCCACGAAGGTCGGTCTTTCAGGTGACCCTAATAGCTGCAGGTCCGTTGCATTCAGCAGGGCCACCACCTCAAGCCCTCGCGCATCTGCCCCCTGTGAGCCCCATAGGGGTGGTGGGCGTGAGGTCCCCTGCCACAATGACTGGTGCAGGGGCCAACTCAGCCAATACTTGCTGCAGCGTATCGAGTGTGGGGTGACATCGGCTGGTCTTGGGGGAATGTATATAGAGACTGCATACATGGGGATGGGCCACTCCATTCTTGCCACCGTGACATGGGACGTTGAGAGGGTAGGGAGGTAGATCGCTGGGATCCTGGTGTCCACTACCAGTGCCGTGAGTTGTGGCGAGTGCCAGTGGTTGTGTGGGGGGAACACTGTGTGTGTGGACGGGAAATGCATTCTCCCAGTTTGTGCCCCGTGGGGCTCTTGGAGAAGGAGGATGTGGAAGGGTGCACTCACTACTTGGTGCTGGAGGTGGGAGTGGGGAATGAATCTTTTGCCCACATTTAGGCATCCCACACGCAGTGACGGCTCAGAGATGGAGTCCATCATGTCTTGTTTGTTCCCCCTCCTCCTGGGTGTCTGTGGGCGGGGTGGGGCGCGAGTGATTGAGTCCTGACTGCTCCTCACGTGGTGGGCGGGCCGTGCCATAGTCCACCCTCTGCACTGAGGCTTTCAGGGCAGAGAGATAGCTCGCACAGGTGCTGGCTGATGCAGGATGATCTGCTGGTCGTTTAGATTTGGTGCAGTTGGCACACTTGGGACCAAATGTCTTTGGGCAGGTTTGCACGTTATGTCCCCGGCTGGCACACCACGTGCATACTTCGGGGCCAGTGCATTTGCTCAGGGAGTGCCCAAATCCCTGGCATCTATTGCACCGGGTCAGGGAGACGTGGTCGCTAACCGATAGGACCAGCCAGCCCAGCCTGACCTTGCCTGTCTCTAGCAGGCGCAGCCGCTGCGCCTGTGGTACTTCCACTACCCACGAGGTGAGGGCTGGTTGCGAGGGCCCGTTCTGTAAATGGGTAGTATGTGGTTGCTTGCGGTGATGATGTGGGGATTGTCCTGGTGGAGGCTTTCGACCAGGGTGTGTGCTTCCAGGTGCGATGGGACGCCCCGAATTAGCATTCGAGGTAGTCGCGTGGTGCGTGCTACTGCGGTGACCCCTTCCATGCTAGCAGCGGCAGCAACCAGCCTGATGGCGTCCTCCGGGGTGCTCACGTCGATTGCGACCCCTGCGAGGGTAGGTCGTGTACGTTTGGCACCATGGGCCTCCATTCCTGCACCCGACAACTTGGCGTAGAGCTGAGCGTGTCCGGTGTCCTGCGTTGTTGATCGGAGTAGGACAGTTGTAACTCCTCCTGCCTTTGGTGTTGGGCCTCCCCTTTTGGCGAGCTGTTGCCTAAGAAGTGTCTTGGTCGATTCTACTGTAGGGGCAGGGGCCGTTGTTTGAAGTTGTGAGGGAGGGGCTGGTGCTGGCTGTTGGGGGGGAAGGGTAGTAGAAGTGGAAGCGGTTGCGGTCGCGACTGGTTCTGATGCTATCGCGGTGTTGGCAGCCTTTCTGCCACCCCTTTTACCGCGCCTACGCCTGCCCATTCTTTGCCATTCCAAGGAGGGTGTGCCTGCCGGTAACCCTGAGTCCACGGGTTCCGCGTTGGCATGTCCTGAGGTGGCGATAGCGCTCTCAGGTGTGGGGTGTGAATGGATGGGGGATGCGGTGCGCTGCTCCAAGGCATCCAGGCGGGTAACCAGTGGGGCTACTGCGCTGCGAAGCAGGCGTTCGAGCATGGCGGATAGGTCCTCCGATGCTGGTGCAGCAGTGGTCAGACCCGGATCGAGCGTTACCTCAGCCGCACTCACCCAGCTCGCGCTCTGTGGTTCCTGGGTTGTGATGCCTGTCGTCAGGTCCACTGCTGACTGTGCCAGTCTGACCATTGCATCAATGTGGTCCGTCAGTGACCCAAGGACCTGTGTCATTCGTTGTCTATTGAGTAGAGGCGGTAATGATACGATCCCTTAGCACCATGATCTGTTTGAGAGCCTCCTCGGCGGTCATTGGGAGTTGCAGTCCGATGGCTTCGTGTGCGGTAGGGTCGTATGGCGTGGGCGGGTTTACAGCGTGGATGGCTCTTATGTCATCAGACCCATAGTGACAGGCTGGGCAGTGGATTGGGTGTGTGGGCGTGGTGTGGGAAGTGTTTTGGTGTTGGCTGTGGTGGTGTGTGAGATGTCCGAGTGAGAGGTCGTGTGTTTGGATGTGAGGGGATTGGTGGGGGTTGTGTTTTGTGTTGTGTGTGTGTTGACGTATTCCGTGTGATGGTGTGCTGTTTGGTTGCTTGAGCATGTGAGGTGGTGAGCAGACACTTGGCCGCCTTGCCCCTTGTGACTGGTGGGGAGGGAGCAGGGTTCTCTTTACCGCATTTGCGAAAAGAGGAGGTGGTGGGGGTGGGCATGGGAGTACCCGAAGAAGAAGTGGTTGGTGATGCTGATTTGTTTATGGTGGTTTGTGCTGACATGGTTGTTGGATTGTGTTGGGAAAAAAAAAAAAAAAAAAGTTGGGGGGAGGAGAAGGAAGGATGAGCTGACACCGATGAACCGGAGCCCTGCGAGCGATGCTCCAGGCCCAACGGCGCGCGGTGAGCCGACGGTGGCCTCGGCCCAGGCCTCCGTATGGGCCGACACGGTTCCCTTCCAGTCACCAACTGGCAGTATCGGGTGCGCACCCTAGGTGCGCATGCTCCCAGCGAGATTATACACCTGCTGTTCAGGGCAGCCACCCCCCGCTGGTTAACGGGTTGCGGGCCCCAGCTATCAGGCGCCACGGGAGGAGCATCACCAACTCCCGTTCCTCCGTGGAGGATAGACTGTACCCTCCGCCGGCAAGCCGCCACGCGCCGAAGGAGCCCGGACGCCAACGACGCCCCAAGCCCAACGGCCGCCATCCTGTGGGGATTAAGGAAGGAGCGGAGAAAGGGGAAAGGTAAAACGGGTGAGGAAGGAATTTGGAACACCCGAGTGACTAACGGAGGCAGGGGGCGTCGACCCCTTCTGTTCCGGTCTCGAAACAGCCGTTCACCAGCAGATTGTCCGCGGGATCGTATTAGGCCGAGGCCGTATTCCGATCCACCCCATCCTTGTGGAGCACACTGGCTCCGACAAAGATGGGGCCCCCTATCCGCAACCTGGGGACGCGCCCGATAGGGGATGCTGCCCCACACGGGAACCAGCCCTAACCAGCCCTAACCTAATGGGCTTTATGAGCCAGGCCGAATTAACATTGCCTGTAGGCTCATGCTCCTCGATATGACCAGCTGTTGAATGCCTAGTCAGGTGCGCGCCTGTTCATCGAACAGTTTTTTATTTTTTTTTTTTTTTTTTTTTTTTTTTTTATTATTAATTAAAAAATTTTTTTTTTTTTTTTTAATTTTTTTTTTTTTATAAAAATTTTTTTTTTTTTTTTTTTTTTTTTGTTACGTTGGCCCAGAAGGAGCCGTGGGTTGTGTTGGTTCCCAGGCCTCAAGGTGTCGCCTTTGACTTGCCCATGCATGGGCGAAGGATGTGAAGCGTCGGATGTCCGATTTTGTGGCAACCAAGTGGTGTGCAGCGTTTCTTTCAGGAATCCGGTTCCTCTCACGAGCGGTTCTGTAGAGGGGGCAGTCGAAGATCACGTGGGCCGCATCTTCCACTACGTTTTCTTCACAGGGACAGGCGTTGAAGTTGCGTCGCTTGAAGTAGTGTAGTCTGTAGTTGAAGTTTCCGTGTCCTGATAAGAGTTGGGTGACTGCGAAGGGCGGATGCCACCATTTTTTGCCCATGCGTTCATGAACAGACGGGATTATCATGTGCAGGTGTCTGGCTGTGCTAGCTGTGTCGTAGCGTGCTTGCCAGTTGTTGAGAAGCCACTCTTCAGCTGTGGCCAATTTCCTCGCCTCCGTGTCTTGTTGTAGCAGTTGTGGGATTAGTGTGTCTAGGCGGCCCGTGTATGCTGCGAGTGTCCTTCTTGATGCGATGTTTTAGGACTGCAACATCGAGCACGAGATCTAAGGGTGGGGTTCCTGCTAGTACTTGGAGTGCCAGGTGTGATGTTGTCCTGTATGCGGGCAGGACCGCCAGCAGCATGTCTCTCTGAAGTGTCCTGGCTTGCTGGCGATCCTGCTGGGATGGGTGCAACCACCACCCCGCCGCTGCGTACAGCACTATGGGGAGAAAAACTGCCCCATAGTAACGAGCCCGTGCGTGGTGTGAAGCTCCCCATGTGGGTCCCACTAGCGATCGAACATGTCCCAAGAGTGACGAGCATTTGTCCCTGAGGTATTTGATGTGGTTGGTGGGGCGTCCTTGAGGGCAGAAGATGATACCTAGATATTTTGCTGTTGGTGTGATCATTGTCCTGGTTTCTGGTGAGATCTCTATGGTGCGGAAGGGTATGCCGATTGTCGCTTTTAACGCGATTAGCTGGGTCTTGGAAGCCGCTAGTGTGAGTCGATTGCTGGTGCACCAATCGTTGACTAGTCTTGTCGCCTCTTGTACTAGCAGTTTGGCCGCTCCTGGAGTGTCTGCTTCGATGGTCACTGCTATGTCGTCCACGTAGACGATGGGGCCGAAGCCTCGGGATTCGAGTTGGTGCAAGAGGGGGTCGATGAGGATCGCCCAGAGGAGGGTGGAGAGTGCCGCGCCTTGGGGGCAGCCTGCGGTGATGGCCAACTGTGCTCGCTGGTTTCTTGTCCCTGCGTAGGCGACTCTGTCCTCAAGGAAGCTCACTAGAAGATTGAAAAGGTTGGGTGGGATGGGGTGTCCTTGTAGGGATCTCAGCAGTGCTGGCCACCAAACAGTATTAAAGGCTCCTTTAACGTCGTAGAAGGCCGCTAGTATTATCTTGCTTGTGCTTCTTGACGCTTTGCTTCTGAGGCATTGTATTGCGTCTGTGGTGCTACGGTTGGGCATTCCTCCGTACTGGTTGCAGTGGAGGTTACCGAGAACTGGTTGCCGCAGAGAGTTCAGGATCAGCTTCTCCAGGCATTTGCCCTCAATGTTCAGAAGACTGATTGGGCGGAGTGAGTCTGGGTGCTGAGGCTGTGATTCCCTCTCTTCGGGATGAAGATGATGTTGGCCTGTTTGAAGGCCCGTGGGAAAATAGGATCTCGCGAGGCATTGGTTGAAGATGGTTTGGAGCTGCTGTTTAACGGCGGTTGGCGCGTGTTGGTAGGCTGCAGCGTGCGTTCCTGAGGGTCCCGGGGCCTTCGACGGTGCGAAACTGCTGAGCGCCTCCACTATGTCGGCCAGTGACCAGTCTGGATGGTTGTCTCTTTCGGGTGCCTGCCTGGAAGTTAGTCGGAGGTGCTAAGTAGATCTGGTGTGTCAGGTCTCGTCGGTCGGGTGGGAACACTGCTTCGAGGAGTGATGCGTTGTTCTCTTGTATTGAGGCTGTTATTGGGAGGGTGTTGGTGAGTGTGGATGGAGGGAGTATGGCTACTTTGCGCACCAGTTTATACGGCCTTCCCCAGGGGTTTTGCCCCAGTTCCTCAGTGGTGAACTTTCGCCAGGTCGTCCTTTTGGTGCGTCGTATGGTCCTTTTTAGATTTTTTCGGGCTGCCCTGTAGTCTTCTAAGTGAGACCTCTCGTAGGTGCTGTTGGGCTTGCTTTGGCTCTTTGCCTTAGCCTTTTAACGCACTTGCTGAGTTCGCCTATTTGAGGCGTCCACCAGGGTGCGCTTGTTCTAGTTGCTTGGGTGGTCCACTGTATTTTGTCTGCGGTGCCCTGCTTGATGACCTTTGTGAGGTTTTCAACGCAAGTGTCAATGGTCTCCTGAGTGGTGGCTTCGGGAGTGAGTTGTGGGGGTTGATTTGGGAGCAGTGTGGAGATGTGTGCAGCGAATTCGCGCCAGTCTGCTGTGCTGAAGTCTGGTCTGCGTCTTTGGTGTTGTCGTCCCTGGGTTTGCCTGTGCCTGTGGTTTGTGATTGTCCATGTTTGCATTGTGTGGTCAGCTCCTGCAATGTCTCGCTGGGTCCATCCGGTGGTTTGTAGGCGCGGACTCGAGGAGAAAGTGACGTCGATGAATGAGGAGCCTTGTGGTCCGTCGAAAGTGGGGCGGGTTGGCATGCCTATGATAGATAGTGACCACGCGTGGAGTATTGCAGCGACCTCTTGACCCCGGGTGTTGACGCTGTTGGATCCCCACAGTGGGTGGTGGGCGTTGAGGTCTCCGCTGAATAGTACTGGTGTGGGGGAGAGTGTAGTCAGGATGTGCTCGATGTGTGTTCCAGCATAGGCTCGACTGGTGTGGGGGTGTAGGGGGGAAGGTAGAGGCTTACTAGGTAGAATGTGAAACTCCATTCGACTCTGATTACTGTGATGTACGGCGTTGAGAGGTTTGGTATGAACAGTGAAGGGATAGTGTCTCTTACCGCGATTGCTGTCAGTTGTGGCGAGTTGCAATGTTGCTGTGGTGGGAAGACTGTGAAAGGAGACATGAAACTCAGGCGACCGGCCAAGGCTTCGTCACGGCTCCTGGAGTAGGACGATGTCATATGGTGCTTCCAGCGCCAATTGTTGAATCAGGCTGTGAGGGATGAATCGTTTGCCTGTATTGAGGCTTGCTATGGTGATGGGTGGGCTGTTACTCATTGACGTTTGTGAGGCCCTCATCCTCCTGAGGTGTGTGTGTGTTGGCAGATGGGTTCAGCTGGTAGTGTGAATCCGGTGGGTTCTGAGATGGTCCCATGCCATAGTCCACTCGCCGGATGGAGGTTCGCAAGGCCAGGATATATGTGGGGCACGTGTCTGAGGTGGCTGGGTGGTTTGCAGCTTTCTTAGCTCTTGTGCAGTTTGCGCAGGCAGGGCTGCCTTGGTGGGAGCACTCGTCGTCTCGGTGTCCCTGCAGTCCACACCAGCTGCACACTGCTTTGCGGGTGCATGTTGCCTGGCTGTGGCCATAGCCCTGGCACTGGCGACACCTGGTGAGCGAAACATGATCTTTGATGGGGAGGATTAGGCAGCCCAGGCGGAGTTTTGATAGCCGCAGTAGCTCGATGCGTAGTGCAGGGGAGACTTCCATTACCCATGACGTGTGAGCTAGGCCTCGCTGGCCCGTGCGATAGATTGGGCGCAGCTCCTTTCCAAGGCCTGCGATGGATGGGTTGTCGCGCTGTAGCTCTTGTGCGATGTTAGTGGCATTCATATCCGTGGGTATGCCTCTAATTATCATGCGTGGCTTTATCGTGGTGGTCCGGGTCGCAGAGACGCCTTGTAGCCGCTGGGCGAGGGTGATAAGAGTGTTCGCTTCCTCAGGGGATTCTACATCAAGCGCCACCCCTCTGGCTGTTCGCCTGGATCTTACAACCTTGACCTTTCCGAGATCCGCACTGGCTAACTCACTGTACCACTTTGCTGTGTCCAGAGTTGAGTTAATGGGTTTCAGGATGACCGTGGTTCCTCTGCTTCCCTTGAGAATTGGGCCTCCCCGTTTGAGGAGCATTCGGCGAACTTCCTCCTTAGTGGATTGGACAGTCTCGGTTGCGGGAATGGGAGAGCTAGTTGCGTTGGAGAATTGTGTCTCTCTAGGTGCCTGGGTGTCGCCTTCGTTGCTCGTGTTGCGTTTCCTGTGCCTTTTCTTCTTGGAGGGTTGCCAGTTGACGGAGGGGGTCAGTGCAGGCAAACCTGTGTCTTCGTCGTGGTGTGATTGTCGTGATACAGCCTGCTTTTGTGTTGGGGAGTGCTTTGGTTGATTTTCAACGTTGGGTGCAGTACGGGCCTCCACTGCTTCTAGGCGGGTCAGTATGGGTACCAGTGCCTCAAATAACAAGTTGCGTAATGGGGTCAGTTCGTTTGTCGTGGGAGGCTTTCTGCTCTGAATCCCACACTCGAGCTGTTCAGCCTCTGGCGTAGCAGGGTTGAGTGGGGAGCGTAGTGTGTCATGGTGTGATTGATCACTCTCCTTCCTATTGACAGGGGTGTCAGGGAGGCTTTCCGACGGAAGGCCTGCAGCCATCGCTGAGTTTGTCATCGTCACTAAGTGTTCCGCTAGGAAGACCATTGCGTCAATGTGTTCCTTGATGGATCCCAGGATGGTTGTGGTTCTTTGTCGCGCCATGAGAGCTGTTAAGACGCGATCTCTCAGTAGGTGTATGTTCTCCATGACCTCGCTGGTACAGTCAGTAATAGTTACACCTATGGTGTGTGCTGCGGTGGGGTCGTATGGTGGGGCTGTTATGTCCGAACGTATAGCGCGGATATCAGCGGGTCCATACACATGTATTTGCCTTGTGGGGGTTTGACGCAGTTGGGAAAGAGGCGTAGGTGGAGATTTCGCTTTGGAAAGCGAATTTAGTGGTGGGGTTTTTACCTTAGTGGCAGCCCCATTTTTGGCTTTGCCTCTGGTGGTAGGGGGTGACGATTTAGCAGTTGAACTGGTTGTTGTGGTCATTTTCGTCTTGTTTCACTATTTACGATTGTCAGAGGGTTTTAACAAGGAACCGAGAGGTTTTCTTCCCTCTTTTTTGGAGTGAATTTTCTCTCTCACTCTTTGTGAGCCTTTGAGAGGGCTGGAGAGCAGAGGGGGAGGCCGTTAATGGCCGCTGGCCGGCTGGAGGCGCTCGCTGCTTAGCAACCCCCCTTTTGGAGCCGAGAGTCGGCCGCTCTGCAACTCCCTCTCCTAATTACTCCGCCAATGACGGCTCCTCTCTGTCCTTCTCACCTCCTCAGCTCCTTCTCTACCACCTCTTGAGCCTCCCAAGTGAGTTGAGCGTTTGAAAAGTTGGAAGTTCTGTCGTTATTTCGCGCTTATTCTAATTGAAATTGTGCAAAAACTGTTCGTACAAAAATTGTGAAACTTACACCAAATAATGTCCTGAGAGAGTCCGAAACGTTTGCCAAGTCTTGTCCGTATTCGATCACTTTTTCACCACGTTTATAGCACTTTAGGCGAGAGGCCTCACAAGGGGATGTTGTCTCTTCAAGAGCTCAAGAGCGACAACGACCAGCCCTAACCAGCCCTAACCAGCCCAATGGGGAAATGAGCCAGGCCTTGACAGGCCTGCCGGCTCATTGGGCCGCGATGTGCACTCGACTCGACGCTGCGAACAGTTGAGGCTGTGCGCGGCGGAGACGCGGTGCGGGTTGTGCGTTAATGGCAGATGGTAGTTAGCTCCCGGATCTCAGTTTGATTGGAGGGGGGGGCACCACGTCTCGAGGCCTTTGCGCCTGTTCGCCCAGGCCTGTGCGTAGACATGAAATCTGCGCACTGCTGCCCTGTCGGGGAGGAGCTGGGCTGCCTCGCCCAATGAGGGAAGGCGGGCGCGTATCCGTGCGTCGCAGTACAGAGGGCAGGAGAATAGAACGTGGGCCGCGTTCTCTGTGGCCCCTCCGCAGGGGCAGTCGGTGAACTGGCGGCGCCTAAAGAAATGCAGCCGCTCGTTGAAGGCGCCATGGCCCGAGAGCAGCTGCACTGCCGCAAAGGACGGCCGCCACCAGCTCATCTGGAGGCGCCTCTCAACTGAGGGGAGGAGACTGCGGAGGTGCCGCGCTGTTGTGCCATTGTCCCAGCGTTCCTGCCACATGGCTACTATGGCATCGTAAGCAACGCTCAGTTTCCGCTTGATCGAGGTTTCTTCCTGAAGTGAGGGGACCAGGGCCTGGAGAGGCCCTCGGTACTCCTCGATGCAGTTTCGCTTGACGCACGACTGAAAAACCACGAGGTCGAGTACTAGGTCCAGGGGTGGGGTTCCTGCAAGCATTTGAAGGGCGAGATGGGATGTGGTGCGGTACGCCGGGAGGACGGCCAGGAGGATGTCCCGTTGCATGGTGAGTGCCAATTGCCTGTCTCGTTGCGTAGGTGCACCCACCATGCCGCCGCAGCGCATCGCACCACGGGAATAAACACGGCCCGGTAGTATTGATGCCTGGTGTAGGCCGAGGCTCCCCAGGTCGGCCCTGCTAGGGATCTCACTTGGGCAGTGAGCGCGGAGCATTTGGACCTCAAGAAGGCCAGATGCTTGGCTGGGCGCCCACGGGGGCAGAAGACTGTACCCAGGTAGTGCGCTGTCGTCCCTAGGGCGACCCTCGAGCCCCCCGCTAGCTCGACTCGCTGCGGGAGTGTGGAGGGGCTTGAGTGAAGGACCACGAGTTGCGTTTTTGCAGGGGACAGCCGGAGGCGGACCCTGTTGCACCAGCCCAGGACTAGGCGCATGGCCCGCCGCAGGTGGAGCCTGATGAGGCCGTGGTGTTCCGCCTCAACCACGAACGTCACGTCGTCGACAAAGGCGATGGGTGCGTAACCGTTGCGGTCGAGGAGGCGGAGGAGAGGGTCGAGCAGGACTGCCCACAAAATTGTGGACAGCACTGCTCCCTGGGGACACCCTGACGTGACATTCAGGGTCGCCCTTTGGTCGCCCGTGCCAGTGGTGGCCACCCGGTCTTCAAGGAAGCTCGATATGAGTGCGAAGAGGTTAGGCGGTAGAGACATGCGCCGCAGTGAGCCGAGCACTGCCGGCCACCAGACGGAGTCGAAGGCGCCGCTCACGTCCAGGAAGGCTGCCACAACTATGCGTCGGCTACTGGTGTCGACCATCCTCTGGAGACAGCGGATTGCGTCCTCTGTTCCACGGCCAGGGATGCCCCCGAATTGGTGCTCATGGATGGCTGGGTGAATGATGCCGCGGATGGAGGCAAGCACCAGCCTCTCCAGCCACTTGCTCTCAATTGGCAAGAGGCTGATTGGCCGGAAGGCATTGGCTGCAAGGGGGTCTCGCTGTGGGCTTTTTGGGAAGAATATGACAGTGGCTCGCTTGAGGGGGCGTGGGAAGTACCCGAGGGTGAGGCAGGCGTTAAACAGACTGGTGAACCTCTCCGTGATGGAGGCCGGCGCGTGCTGGTATGCTGCTGCGTATGTCTTGGTGGGGCCGGGAGCTTTGTGAGGGGCCATGGCATGCAGCGCCACTCTTATATCCGCATGCGTCCAGAGGGGGCAGTCGACTCCTGCGGGTGGGATCCTGGCCGCCTCTCTGTCTATGCGGTCAGCCTGTGTGTCGTTGGCAGCGTCATCGGGAGGGAAGGCGGCAGCGAGTCGGGCTAGGTTGGCCTCACGAATGGACGCATTGGCACGGAGGCCGTAGGTTGGCACGGATGGCGGGGGATTAATGGCTCCTCGGGCCAGCTTGTAGGGGGAGGCCCATGGATTGTTTGAGAGCTCGTGAGTGGTGAATCTGCGCCATGAGGTGCGTTTGGCTCTGCGGATTGTGCGCTTCAGATCGCGCCGGGCGTCGCGATACCGGGCCATTAGCAGGTGGCGGCGGGTCGGGGCAGCCCGTGAGGCGGCCCTCCGGAGGCGGCGAACGCTCTCACAGCCGGCCCGCACCTCGTCGCTCCACCAGGGCGCACACGCCCTTTGTGGAGTGGCCATTGTGGGTACGGAAAGTCGTGTGCTCCGCATGACTAAGGCCGAGAGCGAAGTGAGGTCGGCGTCTATTGACGACTTCGTGTACTGGGCTGTGATGGGGGACAGGTGTGCGCCTGACAAGCCTTCCTCAACGCAGGTAGTGAACTTTTGCCAGTCTGCTGAGGCAAAGTTCGGTCGGCATCCGCGGTGAGTGCGAGGGGTACTCGCTGCCCTGAAGTGCTTGAACGTCCAGGTGAAGAGGGTGTGGTCAGCGCTCTCCACGTGCCGCTGTCTCCAGTTGGAAGCTGGTAGGAGGGGGGACGTAGAGAAGACCATGTCTATGTGGGACGTCCCTTGGGTCCCTGTGAACGTCGGTTCGCCGGCCACGCCCAATGGCTGCAGGCCCGCTGCATTGACTATGGCCATGACCTCCAATCCCCGAGCATCAGCGACCGCGGAACCCCACAGGGGGTGGTGTGCGTTCAGGTCCCCCCCCACAATAACGGGAGTGGGGCGCACAGCCGCCAGCACGTCACAGAGGAGGTTCAGTGATGGGGTGGCATCAGCAGGGTGGGGGGGAAGGTACAGGGAAACCGCTATGAAGGGAATTGCCCACTCCACCCGAACTGCTGTGAGGTTCGACGATGACAGGGTGGGAAGGAAGATGGAGGAAAGGCTCCTCTGTACAACTACGGCTGTGAGCTGGGGCTGGTGGGCTAGTGTCGGCGGGGGGTACACGACGTGTGGGGCTGGAAAGTGTATGTGACCTGTTGAGGCGCCGTGTGGCTCTTGCAAGAGGAGCAGGTGCAGAGGTGCGGTGAGGGCTATTTGGTGCAGTAGGTTGTGCGGTGTAAAGCGCTTGCCTACGTTCAGACACCCCATGTGCAGGTCAGGCCTAGGCCTAGGTCTCCATGAGTCCCCCATCGCAGTCCGGGTTCCCCTCCTCCTGGGGTGGTTGTGAGCGGGCCTCTGTGGTCCGAGGTGGTGGAGCGGTGCTCAGGCCTGTTCCGTAATCCACACGACGGACGGAGGCTCGTAGTGCCGCCAGATAGCTAGGGCACGTGTCCGCAGTTGCTGGGTGGTTCGTGGGCCTCTTGGATCTGGCACAGTTGACGCAGGAGACGGCACTGCTGTTCGGACAGTCCTGAGTGGCATGGCCTAAGGCGCACTGGCCGCAGGCAGGTGCAGCTGTGCATTTGGCCATGCTATGGCCGAAACCCTGGCACTGGTGGCACCTTGTCAGGGAGATGTGGTCCCTTACTGGTAGGACCAACCATCCCAGACGTAGCTTCTCACGCAGCAAGCGCAGGCGGAGCGTTTGGGAGACCTCGAACACCCAAGAGGTGTGAGGTAGTCCCCTGCGACCTGTACGGTAGATGGGTAGTAGCTCGTCGTTGTGGTTTGCTAGGAAGGGATTGCTCTGCCTGAGGTCTCTCATGAGATCGTCGGGTGACAGAGAGGCCGGTACCCCTCTGAGCAACACTCGTGGCCGCTTGGTTGGCACAGAAGTTGCGTGGACCCCGTTGACTTCCCTAGCGAGGGAGAGGATCTTATCCGCATCTTGTGGGGTTGCCACCTCAAGAGCCACACCTGATCCCGTTTTGCGAGAGCGTTTGACGTTAATGTCGCCGAGGTCTGCGGCGGCGATGGCATCGTACCAGGCTGTTGGGTCAGCCTTGGGGTCCTTGGGGCGCACAATGACGGTTGCTGTTGCGTTGTCACGTGGGACAGGGCCGCCTCGCTTTGCTAGCCATTCGCGAATCTCACACTTGGTGGACTCAACGGTGGGAAGGGGCTGAGCGGCTCGCGTGGGGGCAGTCGGAGAAGGCTGGGGGGCGGATGGTTGTGGGCCCGAGGCCCGGGCTCGACGCCTCTTTTTCTTCCTTCCGCCTGCTGGCTGCCACTCAACGGAGGGTGTGAGCGCGGGTAGACCAGTGTCTGCAGCGGGGGTTGGGGCTGGTCTGGGTGCTGAGATTGCCTGTGGATGGCGGTCAAATAGTACTCGATCCTCTAGTGCACGGAGCCGGTCGGTCACGGGGGTGATGGCTTGTTCCAGCGTCTGCTTGAGCGCTGCCAGCAGTTCTTGCGAGGTAGAGGTTGGGGGGTCTGGGCCAACAGGGGTAGGTGGAGGGACATCTGCCGTGGGGGGCATCACACGGGTTGCTATGTGTTCTACAACGCAGACCATGGCGTCGATGTGATCAACGAGCGAGTCCAGAATTTGCACGGTTCTCTGGCGATTGGGACGGCAGTGAGAACACGGCTTCGGAGCTCGTGTATGGTGCTAATCGCTTCTGTGTGGTCTTCTGGGGCGTGCAGGTCCACAGCCTCCAAGGCGGAAGGGTCGAAGGGGGGAGGGGGAGTGTCCGCTGTAATTGCACGAATGTCACCAGCGCCGTAAGTGGGACCCGTGGGGCGCGGCCGTGCTTGAGTCGTAGGCTGACTAGCACCCGTTGCATGGGGTTGTGGGGGAGGCGCCTTTGCAGTGGCCGATGCAGGGCGGGGTTGTGGTGGGCGATTAGGGGGGGTGTGGGGCTTGGAAGCCGGGCGTTTCAGTGGTCTGCCTTTGGAGGAGGTTCCAGGATCGACTGGAATCGAGGAGGAAGAGGAAGTGCGCGAGGTGGTGGGTTTGGGAGAACCCGAAGAAGAAGAAGGACGTGGTGATGCTGATTCTTTTTTAGTGGACGTAGACATCATGATGTTATGGGGAGAAGATTTAAAAAAAAAAAAAAAAAGGGAAAGGAGAGAGATAGGAAGGATGAGCCGACACCGATGAGCCCGGAGCCCCGCAAGCGGTGCTCCAAGCCCAACGGCGCGCGACACGCCGACGGTGGCCTCGGCCCAGGCCCCCGCATGGGCCGACACGGTTCCCTTCCAGTCACCAACTGGCAGTATCGAACCCAGCGAGATTATACACCTGCTGTTCAGGGCAGCCACCCCCCGCTGGTTAACGGGTTGCGGGCCCCAGCTATCAGGCGCCGCCGAGAGGAGCATCACCAACTCTCGGTCCTCCGTGGAGGATAGACTGTACCCTCCGCCGGGCAGCCGCACGCCGAAGGGACCCGGACGCCAACGACGCCCCGAGCCCAACGGCCGTCATCCTGTGGGGAAGAAGGAAGGAGAGGTGAAAGGGGAAGGGTAAAAAAGGTGAAGAAGGAATTTGGAACACCCGAGTGACTAACGGAGGCAGGGGGCGTCAACCCCGTTCTGTTCCGGTCTCGAAACAGCCGTCCGCCGGGCCCTAACCAGCCCTAACCAACCCCTAACCAGCCCTAACCAACCCCTAACCAGCCCTAACCAACCCCTAACCAGCCCTAACCAACCCCTAACCAGCCCTAACCAACCCCTAACCAGCCCTAACCAACCCCTAACCAGCCCTAACCAACCCCTAACCAGCCCTAACCAACCCCTAACCAGCCCTAACCAACCCCTAACCAGCCCTAACCAACCCCTAACCAGCCCTAACCAACCCCTAACCAGCCCTAACCAACCCCTAACCAGCCCTAACCAACCCCTAACCAGCCCTAACCAACCCCTAACCAGCCGAATGGGTGTAACGGCATAGGCCGCCTACGCGGCCCGTTCGCTCGTTGGGCAGGGGAGGGGCGCAGGGCGTCCATTGGACAGCGTCCTGTTGCCGCGGTAATGGCAAGGGAGACAGAAACGGTTTTTTTTTTTTTTTTTTTTTTTTTTTTTCCCCCCGTAGTTCAGGGTTTTGGGGCAGATGTTTTGGGCGGTGGGCGGGTGCACCGCTTTCTGCTGCCGGTTATCGAGTGTTTGTTGTTTTGGGCGGTGGGCGGGTGCTCCGCATCCTGCCGCCGGTAGGTCTGGGTCTTGGGGTAGATGCCACTGGCGCCAAGTTTTTTTTTTTTTTTTTTTTTTTTTTTTTGGGCTGGGCGGGAGCACTGCATGGTGGATCGAGCGTTTGTTGCTTTTGGGCGCTGGGCAGGTGCACCTCATCCTGCTGCCGGTAGGTCGGGGTTTTGGGGCAGGTGTTCTGGGCGCAGGACGGGTGCGCCGCTTACTGCTGCCGGTTATCGAGGGTTTGTTGCTTTTGGGCGCTGGGCGGTGCACCGCATCCCTGCCGCAGGTAGGTCTGGGTAGATGCCACTGGCGCCAAGTTTTTTTTTTTTTTTTTTTTTTTTTTTTTTCCGTAGTTCAGGGTTTTGGGGCAGATGTTTTGGGCGGTGGGCGGGTGCGCCGCTTTCTGCTGCCGGTTATCGAGTGTTTGTTGTTTTGGGCGGTGGGCGGGTGCTCCGCATCCTGCCGCCGGTAGGTCTGGGTCTTGGGGTAGATGCCACTGGCGCCAAGTTTTTTTTTTTTTTTTTTTTTTTCTTTTGTGCTGGGCGGGAGCACTGCATGGTGGATCGAGGGTTTGTTGCTTTTGGGCGCTGGGCGAGAGCACTTCATCCTGCTGCTGGTAGGTCGGGGTTTTAGGACTGCATGCTGCTGCTGGTAGATCGAGGGTTTGTTGTTTTTGGGCGCTGAGTGGGTGCACCGCTTCTTGCTGCCGGTAGGTCGGTGTTTTAGATGTCTTGGGCATAAGGCTGGTTAAGCTGGTTTTTATTTTTTTTTTTTTTTTTTTTTTTTTTTTTTTTTTTTTTTTTTTTTTTTTTTTTTTTTTTTTTTTTTTTTTTCTCGAAGGTGAGTGAATAGCGAGGGCGGGGGGCAGGGTCCTATTCACCGCATTAGGGGAGGGGGAGGAGGCCGGCTCCCACGCCTCCAGGTGTTTCCTTCGGTTCGCCCAGGCCTGAGCGAAGCGGGCGAACCGGCGTGCCGCAGCCTTTGAGGCCAGGAAGCCTTGCGCCGCACCCCTTTGTGGGATGGCAGCGCTGGCCCTTACGTCCCTGTACAGGCTGCAGTCGTAGAGGACGTGGGCAGCATCCTCCGCCACTCCCGTCCCACAGGGGCACTCATTGAACGCGCGCCTTCTGAAGTATTGAAGACGCGCGTTGAACGCCCCATGCCCTGAGAGTACTTGTGTTGCCGCAAATGTGGGGCGCCACCACTTCATTCCCAGGCGCTCCCTGACTGATGGGATGATGCTAAGCAGGTGGCGGGCCGTCGATCCGCCGTCGCACCTCGCCTGCCATTGATCGAGCATCCAGTTTTCTGCGATGCAGATCTGGCGGTCGATGGAATCCTCACGGAGCATCTCCGGGACCAGGTCCGCCAGTGGTCCCTGGTACGACGTCAGTCCACCAGTTTTGATCCGGTGGATAATGACGTCGCAGTCCAGGCGCAAGTCCAGGGGTGGAGTGCCCGCGAGGATTTGCAGGGCAAGGTGCGACGTTGTGCGGTATGCAGGGAGGATTGCCAGCAGTGTGTCCCTTTGCAGCGTCCTGGCACGCTGCCTATCTAGTTCCGATGGTGCGATCCACCAGGACGCCGCTGCATACCGCACAATTGGCAGGAACACCGCAGTGTAATACAGCTTTCTGGTGTGTGGCTGCGCCCCCCAGGATGAGCCGGCCAGGGCTCGGACATGGGCTGTGAGGGCTGACACCTTGGTCCTAAGGAGGGCAAGGTGCGCCGTGGGCCTCCCCTTTGGACAGTATGCCACTCCCAGATACCTGGCCGAGGTCCTCAGCGCAAGGCCGGTGCCGGGGGCCACTTGTATGGTACTGTAAGGGAGTGCCACTGCCGATCGCATGGTGATGACCTGCGTCTTGGCAGCGGCTAACTCCAGTCTCACCTCCCGGCACCACCCGGTGACGAGTCGCGTGGCTCTCTCCAATAGAAGCCTCGCAACTGCCGGGTCATCCGCGCTGACCACCACAGCCAGGTCGTCTACGTACGCAATTGGGGTGTAGCCCTTTGCAGTGAGGAGGTGAAGCAGGGGGTCCAAAAGGACCGTCCACAGGAGCGTCGACAATACCGCCCCCTGTGGGCAGCCTGCCGTTATGCCAATCTCCGCCCGCTGGCGCCCGGTCCCTGTGGCGGCAGTGCGGTCCTCCAGGAAACTTGACAGGAGACTGAAAAGTTTTGCGGGGAGCGCTAGTTGTCTGAGCGCACCCAGTACCGCTGGCCACCATACCGTGTTGAACGCTCCTTTGACATCATAGAGCGCTGCTAGGACAACACGGTGGGGGCTCGTCCTCACCACTTCTCGGAGGCAGTCCATAGCCCCAAGGGTGTTGCGCCCGTGGATGCCTCCGAATTGGTGAGGATGGAGGGCCGGGTAGACCAATGGGCGGAGGGAGGAGAGTATCAATTTTTCCAACCACTTGCCCTCCACACTCAGCAGGCTGATGGGGCGGTATGCGCTGGGGCAATCCAGTGGACGGTCTGGGGATTTGGGGAATAGGACCACGGACGCTCTCTTCCATGGCCGCGGGAAGTATCCCATAGCCAGGCATTGGTTGAGAAGGTCAGTGGCCCTCTGGATCACAACAAGTGGAGCCCTTTGATAGGCCACAGCGTAGTTCCCCGAGGGGCCTGGAGCCTTATGAGGTGCCAGGCTGTGGAGTGCCTGCTCCACCTCCCCCCGCGTCCAAGGTGCCATGTCCGGACCTGGGGCTGGGCAGCGTGCCTGTTCTCGGAGCTGGGTGTCCTGAGGGCTGTCTATGGACGGGTTGTCTGGGGGGAAGAGTGCCATCAGGAGGGCCTCATGGTGCTCCCTAATGGATGCGGTTGGTGGTAGGTTTGTGGGTAGGGCTGGCGGGGGAAGCTTGACCACCTTCCGCACCAGTTGGTAGGGAGCTCCCCACGGATTTGTGGAGAGCTCCTCGCCAACGAAGCGCCGCCAGCTGGCTCTTTTGACCTTTCTGATGAGTCGTTTGTGCTGGCGGCGTGCATCATGGTACGCCACTAGTGCTTCCTCCTGGTTGTCCTGGGTGGCTCGGTTTGCAGCACGTCTGAGGCTCCGGACC
This sequence comes from Pachypeltis micranthus, assembly GCA_020466155.1. Classification (NCBI taxonomy): domain Eukaryota; kingdom Metazoa; phylum Arthropoda; class Insecta; order Hemiptera; family Miridae; genus Pachypeltis; species Pachypeltis micranthus. The sequence goes on along the minus strand of CM035778.1, from coordinate 533,599 downwards.
CTTGCCCCCTGAGCTCCGATTTCAGGTGTCCACCAGGGGGCGCATGTCTTCTGTGGAGCTCTGCGCCAAAGGATTGTTTGCCGTGTGCATTCCTTGACGGTCTCTGCGAGCGTAACCACGGCTGCATCCAAATGTTCCTTCGTGATTGGGAGGGGCTCAGGTTGGTCCAGTGGTACACGCTCATTAAGCAGGCAGTGTGGGCCTCCCAGTCTGCCGACCCGAATGCTGGGTATGCCCTTTGGCTTGCCCGCAGTGAGCCCTCGGGTCGTCCCCTGAGTGTCCACTGGAGGAGGGAGTGGTCAGCGCCTGGTACCTCCAACTGCCTCCAGCCCTCCGCCTGCATGTTGAGTCGCGCTGTGAAGGCCATATCCACATGCGATGCCCCCTGTGGCCCCAAGAATGTGGGCTTTGTTATGGTGCCCAGGGGGCGCAGGTCAGCTGCATTAAGCAGTGCTGCCACTTCTAACCCCCTGGCATTGGCCTCTGGCGATCCCCATAGGGGGTGATGGGCATTGAGATCGCCTGCCACAATGACCGGAGCGGGCAATAGAGCTATCAGCGTGTGGTGGAGGGCATCCAGCACTGGGGTGATGTCTGCCGGTCTTGGCGGAAGGTACACGGACACCACGTACAGAGCCGTGGGCCATTCCAGCCTTACGACTGTGAGGTAGGTAGATGACAAGTGTGGTAGAAAGATGGCCGGGATTCGGGCATCCACCACCAGCGCAGTCGATTGCGGGTTTTGCCAAAATGTGGGCGGGGGGAAGATGTTATGGCTTGCTGGGAAGGTCATTCGGCCCCCCCTTCCCCCATATGGCTCTTGGAGGAAAAGGAGGTGGTAGGGGGCACTGGCCACTTCTTGCTGAAGGTGGGAGTGGGGGATGAACCGCTTTCCCACATTGAGGCACCCAGCCCGCAAGATGTTGTCAGGCGTTGGGTTCATTGGGGGGAAGTAGATGCCCCTCCTCCTGGGGGTCCTGTGTTGGTGCGGGCTGCTCCATGCTGGTCCCTACTTTGGGAGCTGTCGATGGGGCTGCGCCGTAGTCTACCTTCAGAACCGATGCTCTTAGGGCTGATAGATAACTCGGGCACGTGTCTGCTGAGGCCTGGTGGTCCGCCAACCGCCGAGACTTTGTGCAGTTGGCGCATGTGGGTCTATGTGTCCTCGGGCAGCTCCCATCGTCATGCCCTCGTTCTGCACACCATGCACAAACCTTTGGGCCCGAGCAATATTTTTGAGAGTGCCCGAATCCTTGACACCTATTGCAGCGTGTGAGGGAGATATGGTCTCTGACTGGCAGCACTAGCCAGCCCAGCCTCAGCTTGCCCGTTTCCAGCATGCGGATCCGGAGGGCCTGGGACACTTCCACCACCCATGAGGTGGTTGGCTGTTCGCGCGGGCCTGTTCTGTACACCGGCCTGAGGTGAGCATCGGCGGGAACGATGTGAGGGTTGTGGTGGTGGAGTTCCCTCTGCATGTCCTCCGCCTGGAGATGTGCTGGGACACTTCGTATCAGCATTCGGGGCAGCCGCGTAGCGCGCGCCACTGCCGTGACACCCTCCATAGTGCTAGTTGCAGTCACCAGCCTGGATGCCTGCTCTGGGGTGCTAAGGTCCACAGCTATTCCTGCGAGTGTGGGCCTGGTCCTTTTAACGCCCTCTGCCTCCATGCCTGCCGCGGATAGCTTGGCATACAGCGTTGCCGTACCCATCTCTCTATCTGTGGGGCGAAGTAGGACTGTAGTAACCCCGCCAGCTTTGGGGGGTGGGCCTCCTCTTTTGGAGAGCTGCTCCCGAAGTTGGGTTTTGGTGGACTCAACTGAGGAGTTGGGGCAGGCTGTTGGGGTGCAGCTGCTCCAGGTTTCTCCCCAGCGGCCGGCTCCTAGGTGACGTCGCCGCGGTGGCTCTTCCTGCACCTCCGCGACCACGCCTCCGTTTCCGAGTTGCCTTCCACTCTACCGATGGCGTACCAGCTGGGAGCCCTGAGTCAGTGGGAGGAGTAGTTGGGGGTGGGTCTGTGTCTTCCTCAGTTATATTTGGGGCAGCGAGCTTCTGGCTCTGTGATTCCTGCGGAGGAGCAGGTGTGTGAATCTTCTCCACTGCCTCCAGTCGTGTTATTAGGGGTGCTAATGCCTCAAATAGTAGGGTCCGGAGTGTTGTTGCTTGTTCTGTTGGGTCCAGTTGTGGGGGGAGTGGGTTAGCTGGTGGTCTTGGCTCTGATTGGTTGTTAGGGGGTGGGCTAGTCGCATTCAGGTCGTGGGCCAGTCTTTCCGCCAGAAAGACCATGCTGTCTATATGGTCCGCAAGCGATCCCAATATCTGCACAGTCCGCTGGCGGTTCACCAGGGCTGTCATAATTGTCTCGCGGAGGAGCCTGATCCCTGCCATAGCCTCTTCTGCATTTTGGGGTGGGTCTAGTGCAATGGCCGTATGTGCTGATGGATCGTATGCAGGGGGAGGTGTTTCAGCCACAATGGCTCGTATGTCTGTGGGTCCGTAAACTGCAATAGTTGTGCGGGAGCGAGCTGATTGTGTGTGTGATGCGGGCGTGTTGTTTGGGGTGGTGGGATTGTGCGGTGTATGTGATGGGGATGTGTTGTGTGTGCTAGAGTGCTTTGTGTGTCGTGTGTGTGTGTTTGGGGATGAATGTGTTTTCAGGTTGTGCTTGTGGAGACGACCTGTTTGGCTGGCGGATGTTTAGCCGCCTTACCCCTGGTCATGGGGGTGATGGTTTTGGGGTGTTCTTGAGGATGTTTGAGTAGGTGATGGGAGGTTGGGTTTGGAAGAGCCTGATTGAGATGTAGGAGAAGCTGAATTGGAATTGGTATTAGGATGTGGTGGAGACATAATGATTTGTTGAAGTCAGAGGGATTTTAAAAGAGACAGGAGAAGTCTTCTTCCCTCTTTTTTCGAGTGAATTTTCTCTCTCGCTCTTTGTGAGCCTTTCAGAGGCTCGAGAGCAGAGGGAGGCCGTTAATGGCCGCTGGGCGGCTGGAGGCGCTCGCTGTAGCAACCCCTTTGGAGCCGAGAGTCAGCCGCTCTGCAACTCCTCTCCTAATTACTCCGCCAATGACGGCTCCTCTCTGTCCTTCACACCTCCTCAGCTCCTTCTCTACCGCCTCTTGAGCCTCCCAAGTGAGTTGAGCGTTTGAAAAGTTGGAAGTCCTGTCGTTATTTCGCGCTTATTCTAATTGAAATTGTGCAAAAACTGTTCCTACAAAAATTGTGAAACTTACACCAAATAATGTCCTGAGAGAGTCCGAAACGTTTGCCAAGTCTTGTCCGTATTCGATCACTTTTTCACCACGTTTATAGCACTTTAGGCGAGAGGCCTCACAAGGGGATGTTGTCTCTTCAAGAGCTCAAGAGCGACTCAACCAACCAGCCCTAACCAACCAGCCCTAACCAACCAGCCCTAACCAACCAGCCCTAACCAACCAGCCCTAACCAACCAGCCCTAACCAACCAGCCCTAACCAACCAGCCCTAACCAACCAGCCCTAACCAACCAACCTAATGGGGAAACGAGCCAGGCCTCGGCAGGCCTACCGGCTCATTGGCCGCAGTGTGGGTCAGACTCTAAGCTACGAGCAACTGTGGTTGCGCGCAGCGAAGTCGCAGCGTGTGTTGCACGTTGGGGGGCTGATGGCAGTCAGCCCTAGGACCTTAGTCTGATTGGCCCACGCCTGCGCAAAGATGTGAAAGCGTCGAACCGCTGCCTTGTTGGAGAGGAGTCAGGCTGCCTCTCCCATCGGGGGAAGACGTGCGCGTTCTCGTGCGTCGCTGTATAGTGAGCAGGCGAAGAGGACGTGGGCCGCATTCTCTGCGGCACCTCCACAGGGGCAGTCACTGAAATGGCGGCGCCCGAAGAAATGCAGCCGCTCGTTGAAAGCACCGTGGCCCGAGAGCAGCTGCACGGCTGCAAAGGTTGGCCGCCACCAGGTCATCCGCATTCGCACCTCGACTGAGGGGAGGAGGCCGTGGAGGTGCCGCGCTGTGGAACCATTGTCCCAGCGCGCCTGCCACTTAACCACCATTGCTTCGTGGGCGAGGCGCAGCTTCTGCTCAGCGGACTCCTCTCCACTAAGGGAAGGGAGCAGGGCTTGGAGTGGCCCGCGGTACTCCTCGGTGCAGTTCCGCTTGATGTACGATTGGAGTACTGCGAGGTCGAGTATGAGGTCTAGGGGAGGGGTTCCAGCGAGCACCTGAAGGGCGAGGTGGGATGTGGTGCGATACGCTGGCAGGATGGCCAGAAGGATGTCCCGCTGCATGGTGAGTGCCAACTGCCGGTCGCGACGCGAGGAGACACCCACCATGTCGCTGCCGCGTATCGCACCACGGGGATGAATACGGCCCGATAGTACTGGAACCGCGCGTATGTAGAAGCACCCCAGGTCGGCCCAGCTAGGGATCTCACCTGGGCAGTTAGAGCGGAACATTTTGACCTCAGGAATGTAAGGTGTCCGACCGGGCGCCCACGAGGGCAAAGATTGTGCCAAGATAGGACGCTGTCGTCCCCAGGGCAACTCTTGAGCCTGCGGCCAGCTCTACTCTCTGTGGGGGATGGAGGGGCCAGAGCGGAGGAATACGAGCTGGGTCTTGGCAGGGGACAGCCGAAGGCGCACCTGCTCGCACCAGCCCAGAACTAAACGCATTGCCCGGCGCAGGTGGAGCTTGATGTGGCCAAGGTTCTCCCCTCGACCACAAACGTCACGTCATCGGCGAAGGCGATGGGAGTGTAACCGCTGAGGTGGAGGGAGGCGAAGTAGGGGTCACGCAGTCCTGCCCACAAGCTTGTGGGCAGGACGGCGCCCTGGGGACGCCCCGAGGTGACGTCCAGGGTTGCGCGTTGGTCACCCATGCCGGTGGTGGCCTCCCGGTCCTCGAGGAAACTGGATATGAGCCTGAAGAGGTTTGGCGGCAGAAGGCTTGCGCCGCAGCGAGCCAAGCACCGCCGGCCACCACACAGAGTCAAAGGCGCCACTCACGTCCAGGAAGGCTGCCACAACAATGCGCCGGTTACTGGTGTGAGCCCTCTCTCGGAGGCAGCGGATGGCATCCTCCGTTCCGCACCCAGGGACGCCGCCGAACTGGTGCTCATGGATGGTGGGGTGGATAATGCCGCGGATGGAGGAGAGCACCAGTCTTTCTAGCCACTTGCCCTCGATGGGCAGGAGGCTGATTGGTCGGAAGGCATTGGCCGCGAGCGGGTCTCGATGTTGTCTCTTCGGGAAGAATACAACGGCGGCCTGCTTAAGAGGGCGGGGGAAGTACCCCAGGGTGAGGCAGGCGTTAAATAGCGCGGTGAACCTCTCCGTGATGGAGGCCGGCGCGTGCTGGTATGCGGCTGCGTATGTTTTGGTGGGGCCGGGAGCTTTATGGGGGTCCATGGCGTGCAGTGCTTCTTTCACATCTGCATGCGAGCCCTAACCAACCAGCCCTAACCAACCAGCCCTAACCAGCCAGCCCTAACCAACCAGCCCTAACCAACCAGCCCTAACCAACCAGCCCTAACCGAATGGGGAAACGGGCCAGGCCACTTATGGCCTACCGGCTCGTTGGTGCTAAGGGGGGGGTAAAGGTTTTTCATGACCAGCCCTGGTCTGATGGGATTGCCTCTCGTTCAAGTAGCGGCTCTAGAAGGTGAGCTCGGGTTACAGTGCGGTGGCCTTATGGTAGGGGGGGTTGTTGGGGAGGGATATCAGGAGACCAGCTTTCCAGCTGTTTTCGCCTTGCCGCCCATGCTTGAGCAAATATGGCGAACCTGCGCCTAGCCGCTCTGCTGGACAGGAGCGTCGCTGCACTCTCAGCAGGGGGGAATCAGCGCCCTCGCTCGCACATCATTATAGAGCGGGCAGGCAAAAATGACGTGTGCTGCGTCTTCGCTGACGTCTCCTCCGCACGGGCAGAGGTCGAAGGTGCGCCGTTGGAAGAAGAGAAGGCGTCGGTTGAAAGCTCCGTGCCCTGAGAGGAGTTGGACCGCTGGGAAGGTCGGATGCCATCCGTTCATTCCCAGGCGGTCCCGGACCGAGGGAATGATAGAATGGAGATGCCTCGCAGTTGGGTCCGCATCCCAGCGCGCTTGCCACCGATCGAGGGCTGCCTCGTCTGCTAGGTTGAGGCAGCGCTCAGTGGAGGCTTCAAGCAGGAGAGCGGGCACCTGTGGCTCAAAGGCTCCCCGGTAGTTGTTCAGGGCTCCTCGCCGGATGGCAGTCCGCAGAGTGGCGAGATCCAGGGCCAGGTCGAGGGGGAGAGTCCCCGCAAGCACCTGCAGTGCCATGTGGGATGTCGTTCGGTACGCAGGCATAGTCACCAGGAGAAGATCCCTTTGTATCGTCACGCGCCCTCTGCCGATCGGGTTCCAGGGCGATCCACCATGTAGATGCAGCGTACAGTATGATGGGGAGAAAGACTGCATGGTAGTAGCGGTAGCGAGCATGCGGGGACGCTCCCCATGTTGGTCCACAGAGTGACCTGACCTGAGCTGTTAGGACGGAGCACTTGGCCCTGAGTAGGGCAAGGTGTTGGGTGGGGCTGCCTCTGGGGGAATAGACGATGCCCAGGTACTTGGCTGTTGTTGCGGGGGTGACGGTCATTCCAGGTGCAAGCTCTAGTTGATGGGGGGGCATATGGAGATTTGAGCGGAGAACGACAAGCTGTGTTTTCTGGGAGGCCAGCTGCAGGCGTTTGCGAGTGCACCAAGCAGTCACGAGTCGCGTGACTCGTCGTAGGTGGAGCTTGGCCAGTGCCAAGTGGTCCGCTTCCACTATGACCATGAGATCATCGACGAATGCTATGGGAATGTAGCCTCTGGTTTGCAGCAAGTGAAGGAGGGGATCCAGAAGCGCTGCCCATAGAATGGTGGAGAGCACGGCTCCCTGTGGGCAGCCAGCTGTGACGGTGAGTCGAGCCCGCTGTGCTCCGGATCCGGTGGAGGCAGATCGATTTTGGAAGAAGCTCACTATGACCTGATATAGGTTGGGTGGGAGCGCCAGGTCTCGCAAGGAGCGGAGGAGGGCTGGCCACCATACCGTGTCGAAGGCGCCCTTGACGTCAAAGAATAACGCCATTACGACTGGGTGTGGACTGGATTCGGTCTTTTCACGGAGACAGCGAATCGCGTCTTCTGTGCTGCGCCCCGGAACGCCTCCAAATTGGTGAGGATGCAGGGAGGGATGGATGATGGGTGTGAGCGAGGCGAGGATCAGCCTTTCGAACCACTTGCCCTCAGTGGGCAGGAGACTGATAGGCCTAAGGGTAACGGGCGCCCGAGAGCTCGGTTGCAGCTTCTTAGGGAAGAAGACGACCGAGGCACTTTTAAACAGTCGTGGGAAGTAGCCGATGGTGAGGCAGGCATTGAACAAGGCTGTGAAGCGTAGGGTGATGGAGTCTGGCGCATGTTGATATGCAGTGGCGTAAGTGGCAGTTGGCCCTGGTGCTTTGTGGGGAGCCAGGGTGCGTAGAGCTTCTCGGACTTGGTCGTGAGTCCAAAGGGGGTGGGGGGCGCCATCGTAGGGGAGGGATGCGGCCATTCGGTCTTCCCGGTCTTGTTGGTCATCGAGAGCTTGGTTATCCTGCGGGAAAGCTGTGGTGAGGAGGGACATGTTCGCGTCCTGTATGGAGGCGGTAGCTGCGAGCCCTGGAGGGAGAGATGCAGGTGGGAATTTTCCAACTGCTTTCATTATTTTGTAGGGGGAAGTCCAGGGATTGTGGGTGAGCTCACTAGTCACAAAACGGCGCCAGGAGGCTCGCTTAGCCCGTCTGATTGCACGTTTGAGCTCGCGCCTGGCATCACGATAACGTGCGAGCCGCAGCTCTCGGGTGCCAGGGGTGGCGCGTGCTGCAGCCCTGCGTAGGCGGCGTACCTCAGCACAGGAGAATTGGACTTGTTCGTTCCACCAGGGGGTGCTCGCCCTAGAGGGAGCGGACTGAGTGGGCACTGCCCTGGCGGTGCACGTTTTGATCAACGACGACAGGGCCGTGAGTTCCCTGTCAATCGCCTCCTCTGTGGAGAGGGCTGTGCTGGTGGGCGGGGGCGCTAAGGTTTCGACGAGGCGTGTGAAGGCTTCCCAATTTGCTGCGGCGAAGAGAGGTCGGCGTCGGCTCTTGCTGGCAGGAATGCGAATGCAACCAGGTCTCTTGTGGACCCATTCGAGCATCATGTGATCTGCGCCATCCACGTGTCTTTGCTTCCAATTGGTGGCTGACATAGCTGGTGAGGTGGTGAACGCTGCATCGACATAGGATGATCCTTGAGTGCCAATGAAGGTGGGCTCATTCGGTGTGCCCAGTGGTATGAGGCTGCACGCGGCGAGTACTGTCGCAGCTTCCAAGCCCCGCACATTGGCGTGGGGGGCGCCCCAAAGCGGATGGTAGGCGTTGAGGTCGCCCGCCACCACCACTGCAGCAGGCGCCAGACCTGCTAAGGTCTCCTGCAGTTGAGTGAGAATCGGGCTTACATCTGTGGGGTGGGATGGGAGGTAGATTGAGAGAGCGTAGAACGTTTGGGTCCACTCGACTCGCACTGCGATGAGGTGTGTGGTAGATATGTGAGGGAGAAAGTGGGCTGGAATGGAGTTGTGTAGGGCTATGGCCGTGAGTTGGGGGCGGTTGGTGAAGTTCGGTGGGGGATATAAGTTGTAAGGCGATGGGAAGGTGATATGTCCTGTGAGGGCCCCTAGGGGCTCCTGTAGGAATAGTAGGTGGAAGGGGGTGGTAATGGCCTCATGATGTAGAAGGGAGTGTGGGGCGTAACGTTTACCCAAGTTGATGGAACCAAGCCTCAGTGCCGTGCTAGAGCTCCATTGATCCATGGTCGTGGATTAAGATCCCTTCCTCCTGGGGTGGTGCTGTGGATGCGGGTATATGTTGGGGCGGTGAGACGGGGGTCTGTGTGACGCCATAGTCGACATGCCGCACAGAGGCCCGGAGTGCTGCCAGGTAGCTCGGACAGGTGTCTGCTGTCGCTGGATGGTCTGCCTGTCGCTGTGACCTGGCGCAGTTGGCACAACGTGATGTGGTGCGGTCTGGGCAATTTTCAGTGGCATGGTTTAATGCACACTGTCTGCACGTGGGCTTGGCAGTGCACTTCGCTCTACTGTGTCCAAATCCCTGGCACTGGTGGCACCGTGTGAGGGAGATATGGTCTTTCATGGGGAGAACCAGCCAGCCCAGTCGAAGCTTTTCTTTGAGGAGCGTTAGACGGAGGGTTTGAGAAACTTCAAACACCCAGGAGGTGTGGGCGAGTCCCCTGCGGCCTGTTCGGTAGATCGGCTGGAGATTGTCATTGCTGTCCGCCAGGAAGGGGTTGCATTGGCGAAGATCTCGTACAAGGTCATCGGCTGAAAGCGTGGAGGGAACGCCTCGTAGAAGCATACGCGGTCGCTTGGATTGGACAGCAGAGGCTTGAACTCCATTCACTTCGTTGGCGAGAGTGAGGAGTTTGTTGGCATCTTCTAGGGACGCGACCTCGAGGGCCACACCCGACCCTGTGTTGCGCGAGCGTTTTACGTGGATGGAGGCCGAGTCTGTAGCTGGGCGTCACAGTGTACTCTGTCGCCACACTGTGCTCACCCTGCAGTAGGGGGTCCAGAATTCCACTGCCGTACTCCCTGCGTGTTCGTATAAGCCGAACTAAAAGGGACACAACTTACACTTCATTCACATACATGACACACTGGGAACCCCCTACCCTTAGCTGGGATCGCAGAACACACCCCCCGCAGGAAGTCTGGAAGCATGGTTCCCCGCTGTCGCACGCGATGCAGCCCACTCGGATACTCAAGCCCCCCCGCGCGCAAACTAAGGCCACCTCCGCCAGAACTTGAGGATGTGCCCACAGATCTAGAGGCAGTCTCAAAAGACTGACCCCCCCCCCCCGTTACCAATGAGCCGGTAGGCCAAAGCTGGCCTGGCTCATTTTCCCCATTGGGTTAGGGCTGGTTTGGGGCTGGTTTGGGGCTGGTTTGGGGCTGGTTTGGGGCTGGTTAGGGCTGGTTAGGGCTGGTTATCAAAGCGGGGTGGTCCTCTTCCTCGAGAGAGTGCTACAACCACGGTCATAGTTCGCCCTACAGATCTGTTTCTTTATTTCATGACTGTACCTAAACCCTCGACGAGGGTTATATCAGTCATAGAAGTTGCGGTTTCGCTAATATGCAAGAGGCCGGCCCCTGCAGCATCCACCGAACTCAGACCTGTGGAGGTACGGCAGGTATTTGGTCGTTAGCCAGTCTCACCGTAGAGAGCTGTTGCCCGTGTGTTACCGCGCGGAGGTGACCACCTGAGGAATCCCGTACCATCTGGGAGTAGTTCTTAATCTGGTTCCCTACCTGATCTTACTGTTTACTTGGGTGGCAAGTTTCAAAAGGACTGATCAACTATAACCACGTTTCTTAGCCATTACCTTCTTTGCGAACTTTGCAAAATGGTTATAGGCTTCCTTTGTAGCAGTCAAAGCTGCTAAGTTCGTTTGCCCTCTCAACAACCGTCGCTCACTGTTGTAGAAACTACAGTGGAGCAGCACATGGTTTCTTGTTTCCTCCGCACTGGAGGCACAAGACGTGCATAATGGAGAGTCTTTCAGAGAAAAGAAGTGGAGCCGCGCATTGAAGTCACCATGTCCCGTGAGGAACTGGCTCGTCCAGTGGTCTGGCTCAACCCATTTTCTAGAAAGACGTTCACGGATGTTGGGGAAGAACTCATACGTATCACGTCCCTTTGACGAGGATTCCCATCTCGCTTGCCATTTCTCTAGAGCCCATTCATCGATGGCGGCAAGTTTCTGTTCTGTGGTGAGATCCGCACGGAGTTCAGCCCAAAGCGGGGGAAGCTCCCGTTTCACTCTCCACTTGTCCATCATGCACTCAACAGCCAAATCAACTGGTAACTGACCAGTGATCACCTGGAGTGCTTCCGTTGATACAGTCTTGTAGGCCTTGGTGATCCACAGGAGCGCGGCTCTCTGGGATTGGGCCAATACTCTCTTTTTGATTGACTGTTAGTTTGCTACCCCAGACAACAGGGCAGTAGCCAATCACACCTAAATAGATGGCCTTATACATGAGGATGGTGTCGTGGTAACACACACCCCAAGTGGCCTTAGTAATGGCACGCAGTGAGGCAAACCTTGCAATGGTAGTGCCTTTAAGGGACTGGAGGTGTTGGTTGAAACCCCACCTCTCACCTATATTCACTCCTAAATACTTGACGTGCTTTTCAAGAAGGAGCCTGTGGCCGCCAAAGCGTATTGTGGGTGGATTAATCACTTTCCCCTTCAAGAGGATTAGCTGGGTTTTTTCCTCAGCCACCTGCATCTTGACGTGCTCGCACCATTGGTTGACAGTGCGGAGCACGTGGTGGGTTTTTTCTTCAATTTGGCGGACTGACTCTGCAAAGATCAGCACAGTCAAGTCATCCACATAGGCGTACGACTCGCAGTCAGTCTCCATGAGTTTCTGAGAAGACCTTCGAAGAAGGCATTCCAGAGTGCTGGTCCTAGGACCGAGCCCTGTGGGCACCCCTTCTCAATCTTTCTCCGGACGGAGACATGCCTACTTTCGATCGTAGCAGTTCTGTCTGTCAGGTAACTTCTGACGAGCGAGTACAGGTTGCGGGGATTCCCCTACCTTTGAGTTCATTAAGGAGCGCTGGCCACCAAAGGTTGTCAAACGCTCCTCTGATGTCAATCAGAACTGCTACGACGTACTTAGCCGGTGCCAGCAGGGAAACACGCCGAATCTCGACAATGACATCCTGCGTGGACCTTCCTTTGGTACACCCGTATTGCCTGCCTGTGAGGTTGCGGCCAAAGACTCCTTCGAGGGACTGCAACATCAAGATTTCTAGTGTTTTGCCTAATATGGAAAGAAGGCTGAGTGGTCTCCATGATCGCGGGTCCGACTGATTGCGGTCGCCTCCCTGCCGAGGTCGCCTGTTGTCCACAATGGGATGTCGGGCTCGTTCGGAGGGTCCATGATCAGCTCCCTTGCTGCCCTCTGGGCTTCAGTGTCTCGAGCTAGTTGGTCATCTGGGAACGCCTTCTCAAGGAGGGTTTCCAGTGAACGTTCGATACTGCAGGCCCAGCCTGACTCATTTTGCATCGCAGCTAAGACCTGCTCTACATTTGCTTTTCCTATGGAGGACTTGTAGTGTCTGCCCCAGGGGTTCTCAGAGCTCTCCGCTTCCACAAAATTTCGCCAGCCTTGCCGTTTGGCTCGTTTGATGGCGCGGTGGAAGGCCTTCTACTCTTGGATGAAGGCAGTTCGGAGTGTTGCTCTGGCATCAGGGTCACGAGTGTTTTGGTACATCCTTCTGGCTCTATTTGCACTTCTCTTGAGGGGATTAAGTTCCTCTGTCCACCATGGGACTTTGATCACCCTGTGCTTCTGTTGGCCAAGTACAGAGAGCCCAGCAGAGTGCAGTGCTGTGGTAAATGTGTCCACTTTGCTGTCCACCTCTTCAGGTGTGGATGCTTGCACTATTAGGTCGGTGTCTGCGGCACGCAGTTCACCTTCCAGTACCCTAAAGAATTGCGGCCAGTCAGCATTTTTTGTGCGGAATCGCTTTTCACGCGTGTCTTTGCAGAGGATGTTATCATCCGTAATGGCAAAGTCAATAACCATGTGATCGCTCTGCGTTGCACCTGGTACGACTCGCCAACCCTTCAATTTGAGTAGCAGGGTGTGGGACACGGCTGTGACGTCTATACACGACCTTCCTCCCGGGCCATCATAGGTCGCCTCAGTCATGGGGTCGTTGGCAACAACCAAGTTGTACCTGGTGAGCAGCTCTATATACGCCTCGCCCGCCCCATCCAGGGTTGGGGATCCCCACAATGGTGATCTGGCGTTTGCATCAGCACAGACTACGCAGGGTCGTCCTGATAGGCCTGCTAGAGCCCGCCGAGTGGTTCAAGGCTGTTGGCAACTGGTGCGCCAAATTGCCTGTAAAATGATATTACAACCAGCTCAAAGCCACCGGCTCGGATGAGCACAGCGGCCAAGTGCTGGCTGTTCAGGTGAGTGAGTGCGAGCATGTCAATGGACGGGTCGATGCAGGCTACTGCTGCCTTGGCTCCCGTTCTTGCTCCAGCCACCACTCGTGCCTGCGATCCGAGACCAAGAGTTTTGGATCCTATGTACGGTTCCTGTATGGCGAGGACACTGCAGCGTTTCTTGAGTGCATTTTGCAGCAACTCAGCCATAACTGGGCAACTCTTATTTGTGTTGTGCTGAAGGATTCGAACTGTTTTTGACCTATTCATAATCCACTCGTGACTCCTGGAGGGCAATCGCTCGCTGACGAATGGTACAGCGTGCGTCTCGTGTAGAGTGTGCGACCTGTTGGTCACCCTGCAGTCGGGGGTCCAGAATTCCGCTGACGTATTCCCTGCGTGTCGTATGAGCCGACTAAAAGGGACAGCCGGGTGGGCCCAGCTTGAAAGACAACCTCACCTCTATGAGGTCCCCGCAGGATTACATCCAACGAGGCTTAACTGTGGCTGGGCGTCACAGTGTACTCTGTCGCCACACTGTGCTCACCCTGCAGTAGGGGGTCCAGAATTCCACTGCCGTACTCCCTGCGTGTTCGTATAAGCCGGACTAAAAGGGACACAACTTACACTTCATTCACATACATGACACACTGGGAACGCCCTACCTTTAGCTGGGATCGCAGAACCCACCCCGCGCAGGAAGGGGTACAGAATTCTCCTGCCGTATCCTCTGCGTGGTCGTTAAAACCGGCCTTAAAGGGGCTTAAAGCTCACGACACTGACATACACAACATATTCCAGATACTAAATACACTGCAACGGCTTGCGTGGCAGAACACACTCACTTGAAACACTCATAATGAGCGAAAGACAGTCCTGGAAGTAGCTCACTAACACCTTTGAGCGATCCCCATATAGGTGCGGCCTTCGGAATGAGGAGGGGGAAAAACCAGGTTTGAGCGTTCCTGGGGCGGCTGATAGCGTGTGTCCCGCTCACCACATCACTAGTGGCCGAGGGCTGACTCTGAGCAGCAGCCGAAAAATCCCTCATGCGTCTTAGTCCCGGTGGGTGGCCGGACTGGCAGCTGCGGCGCATGTGGGGCCTCCCTTTGACCCTCAACGGACCAGCGAAAGGGGCTAGAATCAATATGCCTGAGGGGGAGCTTCCAGGACACTGCCTCGAGCACCTCTCGCTCATACCACGAACACACACAACAAATGAACTCACAAGGATACACTACACCAGTCCGCTTCTTTAATCACCCCCCCCCCCCCAAATAAGTAAAAACATGACAAAGTCAACTAAACTTTCAGCAGGTAATAAACACGCCACCTGCGCCTCTTCCTCGGGCTTGCCAAGCTCGACCCCTCCCTCTTCGGACGATGAGCAACCTACTCGTCGTCCAAAACAAACAAGGGCGGAAAGAACCGGCAAACCGCGTTCATCTCCCCTTCTCCCCTAGTAGCCCGGCAACCCGGCTACTACAAGCACACGACACAGCGTGGACCCTAAACTGTCGGACATGGAGCAAATTTGCGCATACGTCCAAATCATCCACGGCCAGCTGGCACGGATGAGGGCCAACGCGACAGGACCTATGCGGGACCTCGTAACTAGTTGCCTCTTCGAAATTTCGAAGCTGGCTATAAAAGCTAATGCCCCCAACGACATCGCCCCCTGCCACTCCCCCTGCGGAAACTGTGGCGGCTGTCGTGAGGAAGAGCTGCGTAGGGCAATTGCCCAGCAGCCAGTGCCACCAGCCCCCAAACTCGAGGAGCAACAACGAGCCAGGGTAGTACCCCAGGCTCCTCATATGCGGCAGTAGCCGCTACTGCGCCTTCCTCCCCTCATGGAGCTGAGGCGGAATGGCAGCCTGCCAGGCCAGGAAGCGCAGAGGGAAGCAGAAACAGGCCCCAACTAAGCAGGAAGTGCAGGCCGAGGGCAGCGCCTCACCTATGCCTCCGCCCAAAAAAACAAGGGCAAAAATAAAAATAAAACCAAAATAAAAAGCCTCCACCGCTTGCCAAACTCCCCTAAAAACCCACGACAAAACGTGGTAGTGGTTAGGCGGACATGTGAGGAAGGAGAGGCTGGTCCCTCCAACCCTGACGCAATGGAAGCGCTTATGCGCGGGTGTCCCTGCTACGGACCTCCAAGCTCTGAGTGTCCGAGTGCTAGACATCCGCACCGCAGTAGGAGGTGGCGCCGTCATTGTGACGGAAACGCCAGAAATGGCCAAGGCGCTCACGAGCCACATTTCCACAAAAAGGAGTTGAAGCCCAAGCGTCAGCCCCCTGGGTCGTTTCCCACGCCTGCTGCCTGTGCGACGTATGCGGACCGACCTTCAAAAGAAGGACTTGGCCCAACGAGTTGTTGAGCACAACCCCTGCGTTAGGCTTGCAGCCGCAGGATGTCAGGCCTCTTCACCAAAAAGCGTGGCAGACAGAAGGATTGGGTGATTGAGGTATCACCCAGCCTGTACAAAACCAGAGGGGCAAGGCACCTCCAAATAGCCTGGCAGCGGTGCGCCATACGAAAGTACCAAGCCCCCACTCAGTGCTACAAATGCCAGCGCTATGGCCACCTGGCAGTGGCCTGTACAAGACCTGTTGTGTGCGCCTGGTGCGCCTTGCCACATCTGAGTAAGGAATGCAAGCGTGATGCTCCCCTCAAGTGTGCCAATTGCCTCGAACGCAAAATCCAACAGGTTGCACAGATCTGTTTCTTTACTTCATGACTGTACCTAAACCCTCGACGAGGGTTATATCAGTCATAGAAGTTGCGGTTTCGCTAATATGCAAGAGGCCGGCCCCTGCAGCATCCACCGAACTCAGACCTGTGGAGGTACGGCAGGTATGTGGTCGTTAGCCAGTCTCACCGTAGAGAGCTGTTGCCCGTGTGTTACCGCGCGGAGGTGACCACCTGAGGAATCCCGTACCATCTGGGAGTAGTTCTTAATCTGGTTCCCTACCTGATCTTACTGTTTACTTGGGTGGCAAGTTTCAAAAGGACTGATCAACTATAACCACGTTTCTTAGCCATTACCTTCTTTGCGAACTTTGCAAAATGGTTATAGGCTTCCTTTGTAGCAGTCAAAGCTGCTAAGTTCGTTTGCCCTCTCAACAACCGTCGCTCACTGTTGTAGAAACTACAGTGGAGCAGCACATGGTTTCTTGTTTCCTCCGCACTGGAGGCACAAGACGTGCATAATGGAGAGTCTTTCAGAGAAAGAAGTGGAGCCGCGCATTGAAGTCACCATGTCCCGTGAGGAACTGGCTCGTCCAGTGGTCTGGCTCAACCCATTTTCTAGAAAGACGTTCACGGATGTTGGGGAAGAACTCATACGTATCACGTCCCTTTGACGAGGATTCCCATCTCGCTTGCCATTTCTCTAGAGCCCATTCATCGATGGCGGCAAGTTTCTGTTCTGTGGTGAGATCCGCACGGAGTTCAGCCCAAAGCGGGGGAAGCTCCTGTTTCACTCTCCACTTGTCCATCATGCACTCAACAGCCAAATCAACTGGTAACTGACCAGTGATCACCTGGAGTGCTTCCTGTTGATACAGTCTTGTAGGCCTTGGTGATCTGATCCACAGGAGCGCGGCTCTCTGGGATTGGGCCAATACTCTCTTTTGATTGACTGTTAGTTTGCTACCCCAGACAACAGGGCAGTAGCCAATCACACCTAAATAGATGGCCTTATACATGAGGATGGTGTCGTGGTAACACACACCCCAAGTGGCCTTAGTAATGGCACGCAGTGAGGCAAACCTTGCAATGGTAGTGCCTTTAAGGGACTGGAGGTGTTGGCTGAAACCCCACCTCTCACCTATATTCACTCCTAAATACTTGACGTGCTTTTCAAGAAGGAGCCTGTGGCCGCCAAAGCGTATTGTGGGTGGATTAATCACTTTCCCCTTCAAGAGGATTAGCTGGGTTTTTTCCTCAGCCACCTGCATCTTGACGTGCTCGCACCATTGGTTGACAGTGCGGAGCATGTGGTGGGTTTTTTCTTCAATTTGGCGGACTGACTCTGCAAAGATCAGCACAGTCAAGTCATCCACATAGGCGTACGGCCCGCAGTCAGTCTCCATGAGTTTCCTGAGAAGACCTTCGAAGAAGGCATCCCAGAGTGCTGGTCCTAGGACCGAGCCCTGTGGGCACCCCTTCTCAATCTTTCTCCGGACGGAGACATGCCTACTTTCGATCGTAGCAGTTCTGTCTGTCAGGTAACTTCTGACGAGCGCGTACAGGTTGCGGGGGATTCCCCTACCTTTGAGTTCATTAAGGAGCGCTGGCCACCAAAGGTTGTCAAACGCTCCTCTGATGTCAATCAGAACTGCTACGACGTACTTAGCCGGTGCCAGCAGGGAAACACGCCGAATCTCGACAATGACATCCTGCGTGGACCTTCCTTTGGTACACCCGTATTGCCTGCCTGTGAGGTTGCGGCCAAAGACTCCTTCGAGGGACTGCAACATCAAGATTTCTAGTGTTTTGCCTAATATGGAAAGAAGGCTGAGTGGTCTCCATGATCGCGGGTCCGACTGATTGCCGTCGCCTCCCTTTTGAAGAGTGACAACGCCACGCAGACTTCCACTGAGTGGGGAACTGTCCGACCTGCAGACAGTCATTAAATAAATTAAGGAGACCGCTGGAGATTGTCCGCTCAGCCTTCCTTAGCATATTGCTTTCATTTTATCTGGCCCAGGAGATTTGTTGGGCTTTAAGGTCGCAAGAGCCCTGCCGAGGTCGCCTGTTGTCCACAATGGGATGTCGGGCTCGTTCGGAGGGTCCATGATCAGCTCCCTTGCTGCCCTCTGGGCTTCAGTGTCTCGAGCTAGTTGGTCATCTGGGAACGCCTTCTCAAGGAGGGTTTCCAGTGAACGTTCGATACTGCAGGCCCAGCCTGACTCATTTTGCATCGCAGCTAAGACCTGCTCTACATTTGCTTTTCCTATGGAGGACTTGTAGTGTCTGCCCCAGGGGTTCTCAGAGCTCTCCGCTTCCACAAAATTTCGCCAGCCTTGCCGTTTGGCTCGTTTGATGGCGCGGTGGAAGGCCTTCTTCTCTTGGATGAAGGCAGTTCGGAGTGTTGCTCTGGCATCAGGGTCACGAGTGTTTTGGTACATCCTTCTGGCTCTATTTGCACTTCTCTTGAGGGGATTAAGTTCCTCAGTCCACCATGGGACTTTGATCGCCCTGTGCTTCTGTTGGCCAAGTACAGAGAGCCCAGCAGAGTGCAGTGCTGTGGTAAATGTGTCCACTTTGCTGTCCACCTCTTCAGGTGTGGATGCTTGCACTATTAGGTCGGTGTCTGCGGCACGCAGTTCACCTTCCAGTACCCTAAAGAATTGCGGCCAGTCAGCATTTTTGTGCGGAATCGCTTTTCACGCTGCGGTCTTTGCAGAGGATGTTATCATCCGTAATGGCAAAGTCAATAACCATGTGATCGCTCTGCGTTGCACCTGGTACGACTCGCCAACCCTTCAATTTGAGTAGCAGGGTGTGGGACACGGCTGTGACGTCTATACACGACCTTCCTCCCGGGCCATCATAGGTCGCCTCAGTCATGGGGTCGTTGGCAACAACCAAGTTGTACCTGGTGAGCAGCTCTATATACGCCTCGCCCGCCCCATCCAGGGCTGGGGATCCCCACAATGGTGATCTGGCGTTTGCATCAGCACAGACTACGCAGGGCCGACCTGAGAGGCCTACTAGAGCCCGCCGAGTGGTTCGAGGCTGTTGGGACCTGGTGCGCCAAATTGCCTGTAAAATGATATTACAACCAGCTCAAAGCCACCGGCTCGGATGAGCACAGCGGCCAAGTGCTGGCTGTTCAGGTGAGTGAGTGCGAGCATGTCAATGGACGGGTCGATGCAGGCTACTGCTGCCTTGGCTCCCGTTCTTGCTCCAGCCACCACTCGTGCCTGCGATCCGAGACCAAGAGTTTTGGATCCTATGTACGGTTCCTGTATGGCGAGGACACTGCAGCGTTTCTTGAGTGCATTTTGCAGCAACTCAGCCATAACTGGGCAACTCTTATTTGTGTTGTGCTGAAGGATTCGAACTGTTTTTGACCTATTCATAATCCACTCGTGACTCCTGGAGGGCAATCGCTCGCTGACGAATGGTACAGCGTGCGTCTCGTGTAGAGTGTGCGACCTGTTGGATTTTGCGTTCGAGGCAATTGGCACACTTGAGGGGAGCATCACGCTTGCATTCCTTACTCAGATGTGGCAAGGCGCACCAGGCGCACACAACAGGTCTTGTACAGGCCACTGCCAGGTGGCCATAGCGCTGGCATTTGTAGCACTGAGTGGGGCTTGGTACTTTCTGTATGGCGCACCGCTGCCAGGCTATTTGGAGGTGCCTTGCCCTCTAGTTTTTTGTACAGGCTGGGTGATACCTCAATCACCCAATCCTTCTGTCTGCCACGCTTTTTGGTGAAGAGAGGCCTGACATCCTGCGGCTGCAAGCCTAACGCAGGGTTGTGCTCAACAACTTGTTGGGCCAAGTCCTCTTTTGAAGGTCGGTCCGCACGTCGCACAGCAGCAGGCGTGGGAAACGACCCAGGGGGCTGACGCTTGAGCTTCAACTCCTTTTTGTGGAAATGTGGCTCGTGAGCGCCTTGGCCATTTCTGGCGTTTCCGTCACAATGACGGCGCCACCTCCTACTGCGGTGCGGATGTTCAGCACTCGGACACTCAGAGCTTGGAGGTCCGTAGCAGGGACACCCCGCATAAGCGCTTCCCATTGCGTCAGGGTTGAGGGACCAGCCTCTCCTTCCTCACATGTCCGCCTAACCACTACCACGTTTTGTCGTGGGTTTTTAGGGGAGTTTGGCAAGCGGTGGAGGCTTTTTATTTTGGTTTTTATTTTTATTTTGCCCTTGTTTTTGGGCAGAGGCGTAGGCGGGGCGCTGCCCTCGGCCTGCACTTCCTGCTTAGTTGGGGCCTTTTTATTCTTCCCTCTGCGCTTCCTGGCCCTGGCAGGCTGCCATTCCGCCTCAGCTCCATGAGGGGGGGAGGAAGGCGCAGTAGCGGCTACTGCCGCATATGAGGGGCCTGGGGTACTACCCTGGCTCGTTGAATCTCCTCGAGTTTGGGGGGCTGGTGGCACTGGCTGCTGGGCAATGGCCCTACGCAGCTCTTCCCTCACGACCGCCGCCACAGGTTCCCGCAGCGGGCGATGTCGTTGGGGGGGCCTTAGCCTTTATAGCCAGCTTCGAAATTTCGAAGAGGCAAGTAGTTACGAGGTCCCGTGATAGGTCTTGTCGCGTTGGCCCTCATCCGTGCCAGCTGGCCGTGGATGATTTGGACGTATGCGCAAATTTGCTCCATGCCCGACAGTTTAGGGTCCACGCTGTGTCGTGTGCTTGTAGTAGCCGGGTTGCCCGGGCTACTAGGGGGAGAAGGGGGAGATGAACGCGGTTTGCCCGGTTCTTTCCGCCCTTGTTTGTTTGGACGACGAGTAGGTTGCTCATCGTCCGAAGAGGGAGGGGTCGAGCTTGGCGAGCCCGAGGGAGAGGCGCAGGTGGGGTGTTTGTTACGTGGTGAAGTTTTAGTTGTCTTTGGCGTGTTTTTTACTTATTTGGGGGTGATTAAAGAAGCGGACTGGTGTAGTGTATCCTTGTGAGTTCATTTGTTGTGTGTGTTCGTGGTATGAGCGAGAGGTGCTCGAGGCAGTGTCCTGGAAGCTCCCCCTCAGGCATATTGATTCTAGCCCCTTTCGCTGGTCCGTTGAGGGTCAACGGGAGGCCCCCACATGCGCCGCAGCTGCCAGTCCGGCCACCCACCGGGACTAAGACGCATGAGGGATTTTTCGGCTGCTGCTCAGAGTCAGCCCTCGGCCACTAGTGATGTGGTGAGCGGGACACACGCTATCAGCCGCCCCAGGAACGCTCAAACCTGGTTTTCCCCCTCCTCATTCCGGAAGGCCGCACCTATATAGGGGATCGCTCAAAGGTGTTAGTGAGCTACTTCCAGGACTGTCTTTCGCTCATTATGAGTGTTTCAAGTGAGTGTGTTCTGCCACGCAAGCCGTTGCAGTGTATTTAGTATCTGGAATATGTTGTGTATGTCAGTGTCGTGAGCTTTAAGCCCCTTTAAGGCCGGTTTTAACGACCACGCAGAGGATACGGCAGGAGAATTCCTGTACCCCTTCCTGCGGGGGTGTGTTCTGCGATCCCAGCTAAAGGTAGGGGGTTCCCAGTGTGTCATGTATGTGAATGAAGTGTAAGTTGTGTCCCTTTTAGTCCGGCTTAGACGAACACGCAGGGAGCACGGCAGTGGAATTCTGGCCCCCCTACTGCAGGGAGAGCACAGTGTGGCGACAGAGTACACAGAGACGCCCAGCCACAGCTAAGCCTCGAAGGATGTAATCCCGCGGGACCTCATAGAGGTGAGGTTGTCTTTCGCTGGGCCCACCCGGCTGTCCCTTTAGTCGGCTCATACGACACGCAGGGAATACGTCAGCGGAATTCTGGACCCCCGACTGCAGGGTGACCAACAGGTCGCACACTCTACACGAGACGCACGCTGTACCATTCGTCAGCGAGCGATTGCCCTCCAGGAGTCACGAGTGGATTATGAATAGGTCAAAAACAGTTCGAATCCTTCCAGCACAACACAAATAAGAGTTGCCCAGTTATGGCTGAGTTGCTGCAAAATGCACTCAAGAAACGCTGCAGTGTCCTCGCCATACAGGAACCGTACATAGGATCCAAAACTCTTGGTCTCGGATCGCAGGCACGAGTGGTGGCTGGAGCAAGAACGGGAGCCAAGGCAGCAGTAGCCTGCATCGACCGTCCATTGACATGCTCGCACTCACTCACCTGAACAGCCAGCACTTGGCCGCTGGGCTCATCCGGTACACACGGTGCTCGGCCGGTGGCTTTGAGCTGGTTGTAATATCATTTTACAGGCAATTTGGCGCACCAGTTGCCAACAGCCTTGAACCACTCGAGCGGGCTCTAGCAGGCCTATCAGGACGACCCTGCGTAGTCTGTGCTGATGCAAACGCCAGATCACCATTGTGGGGATCCCCAACCCTGGATGGGGCGGGCGAGGCGTATATAGAGCTGCTCACCAGGTACAACTTGGTTGTTGCCAACGACCCCATGACTGAGGCGACCTATGATGGCCCGGGAGGAAGGTCGTGTATAGACGTCACAGCCGTGTCCCACACCCTGCTACTCAAATTGAAGGGTTGGCGAGTCGTACCAGGTGCAACGCAGAGCGATCACATGGTTATTGACTTTGCCATTACGGATGATAACATCCTCTGCAAAGACACGCGTGAAAAGCGATTCCGCACAAAAAATGCTGACTGGCCGCAATTCTTTAGGGTACTGGAAGGTGAACTGCGTGCCGCAGACACCGACCTAATAGTGCAAGCATCCACACCTGAAGAGGTGGACAGCAAAGTGGACACATTTACCACAGCACTGCACTCTGCTGGGCTCTCTGTACTTGGCCAACAGAAGCACAGGGCGATCAAAGTCCCATGGTGGACTGAGGAACTTAATCCCCTCAAGAGAAGTGCAAATAGAGCCAGAAGGATGTACCAAAACACTCGTGACCCTGATGCCAGAGCAACACTCCGAACTGCCTTCATCCAAGAGTAGAAGGCCTTCCACCGCGCCATCAAACGAGCCAAACGGCAAGGCTGGCGAAATTTTGTGGAAGCGGAGAGCTCTGAGAACCCCTGGGGCAGACACTACAAGTCCTCCATAGGAAAAGCAAATGTAGAGCAGGTCTTAGCTGCGATGCAAAATGAGTCAGGCTGGGCCTGCAGTATCGAACGTTCACTGGAAACCCTCCTTGAGAAGGCGTTCCCAGATGACCAACTAGCTCGAGACACTGAAGCCCAGAGGGCAGCAAGGGAGCTGATCATGGACCCTCCGAACGAGCCCGACATCCCATTGTGGACAACAGGCGACCTCGGCAGGGAGGCGACCGCAATCAGTCGGACCCGCGATCATGGAGACCACTCAGCCTTCTTTCCATATTAGGCAAAACACTAGAAATCTTGATGTTGCAGTCCCTCGAAGGAGTCTTTGGCCGCAACCTCACAGGCAGGCAATACGGGTGTACCAAAGGAAGGTCCACGCAGGATGTCATTGTCGAGATTCGGCGTGTTTCCCTGCTGGCACCGGCTAAGTACGTCGTAGCAGTTCTGATTGACATCAGAGGAGCGTTTGACAACCTTTGGTGGCCAGCGCTCCTTAATGAACTCAAAGGTAGGGGAATCCCCCGCAACCTGTACTCGCTCGTCAGAAGTTACCTGACAGACAGAACTGCTACGATCGAAAGTAGGCATGTCTCCGTCCGGAGAAAGATTGAGAAGGGGTGCCCACAGGGCTCGGTCCTAGGACCAGCACTCTGGAATGCCTTCTTCGAAGGTCTTCTCAGGAAACTCATGGAGACTGACTGCGAGCCGTACGCCTATGTGGATGACTTGACTGTGCTGATCGTTGCAGAGTCAGTCCGCCAAATTGAAGAAAAAACCCACCACGTGCTCCGCACTGTCAACCAATGGTGCGGGCACGTCAAGATGCAGGTGGCTGAGGAAAAAACCCAGCTAATCCTCTTGAAGGGGAAAGTGAATAATCCACCCACAATACGCTTTGGCGGCCACAGGCTCCTCCTTGAAAAGCACGTCAAGTATTTAGGAGTGAATATAGGTGAGAGGTGGGGTTTCAACCAACACCTCCAGTCCCTTAAAGGCACTACCATTGCAAGGTTTGCCTCACTGCGTGCCATTACTAAGGCCACTTGGGGTGTGTGTTACCACGACACCATCCTCATGTATAAGGCCATCTATTTAGGTGTGATTGGCTACTGCCCTGTTGTCTGGGGTAGCAAACTAACAGTCAATCAAAAGAGAGTATTGGCCCAATCCCAGAGAGCCGCGCTCCTGTGGATCACCAAGGCCTACAAGACTGTATCAACGGAAGCACTCCAGGTGATCACTGGTCAGTTACCAGTTGATTTGGCTGTTGAGTGCATGATGGACAAGTGGAGAGTGAAACGGGAGCTTCCCCCGCTTTGGGCTGAACTCCGTGCGGATCTCACCACAGAACAGAAACTTGCCGCCATCGATGAATGGGCTCTAGAGAAATGGCAAGCGAGATGGGAATCCTCGTCAAAGGGACGTGATACGTATGAGTTCTTCCCCAACATCCGTGAACGTCTTTCTAGAAAATGGGTTGAGCCAGACCACTGGACGAGCCAGTTCCTCACGGGACATGGTGACTTCAATGCGCGGCTCCACTTCTTTTCTGTGAAAGACTCTCCATTATGCACGTCTTGTGCCTCCAGTGCGGAGGAAACAAGAAACCATGTGCTGCTCCACTGTAGTTTCTACAACAGTGAGCGACGGTTGTTGAGAGGGCAAACGAACTTAGCAGCTTTGACTGCGACAAAGGAAGCCTATAACCATTTTGCAAAGTTCGCAAAGAAGGTAATGGCTAAGAAACGTGGTTATAGTTGATCAGTCCTTTTGAAACTTGCCACCCAAGTAAACAGTAAGATCAGGTAGGGAACCAGATTAAGAACTACTCCCAGATGGTACGGGATTCCTCAGGTGGTCACCTCCGCGCGGTAACACACGGGCAACAGCTCTCTACGGTGAGACTGGCTAACGACCACATACCTCCACAGGTCTGAGTTCGGTGGATGCTGCAGGGGCCGGCCTCTTGCATATTAGCGAAACCGCAACTTCTATGACTGATATAACCCTCGTCGAGGGTTTAGGTACAGTCATGAAATAAAGAAACAGATCTGGTGCGATTTCTACGGCGCCCCGGGCTGATGAACACCCACGTGAACATGAAATGATCTGTGCCCTCCAGGTGCCGCTGGCCCCAGTCACTAACCAACATTGATGGTGCGGTGGTAACGACGGTGTCGACGAAGGAGGACCCCTGTGTGCCTATGAACGTAGGCCCTGCTGGCATGCCTAGTGGCAAGAGTCCACATGCGGCTAGAAAGGTCGCGACCTCTAGACCCCGAGAGTTGGCGTGTGGGGCGCCCCAGAGAGGATGATGGGCGTTGAAGTCACCCGCGACTACGACTGGCAAGGGTGCCAGCGCTGCTACAACATCCTGCAGGTGGGTGAGGATGGGCCCGGCGTCAGTGGGGTGAGGGGTGAGGTAGAGGGAGAGTGCGTAGAAGGTGCGAGTCCATTCCACGCGGACAACCGTGAGATAGGTGGTGGAGATGTGAGGGAGGAAGTGAGCTGGGATAGCATTGAGTAGCGCAATCGATGTGAGTTGAGGGCGCTGGGAGAGGTGTGCAGGGGGATGTAAGACATACGGGGAGGGGAATGCAACTTGTCCTGAGGGCACCAAAGGGCTCTTAGAGAAACAGTACGTGAAGGTGGGTGGAGATGGCTTCGTGATGGAGGAGGGAGTGTGGGGCGTACCGCTTGCCTAGGTTTATGGAGCCCAGCCTCAAGGCGGTTCTAATGTTGCGTGGGTCCATGGTCGTGTTCTAGAGGCCCCTCCTCCTGGGATGGTGATGTGGATGCAGGTGGGAGTTTAGGCGGGGGGGGGGGGGGGGCAGGGGTCAATGCAGTGCCATAGTCGACCCGTCGGATGGAAGCTCGTAGCCCTGCCAGGTAGCTGGGACATGTGTCCGCAGTGGCAGGGTGGTTTGCCTCGCGCTTCGACCTGGTGCAGTTGACGCAGCTTTCCGTGGGATCCACGCTAGCTTTCCTGTAGGGCGCACTGCCTACAGGTGGGTGTAGCTGTGCACTTCGCCCTGCTGTGCCCAAATCCCTGGCACTGGTTGCACCGTGTGAGGGAAACATGGTCCCTCACAGGGAGCACCAGCCAGCCCAGGCGAAGCTTGTCTTTGAGGAGCCGCAGGCGAAGGGTTTGGGAAACTTCAAACACCCAGGATGTGTGGGAGAGACCCCTACGGCCCGTGCGGTAGATTGGCTGGAGATCGGCTCTGTGGTCTGCAAGGTAAGGGTTGCTCAGGAGGAGGTCTCGCATAAGGTCATCAGCGGAGAGCGCTGAGGGAACGCCTCGCAGTAACATGCGTGGTCGTCTGGCGAGGACTGCGGTGGCTAGGACTCCGTCCACACCCTTTGCAAGGGTGTTTGGTGGCGTCCTCTAGTGACTCGAGCTCGAGGGCGACTCCTGACCCCGTGTTGCGCGAGCGCTTTATGCTGATTGTAGCCTGTTCTGCTGCTGCGATGGCATTGTACCAGGAGGTTGCGTCAGCCTCTGGATTTGCAGGGCGGACAATGACGGTCGTAGACGCGTTTGCCCGAGGGAGGGGACCACCTCGCTTCGACAGTTTTTCACGGATTTCATCCTTTGTGGAGCTGACAGTGGGGGTGGGTCGGGACGCAGGCGAAGGGACGCGACTGGTGGGTGTGGGTCCAGTGTGCCCTGGTACACGGGTGCGACGTCGCTGCCGCCCCACCGGTTGCCACTCATTGGAGGGAGTCTGTGCCGGGAGGCCGGTGTCGGTTGAGGGCGCTGCTGGTGACTCAGGCGCTGCTGGTGACTCAGGCTCTGTGGTTGGCCGGGTGCGTGGCACAGCCAGCACACGCTCCTCCAGGGCTTGTAGACGATCGGAGAGTGGCGCTATGGCTCCCTCAAGTGTGGTTTTGAGGGCAGCGAGGAGTTGGTCCGAGGCCATTGGAGCGTCAGTGATGGTAAGGGGAAGTACGGGAGAGGGAGAGGGAGAGGGATGTTCATGGGAGGATGCTAGTGTGGCGGCTCGGTCCGCTAAGTGTGCCGCGAGGCAGACTATGGCGTCGATGTGATCTGTCAGCGAGTCGAGGACTTGAACAGTTCTCTGGCGATTGACGAGGGCTACCATGACTTGATCTCTTAGATCGTGGATTAAGCTGACTGTTCCAGTCACATCGTCGGGGACGTGGAGGCCAATGTTGTTTAGGGCAGAGGGGTCATGGTGAGGGGGGGAAATGTCAGCAGCAATAGACCGGATGTCTGATGCGCCATGAGTGTAGCCCAAAGGGCGTGACTTTGGTCGGGACGTGGTCAAGCTGGTGTTCGGTTTTTGTGGTAGGGCCTTGGTCCCTGCAGCACGTGCCGGGCGCTTGGAGGTCTTGCCCTTAGAGGACGAGGGGATTGATATTGACGATGACGTGTGTGTAGCGCCGGTGGGTTCTGTGGTCCCATGCCATATTCCACTCTTCGGATGGAGGTTCGCAAGGCCAGGATGCCAGGATGTATGTGGGGCACATGTCCGAGGTGGCAGGGTGGTTTGCAGGTTTCTTGGCTCTTGTGCAGTTTGCGCAGGCAGGGCTGCCTTGGTGGGAGCACTCGTTGTCTCGGTGTCCCTATTGTCCCCACCAGCTGCATACTGCTTTGCGGGTGCATGTTGCCTGGCTGTGGCCATAGCCTTGGCACTGGCGACACCTGGTGAGTGATCCGTGATCCTTGATGGGGAGGATTAGCCAGCCCAGGCGGAGTTTTGATAGTCGCAGTGGCTCGATGCGTAGTGCAGGGGAAACTTCCATTACTCATGATGTGTGAGCTAAGCCTCGCTGGCCCGCGCGGTAGATTGGGCGCAGCTCCTTTCCAAAGCCTGCAATGGATGGGTTGTCACGCTCTAGCTCTTGTGCAATGTTGGTGGCATTCATATCCGTGGGTATGTCTCTAATTATCAGCACAGTCAAGTCATCCACATAGGCGTACGGCTCGCAGTCAGTCTCCATGAGTTTCCTGAGAAGACCTTCGAAGAAGGCATTCCAGAGTGCTGGTCCTAGGACCGAGCCCTGTGGGCACCCCTTCTCAATCTTTCTCCGGACAGAGACATGCCTGCTTTCGATCGTAGCAGTTCTGTCTGTCAGGTAACTTCTGACGAGCGAGTACAGGTTGTGGGGGATTCCCCTACCATTGAGCTCATTAAGGAGTGCTGGCCACCAAAGTTTGTCTAACCAAAGGTTGTCAAACGCTCCTCTGATGTCAATCAGAACTGCTACGACGTACTTAGCCAGTGCCAGCAGGGAAACAAGCCGAATCTTGACAATGACACCCTGCGTGGACCTTCCTTTGGTACGCTCGCATTGCCTGCCTGTGAGGTTGCGGCCAAAGACTCTTTCGAGGGACTGCAACATCAAGATTTCTATTAAAGAAATTGGGTTGTGTCCGCCAGTAGGCAAATACTAAAGTTAACGTACCTGTTAGGTGAGTCCGTCTCCTCTGGCTTGTGAGTTACTGTGGGCAAGCGCTTTCGATGTAAAGACATCATCGTCTGGCCGTTTAGTCAGTACTGGAGTCAGTCAGTTGGTCGTGGTCTTTATATACAAAGAGAAAAGTGAAAGGAGGCCCACAGTAACTCACAAGCCAGAGGAGACGGACTCACCTAACAGGTACGTTAACTTTAGTATTTGCCTACTGGCGGACACAACCCAATTTCTTTAATACCTAACACAGCCAGTCCGGCTAAGGTACTACTAACAAGACTGACCAAAAAGACCTCTCCCCGCCCCTTCCCCAACGCTCCATCACTCCTTTCACTTTTCTCTTTGTATATAAAGACCACGACCAACTGACTGACTCCAGTACTGACTAAACGGCCAGACGATGATGTCTTTACATCGAAAGCGCTTGCCCACAGTAACTCACAAGCCAGAGGAGACGGACTCACCTAACAGGTACGTTAACTTTAGTTTTTATCAAGATTTCTAGTGTTTTGCCTAATATGGAAAGAAGGCTGAGTGGTCTCCATGATCGCGGGTCTGACTGATTGCGGTCACCTCCCTTTTGAAGAGTGACAACACACGTAGACTTCCACAGAGTGGGGAACTGTCCGACCTGCAGACAGTCATTAAATAAATTAAGGAGGCCGCTGGAGATTGTCCGCTCAGCCTTCCTTAGCATATTGCTTTCTATTTTATCTGGCCCAGGAGATTTGTTGGGCTTTAAGGTCGCAAGGGCCCTGCCGAGGTCGCCTGTTGTCCACAATGGGATGTCAGGCTCGTTCAGAGGGTCCATGATCAGCTCCCTTGCTGCCCTCTGGGCTTCAGTGTCTCGAGCTACTTGGTCATCTGGGAACGTCTTCTCAAGGAGGGTTTCTATGGAACTTTCGATGCTGCAGGCCCAGCCTGACTCATTTTGCATCGCGGCTAAGACCTGCTCTACATTTGCTTTACCTATGGAGGACTTGTAATGTCTGCCCCAGGGGTTATCAGAGCTCTCCGCTTCCACAAAATTTCGCCAGCGTGGGCGTAGACCTAAGAAGGGATCAGTAGATGCGGCGCTTGGGTTTGACCTCCTCTGCTGTCCGTTGTTTACCATTTGGCGTAATGATCCGGTTTAGGAGACCGATACCAAAAAGGGTGTGGTTGCAACTCGGCTTGTCCAATCGGCCTCAAAGTAAAATTTCGTGTCGCTTGGCCGTTACACTTTTCGAGTTTATGTAGCAAAGTAAAGACATAAAATGTCTAAATGAAATTGGGAAAAGATGTAGCATCCTGCAATAGTTATTAGTAACTATCCGCATACTGTTAATAGCAACCAGCTGTTTGTCGTTTGGGATATTTTAGAGAATAAAGCATCCTAGTGTAATTATTGGAATCAATCATTTGTGTTCATTGTAGACTTATATATATTTTTGAGTATATAACAAACCCAATGGGGAAACAATCCATGCCTGGCTTGGCTTTACTGGTCCGCGAGGGGCGCGTGCGCCTCTACGCTAGGGTTGAATTCCCGTAGCTGAGGCGCAGCGCGACATTTGCGTGGGGATTACACAGAAGTTGTCTCCCTAGTCTTCGGAGTTCTGGTGTCGCAACAGCGGTGTTCACCAGCAGATTGTCCGCGGCACCGTATTAGGCCCGATGGTGGATGCCGGGGCGGTGCACAAGACCCAGCCTTAGCTCTAAGAGCCCTTTCATGGATAATGGTGCACTCTGGAAAGTGGTGTACCACCCAGCACCTCCAGAGTTTCCCTTGCCTCTTCCGTGAAATTTCTGGCCTAGAATGGCTGGCTTAATCGCTTATCTAAAATCGCCATCGTGATCGATCAGAAAAGTAATCAAATAGAGAATTTGGTTTATTTTTTATTGATAAGGTTCACAGTGCAGAAAAGCATTGGCTGATATTTATTACCAATCGCATATCTTTTTCTTGGGTACACTTATAAACGATACTAATCTCAAATGATGGAGTAGTTAAAAAAACCAAAAGCACATCAACTCTATTGACAATTCAATTCAGAGACTGAAGGGAAAAACTCTAATATTTCGCAGCTCTTCAAATCGGTCTTTATGGATTGAAGTGGCGCGATTAATCAAAGGTCGTTTTTATCAAGACATTTATTGATTGTTAGTGATAGGATGTCACAAATTTGAGCGAATATTATCTTTTGTTATGTAAAAGTGTTTAATCCGAGTTTATCTATCTGAACTCCGAAGCAGCAGCTGAAGAAGAAGGAAATTATTGGAGCGAAACAAGTCTTCAAGATTCAATTGTTTAGATCACTGAGTACGATGGCCCAATGGATTCTGCTGGGATCGCTGGCCGTCTTGACATTCACCACGGAACAAGCAAGTCCGAAAAACATATTACGAATTGTAGTTTGGAGAAAATATGACACCCAAAATTCGTCATCCGGTGGCGATTTTGTAGGTTCCTTTCGACTCCTAAAACTTGGTTAAATTTTCATGATTTTGAGAAATCAATGAATTATCTCTATCATCTAGGACAATGACGTACACACTGGAGGATCACCGAATCCCCAACCTGCTGGAATCAATTGCGTTAAAACCCGACCCGATTGCGTCACGTGTCTGTCGTAAATGATGCTCACATTGAATTAAATAACGAGGGCTGCACGTTCCGTGAATGATGGCACGGAAGTAAAGAAAAAGGGATAAGGAGGAAAAAAGATTCATAAGCGCGATAGGAAGGGGTTGCGCACAGCAAGGGGCATTCCGTATCGAAAGCGAACAACTACAATGGGCTTAAGTAAACTCGTAGGGTAGTTTTCAACAACTAACACCTGATGGTGAATACGAAAAAAAAACTCATGGAGCGAAGATTTAGCGTGTGTATCAAATTCCATTGAACTTACGTGGGATTGAGGAAAGATAGACATTATCATGATATTGTGTTTCTTAGATACTCGGCAGATCTTTCCAAATCAGCTACACCAACAACACATTTCTCAAGGATGGCAAGCCGTTCCAGTACATCAGCGGTTCCATTCATTATTTTCGGGTACCCCATGAATATTGGGAAGATCGGCTTAGGAAGGTCCGTCTCCTTGGATTCAACACCATTTGCACGTGAGTTTTCCAGCATTCTTCTTTAGTGTGGAAATGGGATTTTTGCAATGCAGTTGATGAAACTGTAAGTTTTGAGATGCGTTGAATATTCACCCATAAATCGTTAGACTCATAATCGTTGATTTGTTAAGAATAAAGCTCAATTTCCCAACGTTTATTGCTTTACTTTCGTACATATTTCTTCCATATTCCCAACAATTGTCGCTCAATTCCAAACGGTTTTCGCCGAATTTCCCAACTTCCTTAACTCGATTTTAATTAATTATCATTACGCGATTCCTAAACATTAAGCGACTAGTTCTCGAATTGAGTTTACCATTATTTTTTAATATCGATTACTCTATATTCCATGAATGTGAACTTGACCGCCTAAATAATATTAGTGGTAAATTACACCAATGTCTTCTTCATTCTTTTTGCGACCTTGATGTATAAATTGGGAATTCTAAACTTTTAAAGACACCAAGGCCACTGCCACATACAAGGTTGATATTTGGAAGTTGAAAGTGTCATCTTTGTTTTACATAATTGCAGAGAGTACATAAATCGCTAAAGAGAGAGTATACACCAGAAGAAATTTCAAAGAATTTAAAAAATTCGATTTATGTTCGATGAGGGGAAAGTTAATTTTTTAAGAGGTTTTACTCTACTTTTACTCACTAATGAAACGTACAATGTTGCAAAGGGACAGTGCTGAAGAGTCAAGACCCCACCATTCCAATTTATAAACAACAAATAACCTCTGGCCTACTACCTACCTAATCACCTCTTACCCATTGCCTGCACTATCTCTACTGCTCTTCTATTCTCGTGAATCATGTCTCCTTCAAGTTCACCAACTGCGTTGATCCCGTTTAGACTCGATTAACAGTGCCTAACTACCTCCCAACACAAAAACGGGTTTAACCACATTGTGTTAGCTCTAGCCTTGATCAAGCGCTAATTCCTAACAATTTGGCGGTTAGGTTCGGTTACCTCTTATCTTTCTTTATCTTGTCCTGATATTTGTCCACCATTACCGTGCTCCATAGAGTATTCTCTTCTATTATTGTGAATAATTTACATATGTTTTGGAGTAATAATAATAATAATAAACAAAGATGCTGTTTACAAGTGCGCAGTTATTGCCCTAGTTGCTTTTCCACTACGATGATAATCTAATATGTTATCGTCATCTCACCTGGCGCTTCAGATGGAGAGGAGCGTTCAAACGACTTCGAGATGTATGAATTTAAATTTTGTTGCGAACAAAAGTATTACGATTGTAATTACTTGCAATTACAAGTCGTTGTTCACGTAAAATCTGTGTTGAGCAGTTTCAGAAAAAACACTAGACGCCATATCGCCTTCAGAAAACGCAAACGGCTTACCCGGGTGGATTTAAAAACATATAGGGAGGAAATGTTAAATAATAACACACTTTTACACACAAGTTAGGGTATTACAAAAATTTTTATTAAGCACGATAATTCTACCTTCCTTATTAAAGTTCCTTGCTCATAAAAGTTGTAACCTCACAATTTCGGTTTTTGCTATTTTATGTTCAGCTCTCATTTTTTGTACCACTTCCGATTTTCCCTGTTCACACGAAGCATTCTCCCGAACTAATTGGGCTTTTTCCCGCAGCTCTTGCACTTGGAGTACGCATATTTTCACTGTGTGCTCATCACCAGGTTCATCTTCGGCAGAGGCTAATGCGGCCACTTTGACTTTCGATAATTATTAGAAACAATAATTTGGTCAAAGCTGGATTGTTGAGGGCCGGGCATCTACGGGATGTACAGTTATGGAGCCGTTTAACTTTCTAACACGACACTTGTTTACGGGACGGGATGTTGAACAGACGTCCAATTTCCTTACTTTACTGTAACCTCATTAGTCGACTGGGTGAATTCCCAGAACAGTGGTCGCGGGAACATTTTTGTGGAACTTTGGTTCGCGATCCAGAACGTTTACTAGTGAGCCTAACAGTAGCAGTAAGAGTTGAGCAAAGTTTTATCGTAAAAGTGAATGTAAAGAACGCGCGCGAAAGAAACGGGAAAAATGATATTTCGGTTACAACGTAAATTTTCCGAAGGGTGTGATTCGCGGAATGATTCCATAGTTCAAGGGCTAGTCGAA
The DNA here is from genome assembly GCA_020466155.1 of Pachypeltis micranthus. Taxonomy (NCBI): domain Eukaryota; kingdom Metazoa; phylum Arthropoda; class Insecta; order Hemiptera; family Miridae; genus Pachypeltis; species Pachypeltis micranthus. The sequence continues at coordinate 500,208 of CM035778.1, read as the reverse complement.
CGATTTAAATCATATTTTGAAGAATACTAGCACAATACAGTTGCCAGTGATGAAAGTTGTAACTAGCACCAGTATCAGTGACGCCCTTCAATGTTCCGAATCACGAACCCAAGAACCGGGCAAATGTACTCGTGGCCATTGTTTTGGGAATTAGCCGTCCACTGCCTTCTGGTGTTGGCTTAATCGCAGCATAATCACGGCTATCCTAAATTACAATTTTTTTTGCTAAATTAAGTCGAAAATGTTCTCAAAGTATCTGTTTATGTACTAACGTCTTTGTGCACAATATTTGCAGTCACTCAGTGAGTCCTTTGAATCGCTTCACAGGTACGTTGAATGGAGTTTGCACGAGCCAAAAAAAGGTGTGTACAACTTTGAAGGAGATGCGGACGTCACCAAGTTCATTAAGTTGGCACAAGAAGAAGGCCTGAACGTTATTTTGAGACCAGGGCCCTACATATGCGGGGAACGAGAATTCGTAAGCCATTTATTACAACACTTTGAGATACAAGTAGAATATACCTGATGCGGGGTGAGTATTGTGAAGTGTTATGGTCGTACGATTTGAAATGCTACGTCTACTAGGGATCATGGTCCACGCTTTTTAATCTCCACAGCTGTACGAAGTAGAAACGAAAGTTATGTAATCAGATGAAAACTTTTTTTTTTTGAGTTCTCTTCAGATTATTATGTTTCAGACCCTATTGAGTCTGAAAAACAGTATCTGGGAAAAATGTCAGTGTATGTGTGTGTGTGTAGGCGGTGTTGGGTGCAAGGATGGGGGAGTTGGGGATTGCAATAAAACTGGAACTCGGTGAGCGTGAGGAGGACTGTATTATACGTGCTTGCGGAATTGAGTAGAAGTAGAATTGAGGTGAGATGGAGTACAACTGGGAGACAAGGGAAGTACTCGGAACGCGTGAACTGGCAACCGTGTGAGAGAGTGAGAAGTGACTGGGGCGGTAGTTGTAAGCGGAAAATGAATTTGAAAGAGCTCTGTCGTCTATAGGAAAATGAAATTGGGAGAAAGAAATAAAGAAAGGGGAAAACCTAGAAAAGGCGGCTGGGGGCCCGCAGCTAAGGGATTCCCGCAGGTGAGGTATTGAAATGGTTGGAGACAATTATGCGGTCGGAGACAATTATGCGGTCGGAGACAATGACGCAGGGAGGTCCGAGGTCAAAGACTTGACCACTTCGACGCTTTGCGTCGAACATACTCCCCCGCGCTGCGGCAGCAGGATAACCCTTGAAGAGGGGTTACAGTGGTGTGTGGTAATGAACGTGAGTGAGGAGGCTAGTGCTCATGAGGGCTGAGCTGGAGGACATGGCAAGGCTGGGCTACCTGATGAGCCAGAGCACAGAGAGATGAGGTGATGAGTGTGAGACAATGATGTGGTAGTGAATTGAGCAGTACAACAGAGACCTGGAGGTGCAAAAATGAGGATGAATGAGTGATCTCATGAGGAAGCACAAGAGGTGGTGCAAGGAGAACGAAAGGAGAGTAGGACAGCACAGGCATAACGAGGTTAAGGTGTGGATCACTAAAGTGGGAGATGGCGGAATGCATACTAGGGGGAAGTGAGCAGGGAAGGCACACTTGGGTGGTTCAAATAGAGGGAAAGGCATGCTAGGGGTGGTACAAGTAGTGCAAAGGGCACGCTGGGGTGGTGCAAGAGGGAGGAAGGCACGCTGGGGTGGTGCAAGTAGGGAGGAAGGCACACTGGGGTGGTGCAAGTAGGGAGGAAGGCACGCTGGGGTGGTGCAAGAGAGAGGAAGGCACACTGGGGTGGTGCAAGAGGGAGGAAGGCACACTGGGGTGGTGCAAGAGGGAGGAAAGGCACGCTGGGATGGTGCAAGAGGGAGGAAGGCACACTGGGGTGGTGCAAATAGGGAGGAAGGCACGCTTGGGTGGTGCAAATGGCGCTAGTGCATGTATGAGAATGCACACAGCAGTGGGGTAAATAGGTGAAAGCACATTGAAAGGGGCGATAGGGGCAATGCAGCGAGGTGATGCAAATGGGGCTATCACTCTGGGGCAGTGAGAAGGAGAAAGCGTATGGGAGTGGTGCAAAATGGCACGTGCAGTGAGTAAAGGGTATGATTTGGGGCATGGGATTATGAGGCGAGACCTAGTGCTGTCCTGGGTGAATGCTCAGTGATACGAGGGATGATTACAATTCTGAGGTCGAGAAGGTAAGAAATGCTGCTAGGATAGAGCACTGAGTAAGGTGGGAGGGTGAGGCAAGATGACAGGGTGCAAGAGAAACAGGATGTGAGGGCATAAGGCATTCTGAGGTTCGCACTATTAAGGAAGGATGTGAGCTGAGTGAAATTGTACCGGAGAGAAACGGTTAGGAGGAAGAAACGGATAGGGTTTAGGAAAACTACAGTTAGGGTTTGGAGAAGTGGGATGTAAAGACATGAATGGCGTTGGGGCATGGGGAACTAGTGATCAGGGCGACGCTTAGTTATGGGAGCAGAAAACAAGAAGCAGGATGAGACGAAAGCAGGTGTAATTAAACTATGTGAATGTAGTAAGGTGGTCAAAGGGGCCTTAGCGATGGCACTTGAATTTTGGGGTGATCAGGTGTGGAAGGTAGAAAGGGTAGAGGGAAGCTGTGCTGGTGTAGCATTGAAGGAACTGAATGTTAGGGTAAGATGATGTGGGTTGTGGTAGGGTATAACAGTTGGGGTTTAGATAAGGTAGGATGTGAAGACCTAAAGGGCGTTGGGGCATGGGGTACTATGGATGAGGGCTAAGTTGAGTCGTAGGGGCGGAAAACCAGGTGGAAGGATGAGACAAAACAAGGTGTTGATGATCTACGTGAATTTAGTGAGGTGATCAAAGGGGCCTTGGTGACAGCACTTAAACTTTGGTATGTGGGTACGAGGTTGTGAGAGCGAATGTTTGTGTTGAGAAACTCGAAACACCAATATAATGCTTCTGTCCTGTGTGGAGGCGTGAATGCACATGTAGGAAAATGGCTGTGGGTTGTGTGATTTGAATGAGAATATGAGTGGAGCTGAGGCTTGACAGATATAAAGGCCATTGGGGGATAGGGTGTGAGTAATGAGGGCTGAATAGAGTTGCAGGAGAAGAGAAACAGCTAGGAAGAGACAAAGGGGGGTGAAGGCACAAGGAGCTGAGAGGAAGGGTTTGTTTTGAGGGCCTTGTAGAATCGATTTGAGCTTGGGCTGTGTGGAGCTTTTAATGTGGGTTAGCGACTTGGGAGAAAATGATTGTGGGTTGCATAAATAAAAGCGGGAACCAAGAGGAGCTGAGGGCTGCCTCTGAAGAGGAGGAGCTAAAGGCTCTCTCCTATAATCTACTATGGGAAGCCAGTTCACGCTATTCCGAGACTTACCTTGTGTTACATTGGTCGGCGGCGATCTGAAGTTGGAAGAAGCAGACGTAGATGGTTGACCAGCGGCGATGCGACCATTTCGAGTGTTGTGGGGCTTCATTTGGATAACGGTGGTTGGAAGTTCGCAAGGACGGGGCCGTTGCGAGCAGCGAATTGGCGCTTGAGTGGCAGGGCGATTTAGTGATGAGCCCAGCGAAGAGATCGTCAGGGGAGCGGCGAGCGACAGCGGTGGTGGTGAGTTACTGCATGGAGGCGAAGTTAGAGAGGGTGTGACAACGGATGGTGGCGGCGAGAGGCTGGGTGTGAGTTTTGATGTTGACGCGTGTGGAAGCGACAGAGAAGTTGCGGCGGGCGCTTGAAGACGAGAAGGCGCAGACACAATTATCGGTTCTGCTTCTTTTAGCCAGTTGAAACGCGTAGTGGACATCGTGGCGTTAACGTTCGGTCCTGGATGCTCGAAAGTTAACGAAATCCGGCCCGGAGGACCAAATGTTGGATGCAAGAATGGGGGAGTTGGAGATTGCAGTAAAACTGGAACTCGGTGAGCGTGAGGAGGACTGTATTATACGTGCTTGCGGAATTGAGTAGAATTAGAATTGAGGTGAGATGGAGTACAACTGGGAGACAAGGGCGCGGAACGCGTGAACTGGCAACCGTGTGAGAGTGTGAGAAGTGACTGGGGCGGTAGTTGTAAGCGGAAAATGAATTTGAAAGAGCTCTGTCGTCGATAGGAAAATGAAACTGGGAGAAAGAAATAAAGAAAGGGGGAAAACCTAGAAAAGGGGGCTGGGGGCCCGCAGCTAAGGGATTCCCGCAGGTGAGGTATTGAAATGGTTGGAGACAATTATGCGGTCGGAGACAATGACGCGGGGAAGTCCGAGGTCAAAGACTCGGACCACTTCGACGCTTTGCGTCGAACAGGTGGGTCCCTGCTGGATTCCAAATCGACGAGGTTTAACTGTGGCTGAGCGGCGTAGTGCTCTGTCGCAGCTCACCCTGCAGTTGGGGGTACAGAATGTCACTGCTGGGGCCGACTTAACGGGACTAAATTTACGCGTCCTTCACGAACACGACATAATGCGGAACCCCTTTCCCGAGTGCGGAGGAAACAAGAAACAACGTGCTGCTCCACTGTAGTTTCTACAACAGTGAGCGACGGTTGTTGGGAGGGCAAACGAACTTAGCAGCATTGACTGCAACAAAGCAAGCCTATAGCCATTTTGCAGAGTTCGCTAAGAAGGTGTAGGCTAAGAAACGTGGTCATAGTTGATCTGTCCTTTTGAAACTTGCCACTCAAGTACACAGTTAGATCAGGTGGGAAATCAGACTATGTACTCCTCCCCGATGGTACAGAATTCCTCAGGTGGTCACCTCCGCGCGGTAACACACAGACAACAGGTCTCTACCGGGAGACTGGCTAACGACTAAATACCTGCCGTACCTCCGCAGGTCTGAGTTCGGTGGATGCTGCAGAGGCCGGCCTCTTGCATATTAGCGAAACTTCCATGGCTGATATAACCCTCGTCGAGGGTTTAGGTACAGTCATCAAATAAGGAAACAGACCTGTCTGTAAATCGATATGGGGGAGAACGGCTGATCCAATTGAGCTAGTTATTTTTTGTTTTGTTTGATATTTTTCGTAGACCCCAAAATAAGGTTAAAGCGATTTCGGCCGATGGGAAGGGGGGTGGGGGACGAAAATGTAACAATAGTTCTTTGAACTACGACCCTGAATTCACTTATCATACGATATACGAGGAAAATTCCGGATTTTCTAGGGCTGCTCCTACTTATCTTAACAATGTGCATAAAATTTATTGAACTACCATATTGGTTTATTTGACAATGCTAAGACCAATTTGAGCGGAATTACGAAGTGTACCGCCTGACTCCCTTAGAAGGCACCCCAGTTGATCGTGGTCTAGTGGAAAGACAGTCGATTCATAATTCTCGACGTAAGTTGAGGGTTGTGGATCGAATCTCCGGCGCGATTGCCGTAATTTTTGGCTGAGTCAGCGGGTCCCCAAAAACGTCTCCAAACCCCCCTCGTAACATTTACGAACAATACCACGCTCTCCAAAACGGTAAGTATTAGCCGTAATAACTTTCCATTAGCGGTTTTTGTTTAATTTCAATTCTGCGAGTGATTTGAGTTGGAATCGCGATCCAAGTGCTTTTTTCCCGTTCCCCACGTGTTCCTGGTAGAGTTTTTTTTTTTCGCCTAAGTGCCGCCCCGAGATTTTAGACAGCCTGTGTAGGTACAATCTCGCTCAACTCCATCATCGTCTTTTAGTTGCCATTTAACGAAATCCTCCAATCTGAATTTCGTTGAGGTCCTTCGTAAGTACACTGGTGCTAACTTTTGGTGTGATCCCTTAGTTGTCCGTGAGTACCAGTTATCATACCTAAGTACGATGGACCCTTCCAGGCTTTTGAAGGACGAAATAGTCTACGAGTTGGAGGTTCGTGGACTAACTACGGACGGAGTTGTAACTCAGTTGAGGCGGCGATTGACGGCTGCTATGCGGGATGGCGTAGCTCCTTTAAAGGAGCGAATTCGGGCGCTCCCTACGCAGCAGGAGCTCGACACGTGTGCCCAAAAGGCCACAGCGTTGAGCGACTATGTGCGAAGCATAGAGGGCACGTGGACACACGAGGACACGCGACGGTTAGATGCTAGGCTGTGGCATTTGTACAAACGGGTAGCATGTTTAGAGGGGTCTGAGTCGAATCAGGACATTCGTGACCATCTACTGGAGGCTGTGGCGCAGCTGCAAACCGAGGTGCAAGCAGTCAAGGGAAAACTGCATAGCAGCGGTGGCACCGAGCATAGTTGCTCACAGCCATCATCACCCTTACCACCAGCCCCAGTAGACGAGACCAGTCTCGATGACCGAAATACTTACTACGATCTGTCAGCCACTCCCCCTCTCACTAGATTCCAGTGTGCGTCAGGCTCAGAGGCTAAATTCACCATAAAAACCCAAGACATAGCTGATCAGTTTTTGGAGTCAAACCAGTACCTTAAACGACTCCACAGTGATCAGAGAGCTATGCTGTACAAGGGGGTGTACCTGTCTGAGCCACAAGCCACTGCAGTTACGGCAACTGTGGAGAAAGCGACAGAAAGAGTCGCGTCCTCAGTGAACAGAGTGAGCAGTGACTTGGTACAATAAAATTCGAAATTTAACGAGTTCCTGGGAGTTATGATGCAGATGCAGAGGCAGCACAGTGAGCTTGTTGGGTGCATTCATAGAATGTCTTCCGATACCCAACTGCTTAGCGATCGCCTAGATCGGTTGGAAACAACCAACCAATCTGAGAAAGCACTTTTAAAGCAGTCAGTGAACGACTTAGCTTCTGCTATGCGATCGTTGCCCACGCATCACCCTCCCAACTCTTTCTTAGTACCTCCTGCTCCTCCTACTGAGGACACATTCCTTCCACAACGCCACAAAGTAACTGCCACACCTGCACCTACACTCCTCCAAGCTTCCGGGACAGGAAATGAGCACCTACGAGTAGCTAGGGAGGCTATGGGAAGCCCACATTATGATTGCTCCAACCTCCCACCACCACCTCTAGTAGATTACCAAGCACGTTCCAACCCACCTCTTCCTACACAACCCACACGCCCATTCTCCCCATCCAACCCTCATTACGCTAAAGAACTCTCAAACATTACCAAGGCAGTTCTAAGCGGAGTGGGATGGTATAGTGGCACAGTAGACACAGGTTCAGCTGAAGTATGGGTTGCCCAGATTAGGAACCTCAAAACTCTGAAAGAATTGAGTGGTATCTGCCTCCCAGAGCGGATTTGGGTTCAGGCTGCAATTTCACGTGCACAAAATGAACCAGCACTCTTTCTGCAGCGTAACCAGGCCACATTACAGATCCTCGATGATCTGGAAGCTGCCCTCCGCCGCAGATTTGAGGGAATTAGGACGGAACTATCCTATGTGCAGGAACTAGAGCGTGCTACTCTAAAGCCAATGGAAAGTATCACCCAATATGGTGAACGAATTAAATCCTTAGCCGAGAGAGCAGATCCAGGAAAACATCCTGATGAGAATGTGGTAGCTCTACAGGCATTTATGAGAGGTTTGCCTAAGGAGATAGCGCTGAGCACGGCGACTGTGGATCCGAGCTCTATATCAGATGCCATGAAAAAAGCTCAAGCAGCATTGAGCATGTGTGAGGCACTGAGGACCAAACCAGATCCTTCAAACCCTGGGATCTCACTCACAGCAACAGTCCAGAGTAAGGAGAGACACCCTACTCCTCCTCCTCGCTCTCCTAAAGACAAGAGAAAGCACAAGTATTCTAATAAAACCTTGTCTAGCCAGCAAACCAAACCCTCTACAGCGACACCTGAGCAACCTCGCAATCAGGGTCGGGTTTTAAAGCGCTATTCCTGCACTCTGTGTCGCGTGAACGACCACAGGGCACATGAGTGTGACTACCGCATGGGGGGTCCTCGATTTGGCACTATACCCCCAACGAGGACTGACATAATTCAGCAAGCGCGCACGTCCCAGCCTGCCCCGCACCCAAACGGAGCAGCGGGGGGCAGCTCCCAATAAGCGCTACCCCCCTTATCTCACGCGATGTTCCAGCTCATGACCCAGGACAGCCCCAGAATGTTGCGCTGTTACCATTGTCGCCATCTGCCAGTGTAGAGTCCTGTACTCCCATTTTTACAGTAGCATTTGTATCCCCTTTTGTTTTGCAAGGACATGTGGAGTCCAAGCAGGGACCATGTTTACTGGATACAGGCTCTCACATCACACTGGTAGATATATCTGCTGTTACGCATGCAAAGCTACAACCCACTACTCGCCGAGTACAGGGAATTTCAGGGATACCCCTGAACATTTATGGTGACGCTGAATGTTTAATTTCTCTTCCTGGTGCACCCACTCTGATAGCCCTCGCAACAGTTACCAAATTACCAGACAACCTGTTAGCCATTATAGGGTTGGACGTTCAAAAACGTCAGGGTGCACTGCTTGATGTAGGAAAAGGAAGAATTACATTCTCCCTGCAGGTTGACAGTACCCAATGGGACTGGGAGAATAAACATGAAGCCTATTTGATAGCGACAAACGAAATTGAAATTCCTCCACACACTGTGGCGGCAATCCCAGTTATTCGAAAAGGAGCAACCCCGTCTCTCTGTAGGGTAGGAAGTTCCTTCTGCCCTGTTCCAGTTGCAGAGGTCGCATTTGCTCGCTCCTTACATGGGACTGCTACTCACACTGCAGTTATGTTATACAACTGTAGTGATAAATCCGTGAAGTTGAAACGGCACAGTAAGATTGGTTACCTTTGAGGATATAGCTCAACCTCAATGTAATTTGTTGGTTTCAACCATTTGCGATACTGAGCATAAGGGAAATTCTTTTCACAGTGAGAAAGAGGCATTCTTACGATTTATCGAAACCCAGGCAGAGGGATTTGAACACAAGTCTAGTCTCGCCCAACGTTTACTGCCCTACTGTGATGTTTTTAGCTTCCCTGGCTTCGAAAAACTAGGAGTGACGAACCTAGCGGAGCATTCTATTTCTACTGGCAACCATAAGCCAATTCGTACTCGTCAGTATAGGACTCCTATTAAGCAGAGAGAAATTATGAATCGACTGTCTTTCCACTAGACCACGATCAACCGGGGTGCCTTCTAAGGGAGTCAGGCGGTACAGAAGAAAATCGTTAGAGCCATTTTTGAGAAAAGTATACTGGAGCACCACTCTAATTTGTTAAGCAAAATTTATAAGAAACACAAACGGTGGGTACAGCTTTCGTACAAGTACGCAACCACTAGGAACCTTTTATCTCCTTTTACTTTCCGCTACCCGAAGGGAAGGAAAGTATAGTAATCGGCCCAAAAAAAAAATTTGGGTTTTCTTCAGATCTTTACGTTTCAGACCCTACCGAGTCTAAAAAACCTAATTTCGGCGCGTGGTCCGTGTGTATGTGTGTGTGTATGTGTGTGTGTAGGTGTGTGTGTGTGTGTGTCTGTAGTCACCCTGCAGTCGGGGGTCCAGAATTCCGCTGACGTATTCCCTGCGTGTCGTATGAGCCGACTAAAAGGGACAGCCGGGTGGGCCCAGCTTGAAAGACAACCTCACCTCTATGAGGTCCCCGCAGGATTACATCCAACGAGGCTTAACTGTGGCTGGGCGTCACAGTGTACTCTGTCGCCACACTGTGCTCACCCTGCAGTAGGGGGTCCAGAATTCCACTGCCGTACTCCTGCGTGTTCGTATAAGCCGGACTAAAAGGGACACAACTTACACTTCATTCACATACATGACACACTGGGAACCCCTACCTTTAGCTGGGATCGCAGAACACACCCCCGCAGGAAGGGGACAGAATTCTCCTGCCGTATCCTCTGCGTGGTCGTTAAATCCGGCCTTAAAGGGGCTTAAAGCTCACGACACTGACATACACAACATATTCCAGATACTAAATACACTGCAACGGCTTGCGTGGCAGAACACATTCACTTGAAACACTCATAATGAGCGAAAGACAGTCCTGGAAGTAGCTCGCTAACACCTTTGAGCGATCCCCATATAGGTGCGGCCTTCGGAATGAGGAGGGGGAAAACCAGGTTTGAGCGTTCCTGGGGCGGCTGATAGCGTGTGTCCCGCTCACCACATCACTAGTGGCCGAGGGCTGACTCTGAGCAGCAGCCGAAAAATCCCTCATGCGTCTTAGTCCCGGTGGGTGGCCGGACTGGCAGCTGCGGCGCATGTGGGGGCCTCCCTTTGACCCTCAACGGACCAGCGAAAGGGGCTAGAATCAATATGCCTGAGGGGGAGCTTCCAGGACACTGCCTCGAGCACCTCTCGCTCATACCACTAACACACACACCAAATGAACTCACAAGGATACACTACACCAGTCTGCTTCTTTAATCCCCTCCCCCCCCCATATTAGTAAAAATAAAATGACAAAGTCAACTAAAACTTCAGCAGGTAATAAAAACGCCACCTGCGCCTCTTCCTCGGCTCGCCAAGCTCAACCTCCCTCTTCGGACGATGAGCAACCTACTCGTCGTCCAAACAAACAAGGGCGGAAAGAACCGGGCAAACCGCGTTCATCTCCCCTTCTTCCCCTAGTAGCCCGGGCAACCCGGCTACTACAAGCACACGACACAGCGTGGACCCTAAACTGTCGGACATGGAGCAAATTTGCGCATACGTCCAAATCATCCACGGCCAGCTGGCACGGATGAGGGCCAACGCGACAGGACCTATGCGGGGCCTCGGAACTAGTTGCCTCTTCGAAATTTCGAAGCTGGCTATAAAAGCTAATGCCCCCCCAACGACATCGCCCCCTGCCACTCCCCCCCTGCGGGAAACTGTGGCGGCTGTCGTGAGGGAAGAGCTGCGTAGGGCAATTGCCCAGCAGCCAGTGCCACCAGCCCCCCAAACTCAAGGAGATTCAACGAGCCAGGGTAGTACCCCAGGCCCCTCATATGCGGCAGTAGCCGCTACTGCGCCTTCCTCCCCCCCTCATGGAGCTGAGGCGGAATGGCAGTCTGCCAGGGCCAGGAAGCGCAGAGGGAAGAATAAAGAGGCCGCAGCTAAACAGGCGGAGGGCAGCGCCCCGCCAACGCCTCTGCCCAAAAACAAGGGCAAAAGTAAAAATAAAAAGCCTCCACCGCTTGCCAAACTTCCCCCTAAAAACCCGCGACAAAACGTGGTAGTGGTTAGGCGGACATGTGAGGAAGGAGAGGCTGGTCCCTCCAACCCTGACGCAATGGAAGCGCTTATGCGGGGTGTCCCTGCTACGGACCTTCAAGCACTAAGCGTCCGAGTGCTAGACATCCGCACCGCAGTGGGAGGTGGCGCCGTCATTGTGACAGAAACGCCAGAAATGGCCAAGGCGCTCACGAGCCACATTTCCACAAAAAAGGAGTTGAAGCTCCAAGCGTCAGCCCTGGGTCGTTTCACGCCTGCTATTGTGCGACGTGCGGATTGACCTTCAAAAGAGGACTTGGCCCAACAAGTTGTTGAGCACAACCCTGCGTTAGCTTGCAGCCGCAGGACGTCAGGCCTCTCTTCACCAAAAAGCGTGGCAGACAGAAGGATTGGGTGATAGAGGTATCACCCAGCCTATACAAAAACTAGAGGGGGCAAGGCACCTCCAAATAGCCTGGCAGCGGTGCGCCATACGAAAGTACCAAGCCCCACCAGTGCTACAAATGCCAGCGCTATGGCTACCTGGCAGTGGCCTGTACAAGACCTGTTGTGTGCGCCTGGTGCGCCTTGCCACATCTGGAGTAAGGAATGCAAGCGTGATGCTCCCTCAAATGTGCCAATTGCGTCGAACGCAAAATCCAACAGGTTGCACACTCCACACGAGACGCACGCTGTACCATTCTGTCAGCGAGCAATTGCCCTCCAGGAGTCACGAGTGGATTATGAATAGGTCAAAAACAGTTCGAATCCTTCAGCACAACACCAATAAGAGTTGCCCAGTTATGGCTGAGTTGCTGCAAAATGCACTCAAGAAACGCTGCAGTGTCCTCGCCATACAGGAACCATACATAGGATCCAAAACTCTTGGTCTGGGATCGCAGGCACGAGTGGTGGCTGGAGCAAGAACGGGAGCCAAGGCAGCAGTGGCCTGCATCGACCCGTCCATTGACATGCTCGCACTCACTCACCTGAACAGCCAGCACTTGGCCGCTGTGCTCATCCGAGCTGGTGGCTTTGAGCTGGTTGTAATATCATTTTACAGGCAATTTGGCGCGCCAGTTGCCAACAGCCTTGAACCACTCGAGCGGGCTCTAGCAGGCCTATCAGGACGACCCTGCATAGTCTGTGCCGATGCAAATGCCAGATCACCATTGTGGGGATCCCCAACCCTGGATGGGGCGGGCGAGGCGTATATAGAGCTGCTCACCAGGTACAACTTGATTGTTGCCAACGACCCCATGACTGAGGCGACCTATGATGGTCCGGGAGGAAGGTCGTGTATAGACGTCACAGCCGTGTCTCACACCCTGCTACTCAAATTGCAGGGTTGGCGAGTCGTACCAGGTGCAACGCAGAGCGATCACATGGTTATTGACTTTGCCATCACGGATGACAACATCCTCTGCAAAGACACGCGTGAAAAGCGATTCCGCACAAAAATGCTGACTGGCCACAATTCTGTAGGGTACTGGAAGGTGAACTGCGTGCCGCGGACACTGATCTAATAGCGCAAGCATACACACCTGAAGAGGTGGACAGCAAAGTGGACATATTTACCACAGCACTGCACTCTGCTGGGCTCTCTGTACTTGGCCAACAGAAGCACAGGGCGATCAAAGTCCCATGGTGGACTGAGGAACTGAATCCCCTCAAGCAAAGTGCAAATAGAGCCAGAAGGATGTACCAAAACACTCGTGACCCTGATGCCAGAGCAACACTCCGAACTGCCTTCATCCAAGAGAAGAAGGCCTTCCACCGCGCCATCAAACGAGCCAAACGGCAAGGCTGGCGAAATTTTGTGGAAGTGGAGAGCTCTGAGAACCCCTGGGGCAGACACTACAAGTCCTCCATAGGAAAAGCAAATGTAGAGCAGGTCTTAGCTGCGATGCAAAATGAGTCAGGCTGGGCCTGCAGCATCGAACGTTCACTGGAAACCCTCCTTGAGAAGGCGTTCCCAGATGACCAAGTAGCTCGAGACACTGAAGCCCAGAGGGCAGCAAGGGAGCTGATCATGGACCCTCCGAACGAGCCCGACATCCCACTGTGGACAACAGGCGACCTCGGCAGGGCCCTTGCGACCTTAAAGCCCAACAAATCCCCTGGGCCGGATAAAATGGAAAGCAATATGCTAAGGAAGGCTGAGCGAACGATCTCCAGCGGCCTCCTTAATTTATATAATGACTGTCTGCTGGTCGGACAGTTCCCCACTCAGTGGAAGACTGCGCGTGTTGTCACTCTTCAAAAGGGAGGCGACCGCAATCAGTCAGACCCGCGATCATGGAGACCACTCAGCCTTCTTTCCATATTAGGCAAAACACTAGAAATCTTGATGTTGCAGTCCCTCGAAGGAGTCTTTGGCCGCAACCTCACAGGCAGGCAATACGGGTGTACCAAAGGAAGGTCCACGCAGGATGTCATTGTCGAGATCCGGGCGTGTTTCCCTGCTGGCACCGGCTAAGTACGTCGTAGCAGTTCTGATTGACATCAGAGGGGCGTTTGACAACCTTTGGTGGCCAGCGCTCCTTAATGAACTCAAAGGTAGGGGAATCCCCCGCAACCTGTACTCGCTCGTCAGAAGTTACCTGACAGACAGAACTGCTACGATCGAAAGTAGGCATGTCTCCGTCCAGAGAAAGATTGAGAAGGGGTGCCCACAGGGCTCGGTCCTAGGACCAGCACTCTGGAATGCCTTCTTCGAAGGTCTTCTCAGGAAACTCATGGAGACTGACTGCGAGCCGTACGCCTATGTGGATGACTTGACTGTGCTGATCTTTGCAGAGTCAGTCCGCCAAATTGAAGAAAACCCACCACGTGCTCCGCACTGTCAACCAATGAAAGTGAGCATGTCAAGATGCAGGTGGCTGAGGAAAAACCCAGCTAATCCTCTTGAAGGGGAAAGTGAATAATCCACCCACAATACGCTTTGGCGGCCACAGGCTCCTTCTTGAAAAGCACGTCAAGTATTTAGGAGTGAATATAGGTGAGAGGTGGGGTTTCAACCAACACCTCCAGTCCCTTAAAGGCACTACCATTGCAAGGTTTGCCTCACTGCGTGCCATTACTAATGCCACTTGGGGTGTGTGTTACCACGACACCATCCTCATGTATAAGGCCATCTATTTAGGTGTGATTGGCTACTGCCCCGTTGTCTGGGGTAGCAAACTAACAGTCAATCAAAAGAGAGTATTGGCCCAATCCCAGAGAGCTGCGCTCCTGTGGATCACCAAGGCCTACAAGACTGTATCAACGGAAGCACTCCAGGTGATCACTGGTCAGTTACCAGTTGATTTGGCTGTTGAGTGCATGATTGACAAGTGGAGAGTGAAACGGGAGCTTCCCTCGCTTTGGGCTGAACTCCGTGCGGAGCTCACCACAGAACAGAAACTTGCCGCCATCGATGAATGGGCTCTAGAGAAATGGCAAGCGAGATGGGAATCCTCGTCAAAGGGACGTGATACGTATGAGTTCTTCCCCGACATCCGTGAACGTCTTTCTAGAAAATGGGTTGAGCCAGACCACTGGATTTGTTTCAGTTCCTCACGGGACATGGTGACTTCAATGCGCGGCTCCACTTCTTTTCTCTAAAAGACTCTCCATTATGCACGTCTTGTGCCTCCAGTGCGGAGGAAACAAGAAACCATGTGCTGCTCCACTGTAGTTTCTACAACAGTGAGCGACGGTTGTTGGGAGGGCAAACGAACTTAGCAGCTTTGACTGCTACAAAGGAAGCCTATAATCATTTTGCAAAGTTCGCAAAGAAGGTAATGGCTAAGAAACGTGGTTATAGTTGATCAGTCCTTTTGAAACTTGCCACCCAAGTAAACAGTAAGATCAGGTAGGGAACCAGATTAAGAACTACTCCCAGATGGTACGGGATTCCTCAGGTGGTCACCTCCGCGCGGTAACACACGGGCAACAGCTCTCTACGGTGAGACTGGCTAACGACCAAATACCTGCCGTACCTCCACAGGTCTGAGTTCGGTGGATGCTGCAGGGGCCGGCCTCTTGCATATTAGCGAAACCGCAACTAATATGACTGATATAACCCTCGTCGACGGTTTAGGTACAGTCATCAAACAAAGAAACAGACCTGTGTCTGTCTGTAGGTCGATTTGCGGGAGAACGGCTGATCCGATTGAGCTGGTTCTTTTTTTTGTTTTGTTCGTTATTTTTTGTAGACACCAAAATAAGGTTATGGACGATTTCGGCCGATGGGAAGGGGGGTGGGGGGTCGAAAAAGTACCAAAAACTAGGGTCTTTTGAATTTTTCTCGAAAACGGCTCTAACGATTTTGATTAAACTTTCAAATTATCTTCTACTGATCAATACCCAACTTTTCTTTTCCATACATATCTCCATGAAAATACGGTGAACGGAGATATAGGCCCATGAAGCTAAAATAGGTTTTTTACGCTTTTTGGCAAAACGGCTCCAACGATTATCACCAAACTTTCAAGATGTATCCGAATAGTTAATACCTACATATTATTCTCAATAAATGTTCCTCTGACAGTCCATTGAACAGAGATAAAAATCAAAATGTGCCGAAAATAACGTTTTTTCGAACATTTCCGTAAATTCCAGGGTAACTTCTTCACCAGATGTGATAAATTCTAATGGAGTGTCTTTCAGTCACCCATACCAACATTTCGTTCTCCATAATTATTTCTGTATTTATATGCTGAACGGAGATATAAGCCAAGTTAACTCAAGAAAGGAGATTTGTCGAATATTAATTTATCGGTATTCCAATTTTCTCAAAAACGGCTCTAACGATTTCGATCAAACTTTCGGAGTACTCTCAGCTAACTAGTTTCTACATTCTGTTCTCTAGAAATGTTCCTGTAAAAATGCGTTGAACGAAGATATAGCGCCCGCCTATGTAGGTGGTGTTCGAAATTACGGGGGTGGCGGAAAGTTGTGTGTTGCTACGCACCAGATATTTTTTTTATGCAATGATAACTACGTTTGATTGTGCTCGTTGATGTTTTCGATATAATGGCCATTGTCAATTGCAATTGACATCATCACTTAGCCACTGAGGTTATTAAAACGTGTGATGTTACCAAGCGTTAGATTTTGTAACAGACGTTACCATGCACTTAACCCAACACAAATTTCGTGACGCTTCTCCGTTACATATCCCGCGTTACATTTTCGAGTTTATGTAGCAAAGTAAAGACATAAAATGTCAATCACAAAAGAGACGAGTGTCCAATTCCAATACTCCCTCTCACGAGTTTTACTACACAACAACGCCAAGGTTTCTTCGGAATTCGCTATGCTTCGGACCCCCGAGATGTCAGCTTCCATGTCTTCGCTCTTCCGATTACTAAGCTAGATGATGCCTGTTTGGACTGCTTCACGAACGAGATGCTCTTTGATACCGACGAGCTTTGACATTGAACTCACGATTGGGTTGGTAGATAAACATCGCGCAGCTTGGTTATAATTAAATATGTCAATTTTGATTGAGATATTCCAAAATCATTTGCTAATTGGGTAAAATGCGTCGCTTCTTTTGCTACATCCGTTAAGATTCCCGAAAATAGGCATTCCAGACATTTTAAACTAAGTCCCATTTCTTTGGAGCCTTGAGGTAGCGCAAAACTCTTTAAGCAGCTTTCCAGTGTGTCTCATCGTGACAGGCGTTGAACTGAATGATATTGCTTACAGCAAACGCTATGTCAGGCGAGTTGCTACGGCAAGATACATCAATGAGCCAATTAAATTTTGATAGGGCAGATTGGCGTTTTTCTCAGAAGTCAACTTTTCGAGCTAGAGCCCCTCTTCCATGGGTTCAGAAGAAACTGGCTTCAATTTTTCATGTTGAACTTTTCGAGAAGTTCATCGATATATTTGGATTGGCTCATAAAAATTTTATTATTTTTTTAGAAGAACTGAATCTCTAAACAATAATTCAGATCACCCATTTCACGAATTTCAAGTGATTTTCGTAATTGCTTCTTAATTTAATCAGCGAACGTTGTACTTGTAGAAGCGACAACGATATCGTCAACATAGACTGAAATGATAATTTTTACTTTCCGCTACCCGAAGGGAAGGAAAGTATAGTAATCGGCCAAAAAAAAAATTTGGGTTTTCTTCAGATCTCTACGTTTCAGACCCTACTGAGTCTAAAAAACCTAATTTCGGCGCGTGGTCCGTGTGTACGTGTGTGTGTGTGTGTGTGTGTAGGTGTGTATGTGTGTGTGTGTCTTCACCCTGCAGTCGGGGGTCCAGAATTCCGCTGACGTATTCCCTGCGTGTCGTATGAGCCGACTAAAAGGGACAGCCGGGTGGGCCCAGCTTGAAAGACAACCTCACCTCTACGAGGTCCCCGCAGGAGTACATCCAACGAGGCTTAACTGTGGCTGGGCGTCACAGTGTACTCTGTCGCCACACTGTGCTCACCCTGCAGTTGGGGGTCCAGAATTCCACTGCCGTACTCCCTGCGTGTTCGTATAAGCCGGACTAAAAGGGGACAACTTACACTTCATTCACATACATGACACACTGGGAACCCCCTACCTTTAGCTGGGATCGCAGAACACATCCCCTGCTGGAAGGGGGACAGAATATCCTCTGCATGGCCGTAAAAACTGGCCTTAAAGGGGCTTCAATCTCACGACACTGACATAAACAACATATTCCAGATACAAACGACACTGCAACGGCGCACGTGGCAGAACACATTGACTTAAAACACTCATAATGAGCGAAAGACAGTTCTGGAAGTAGCTCACTAACATCTATGAGCGATCCCCCTATATAGGTGCGGTGAGGGGGAAAAACCAGGTTTGAGGGTTCCTGAGGCGGCTGATAACGTGTGTCCCGCTCACCACATCACCGGGGGTGAGGGCTAACTCTGAGCAGCAGCTGAAAAATCCCTCATGCGTCTTAGTCCCGATGGGTGACCAGACTGGCAGCTGAGGCGCATGTGGAGGCCTCCCTTTGACCCTCAACGGACCAGCGAAAGGGGCTAGAATCAATATGCCTGAGGGGGAGCTTCCAGGACACTGCTTCGAGCACCTCTCGCTCATACCACTAACACACACAACAAATGAACTCACAAGGATACACTACACCAGTCTGCTTCTTTAATCCCCTCCACCTTAGTAAAAATATAATGACAAAGTCAACTAAATCTTCAGCAGGTAATAAAAACGCCACCTGCGCCTTCTTCCTCGGCTCGCCAAGCTCGACCCTCCCTCCTCGGACGATGAGCAACCTACTCGTCGTCCAACCAAACAAGGGCGGAAAGAACCGGGCAAACCGCGTTCATCTCCCTCTTCTCCCCTAGTAGCCCGGGCAACCTGGCTACTACAAGCACTCGGCATTCCGCTGACCCTAATCTGTCGGACATGGAGCAAATTTGCGCTTATGTCCAAATCATCCACAGCCAGCTGGCACGGATGAGGGCCAATGCGACAGGACCTATCGCGGGACCTCGTAACTAGCTGCCTCTTCGAAATTTCGAAGCTGGCAATCAAAGCCACGCCCCCAACGACATCGCCCCCTGCCACTCCGCCCCTGCGGGAAACTGTGAAGGCTGTCGTGAGGGAAGAGCTGCGTAGGGCAATTGCCCAGCAGCCAGTGCCACCAGCCCCCCAAACTCAAGGAGCTGCAACGAGCCAGGGTAGTACCCCAGGCCCCTCATATGCGGCAGTAGCCGCTACTGCGCCTTCCTCCCCCCCTCATGGAGCTGAGGCTGAATGGCAGTCTGCCAGGGCCAGGAAGCGCAGGGGGAAGCAGAAAAGGCCCCAACTAAGCAGGCCGAGGGCAGCGCCCCGCCTACGCCTCCGCCCAATAACAAGGGCAACAATAAAAATAAAAGCAAAAATAAAAAGCCTCCACCGCCTACCAAACTCCCCCCTAAAAACCCACGACAAAACGTGGTAGTGGTCAGGCGCACATGCGAAGAAGGAGAGGCTGGTCCCTCCAACCCTGATGCAATGGAAGCACTGATGCGGGGTGTCCTGCTACGGACCTCCAAGCCCTAAGCGTCCGAGTGCTGAACATCCGTACTGCAGTAGGAGGTGGCGCCGCCATTGTGACGGAAACGCCAGAAATGGCCAAGGCGCTCACGAGCCACATTTCCACGAAAAGGAGTTGAAGCTCCAAGCATCAGCCCCCTGGGTCGTTTCCCACGCCTGCTATTGTGCGACGTGCGGATCTGACCTTCAAAAAGAGGACTTGGCCCAGCAAGTTGTTGAGCACAACCCTGCGTTAGCTTGCAGCCGCAGGACGTCAGGCCTCTCTTCACCAAAAGCGTGGCAGACAGAAGGATTGGGTGATTGAGGTATCACCCAGCCTATACAAAAACTAGAGGGGGCAAGGCACCTCCAAATAGCCTGGCAGCGGTGCGCCATACGAAAGTACCAAGCCCCCACTCAGTGCTACAAATGCCAGAGCTATGGCCACCTGGCAGTGGCCTGTACAAGACCTGTTGTGTGCGCCTGGTGCGCCTTGCCACATCTGGAGTAAGGAATGCAAGCGTGATGCTCCTCTCAAGTGTGCCAATTGCGTCGAACGCAAAATCCAACAGGTTGCACACTCTACACGAGACGCACGCTGTACCATTCGTCAGCGAGCGATTGCCCTCCAGGAGTCACGAGTGGATTATGAATAGGTCAAAAGCAGTTCGAATCCTTCAACACAACACCAATAAGAGTTGCCCAGTTATGGCTGAGTTGCTGCAAAATGCACTCAAGAAACGCTGCAGTGTTCTCGCCATACAGGAACCATACATAGGATCCAAAACTCTTGGTCTGGGATCGCAGGCACGAGTGGTGGCTGGAGCAAGAACGGGAGCCAAGGCAGCAGTGGCCTGCATCGACCCGTCCATTGACATGCTCGCACTCACTCACCTGAACAGCCAGCTCTTGGCCGCTGTGCTCATCCGAGCTGGTGGCTTTGAGCTGGTTGTAATATCATTTTACAGGCAATTTGGCGCACCAGTTGCCAACAGCCTTGAACCACTCGAGCGGGCTCTAGCAGGCCTATCAGGACGACCCTGCATAGTCTGTGCCGATGCAAATGCCAGATCACCATTGTGGGGATCCCCAACCCTGGATGGGGCGGGCGAGGCGTATATAGAGCTGCTCACCAGGTACAACTTGATTGTTGTCAACGACCCCATGACTGAGGCGACCTATGATGGTCCGGGAGGAAGGTCGTGTATAGATGTCACAGCCGTGTCTCACACCCTGCTACTCAAATTGCAGGGTTGGCGAGTCGTACCAGGTGCAACGCAGAGCGACCACATGGTTATTGACTTTGCCATTACGGATGACAACATCCTCTGCAAAGACACGCGTGAAAAGCGATTCCGCACAAAAATGCTGATTGGCCACAATTCTGTAGGGTACTGGAAGGTGAACTGCGTGCCGCGGACACCGACCTAATAGCGCAAGCATACACCTGAAGAGGTGGACAGCAAAGTGGACATATTTACCACAGCACTGCACTCTGCTGGGCTCTCTGTACTTGGCCAACAGAAGCACAGGGCGATCAAAGTCCCATGGTGGACTGAGGAACTAAATCCCCTCAAGCAAAGTGCAAATAGAGCTAGAAGGATGTACCAAAACACTCGTGACCCTGATGCCAGAGCAACACTCCGAACTGCCTTCATCCAAGAGAAGAAGGCCTTCCACCCCGCCAGCAAACGAGCCAAACGGCAAGGCTGGCGGAGCTTTGTGGAAGCAGAGAGCTCTGAGAACCCTGGGGAGACACTACAAGTCCTCCATAGGAAAAGCTAACGTAGAGCAGGTCTTAGCCGCGATGCAAAATGAGTCAGGCTGGGCCTGCAGCATCGAGCTCACTGGAAACCCTCCTTGAGAAGGCGTTCCCAGATGACCAAGTAGCTCGAGACACTGAAGCCCAGAGGGCAGCAAGGGAGCTGATCATGGACCCTCCGAACGAGCCCGACATCCCATTGTGGACAACAGGCGACCTCGGCAGGGGCCCTGCGACCTTAAAGCCCAACAAATCTCCTGGGCCAGATAAAATAGAAAGCAATATGCTAAGGAAGGCTGAGCGGACAATCTCCAGCGGCCTCCTTAATTTATTTAATGACTGTCTGCAGGTCGGACAGTTCCCCACTCAGTGGAAGACTGCGCGCGTTGTCACTCTTCAAAAGGGAGGCGACCGCAATCAGTCAGACCCGCGATCATGGAGACCACTCAGCCTTCTTTCCATATTAGGCAAAACACTGGAAATCTTGATGTTGCAGTCCCTCGAAGAGTCTTTGGCCGCAACCTCACAGGCAGGCAATACGGGTGTACCAAAGGAAGGTCCACGCAGGATGTCATTGTCGAGATCCGGCGTGTTTCCCTGCTGGCACCGGCTAAGTACGTCGTAGCAGTTCTGATTGACATCAGAGGGGCGTTTGACCACCTTTGGTGGCCAGCGCTCCTTAATGAACTCAAAGGTAGAATCCCCGCAACCTGTACTCGCTCGTCAGAAGTTACCTGACAGACAGAACTGCTACGATCGAAAGTAGGCATGTCTCCGTCCGGAGAAAGATTGAGAAGGGGTGCCCACAGGGCTCGGTCCTAGGACCAGCACTCTGGAATGCCTTCTTCGAAGGTCTTCTCAGGAAACTCATGGAGACTGACTGCGAGCCGTACGCCTATGTGGATGACTTGACTGTGCTGATCTTTGCAGAGTCAGTCCGCCAAATTGAAGAAAAAACCCACCACGTGCTCTGCACTGTCAACCAATGGTGCGAGCATGTCAAGATGCAGGTGGCTGAGGAAAAACCCAGCTAATCCTCTTGAAGGGGAAAGTGAATAATCCACCCAGAATACGCTTTGGCGGCCACAGGCTCCTTCTTGAAAAGCACGTCAAGTATTTAGGAGTGAATATAGGTGAGAGGTGGGGTTTCAACCAACACCTCCAGTCCATTAAAGGCACTACCATTGCAAGGTTTGCCTCACTGCGTGCCATTACTAAGGCCACTTGGGGTGTGTGTTACCACGACACTATCCTCATGTATAAGGCCATATATCTAGGTGTGATTGGCTACTGCCCTGTTGTCTGGGGTAGCAAACTAACAGTCAATCAAAAGAGAGTATTGGCCCAATCTCAGAGAGCCGCGCTCCTGTGGATCACCAAGGCCTACAAGACTGTATCAATGGAAGCACTCCAGGTGATCACTGGTCAGTTACCAGTTGATTTGGCTGTTGAGTGCATGATTGACAAGTGGAGAGTGTAACGGAGCTTCCCCGCTTTGGGCTGAACTCCGTGCGGATCTCACCACAGAACAGAAACTTGCCGCCATCGATGAATGGGCTCTAGAGAAATGGCAAGCGAGATGGGAATCCTCGTCAAAGGGACGTGATACGTATGAGTTCTTCCCCAACATCCGTGAACGTCTTTCTAGAAAATGGGTTGAGCCAGACCACTGGATTTGAGCCAGTTCCTCACGGGACATGGTGACTTCAATGCGCGGCTCCACTTCTTTTCTCTGAAAGACTCTCCATTATGCACGTCTTGTGCCTCCAGTGCGGAGGAAACAAGAAACCATGTGCTGCTCCACTGTAGTTTCTACAACAGTGAGCGACGGTTGTTGAGAGGGCAAACGAACTTAGCAGCTTTGACTGCTACAAAGGAAGCCTCATAACCATTTTGCAAAGTTCGCAAAGAAGGTAATGGCTAAGAAACGTGGTTATAGTTGATCAGTCCTTGAAACTTGCCACCCAAGTAAACAGTAAGATCAGGTAGGGAACCAGATTAAGAACTACTCCCAGATGGTACGGGATTCCTCAGGTGGTCACCTCCGCGCGGTAACACACGGGCAACAGCTCTCTACGGTGAGACTGGCTAACGACCACATACCTGCCGTACCTCCACAGGTCTGAGTTCAGTGGATGCTGCAGGGGCCGGCCTCTTGCATATTAGCGAAACCGCAACTTCTATGACTGATATAACCCTCGTCGAGGGTTTAGGTACAGTCATGAAATAAAGAAACAGATCTGTGTGTGTGTGTCTGTAGTCACCCTGCAGTCGGGGGTCCAGAATTCCGCTGACGTATTCCCTGCGTGTCGTATGAGCCGACTAAAAGGGACAGCCGGGTGGGCCCAGCTTGAAAGACAACCTCACCTCTATGAGGTCCCCGCAGGATTACATCCAACGAGGCTTAACTGTGGCTGGGCGTCACAGTGTACTCTGTCGCCACACTGTGCTCACCCTGCAGTAGGGGGTCCAGAATTCCACTGCCGTACTCCCTGCGTGTTCGTATAAGCCGGACTAAAAGGGACACAACTTACACTTCATTCACATACATGACACACTGGGAACCCCCTACCTTTAGCTGGGATCGCAGAACACACCCCCCGCAGGAAAGGGGTACAGAATTCTCCTGCCGTATCCTCTGCGTGGTCGTTAAAACCGGCCTTAAAGGGGGTTAAAGCTCACGACACTGACATACACAACATATTCCAGATACTAAATACACTGCAACGGCTTGCGTGGCAGAACACATTCACTTGAAACACTCATAATGAGCGAAAGACAGTCCTGGAAGTAGCTCGCTAACACCTTTGAGCGATCCCCTATATAGATGCGGCCTTCAGAATGAGGAGGGGGAAAAACCAGGTTTGAGCGTTCCTGGGGCGGCTGATAGCGTGTGTCCCGCTCACCACATCACTAGTGGCCGAGGGCTGACTCTGAGCAGCAGCCGAAAAATCCCTCATGCGTCTTAGTCCCGGTGGGTGGCCGGACTGGCAGCTGCGGCGCATGTGGGGCCTCCCGTTGACCCTCAACGGACCAGCGAAAGGGGCTAGAATCAATATGCCTGAGGGGGAGCTTCCAGGACACTGCCTCGAGCACCTCTCGCTCATACCACTAACACACACACCAAATGAACTCACAAGGATACACTACACCAGTCTGCTTCTTTAATCCCCCCCCCCCATATTAGTAAGGCCGGCCTCTTGCATATTAGCGAAACCGCAACTACTATGACTGATATAACCCTCGTCGAGGGTTTAGGTACATTCATCAAATAAAGAAACAGACCTGTGTGTGTCTGTAGTTCGATTTGCGGGAGAACGGCTGATCCGATTGAGTTGGTTTCTGTTTTTGTTTTGTTCGTTATTCTTTGAAGACACCAAAATAAGGTTATGGACGATTTCGGCCGATGGGAAGAGGGGTGGGGGACGAAAATGTACCAAAAACTAGGGTTTTTCGCATTTTTCTCGAAAACTGCTCTAACGATTTTGATAAAACTTTCACATTATCTTCTACTAATCAAAACCCAACTTTTCTTCTCCATACATATCTCCACAAAAATACGGTGAACGGAGATATGGGCCCCTGAAGCAAAAATAGCTTTTTTACGCTTTTTGGCAAAACGGCTTCAGCGATTTTCACCAAACTCACAGGATGTTTTCAAATAGTTAATACCTACATATTCTTCTCAATAAATGTTCCTGTGACGGTCCATTGAAAGATATAAAAATCAAAATGTGTCGAAAATAACGTTTTTTCTAAAATTTCCGTAAATTCCAGGGTAACTTTTTCAACAGATGTGATAAATCTTAATGGAGTGTCTTTTAGTCACCCAAACCACCATTTCGTTCTCCATAATTATTTCTGTATATATATGTTGAACGGAGATATAAGCCAAGTTAACACAGAAAAGGAGATTTGTCGAATATTAATTTATCGGTATTCCAATTTTCTCAAAAACGGCTCAGACGATTTTGATCAAACTTTCGGAGTACTCTCAGCTAACTAGTACGTACATTTTGTTCTCCATAAATGTTTCTGTAAAAATGCGTTGAACGAAGATATACCGCCCGCCCTATGTAGCCGGTGTTCGAAATTACGGGGTGGCGGAAAGTTGTGTGTTGCTACGCACCAGATATTTAGAGAAAACCACCGTACCAAATCAGCTCAACCTTAATATCTCGTTCGCAGGTTACCATGGGACGCCAAAATAAGGGTTTGAACAAAATCCAACGAAAGTTAACTATAGTTATCAAGGTGATCAAAACAACAAATTCAACAACAGCTTTCGTACAAGTACGCAACCACTAGGAACATTTTATGCCTTTTATTTTGCGTGTTCGTATAAGCCGGACTAAAAGGGACACAACTTACACTTCATTCACATACATGACACACTGGGAACCCCCTACCTTTAGCTGGGATCGCAGAACACACCCCCCGCAGGAAGGGGGACAGAATTCTCCTGCCGTATCCTCTGCGTGGCCGTTAAATCCGGCCTTAAAGGGGCTTAAAGCTCACGACACTGACATACACAACATATTCCAGATACAAAATACACTGCAACGGCTTGCGTAGCAGAACACATTAACATAAAACACTCATAATGAGCGAAAGACAGTCCTGGAAGTAGCTCACTAACACCTTTGAGCGATCCCCTATATAGGTGCGGCCTTCGGAATGAGGAGGGGAAAACCAGGTTTGAGCGTTCCTGGGGCGGCTGATAGCGTGTGTCCCGTCTGCTCACCACATCACCGGTGGCCGAGGGCTGACTCTGAGCAGCAGCCGAAAAATCCCTCATGCGTCTTAGTCCTGGTGGGTGGCCGGACTGGCAGCTGCGGCGCATGTGGGGGCCTCCTTTGACCCTCAACGGACCAGCGAAAGGGGCTAGAATCAATATGCCTGAGGGGAGCTTCCAGGACACTGCCTCGAGCACCTCTCGCTCATACCACTAACACACACAACAAATGAACTCACAAGGATACACTACACCAGTCCGCTTCTTTAATCACCCCCAAATAAGTAAAAAACATGACAAAGTCAACTAAATCTTCAGCAGGTAATAAAAACGCCACCTGCGCCTCTTCCTCAGGCTCGCCAAGCTCGACCCCTCTCTCCTCGGACGATGAGCAACCTACTCGTCGTCCAACCAAACAAGGGCGGAAAGAACCGGGCAAACCATGTCCATCTCCCCCTTTCTCCCCTAGTAGCCCGGGCAACCTGGCTACCACACAAGCACTCGGCATTCTGTTGACCCTAATCTGTCGGACATGGAGCAAATTTGCGCTTATGTCCAAATCATCCACGGCCAGCTGGCACGGATGAGGGCCAACGCGACAGGACCCATGCGGGACCTCGTAACTAGCTGCCTCTTCGAAATTTCGAAGCTGGCAATCAAAGCCAATGCCCCCAACGACATCGCCCCTGCCACTCCGCCCCTGCGGGAAACTGTGGCGGCTGTTGTGAGGGAAGAGCTGCGTAGGGCAACGGTGCCCAGCAGCCAGTGCCACCAGCCCCCAAACTCGAGAGGAGCAACGACGAGCCAGGGTAGTACCCCAGGCCTCTCATATGCGGCAAAGCCGCTACTGCGCCTTCCTCCCCCCCTCATGGAGCTGAGGCGGAATGGCAGCCTGCCAGGGCCAGGAAGCGCAGAGGGAAGCAACAACAGGCCCCAACTAAGCAGGAAGTGCAGGCCGAGGGCAGCGCCCGCCACGGCTCCGCCCAAAAACAAGGGCAAAAATAAAAAGAAAACAAAAATAAAAAGCCTCCACCGCTTGCCAAACTCCCTCTAAAAACCCACGACAAAACGTGGTAGTGGTTAGGCGGACATGTGAGGAAGGAGAGGCTGGTCCCTCCAACCCTGACGCAATGGAAGCGCTTGCGCGGGTGTCCCTGCCACGGACCTCCAAGCTCTAGGCGTCCGAGTGCTGAACATCCGCATCAGCAGTAGGAGGTGGCGCCGTCATTGTGACGGAAACGCCAGAAATGGCCAAGGCGCTCACGAGCCACATTTCCACGAAAAAGGAGTTGAAGCTCCAAGCCGTCAGCTCCCTGGTCGTTTCCCCACGCCTGCTGCTGTGCGACGCAAGCGGACCGACCTTCAAAGAGGACTTGGCCCAACAAGTTGTTGAGCACAACCCTGCGTTGAGCTTGCAGCCGCAGGATGTCAGGCCTCTCTTCACTAAAAAGCGTGGAAGACAGAAGGATTGGGTGATTGAGGTATCACCCAGCCTATACAAAAACTAGAGGGCAAGGCACCTCCAAATAGCCTGGCAGCGGTGCGCCATACGAAAGTACCAAGCCCCCACTCAGTGCTACAAATGCCAGCGCGCTATGGCCACCTGGCAGTGGCCTGTACAAGACCTGTTGTGTGCGCCTGGTGCGCCCGCCACATCTGAGTAAGGAATGCAAGCGCGATGCTCCCCTCAAGTGTGCCAATTGCGTCGAACGCAAAATCCAACAGGTTGCACACTCTACACGAGACGCACGCTGTACGATTCGTCAGCGAGCGATAGCCCTCCAGGAGTCACGAGTGGATTATGAATAGGTCAAAAACAGTTCGAATCCTTCAGCACAACACAAATAAGAGTTGCCCAGTTATGGCTGAGTTGCTGCAAAATGCACTCAAGAAACGCTGCAGTGTTCTCGCCATTCAGGAACCGTACATAGGATCCAAAACTCTTGGTCTGGGATCGCAGGCACGAGTGGTGGCTGGAGCAAGAACGAGGGCGAAGGCAGCAGTAGCCTGCATTGACCCGTCCATTGACATGCTCGCACTCACTCACCTGAACAGCCAGCACTTGGCCGCTGTGCTCATCCGAGCCGGTGGCTTTGAGCTGGTTGTAATATCATTTACAGGCAATTTGGCGCACCAGTTGCCACCAGCCTTGAACCACTCGGAGCGGGCTCTAGCAGGCCTATCAGGACGACTCCTGCATAGTCTGTGCTGATGCAAACGCCAGATCACCATTGTGGGGATCCCCAACCCTGGATGGGGCGGGCGAGGCGTATATAGAGCTGCTCACCAGGTACAACTTGATTGTTGCCAACGACCCCATGACTGAGGCGACCTGGCGATGGTCCGGGAGGAAGGTCGTGTATAGATGTCACAGCCGTGTCTCACACCCTGCTACTCAAATTGCAGGGTTGGCGAGTCGTACCAGGTGCAACGCAGAGCGATCACATGGTTATTGACTTTGCCATCACGGATGACAACATCCTCTGCAAAGACACGCGTGAAAAGCAATTCCGCACAAAAATGCCGACTGGGCCACAATTCTGTAGGGTACTGAAGGTGAACTGCGTGCATGACACCGACCTAATAGCGCAAGCATCCACACCTGAAGAGGTGGACAGCAAAGTGGACATATTTACCACAGCACTGCACTCTGCTGGGCTCTCTGTACTTGGCCAACAGAAACACAGGGCGATCAAAGTCCCATGGTGGACTGAGGAACTTAATCCCCTCAAGCAAAGTGCAAATAGAGCCAGAAGGATGTACCAAAACACTCGTGACCCTGATGCCAGAGCAACACTCCGAACTGCCTTCATCCAAGAGAAGAAGGCCTTCCACCGCGCCATCAAACGAGCCAAACGGCAAGGCTGGCGAAATTTTGTGGAAGCGGAGAGCTCTGAGAACCCCTGGGGCAGACACTACAAGTCCTCCATAGGAAAAGCAAACGTAGAGCAAGTCTTAGCTGCGATGCAAAATGAGTCAGGCTGGGCCTGCAGCATCGAAAGCTCACTGGAAACCCTCCTTGAGAAGGCGTTCCCAGATGACCAAGTAGCTCGAGACACTGAAGCCCAGAGGACAGCAAGGGAGCTGATCATGGACCCTCCGAACGAGCCCGACATCCCATTGTGGACAACAGGCGACCTCGGCAGGGCCCTTGCGACCTTAAAGCCCAACAAATCCCTCAGGCCAGACAAAATAGAAAGCAATATGCTAAGGAAGGCTGAGCGGACAATCTCCAGCGGTCTCCTTAATTTATTTAATGACTGTCTGCAGGTCGGACAGTTCCCCACTCAGTGGAAGTCTGCGCGTGTTGTCACTCTTCAAAAGGGAGGCGACCGCAATCAGTCAGACCCGCGATCATGGAGACCACTCAGCCTTCTTTCCATATTAGGGCAAAACACTAGAAATCTTGATGTTGCAGTCTCTCGAAGGAGTCTTTGGCCGCAACCTCACAGGCAGGCAATACGGGTGTACCAAAGGAAGGTCCACGCAGGATGTCATTGTAGAGATTCGGCGTGTTTCCCTGCTGGCACCGGCTAAGTACGTCGTAGCAGTTCTGATTGACATCAGAGGAGCGTTTGACAACCTTTGGTGGCCAGCGCTCCTTAATGAGCTTAAAGGTAGGGAATCCCCGCAACCTGTACTCGCTCGTCAGAAGTTACCTGACAGACAGAACTGCTACGATCGAAAGTAGGCATGTCTCTGCCCGGAGAAAGATTGAGAAGGGGTGCCCACAGGGCTCGGTCCTAGGACCAGCACTCTGAATGCCTTCTTCGAAGGTCTTCAGGAAACTCATGGAGACTGACTGCGAGCCGTACGCCTATGTGGATGACTTGACTGTGCTGATCTTTGCAGAGTCAGTCCGCCAAATTGAAGAAAAATTCACCATGTGCTCCGTGACTGTCAACCAATGGTGCGAGCATGTCAAGATGCAGGTGGCTGAGGAAAAAACCCAGCTAATCCTCTTGAAGGGGAAAGTGAATAATCCACCCACAATACGCTTTGGCGGCCACAGGCTCCTTCTTGAAAAGCACGTCAAGTATTTAGGAGTGAATATAGGTGAGAGGTGGGGTTTCAACCAACACCTCCAGGCACTACCATTGCAAGGTTTGCCTCACTGTGCGCCATTACTAAGGCCACATGGGGTGTGTGTTACCATGACACCATCCTCATGTATAAGGCCATCTATTTAGGTGTGATTGGCTACCGCCCCGTTGTCTGGGGTAGCAAACTAACAGTCAATCAAAAGAGAGTATTGGCCCAATCCCAGAGAGCTGCGCTCCTGTGGATCACCAAGGCCTACAAGATCAGTATCAACGGAAGCACTCCAGGTGATCACTGGTCAGTTACCAGTTGATTTGGCTGTCGAGTGCATGATTGACAAGTGGAGAGTGAAACGGAGCTTCCCCGCTTTGGGCTGAACTCCGTGCGGATCTCACCACAGAACAGAAACTTGCCGCCATCGATGAATGGGCTCTAGAGAAATGGCAAGCGAGATGGGAATCCTCGTCAAAAAGGACGTGATATGTATGAGTTTTTCCCCAACATCCGTGAACGTCTTTCTAGAAAATGGGTTGAGCCAGACCACTGGACGAGTCAGTTCCTCACGGGACATGGTGACTTCAATGCGCGGCCCCACTTCTTTTCCCTGAAAGACTCTCCATTATGCACGTCTTGTGCCTCCAGTGCGGAGGAAACAAGAAACCATGTGCTGCTCCACTGTAGTTTCTACAACAGTGAGCGACGGTTGTTGGTAGGGCAAACGAACTTAGCAGCATTGACTGCTACAAAGGAAGCCTATAACCATTTTGCAAAGTTCGCAAAGAAGGTGATGGCTAAGAAACGTGGTTATAGTTGATCTGTCCTTTTGAAACTTGCCACCCAAGTAAAAAGTAAGATCAGGTAGGAAACCAGATTATGAAATACTCCCAGATGGTACGGGATTCCTCAGGTGGTCAACCTCCCCGCGGTAACACACGGGCAACAGCTCTCTACGGTGAGACTGGCTAAGACCAAATACCTGCCGTACCTCCACAGGTCTGAGTTCGGTGGATGCCGCAGGGGCCGGCCTCTTGCATATTAGCGAAACCGCAACTTCTATGACTGATATAATCCTCGTCGAGGGTTTAGGTACAGTCGCCAAATAAAGAAACAGACCTGTGTCTGTGAACAATATTTAGAGAAAACCACCGTACCAAATCAGCTCAAACTCGATATCTCGCCCGCAGGTCACCATGGGACGCCAAAATAAGGGTTTGAACAAAATCCACCGAAAGCTAACTATAGTTATCATAGTGATCAAAACACCAAATATTTTTTTTCTCCAAAACGGCTCTAACGATTTTGATTAAATTGTTTATACTGGTAGCTCTTAATAAGGCAATTATAGCATAAAATTCCCATTTGTGGGAAAATGACGAGAGCAGCACAATAAATTATCAAAATTATGACGAAATCGATTTTAGCGCAGTTTTTAGAGAAAACCACCGTACCAAATCAGCTGAAACTTGATGTCTAGCCTACAGGTTACCATGGGACGCAATAATGCGGGTATAGGCAAAATCCACCGAAAGTTAACTATAGTCATCATAGTGATCAAAACACCAAATTTTTTTCTCAAAAAGGCTCTAACGATTTTGATTAAACTTTTTATATTAATAGCTGTCAATAAGGCAATTATACCATAAAACTCCCATTGGTGGGAAAATGACGAGAGCAGCACAATAAATTATCAAAATTTTCGACCAAAAGCGTTTTTAGCGCGGTTTTTTCCTAATAAACTCCGCTGGAATGTTAGTAGAATGTTTAACAAAATTGGTATCGTAGTCCAATCCAATACCTAAAGGGTGAGTGTTTAAAAACGCTCATGAGATACATGGGGCTCACTCCAGAAATTCCTGAATTTCAACTACTGAAAATTTTTTTACAACCTCCCCTCAAAATTTGATACTTTATGTTTCAAGACATGGGGGTTCCAAATCTGCTATGTCCGTCCGCCGTCCCCCGTCCACCGTCCGAGCCGTTCTGTGCCGTTAACGTGATCTAAAAAATCCATTCTTACGCACGAAAATCCCATTTGGTATCTAGTTGTGCCCGCCATCTCAGCAATCCGATCGGACGAAGCCCATGGTTGTTATGGACAAAAAATGGTTTAAAAAATTAACAAACCGCAGTATAATCGCAAATACGCCGTGTTTCGTATCGTTTTCAAGGTATTTTTACATCCTGGGTCGAATGGAATGAGTGTCACATGTGTACAACTGCGTATAGGGAAATTACAGTAATTATAGTTAGCCAAAGTCAACTGATTGAAAGAACTCGTGGGAATTACAGTGGAAGTAAACGTTTCGTCGTTAGTACTCCCTCCCTCCCGTCCCATCGAAACCACCCACCCGCTCGACTCGCAACGTCGTCGTGCCAATTGTCTACCGGCGCTTATGGCCGCCTGGAATATTTAGTTGCCGTAGTTTCATTGTAGTCAGGACAGGTTTCGTATGGTTTTCTGGTATTTTTCGATGCTGAATCGAATGGGATGGGTCTCGGAGCAGTACTACTAGGTCAAGCTGTTCATGAGAATAATAAACCGTTTGTAATAATTTGCTGTGTTTTTGTTGGTGGAAGTTCTCAAATGATGGTGGAAGGAAGCACAACATCATTATGGTCAACACATCATTATTCATGTTGATGTTCGTTTCTGCAAGTTTGTTGACAGTGTGACAAAATTTATTCAAATGGTCGCGAATATCTTCCTGTTCATTCATTTAATGAAGTACGAGGAATTTCAATAAAGTCGCCTTCCAGGCCTTTCCCTCACTTTGGTAGATGTTCGTCAGGGCATCCCAAACTTGCTTCGATGTTTGGCAGTTTTTTATTTGTTTTAATTCTGATGGTGAAATTATCAGAATTAATTCCGATCGAGCGTTCAAGTCATTTTTGTCCCAGTCTGCAGTATTTATGCCATCCCCACTTTCGTTTTCCGGTCTTCATTTAGTACCCGAAAGGTAGTCCCATCAGCCAGAACGTATGAGAGAACTTGTGCTTGCAACTTCTACGTATCACAATTGTTCCGCTTCAGTGGTTCAATTCTGTAAGAATTCATGGCACTAATACATACACAAACATTCGCAGTTGTTGAATTGTGATCTGGGCGCATAACCTATTGAAATTCGATCACTGTTTTAAGTAATAAGTTTGTGTTTAAAACAGAACACAAAAGGAAAACATTTAAAAACGAGATTTGGTAGCTAAGTTGAGGAAAATTCAGCTGGCCTAAATAAATGCGTTGCCAATGGTGATGAGTAAGGCGTTGGAATAACAAACGAGACGAGTGTCCAATTCCAATAAGAATTATAAGAGACATTTTCAGAATGAATGCCGCACAGTACAGAGAATCCGCGGTATTTTCGAAAATGTTGATAGGCAGAGGGAGAAATTTTCGTGTTACATTGAGCGTTATGATAATTATTGTACGATAAAAACCTTGTCGACCAAGCCAAAAAGCTCAATTGTTCTGTTGCCAGCACACATTACAACTCCCTCACGTCCTTTCTGGTCAAGAAAATCCAATCACTGTGTATCGTTCAAGACGGTTTTGACGCCCAAACGTAGTATAATCGTGTCCCAACATTATTTTGTTAACATATCACAGAAACATAACCATATAATGCCGCAATTGTGAAGCATTAAAACAAGACCTAGCTGACTGTGAATTCAGAGTAGAATGTTCTGCTGCATGTTGTAGGGCTATTTGATGGAGGGTTATACATGATAATTGGTTTAGGGAAAAGCTACTCCAGTATTCAGAGACAAGTTTCGATAAAATGTTGACTAAAGCGTAGCCTTTGCAATCTTCATGCATCGAGTGTAGAGTTGTCAAAACCTCAAATTCTAACTCTACGTTCCACCGAAGTGATACATGCCATCTTTCCGGTATGACTCATTGCTCACGCTGCGATTATAATACATAATCGTTTTCGTGTAATGTCATAAAACCGTTCTTCTGACCGATATCACTCGCCAAGTCCTCATGTTCGCCAACATCGGTCCCGAAGTTGTTTGCATTTCAGCCAATTTTTCTATTCGCAGAATCGAAGGTGTACTGAACAGTCTCCGTGGTTCGAAGTATTTATGCAAGACCGATTTATTCAAATCGTACAACAAAGCATGTCCAGAGAGCTCCATGATCCATTTTTGGTATCAAGACTGCGCCAGCAGTGTTTAACGAAATTACGTCAAATTCTTTATGGGTTGTCCAAGTGAATTCACTAAAGAAGAGTGTACAACCAGCTTACGAGCTTGATTAAAACGTCCTGAACTGCGACGTACACGTTAATCGTTGCAAGTGTTCCTTTTTTTGTAGCTTAGGCACATCATCGAGCGCAATCAGGTTAGAAAATCACCAGAAAGTTTTGTACCTGAAACCTAAGTTCCGTCCACGATTGGATGTGGACGTTTTGGAGATAGTGTGTAAGTTCGCATCTATCTAGATAATAAACCAACATGGACGTTTAGCGAGGTGTTGTAGAGGTTTGGTCTGTAACACTAACTTGTCCGCCTGGACAATTCTAGGTCATTTAAACGCCATATCAACCAATTACGGAACACGCACGTACAACCAAAACAGTTATGTTAATCATTACTAAATGATAAAATCCACATGTACTGCGACGCATCATCTTATTTTCTCAGCGTTAGGACATTCTAACTACCAATTCAATCTGCTTTAATAAAGCTTATATGAACTTGGTACATCATAGTGAATGTTGTACATAAAATATCTGGTGCGTAGCAAAATACAACTTTCCCTATGTGTGTATGCAACCTCCGCAACATATCTATGTTGAGTAGCAGCTTTCGCAAGGGTGTGGAGTTGCCAGGCAATTCATTCGCAGATTGTGTACTTGCACGTAAATTCTTTTATCATCCAAGCTGGCGTGAGCACTTTCTTACGCCATGGTGTTTCCATAGATAAAATATGTGGATCTGTCGATCGAGTGTTGCCATGTCACGACATTTTCAGTACGGTGTGATTTCGCAGGACTTGTTCAGAGACAGTATCCACGTGGGAAGGTTTAAGAATTTTAGAAAACTAGCTAGATCCTAAGGAAGGTTTTGAAGAAACAACGTTGCTGGAGTTGTGCTGATGAGGGTTCCCAACAAGCTGGTTCGATGTAATACCTAGAAAAGCGTTGTCTCTTGCGTACGTGCGCAATGCTCGCAAACGAGAAGCTGCTCAACATGTGTACTGTTTTCCGAACGTAACGAAGGGACTGTCATTGGTTGTACCAAAGCTGTGTCTAACTGTTGATCAAGGGCCGACAACGTTTGAACATAATGAGGGGCGATGGAGTGGGTTGAAAGGCACCCAGCCTTTCCTGGCAGCAGGAAAGAAAAGTTGAAGGCGGGGGATCAAAAATTCGCACTAACAGAAGTTTAAGTTACCTGCCAATCTTGAACAAATCTGTATGGCCGGCATCACGAACTTGCAACTCTCCTTGCAGCCAGTTTGACCTAGAACACATTTACTCACTCACACCAGTTCAACTATTTGGAGACTTACATTTGTAAGCGTCGATTGGACTCTCACTATCCCAGTTACTTGCTACTCAGAACTCTCCCGTGGATCTCTTGTACTAGTCTAACCAACCAGTGTTTTTCCCCATACAATAGTCCCTCGCTCACCTCATTCATAACTTTTGTTCGTTTAACCTCTCTTTCTCTCTCTTGCACCCAACAACAGGCATTGGCCAAATTATTTTGTTGGTATTGCATGCTGATCAACAACATTTTACTTGTACGCTAATAGTCGGTATTTTGTCCAGCTCATAATTAACTGTTCATCAATTTATAACTAATACTCGTACTAATTTATAACTAATAATCGTAATACTCCAATAAATCTGTAAGTTCTTCGCAGATCGCAATAATTTGATGTTTTGTTTAGGGTGGTTTCCCTGCTTGGTTATTGACAGAAAACCCCAATATGAAACTCAGGACAACAGACCCTTGTAAGTTATGATCATATCATTGTATTTATTCTACAATATTTACGGGTAGAATATATAGATAACATTATTTAGTAATAACAGTAGTAACAACAATAGCTTATGATTAGTATCACAGACATGAAGATAAGTTCTGTAATTAGTTACGACATATCATAGCTTGTTTATATGTTACAGCCATGCACTTACTTTCCTTGGCTCTACGAAGTAGAAAGGAAAGTTATGTAATCGGCTGAAAAAAATTGTTTGAGTTTTCTTCAGATCTTTACGTTTCAGACCCTCCTGAGTCCGAAAAACATTATTTGGGAAAATGGTCTGTGTGTGTGTGTGTATGTGTGTCTGTGAACGATTTTTAGAGAAAACCACCGTACCAAATCAGCTCAAACTTGATATCTGGCCCGCAGGTCTTCATGGACGCCAAAATAAGGATTTGGACAAAATCAACCGAAAGTTAACTATAGTTATCATAGTGATCAAAACACCAAATATTTTTTTTCTCAAAAACGATTTTGATTACATTTTTTATATTGATAGCTCTTAATAAGGCAATTATAGCTTAGAATTCCCATTTGTGGGAAAATGACGAGAGCAGCACAATAAATTATCAAAATTTACGACGAAATCGAATTTAGCGCGGTTTCTAGAGAAAACAACCGTACCAAATCAGCTGGAACTTGATGTCTAGCCTACAGGTTACCATGGGACGCCAAAATAAGGGTATGAACAAAATCCACCGAAAGTCAACTATAGTCATCATAGTGATCAAAACACCAAATTTTTTTTCTCAAAAACGGCTCTAACGATTTTGATTAAATTTTTTATATTGATAGCTCTAAATAAGGCGATGATACCATAAAATTCCCATTCGTGGGAAAATAACGAGAGCAGCACAATAAATTATCAACATTTCCGACCAAAAGCGTTTTTCGCGCAGTTTTTTTCCTTATAAACTCCGCTGGAATTCATGTAGAATGTAAAAAAAAAAAATTGGTATTGTAGTCCAATGCAATACCTAAAGGGTGAGTGTTTAAAAACAGTCATGAGATACATGGGGCCCACTCCAGAATTTCCTAAATTTCAACTACCGCCGTTTCGCTTACTACCAGTTCTAACAGTTATTACCCAATAACTCTTCAAAGGATTACTATCGTTCTTCAAAAAATGTGTGTATACAGCCTCATTAATTATCTGTGTACCAATTGCTCAATAATGGTCCTGCAATGAGTACGAGCAACACAATAAATTCCGGAACTGTAAGCGCTACCGCTTCCTGCTGCCGTAAAGCGTTGGTTTGACCAAGCTCAAATTAACTGAGTGATAGATGAGTTGAGTAATAAATAGAATTAACCATGTACAAAGTGAATTGACGTAGAGCTAAGGAAAGTTCTGTAATTAGTTACGACATATCTTAGCTTGTTTATATATTACAGCCATGCAGGTTAGTTTTTTAATTAATGGGATTAAAGAAATGGCGACGAAGGAGGTTGGGCAATTTCTTGTATTAATGTATTAGAATGGTGAGTCATTGAGGAGTGCAGTCGCAAGTAGTTTACTCCACGTTCTCCTGTCCGGAGATCTAAATTTGGGCTTAGGACTGCGTTCCAAACATACCAACGTACCAAGTGTGATCAGAATGATCATTCTACTTTGTATGGTTTCCACCCTGTTGACGTTTGTTTTGTTGCCAAACGCTATACTCCACTGGTGTATAGTCAAATGGGGTGGATGAATATGATGCAGAGAAGGCATTTGAGGTGTAGAGGTAAACGATCATTGAAGAGCAACTTGAGCTGGAATATTCTGGTACGGCACCTGGACACCAGTGATTGGATGGACGCAAGTTAGATTGGATCAAGTGTGAGTACTAGGTATCTCACACTGTCGCAATTAGGGTTGGGATTGTAATTGAGACTGAGTGGCAGAGTCCAAACGTTTTTCAAGTCCGTGAATGGTAATAACTCTGATTTGCTCCACATTCATCTTAATTCGCCATTTGAAGCACCAAGAACCAATCTTTATGTAGAAACGCCTGCATGCTGTACTTGGCCTTTCACAAGTTTCATCTGTAAAGAGAGCAACTACCTCGTCCTCGCATATATGAGATACAGGATTGGCCCCAAGACATGCCCAGTAGCTGTTCCTGCTCTGGAAGAAGATGACACATTGCAGCATTTCACTGAAAACGAGGGCCTGTTAGGTAGGATTGGAGCAGCTGATATGTGTCAGGTAAGTGCGGATTCAGTTTGAAAAGGACTCCTGGGTGCCGCACCCTAACGAATGCTCTCTCCATGTCTAAAAATACCCCTACTACCTTGAGTGTTGAGTAGAAGGTGAGCAAGGAACGACATTATTTTTGAAAGTAACAAGGACTTTTTAGAAGAGAAGAAGAATATTCATGATTCTGTACTTGGCTGTATTTGTTAAGCTTCCTTATTTGGTTTATTGACCATTATTACATTACCATGTTTCCACGTCTGTAGAAAGTGTAGTTCACATGATAGCTGTATATATCCAAGTTAACAGAACTATTACCTTTTGCAAAAGTGCTAGAAGGAGAAGTTGGACAATGAGATCCACGACTAAGCCTTTCTTACTTTCCATGACCCAAAGGATAAGAAAAGTATTGTGATCGTGTCAACAAAAAAGTTGAATTTTCTTCAGATCTTTCGTTTTGAGGCCTCCTGAATGGATTGAATCGATTTACGTGCTTGGTCTGTGTGTGTGTCCGTTCTCGCACCTAAGGGGTTTACCTGTACCTTGGTAGGACGAGACGGCCTTAGCTACCACTAACCTCCTCATGATTGTTGATGGTAACCCCTAGAGGAGTATAGGCACCTATTGGTGGATCTTTATGCAGGGATTCTGGTTTGTCTTTGGTCTGGATAATTGGTGCTCAGATGAAGGAAGAGAGGACCCTGCTAACGGGTCCCGAGGCCTTTTCTCTGGCCTTTCCTGCCAGACCAACAATAACGCCGAGCCTCATAGCCCCTGGCTGTCCATCAGCACCTGGGGTTTGGGGAGGTGCAAGTGGTCGGCCCTGACAGAGAGGTGGATCTCCTTCCCCACTTGTCACAACACAGCTGGTCTTCAATGAATCCAAGATAAACAACAGCACATGAGAGATTCCATCCAGATGCCTGCAAAGGGCTCATGAGCAGAATAGTGGTAGAGAGAGAAGGAACACTGAGTTCTCCAAATTGAACAGGAGAGTGAATGTACTCATGTGGAACGCTATGTGGGAGGCATAGCCAAGTATACATTGCAGAGCTCAGCAATATATCAAGACTCATTAGCCTGCAGACGGACCCTCCCAACAACCTCCCAAAACCTGCCCAGCTGTGGCTTCAGCCTTTGCGACTTTCTGAAGATTATCACCAAGGTCGATGTGGCTTCCAGCTGAGGAGGTTGCACCATGAAACTCTATCCTAAGGTACTGCCCCATCTTACGATCGGGATTTTGCTAGTTATGAAACCTGCATCCATGACCTTCACACTGTAACTTCGATAGGATGCCACCAAGGAGACTGAGGTCACGATTCATCATTAATTCACATGTGTTTAGATGCCACAGTAACTTTTCTAGGCGACTTTCAAGCTCCAGTTGGTGCCTGTGAGCAGAACAACATCATCCACGACATAACAGCTAATACACCTACCCACACACCTGGGGATCCTACCCTACATTCTGAGGCAGCTTACCCAACGTAGTATCAACCACAAGATTGAAGGGTACACTGCTGATTGAGGTCCCACTGCTGCTGAACGCCACACCCTATTTACACATGCCCAGACATGTTGCCTACAAGCCGTCACAACCTCGCAGTGCAAAGAGCTCACATAATTGACGGGTTAATCAAGATCCCTCACCTCACAATCGGTCATGGCCTGGTGGAGTCAGAGACTGCTTAGATCTGGTCAGCTCACTGGGGGCTGATGACCCACCTCTGCAAAGGAGAGAGCCTGGCATAGCCAGGTTGCTATTTGCAGAGATTGATGCACCACAAGCTTCCTATACTCATGCTTCTGGTACAGGGCTTTAATGGCTGCTGCAGTATGTCAGGGGAATCGCTCTGCCAGATGATTTTGACATGGCATATCATGGCTTTTATAGTCGTTCCAACTATCCACAATGTGATGGACGCACCCAGTAGCATGGGAATGTTTCTGGGAAGAGGTTCTAGATATTCGGGTTTGCACTATATTGATTGTAAGTGGCTCCACTCTGTTCCCCCACCAGCTCTTATTTATACTCACATTCCCACTGACCTCGAGGATGCGTAGGTATTTATTGATTTGGTTGTAAGTTTGACATTCATCTTATGCAAGTGTGGGAAGTGTAGCTTCTGACGTCTTATTAACCTATGTTTTAATTAACACTTATTTATCTACTACATATAATCCGCGCCACTTATTTCACGGCAGCTTACTTGTACTACGTGGCAAACTGGTTTGACGTCCTGTACAAACGCATTACTCCTCTTCTGTATGGCAACGGTGGACCAATCATAACTGTACAGGCAAGTTCTTGTTTCAAAAGCAATATTTCGACTCTATAACTGTTGTACTTTCCTTGATTCTACGGAATAGGAAGGAAAGTTACAAATCAGCCGAAAAAGAAGTTTCCTTCAGATCTTTACGTTTCAAGGGCTCCTTGAGTCCGAAAACACCATTTGAGAAAATGGCCTGAGCATTTATGAGTTTGAACGCAATTCAGAAAAAACGGCAGTACCAAATCAGCTTAAATTTGATACTTACCTGCACATGCCAATTAGCAAAATGGCTTTAAACCGAAATATAGTTATCATGGTGATCAAAACACAAAATTTTCGTTTTCTCAAATACGTCCGTAATGATTTCAATTAAATTTTGTGCGGGCAGTTCTAAATGACTTGTTAGAAATGAACGAAATACCCAACTAGGGATGTAAAAATGCGTGTTCAATGGAATGATTAAAATGAATTGATGTACGTAATAAACCGTCTAGTTTTAATATGTTTATAAGGTTCGGCATAAGCAACAACAATAATTGGAATTAAAATTATGTTCTTGAAATTGTAGTGGCAAAAAAATTTTTTGAAACATATGATCTAATCAGCTGTAATTTAGAAGGGGTTGAAATGTCACTGGATATTGACAACTCTAAAATTGTCATGCTAAGAAAATAACGAGAGCAACAGCACAATAAATTTGTTTAAATTTCTACTAAAAGCGGTTTAGCGCAGTTTTCTCCCTATAAATGTTGTCCATATGACACCTGCGTTTTTAAATATCAGGGTGGTAGTTTAGTAAGCTACCTTCACGATCCAAGTGTCTTAGTACTTATAGAAAAACAGGAACGTCTGAAATTACTGAATTCAGACTAACGTCGTTTGAGTCACTAACTGTTTTCGCAGTATTTCGTCTGTAATTTCCGAATTTTTAACAAGAACCTTCCCAGAAGAATCACGTTGACAGTCCCTTCAATAAGCATGCGTTGGGTTTTCAATGAAGGAAGAGCAGCAGTCCAATTAATTCTGAAATGAGTTCATAGTACAGGTTGGGTTAGTTGCTTGAGCAGTACAAATTGTGAAAAGTACTGGAGACTGAAGAACATTGTGTGATTCACCAGACACTTATAAAAGGGTAAAGGGTATTCACGGATTCGTTATGATTCCAGTTGGAAAATGAATATGGTTACTACCCCGAAAACGACAAAAACTATTTGACGTGGCTGCGAGATGTGACGTTGACCTATGTTGATAACAGCGCAGTTTTGTTCACCATTGACACAGCTTGAGTGAAGACACACTTCGCCGAGGACAAATCCCTGGAGTGTTCGCAACTGTTGATTTTGGAACGAGTAATAAGACATGTTAATCACTTCCATTTTGACTAAGTACTTTGTTGTTACTAAGTATGTTGTTGTAGTCTGCAAGAACATTCTTATTTGTATCCGATAAAGATTTTTTCTTCTAGCTGATTCTCCCATGTCGAGTGTGTTTGGTTCTTTGAGGAAAATTCAACCCTCTGGCCCTCTGGTCGACTCGGAGTTCTACCCAGGAAAAATTGCTCATTGGGGCTACCCATGGCAACGGTAGCCACAGAGAGTGTCCTCAGCACCATGACTGCAATGTTGCAAAACAACGTCAATTTCAACTCTTACATGATTTTTGGTGGAACTAACTTCGGCTTCTCTGCAGGTTCTGGCAATTTGTTTAATTAACACCTCAACTATCTTCTTTTTATTCTATAGCATCACCTTATGGAGAAAGGAATGATGTAAGGTAAAAGGGTGTAGAGAAAAAGAAGTGGAGACTTCATCTCATCTTTTTACTTTCCTTGGCCTGACGAAATAGAAAAGAAAATTATGTAATCGGCTGAAAAAAGAAACAATTGAAGTTCTCTTCAGATCTCTACGTTTCAGGTTCTACTGAATCTGAAAAACGGTCGAAATGGGCGAAAATGGTCTGTACATGTGCGTAATTCAGAAACACCAAAGGCCTATGGGCCAACGTTTGGCAGCAGTATGTATCCTGTCGAAAAGAACGAAGAGATTAACGTCAATAGGACTGTGCACAGGTACACTTCTGAGGAGATGAGTTATGAAAATCCTCCTGCAAAGTCTGGCAAGGACAGGTTTCTGATCTTGGTGTTTATGTGGACGAGGTTGCATTCTCCCGATGTGGGGGCATACAACAGCTAAATAGAGGCGAGTGAAGTACTAGCGGGTCCAGAAGTTGTGAAGGAGGTTCGTGGGTAGAGTCGCAGCTGAGGAGCTGTAGGGAGCTGGGTATAGGAAAGTCCAGCCTACTCTGGAAGGGATTGGTAGCATTATGGGGAACATCTCGTGCGTGCTTACAGCCACATCTGAACAGCTGCCCAGCATCACCGCATAAGACATCTGCGACTCAGAGGGATAAACTGTGGTTCTAGTTGACGCCATTTGAGGAGACCTCGAAGGTTACTCTAAGATAACGAGCGGCGCGCAGCAACACACAACTTTCCGCCACCCCCATATGTTCGAACATCACCTATATATGCGGGCGCTATATCTTCGTTCAATGCATTTTTACAGTAACGTTTATCAGGAACAACATGTAGGGACTAGTTAGCTGAGAGTACTCCATAAGTTTGATCGAAATCGTTAGAGCCGTTTTTGAGAAAATTGTAGTACTGATAAATTAATATTCGACAAATCTCCTTTTCTGAGTTAACTTGGCTTATATCTTCGTTCAACTTATATATACAGAAATAGTTACGGAGAACGAAATGTGGGTATGGGTGGCGGAAAGACACTCTACTAGGATTGACTCACATATGGTGAAGAAGTTACCCTGAATTTTCGGAAATGTTCGAAAAACGTTATTTTCGACACATTTTGATTTTTATCTCTGTTCAATGGACTGTCAGAGGAACATTAATTAAGAACAATATGTAGGTATTAACTATTTGAAAACACCCTGTGAGTTTGGTGAAAATCACTGAAGTTGTTTTTGCCAAAAAGCGTAAAAAACTTATTTTTGCTTCATAGGCCTATATCTCCGTTTGCCGTATTTTCATAGAGATATGTATGGAGAAGAAAAGTTAGGTATTGATCAGTAAAAGATAATTTGAAAATTTAATCACAATCGTTAGCGCCATTTTCGGGAAAAATGCGAAAAACCTTAGCTTGTGGTACATTTTCGTCCCCCCACCAACCTTTCCACCAGCCGAAATCGTCCGTAACCTTATTTTGGTGTCTAAAAAAAATAACGAACAAAACGAAAAACGAAACAGCTCAATCGGATCAGACGTTCTCCCGCAAATCGAACTACATACACACACTCACACACACACACACAGGTCTGTTTCTTATTTGATGACTGCGCCTAAACCCTCGACGAGGTTTATA
The DNA here is from genome assembly GCA_020466155.1 of Pachypeltis micranthus. Taxonomy (NCBI): domain Eukaryota; kingdom Metazoa; phylum Arthropoda; class Insecta; order Hemiptera; family Miridae; genus Pachypeltis; species Pachypeltis micranthus. Next base: position 456,787 of record CM035778.1, on the reverse strand, counting down.
TCAGTCATGGAAGATGCGGTTTCGCTAATATGCAAGAGGCCGGCCCCTGCAGCATCCACTGAACTCAGACCTGTGGAGGTACGGCAGGTATTTGGTCGTTGTCCACAATTGGATGTCGGGCTCGTTCGGTGGGTCCATGATCAGCTCCCTTGCTGCCCTCTGGGCTCCAGTGTCTCGGAGCTACTTGGTCGTCAGAGAACGCCATCTCAAGGAGGGTTTCCAGTGAACTTTCAATGCTGCAGGCCCAGCCTGACTCATTTTGCAGCGCAGCTAAGACCTGCTCTACGTTTGCTTTCCCAATGGAGGACTTGTAATATCTCCCCCAGGGGTTCTCAGAGTTCTCCGCTTCTTCAAAATTTCGCCAGCCTTCTCGTTTGGCTCGTTTGATGGCACAGTGGAAGGCCTTCTTCTCTTGGATGAAGGCAGTTCGGAGTGTCGCTCTGGCATCAGGGTCACGAGTATTTTGGTACATCCTTCTGGCTCTATTTACACTTTGCTTGAGAGGATTAAGTTCCTCAGTCCACCATGAGACTTTAATTGCCCTGTGCTTCTGTTGCCCAAGTACAGAGAGCCCAGCAGAGTGCAGTGCTGTGGTAAATATGTCCACTTTGCAGTCCACCTCTTCAGGTGTGGATGCTTGCACTAATATGGCGGTGTCTGCGGCACACAGTTCACCTTTCCAGTACCCTACAGAATTGTGGCCAGTCTGCAGTTTTGGTGTGGAATCGCTTTTCACGCGTGTCTTTGCACAGGATGTTGTCATCTGTGATGGCAAAGTCAATAACCATGTGATCGCTCTGTGTTGCTCCTGGTACGACTCTCACCAACCATGCAATTTGAGTAGCAGGGTGTGAGACATGACTGTGACATCTATGCACGACCTTCCTCCAGGACTGTCATAGGTCGCCTCAGTCGTGGGTCGTGTGCAACAACCAGGTTGTACCTGGTGAGCAGCTCTATATACGCCTCAGCCCGCCCCATCCAGGGTTGGGGATCCCCACAATGGTGATCTGGCGTTTGCATCAGCACAGACTATGCAGGGTCGTCCTGATAGACCTGCTTGAGCCCGCTCGAGTGGTTGAAGGCTGTTGGCAACTGGTGCGCCAAATTGCTGGTAAAATGATATTACAACAATTAAAAATTGCCGGTACAATGATATTACAGCCTCAAAGCCACCAGCTCGGAGGAGCACCGCGGCCAAGTGCTGGCTGTTCAGGTGAATGAGTGCGAGCATGTCAATGGACGGGTCAATGCAGGCCACTGGTTGCACTTGAGGGGAGCCCTCACGCGTGCATTCCTTGCTCCAGATGTGGCAGGGCGCACCAGGTGCACACAACAGGTCTTAGTACAGGCTTACTGCCAGGTGGCCATAGCGCTGGGATTTGTAGCACCGTGTAGGGGCTTGGTACTCTTCAGATGGCGCACCCCTACCATGCTATTTGGAGGTGCCTTGCCCCGTCTAGTTTTTTATGTAGGCTGGGTGATACCTCAATCGCCCAATCCTTTTGTCTGCCACGCTTTTTCATGAAAAGAGGCCTGACGTCCTGCGGCTGCAAGCCTAACGCAGGGTTGTGCTCAACAACTTGTTCGGCCAAGTCCTCTTTTTGTAGGTCGGTCCGCACATCGCACAATAGCAGGCGTGGGAAGCGACCCAGGGGGGCTGATGCTTGTAGCTTCAACTCCTTCTTCGTGGAGATATGGCTCGTAAGCGCCTTGGTCATTTCCGGCGTTTCCGTCACAATGACGGCGCCACCTCCCACTGCGGTGCGGATGTGAAGCACTGGACGCTCAGTGCCTGGAAGTCGGTAGCAGGGACACCCCTTATCAGCGCTTCCATTGTATCAGGGGTGGAGGGATCAGCCTCTCCTTCCTCACTCGTACGCCTAACCACTACCGCATTTTGTCGTGGGTGTTTAGGGGGGAGTTTGGTAGGCGGTGGAGGCTTCTTATTTTTGTTGTTATTTTTATTTTTGCCCTTGTTTTGGGTGGAGGCGTAGGCAGGGCGCTGCCCTCGGCCTGCACGTCCTGCTTACTTGGGGCCTTTTTTTTTCCCCCTATGCTTGCCGGCCCTGGCAGACTGCCATTCAACCTCGGTCCATGAGGGAGGGAAAAGGGCTCAGTAGCAGCTACTGCTGCATACGAGGGGCCTGTGGTACTAATTTGGCTCGTTGGAGCTCCTTGAGCTTGGGGGGCTGGCGGCACTGGCAGTTGGGCAATTGCCCTACTCAGCTCTTCCCTTACGACAGCTGCCACAGTTTCCTTCAGGGAAGAGTGGCACGGGTGATGTCGTTGGGGGCACTAGCTTTGATAGCCAGCTTCGATATTTCAAGAGGCAGCTAGTGACGAGGTCCTGCAATGGGCCCGCCATGTTGACCTCATCCGTGCCAGCTGGCCATGGATAATTTGGACATACGCACAAATCTGCTCCATATCCGTCAGGTTGGGGTCCTCAGAGTGTCTAGTACTTGTAGTAGCTAGGTTGCTCGGGCTTCTAGGGGGGGAACGGGGTGATGAAGGCGGTTTGCCCGGTTCTTTTCCGCTTCTTGTTTGTTTGGACGACGAGTAGGTTGCTTATCGTCCAAAGAGGGAGGGGTCGAGCTTGGCAAGCCCAAGGAAGAGGCGCAGGTGGCGTTTTTATTACCTGCTGTTGATTTAGTTGACTTTGTCATATAACTTAGTTGACTTTTTTAACTAATTTGAGGGATTAAAGAAGCAGACTGATGTAATGTACCCTTGTGAGTTCATTTGTTGTGTATGTTAGTGGTATGAGCGAGAGGTGCTCGAAGCAGTGTCCTGAAGCTCCCCTCAGGCATATTGATTCTAGCCCCTTTTGCTGGTCCGTTGAGGGTCAAAGCGAGGCCCCACATGCGCCGCAGCTGCCAGTCCAGCCACCCACCGGGACCAAGACGCATGAGGGATTTTTCAGCTGCTGCTCAGAGTCAGCCCTCAGCCACTGGTGATGTGGTGAGCGGGACACACGCTTATCAGCCGCACCAGGAACGCTTGAAACCTGGTTTTCCCCCTCCTCATTCCGACGGCCGCACCTATATAGGGATCGCTCAGATGTTAGTGAGCTACTACTAGGACTGTCTTTCGCTCATTATGAGTGTTTTAAGTCAATTTGTTCTGCCACGTGAGACATTGCAGTGTTGTTTGTATCTGGAATATGTTGTGTATATCAGTGTCGTGAGCTTTAAGCACCTTTAGGGCCGACTTTACGGCCACACAGAGGATACGGCAGGAGAATTCTGTCCCCTCCTGCAGGGTGTGTTCTGCAATCCCAGCTCAAGGTAGGGGTTCCCAGTGTGTCATGTATGTGAACGAAGTGTAAGTTGTGTCCCTTTAAGTCCGGCTCATACGAACACGCAGGGAGTACAGCAGTGGAATTCTGGACCCCAACTGCAGGGTGAGCACATTGCCCCGACAGGGTACACTGTGACGCCCAGCCACAGTTAAGCCTCGTTGGATGTAATCCTGCGGGGACCTCATAGAGGTGAGGTTGTCATTCCGGCTGAGCCCACCCGGCTGTCCCTTTTAGTCGGCTCATACGACACGCCGGGAATACGTCAGCGGTATTCTGGACCCCCGACTGCAGGGTGATGTGACACACACACGGACCATGCACCGAAATACTTGGTGTAGGTTTGGCAAATAAAATTAAATAGAGAAGATTCAAGGGTTTATTATATAAAGGTCGGGCCTACCAACTTGCTTAATAAAAATTATTTTTACAATTTTTTCCTAGCTTTAGTTTTTGCAAAACTGTCAATGACTTCGTTTAAATCCAGGCTTGATGCAGTTTGGTTTTCAATTGCAATTAGCAATAAAGGCCGGAGTCGTGTTTGGCCCATATTATTTCTTAAATAATTATTTATTATTTTTAATTTCCTTAATAACCTTTCAGCTGCTGCAGAAGTGACAGGAATTGTAAAGAATTGCTGTAAATACTTCCGTTAGGTTGCATTCTAGCACTCCATATTTGCTCATCATTTCCTTATATAATTGGTGAACAGTAAATGCTTGAGTTAGTTGAGGTAAAACTAGGTGGTAAATATTAATAAATTTAAGTGAAAAATATCTGGTGCGTAGCAACACACAACTTTCCGCCACTCCTGGTAAGTGCGAAGACCAGCTACATACGCGGGTGCTATATCTTCATTCAACGCATTTCTACAGAAACATTTATAGAGAACAAAATGTAGAGACTAGTTAGCTGAGAGTACTCCGAAAGTTTGATCAAATCGTTAGAGCTGTTTTTGAGAAAAAATGCGAAAACCCCTAATTTTGGAACATTTTCGTCCCCCATCCCCTTCCCCTTCGGCCGAAATCATCCATAACCTTATTTTGGTGTCTACAAAAATAACGAACAAAACAAAAAAATGAACCAGCTCAATCGGACCAGCCGTTCTCCCGCAAATCGAACTACAGACAGGTCTGTTTCTTTATTTGATTATTGTACCTAAACCTCGACGAGGGTTATATCAGTCATAGAAGGTGGTTTCGCTAATATGCAGGAGGCCGGCTCCTGCAGCATCCACCGAACTCAGACCTGTGGAGGTACGGCAGGTATTTGGTCGTTAGCCAGTCTCACCGTAGAGAGCTGTTGCCCGTGTGTTACCGCCAAGCGGAGGTGACCACCTGAGGAATCCCGTACCATCTGGGAGGAGTTCTTAATCTGGTTCCCTACCTGATCTTACTGTTTACTTGGGTGGCAAGTTTCAAAAGGACTGATAAACTATAACCACGTTTCTTAGCCATTACCTTCTTTGCGAACTTTGCAAAATGGTTATAGGCTTCCTTTGTAGCAGTCAAAGCTGCTAAGTTCGTTTGCCCTCCCAACAACCGTCGCTCACTGTTGTAGGAACTACAGTGGAGCAGCACATGGTTTCTTGTTACCTCCGCACTGGAGGCACAAGACGTGCATAATGGAGAGTCTTTCAGAGAAAAGAAGTGGAGCCGCGCATTGAAGTCACCATGTCCCGTGAGGAACTGGCTCGTCCAGTGGTCTGGCTCAACCCATTTTCTAGAAAGACGTTCACGGATGTTGGGGAAGAACTCATACGTATCACGTCCCTTTGACGAGGATTCCCATCTCGCTTGCCATTTCTCTAGAGCCCATTCATCGATGGCGGCAAGTTTCTGTTCTGTGGTGAGATCTGCACGGAGTTCAGCCCAAAGCGGGGGAAGCTCCCGTTTCACTCTCCACTTGTCAATCATGCACTCAACAGCCAAATCAACTGGTAACTGACCAGTGATCACCTGGAGTGCTTCCGTTGATACAGTCTTGTAGGCCTTGGTGATCCACAGGAGTGCAGCTCTCTGGGATTGGGCCAATACTCTCTTTTGATTGACTGTTAGTTTGCTACCCCAGACAACGGGGCAGTAGCCAATCACACCTAAATAGATGGCCTTATACATGAGGATGGTGTCGTGGTAACACACACCCCAAGTGGCCTTAGTAATGGCACGCAGTGAGGCAAACCTTGCAATGGTAGTGCCTTTAAGGGACTGGAGGTGTAGTTGAAACCCCACCTCTCACCTATATTCACTCCTAAATACTTGACGTGCTTTTCAAGAAGGAGCCTGTGGCCGCCAAAGCGTATTGTGGGTGGATTATTAACTTTCCCCTTCAAGAGGATTAGCTGGGTTTTTTCCTCAGCCACCTGCATCTTGCCATGCTCGCACCATTGGTTGACAGTGCGGAGCACGTGGTGGGTTTTTTCTTCAATTTGGCGGACTGACTATGCAAGGATCAGCACAGTCAAGTCATCCACATAGGCGTACGGCTCGCAGTCAGTCTCCATGAGTTTCCTGAGAAGACCTTCGAAGAAGGTATTCCAGAGTGCTGGTCCTAGGACCGAGCCCTGTGGGCACCCCTTCTCAATCTTTCTCCGGACAGAGACATGCCTGCTTTCGATCGTAGCAGTTCTGTCTGTCAGGTAACTTCTGACGAGCGAGTACAGGTTGCGGGGGATTCCCCTACCTTTGAGCTCATTAAGGAGCGCTGGCCACCAAAGGTTGTCAAACGCTCCTCTGATGTCAATCAGAACTGCTACGACGTACTTAGCCGGTGCCAGCAGGGAAACACGCCAAATCTCGACAATGACATCCTGCGTGGACCTTCCTTTGGTACACCCGTATTGCCTGCCTGTGAGGTTGCGGCCAAAGACTCCTTCGAGGGACTGCAACATCAAGATTTCTAGTGTTTTGCCTAATATGGAAAGAAGGCTGAGTGGTCTCCATGATCGCGGTCTGACTGATTGCGGTCGCCTCCCTTTTGAAGAGTGACAACGCGCGCAGTCTTCCACTGAGTGGGGAACTGTCCGACCTGCAGACAGTCATTAAATAAATTAAGGAGGCCGCTGGAGATTGTCCGCTCAGCCTTCCTTAGCATATTGCTTTCTATTTTATCTGGCCCAGGAGATTTGTTGGGCTTTAAGGTCGCAAGGGCCCTGCCGAGGTCGCTTGTTGTCCACAATGGGATGTCTGGCTCATTTGGAGAGTCCATGATCAGCTCCCTTGCTGCCCTCAGGGCTTCAGTGTCTCGAGCTAGTTGGTCATCTGGGAACGCCTTCTCAAGGAGGGTTTCCAGTGAACTTTCGATGCTGCAGGCCCAGCCTGACTCATTTTGCATCGCGGCTAAGACCTGCTCTACATTTGCTTTACCTATGGAGGACTTGTAGTGTCTGCCCCAGGGGTTCTCAGAGCTCTCCGCTGCCACAAAATTTCGCCAGCCTTGCCGTTTGGCTCGTTTGATGGCGCGGTGGAAGGCCTTCTTCTCTTGGATGAAGGCAGTTCGGAGTGTTGCTCTGGCATCAGGGTCACGAGTGTTTTGGTACATCCTTCTGGCTCTATTTGCACTTTGCGTGAGGGGATTAAGTTCCTCAGTCCACCATGGGACTTTGATCGCCCTGTGCTTCTTTTGGCCAAGTACAGAGAGCCCAGCAGAGTGCAGTGCTGTGGTAAATATGTCCACTTAGCTGTCCACCTCTTCAGGGTCGTTCTGATAGGCCTGCTAGAGCCCGCTCGAAAGTGGTTCAAGGCTGTTTGCAACTGGTGCGCCGAATTGCCTGTAGAATGATATTACAACCAGTTCAAAGCCACTGGCTCGGATGAGCACAGCGGCCAAGTGCTGGCTGTTCAGGTGAGTGAGTGCGAGCATGTCCATGGACGGGTCAATGCAGGCCACTGCTGCCTTGGCTCCCGTTCTTGCTCCAGCCACCACTCGTGCCTGCGATCCCAGACCAAGAGTTTTGGATCCTATGTATGGTTCCTGTATGGCGAGAACACTGCAGCGTTTCTTGAGTGCATTTTGCAGCAACTCAGCCATAACTGGGGAACTCTTATTTGTGTTGTGCTGAAGGATTCGAACTGTTTTTGACCTATTCATAATCCACTCGTGACTCCTGGAGGGCAATCGCTCGCTGACGAATGGTATTGCGTGCGTCTCGTGTAGAGTGTGCGACCTGTTGGATTTTGCGTTCGACGCAATTGCCACACTTGAGGGGAGCATCGCGCTTGCATTCCTTACTCAGATGTGGCAAGGCGCACACAACAGGTCTTGTACAGGCCACTGCCAGGTGGCCATAGCGCTGGCATTTGTAGCACTGAGTGGGGGCTTGGTACTTTCGTATGGCGCACCGCTGCCAGGCTATTTGGAGGTGCCTTGCCCCCTCTAGTTTTTTGTATAGGCTGGGTGATACCTCAATCACCCAATCCTTCTGTCTGCCACGCTTTTTGGTGAAGAGAGGCCTGACGTCCTGCGGCTGCAAGCCTAACGCAGGGTTGTGTTCAACAACTTGTTGGGCCAAGTCCTCTTTTCGTAGGTCAATCCGCACGTCGCACAATAGCAGGCGTGGAAACGACCCAGGGGGCTGACGCTTGGAGCTTCAACTCCTTTTTGTGGAAATGTGGCTCGTGAGCGCCTTGGCCATTTCTGGCGTTTCCGTCACAATGACGGCGCCACCTCCTACTGCGTGTGCGGATGTCTAGCACTCGGACGCCTAGAGCTTGGAGGTCCGTAGCAGGACACCCCGCATCAGTGCTTCCATTGTATCAGAGTTGGAGGGACCAGCCTCTCCTTCCTCACATGTCCGTCTAACCACTACCACGTTTTGTCGTGGGTTTTTAGGGGGGAGTTTGGCAAGCGGTGGAGGCTTCTGCTTTTGGTTTTTATTTTTATTTTTGCCCTTGTTTTTAGGCGGAGGCGTAGGCGGGGCGCTGCCCTCGGCCTGCACGTCCTGCTTGGTTGGGGCCTGTTTCTGCTTCCCCCTGCGCTTCCTGGCCCTGGCAGACTGCCATTCCGCCTCAGCTCCATGAGGGGGGGAGGAAGGCGCAGTAGCGGCTACTGCCGCATATGAGGGGCCTGGGGTGCTACCCTGGCTCGTTGAAGCTCCTTGAGTTTGGGGGGCTGGTGGCACTGGCTGCTGGGCAATTGCCCTACGCAGCTCTTCCCTCACAACAGCCGCCAAGCAGTTTCCCGCAGGGGGAGTGGCAGGGGGCGATGTCGTTGGGGGCATTAGCTTTTATAGCCAGCTTCGAAATTTCGAAGAGGCAACTAGTGACGAGGTCCCGCATAGGTCCTGTCGCGTTGACCCTCATCCGTGCCAGCTGGCCGTGGATGATTTGGACATATGCACAAATTTGCGTTGCTTCATCATCATCTAATAAAAATGTTAGAAAATCGAATATATGACAGTACATTCATAGCAATAAAAAGTGTATCTAATTGAGATATTACGGTGTCTAGTACATTATTGAATATCTCAATTTTAAATATTTTTTCTAGGGTTGGAAATCGATGGTCAGCAGGTAATTCATTAAAATGTTCTTCAACTTTTCTTTGCCTTTTCTCTTGAAAATGGGTATCAATACCATATGTTATTGCAGTTTCGCTGGCTTTGCACTTGAATAATTCGAAATCATTTCTATAAATTTGCAACTTAGCTTTGGTCTCTGCTAAAACTTTACTCGCCTCGCCCAAATTGATATTGCGAGTGACCGAATACAGTACTTGAGTGGGCTGCTGGGCATTCACCTTGCGTAGCGCCCCCTCACAACTGCTGCCACAGTCCCCATGGATTAGCTGGATGCAGCCTCAAATCTGTTCAGTCTCGTACAGGTTTGGTTCCACCACTTGTGGGCTGCCTGTTTCCTTCTCCCTTTGTTTTTTTGGGCAATGAGAAGTTTGCTCATCATCTATGGAGGGGAGGGGGATGGGAGAAGAAGCAGACTGATGCAGTGTACCCTTGTGTTTAATTTTTGGTTGTGTTAGTGGTGTAAGTGAAAGCTGCTCAACGTGGTGTCCTGGGAGCTCCCCCTCAGGCATACTGATTATCCCCCCTTTCGCTGGTCCATTGAGGGCCAAGAGTAGGCCATCATATGCCCCACAGCTCCAGCCAGCCACCAGGACAATGACAAATGAGGGGTTTTTCGGCTGCTGCTCATAGTCACCTGTCGGGGCCCCCCTTTTCAGAAGCTGTTGCTGCTTGATTGTGTGTGAGGTCCTGAAAATGGCCGACGAAATATTGTTGTTGTGTGTGTGTTGTTTCTGTTTGTCGGTTGAGAGTGTGTGAGGTGAAGAACGGATTTCTCGGGCGTCGTTAGGTCGAAGGGCTCGGTTGAGCGGTAGCTCCTCTCGGTGAGGGATCCGGTTGGATCGTCGCTCCTTCTGTCGTAGACGCGAGATGAGGTAGAGTCGGTGTGTTCGGTTGAGCAGCGGGTGAGGGACGAGTTCCTCAGGCGTCGAAGCGTCGTTTGAAGGGCTCGGTTGAGCGTAGCTCCTCTCGGTGAGGGATCCGGTTGGATCGTCGCTCCTTCTTCTTCTGACGCGAAAGGGCGGACTCATCCACCCCGCCGGAGCCGCTGAAGGTGGTCGGTTGTTGACAGAGGATGTGACGGTGTAAGAGTGGAAGTTGGAATCAATGTTTTTCGTTTTTTTTTTTTTTTTTTTTTTTTTTTCGGACGCTTCCGGGGAGGGGAAATCTTCAAAAGACACCCAAATGGGTAGTGTCGATTTTTACCGACTAAAACCCCTCCCCGCGGTTGCCAACCCGGAGGTTCTAAACCAGAAGGATGGGAGGCCAGCCTGCGGATGCAGGGGACTCATGGCGCATGTGCGATGCGGGAGGAACGGGACGGGGTTAGCGTGGAATGAGGGAGCAGGGCCTACGGATGATGTCCGAGGGGTTGGGGGCATATTGTGTGAGGCAGCTGATGGACGGGTTGGGGTGACCCGCCACCGAAGTTGCGGAGGTTGAGGGCATAGGCTGAGGCGGCCGCACTGAGCGAGGGGAGGCCTGTTTCCTTCAGGAGCTGCTGGTTTCTGATGCAGCGGGGTGAGCGGAGGACACCTCGGAGGGGCTTCATGTAGGTGCCTCGAGTTTGCGAAGGGAGGAGGCCGTGCCCCAGACGGGGATAGCGTAGGTGCTGATGCTCCTGATGATGGCGTTGAAGATACGGATTTTCGTTGGATGTGAGACCTTTCTGTTGTTGAAGAATGGCCGGAGAGCAATGAAGGCTCCGTTGATTTTGGCGCGAACTGCGAGGGTCTGCCTGTACCAGTTGAGTTTCCTGTCGAAGATGACACCGAGGTACTTGGCCTGGTGTTTCCAGGATTGGATGGTTCCCACTTTGATGTTTGGGGGATGTCACGGCGGGAGAAGAAGACGGCTTCTGATTTGGATTCGTTGAGGCGTAGTCCCCATTTGTGGTACCAGCTGAGCAGGGACGGCAGGAACTTATTCATGACTGTGGCACAGTGCAGCTTGGTTTTGGAGGTGTAGAGGAGAGCTACGTCGTCCGCATATTGAGCAGTGACGATCTTCTCGTGGACTGGTATGTCATGGCAGAAGATGTTGAAGAGGGCTGGGGAGAGTTTTGAGCCTTGGGGTACGCCAGCCGTGATGCGGTGGGTGGTGGATAGAGTTTTGCCAACTCTCACCCTGAAGGTCCTGTCGGTGAGGAAGGAGTGAATCAGACCAATGAGAGAGGGTGGACAGCGAAGCAGGATGAGCTTGTATATCAGCCCTTCGTGCCAGACCCTGTCAAAGGCTTGGCGGGCGTCCAGTAGAAGCATGGATGTGTGCCGATGCTTGTTCCGGCTCTCAGCTATGTATTCAGTCACCCTGAGGAGCTGGTGGCAGGTTCCGTGATGGTGTCTGAAGCCATGTTGGAAGTCTGGGAGAACCTTGTTGGTGGCCATGAACTCGATGAGGCGGGTTAAAATGATGGCCTCGGCTATCTTGCTCAGGGTGCAGAGAAGGCTAATAGGCCTGTAGCTAGTAGCTTTGTTCAGAGGCTTTCCAGCCTTGGGGATGCAGATGATTGTGGCCTCTTTCCACGCTGCAGGGAAGTATTGGAGGCGCATGCAGGCATTGATGATGTTGCAGATGGCCACTGTGTGGATCCTGGGGAGTGTCTTCAGGACTCCGTTTGAGATGCCATCGCTGCCTGGAGCCTTGTTTTTGGTGAGGCCTTTGATGGTTTCGCTGATTTCCTTCGGGGAGGTTGGACTGAAGGTTGCAGGGTGCCCTTGAGGGAAGCTGCGTACTAGGGAGTTGACCTCGGCGTGGAAGGTGGTGTGGTCGTCGTGCGAGGGAAAAGGGGAGCACTGTTCTTCGAGAGATTCGGCGAAGATGGTTGCTTTGTCGATTTCAGCGGAGTGTGAGGTGTTGTTGTGGTAGAGATGTTTTTCGTGCAGGCAGGCCCTTATATACCTGCTCCTGGAGGGAGTCGCCTTCTCTGGTTGGCCGCCTGCTGTTCCCTCCAGGAGTGGTTTGCGGCTAGCGCCCTCTGTTGGGATGAGGCGCCTTTTGTTGTAGAGAGTGGCCAGCCGCCACATCACCCCTTCGCTACTGATGGTGTGGTGAGTGGGATGCTCAAAAGAAGTCTCTGCTCCTCCCTCACTCATGCCAAGGTACCTATGTGGATGATCACTCACAGGTGTTAGTGAGCTACTATCAGGACTGTCCTTCACTGGAACGAACTCTGGACTACCAACTGCAGGGTGAGCACAGTGTTGTGACAGTACCCTGACTTTCAGCCACAGTTAAGCCTTGTCGATTGGAACCCAGCGGGGACTGGTATGGAGGTGATCATTCCAGCTTAGCCCACTCACCTGACCCTTTAAGTCTGGCTCGTACGGTCTAGGAATACAGCAGCGGAATTCTGGACCCCCAAGTGCAGAGTGAACACACATGGACCACTCTTGGAAACAGGGTTTTTTGGATTCAGTAGGCCACAAAACTCTAAACGTAAAGATCTGAAGAAAATAACTTTTTCTTACATGATCACTATACTTTTCTTGCCCTTTAGGTTACGAAAAGTAAAACTTTGTTGTGAACGCGATTGAAAAAAAACGGCTGAACCAAATCAGCGCAAACTTGATATTTAGTCAACATGTCACTATGGGACGTCAAAATAAGGGAATGAGCAAAAATCCTCCCAAAACTAGTTATGACAGCGATAAAAAAAAACTAAATTTTTTTCCTCAAAAACGGCAATAACGAAATTGATTAAATTTAAAATATTGTGTATAAAAATCCAAATGACGCAACAATACGATAAAAATTTCGTCCGTGGGAAAATGACGAGAGCAGCACGATAAATCACCAAACTTTTCTACGAAAATCGATTTTATCACAGTTTTTTCCTCAAAAACTCCGCACAAATGTTACTAGAGCCTTCAAAGAAAAAGTCAGGTGGTGTTCCAATCAAGTGTTAATACGATGAGTGTTTAATAACGTTCATAATATAAATAGGGATCACTCCAGAAATTCTGGAAGTCCACCACTTTCGTTCCCTTACTACCATTTCTAGGTTTACCAAATAACTCTCGAAAACTGATCATTATCCTCCTCAACGGCCCATCCCTTCTCTATCTACCAATTGGTCAATGACGGTCAGCACATCAGTGGATCAGGTGTTTTAGCGAGTTTAAATGAACTGAGTGAATAATCAATTGAATTAGTAGCAAAGCGGTGAAAAACGTGTGAATTTATCTAGAACTAAGGAAAGTTGTGTGATACGTCGCACCTGATATTTTTCGAATGAACTGGATCTCCAGAATCACTGCACACTGGCAAGGACCATCATCAATGAGCCACAGCTTCATGTCTCAGTTCATATCCAACATTCCTGCTTTTGGATGACAAAGCGCAATTATTATTCGAATCTGGTGGGAACGTATTTATTGATCTGATTTCCCTGTAAACTATAGTTCCCCCATGTGCTAACAATTATGTTACACACACCATTATATTTTGTAGGTAGCGGTGCCTGTTCCACCAGCTATTACTATGATTCACCAATTTCTGAAGCTGGCGACCTCACTGAGAAGTACATGGCCATGAGAGAGTTGCTAGAAAAGGTAGTAGGAAGCGTAACATTCTATATATTTGCGTATGTAGCATACAGTATATTATTCAATGAAAAATAACATTTACTGATGTGGACACAGTTATTTGAAAACCTCTGAATGGTTCATTCAAAAATGTCGAGTTCCCTTTTTTAAATGTGTGGCCTTAAAAAGGCCCAACGAAATTTCGTAGGTCCTGTCTCTGCCGATTGGTAAAGTGTGAGGCGAAGGACTCTGTGAGGCGAGAGAGTCCGTGGAGTCGTGTTCCTCAGGCATTGAAGTGTGGGTCGAAGGGCTCGGTCGAGCAGTAGCTCCTCACAGTGAGGGACTCGGTTGAGTCGTGGCTCCTTCGTGAGATGAGGGACTTGGTTGAGTCGTGGCCCCTTCGCGAGACAAGGGACTCGGTTGAGTCGAAGGGCTCGGTCAAGCAGAAGCTCCTCACAGTGAGGGACTCGTTGCCTCCGCTGGGGCAGTCTTCCACATGTTGTCACTGGTACTGTAGATGGTGGCTGCTTGAAGTTGGGAGAATGAGACGTGTTGTTGCAGGCCCTTATGTACGTTCTCTTGGAGGGGGGAGTCCTCTCTCGTTGGCCACATGCTATCCCCTCCAGGAGTAGGCTGTGGCTCACGGCTAGCGCCCTCTGTCGGGATGAGCCGCAGGGTAATTCCAGTTATCTCCTCTGCCGCCAGACTTCGCTGCGAGGGGCCTTTTGTCGGAAAAAGGCTGGGTGGCCAGCCGTCACAAAAAGCATTAGAGGCTTGTAGGTCTCCTCCATTCATCCCACGAGTTTCAAGTAGTGACTTACAAATTCTCGACTTGTTAAGGTGAACTAATGAATTTGGGGTGACACAAGAATGGCTGGAAAAGGTTTTATCTATGAATTTGGAAACGAATGATTCAAGCCACATCCTCCGGCCAGATGGTCCAGAAATCTATTGATTTTTATGAACACTAAAATCGTTGAAATTCTGGATTTTGATGTCAATAAAGAACATGATGTGTGCTTAAATGCAGTTCAATCCCTCTCTTCCCTGCTTGCAAGAGTATGCTGCTTTTATCCAAAAGTGTACCAAAACCCAAAACTGTGTGTGGCAAGTGCTGCAGTTCAATGTTCAATTCGATAATAAATTAATGAGTCGTTCAAATTAGTTAATTATTTTGTATGCAAACCCTCAAGCCGTTTAGAATATTAGAAAAAAACAGCGGAGTGAGAAATTTTTATAGACAAATATTAGTTAGGTTTGAAATCCCACTTGCGAATCAGAGGGATTAAACCAACGTCTGTGTAGCCAAGGAAAATATACTGGCAGCAGTCGGAATGTAACGCGCTAGATGCAAGAATAAAGTTTTAGTTTTCACCAGAATGCATAGTAAGAACTAACCCTGCACATGGCATGGATAGGGTTATCAATGTCTTTGCATAACCACTGCGTATACAGTTATTATTTATTTAATATTGTTGTGGACTCATCGCCATTTGTATTTATTTGTGTGATCAGAATGGATGGCCAGTTGGGGAAGCTTGAAGAAGTAGAGAGGATTAGGTATTCTCCTAAACGTGCCTATGGACGAGTGCTTCTCAACCCTATTGTGTCCTTAATCAATAGTCCCATAGGGGTGAATCAGGCACAAACTAAATCCCCACTGACTATGGAAGCGTACATCCAAAGCTATGGGCTCATTGCTTATAACCACGTTCTTCTAACAGATCCTAAAGACCTGTCTTTCCTGTCTATGCATTCCAGAGATAGGAGCACTGTGATGTTGGATGGAGTAAGTAAACTTTAGTACTTCCTTATCAATCGTACTTTTATTAACAAATTAGAAGATTTTATTTTTTTTTAATTCAGGAGGTCTTTGCTCAATTGGAGTATGGAGTAATCGATATTACTCCTATTCCTTCTACTGCTAAAAAGGGATCGACCTTAACTATACTAGTCGAGAACACTGGTCGAAGGACGTTCGAACCCTGAGTGATGTTACTAGCGTACGTATCATTCTTACACCTTTTCGTTTTGATTGGATCATTGAGGAAACCAGGTTGTGGGCCGTACCTCAGTTGTAGGCTAACTGCATAGTGAGCCATCTAACTAGCTAGAGACAGCTGAAGTTAGTTTAGGCTCTGAGGAGGAGTTTAGGTTCTGAGGTCAAGAGTGAGCTCAAATGCATATGGAGGTTAGAATATGTTAATAAACCAGTTGGGCAGACTTTGAGCACCACAGAAAATGATTTGAAGTAAACAGGCAACTCTTCTGCTAATGCCCTTAAGGGCAGTTTTGAAAAACTGCACGACTGTAACATCAACTTTTCTTCTTGAGGAAACCAGTGGCAAAACTCAAGTCCTGGCATGTTTACTAGCCAATTGCCTGAGCTCACTACTTGACTGAATCACAACCGGCTTCTTAAGCTCGCAAATTCATGGTTTACCATTTCTGATACTAACATATAGGGACACATTTGTTCCTGTGTTCCAGAAAATATCCCAAGAACATTTGTTGATTGCAACTACATTTAAAAAGAGGTCAAGAGCGCTTTGAAAAGATGTTTGCATCGACTTTCCATTTGTAGTCCTCCCTGATGAAGCCTGTATTTTTAATGGCACTAGTTACTTCATACTTTCCTTGCCCTTTGGTAGTGCAGCGCAAAAACTTGAGCTTTCTTCAGATTCAGAAAAACGGCTGACCGAAGTGAGCATGTTCTGTTGTTGTCTTGTTTGGCTTTATTTTTCATTCTGGATAATACACCTATGTTTTTCGGCCGGGAAATTTTTTTACAACTCACCTCAAAATGTGACACTTTACGTTTACAGGCATGGGGATTCCAAATCCATGTCTTTTAGCAACGTATGCCCACATTTTGTTCCCCACAACTGTTCCTTTAGCCGCGCGTTGAACGGGAGTATAACCCAGAATGCATCGTAAAATTAGATCTGCAGAACATTAAATGTTCATTTATCAAAATTTATCAAAAACTGCTCTCTAAACGACTACTCTAGCCTAATTAGTGCCTACACATCGTTCTTGATAAACATTTTCGTGTAAATGCATTGAATGAAGATACAGCACACGTATGCACAACAAGCACATCGAATTTACTGGGGCTGTGAAGCTTCTCCTCACTAGATGTTGTATAGAAAATGAATTATTTCGGTTTGAAAATGATCAATTATTGCTAACGCTAAAAGTTGCCGTAAAAACCAAAGTTATGAGGAGAGATGTTGGAGAAGAAACGAGTACGTTATTGTAAATCGTTATAATAAATGTAAATTAATAGTTAGATTATGTTTTTTTCTTCCCTTAGTGGGTGTAAGATTAGTTGGTTGATTAAGTTCCTTTAACAGTATTTGGCTTATGGTATTCTAAATCTATAGGATCGTGGTTATTCCAGTTCGTGAATAAACGGAAATAGCTCTCTTGTTGTAGTAAGTTAGTTAACCAACAACAGAGTTAATGAGCATTAGTAGATGTACTTCTACGATGTTGTAATCTTGAATATTTGAAAATATTTCAGGGAATTATTGGTGATGTTACAATTGATGGAAAAGTTGCTGAGAATTGGAGCGCCGTCAGCTACCCCTTGGAAATGAAGGACATACAAACGCTTGAGGTATTCGCTGCAGGGCAGTCACAAAATGACACCAAAATCCCAGCCTTCCTAACAGCTTCTTTTGGGACGTCACCACCAACTGCTGGAACTGCTACGTCTCCTTTAGACAGTTTCCTTGATATGACTGGCTGGGGGAAGGTAATAAACATAATATCATATAATTTAATGTGGTTTTATTGTGAAGATATGTGCACACATGCACTTTTTTAGGGTCTATATGGTTTATGACTAAACATCTCAAGCTGCTGGGGCATAAGTGATTTGAACTACAGTCTGATAGTAATTTGTGAGTGTGAGGAGGGAAAAGAATTTTTCTTATGAAAAAGTTACTTGAGCCAGTCTTAGTTACTTTTAGGTGTTTTACGAGAGAACCATTTCCATAATATAGCTAAGCAAAACAGGAGACTCTGCACACAGTTCTGGTTCTCTCGGGTCCACAAGGAATCAGCGGTGCTTCTGGACCTGCTGATAGACGATCAATCTGCCCAGGCTTTGGAGGCTGAGCCAGCAGTCTCCATTAAGCTGAGGTAAGGCAGCATTATGGTGAGGAAGCAGGGCCCTGGAGAGATGTCTTCCTTGAGTGCCCCTGAAGATGGTGCAAGGGGGGGAGGAAGCGCTGCCGCTGCGGATACGTCAGGTTGCGAGGACCTAGGGTCCTGCTGAGGGTCCTTGGCGGGGATGGTGGCAGCTCCTGGGAACAGCGGTGCTGGGGTCCTGGTGGCCCCTCCTCCCACTTCTGTGACTATGGCCTTCAGCAGTGGCTGCGTGTTCAGAATTGGCAGGGAGGACGTCAAGTTCCTTCTGCTGGCCCAAGCTGCAGAGAGACTGCAGGCAAGTCGCGCCAGCTTGGTAATGCTGGAAGCTCAAGACAATAATGGACTCTGGGTGAGGTCATTGGTGGCGTCAGCCTACTTACCAGGTGATGACGCTGAAGTCCCCACACTGATGATGTAGCAGCTGATCCATTAGTGCAGAAGGGAAGACCTTCAGTTGATTGTTGGGTACGACGCCAATGCACACTACATGGCATGGGGCAGCACAGACACAAATGAAAGACGTGAGCCCTTCTTGACTACTTGCTATGCAATGGAATGGTGGTGGTCAATAGGGGGAGCACGCCCACTTTTGTTACTCGTAGGTGGCAGGAGGTGCTGGAAATTACAGTCTCAAGTACCTTCTATGCCATCAGAATAACAGATTGGCATGTCACAAGGGAAACTTCAATGTGTGACCGCCGGATGGTGAGATTCAGGCTGTGGTTCAGTTATAGTGTTACAGAGGCATATCAGAACTCCAAGAACACGGATTAGTTCAGTACAGCTGTGTCTTGGCCTCCAGTATGGAGAACTACAGCTGTGAAATGCAAACTGTTGAAGGTGTGGCTAGGTGCCAGGTGAGATCTGCGCAGCTATGGTAGAGGCGTATGAAGAAAGCCGCGAGTTGAAAACCTGAAGATACAATAGGGAGGTCCCTTGATGGAACAAGGAATTGGAAAGGCTTTGGAACGAAACAAGGAAGCTCTTTAACAGATGTTACAGGGGGGATTAATATAGAAGCTGGTATCGCACTAGGTGACTCAGGAAGTAGTAGGATATCAAGCCAAATGCAATTGGAACAGAGTTTTATTCTCAATTACATTCGAGGAAGTTTTACCACCACAAACAGGGAACTGGGTGGGTGTGAAGGCAAGCGTGGACGACTCAGTGACGAGGGAACCGCTTGGTTACAACTGATGGCAGCGAAGTCTTGAGCGAATCGGGGATTTTGAGGTGCCCAGTCAGCATAAATGCCCCAGACGAGGCTACGCTGAATCGAAGGGTTTGGTTCTTCCCGTTACACAGAGCAAAGAACCAGGGTGAGTGGGATGTGTACAATAAAGCCCTCAGACTGGCAAAAAGGGAAATCCTGGAGAGACTTCTGCAGGGGCATGAAAGACTTGTCTACCATGTCCAAGGTACAGAAGATCCTCTCTAGAGAAAAGAAGCAGCAGATCAGCTTTCTACTAAAGGCAGGGGAAACATACACAAGGGGCAGCAAGGAGACCTTGGGAGAGCTAATGGCGGGGAGATAGCCACCACCATCAGCAGAGCGCCGATGGAGGACCTGCTATGGGCAATCGAGGAACCCGCTGCTAGCCACTGCCTCCAGGGAAGTGTTCATGTTTAATAAGGTTAAGTGGGCAATTGATTCCCATCATGCCCATTAGAGGGGGAGATCCACTGGGACTAACTACTCTGGAGGAATTGGCGACAGTACTGGTGGATAATCTGAGATCCAGAGAGATTGTGCTGTGTTGCTTTCTGGACATTGGGGGGGCTTTCGACAATACGTCATATGCCTGAATAACGTCTGTGGCTGGTAGGAAGGGAGTAGACCCTTACCTAATCTCTTGGACCAAGGAGACGCTGAGTAGCAGCGTGGTCTTTATGGAGTTGGGGGGAGAGACACTCTCTGTGGTGCCCACCAAGGGGTGCCTGCAGGGGGTGCTCCCTCCTTTGGTTACTGGTAGCTGATACCCTTCTTGAGCTGCTGGAGGAGGAGGGCTACAAGGTAATAGGATACGCCTGGTCCTAGGTCCTGTGTACGTAAATGTGCAGCGTCTTGTCATCAAAAAAGAACATGATACTATCAATACTATCGCAGAAAATAACGGTTACTCTAAAAAAACATTAAACAAATTATTGAGACAATATGAGTCCAAAATACATGACTCAAAAACAAAAAATACACAGATATTGACATGATGCTGCACATTTACGTCCGAAAATATACAGAATAACTAACATCCTCCGGAAAGAAGGCATACAAAGAACCACACCAACTGCAAAGACTGAAAAGACAGACCCATTCGACCAAAGTGGGGTATATAAAATAACCTGTTCTAGCAAAAACGCATACATAGGACAGACAGGACGAAATATACGGACCAGATATTCAGAACAAATCTCTGAGTAGGAACAAAGACAAACTTTGCCAACCACCTCAAGACAACTGGACATGAACCTACCAAAATACAGGACTGCACCATCTTACTACATAAACAATACAAAGGACGAAAACTGAACATATTAGAAAACATGGAAATTTATAAACAAAAAAACTTCAATGGACAGATCATAAATGAACAAATCAACACAAAATGCGGCACCATATTCACACTACACAAACGAAAACAGCCAACTAACGGATTTACAGAACACCCTATACAAAAAAGACGTAGATTCCACAATTGACAGACCATTCAAGACGTTCCATTCACCTCTAGGGGGTTTCCCCCAGAGGTTCATGACCTCCCCCCCCTCCCCTGACGCTCCATCATACCGTTTACCTTTCTCTTCGTATATAAAGACCACAACCAACTGACTGACTCCAACACTGACTTATTGGTCAGACAATTATGTCTTTACATTGAAAGCGCTTGCCCCCAGTAACTCACCAGCTAGATGAGACGGACTCACTGTCATATACGTTAACTTTACTAAACAGGCAAGGCTTTAAGCCCTCATTGTTTGTATTGTGAAGCAAAAGTGAACAACGCTTGCCATGTTACCTTCTCGTGCTACAGCTCATGTTGACCAGGCAATATAAACCATGTTGAATGGAAGCGACCAGTTCACCTTAGAGATGCTCGTCATTAATGTACTAGAGACGTATGCATGTTCTCAGTGGAGATTTGTTGCCCATATTATACTGCATGTAGGTCTTGCCACCTGAGGAATCCCACACCATCTGGGAGGAGTTCTTAATCTGGTTTCCCGCCTGAACAAACTATTTACTTGGGGTGGCAAGTTTCAAAGGTACAGATCAACTGTGACCATGTTTATTTGTCATGACCTTCTGCACAAACTCGGCGAAATGGTTATAGGCCTGCTTTGTACCTGTCAATACTGCTACATTTGTCTGCTCTTCCAATTGTTGGAGGAACTGCAGTGGAGCAGCATGCTGTTTCTTGTGTCCTGCACTGGAGGCACAAGATGTGCTGTTCTTGAAAAGGTAGAGAAGCGGTAAAGGAGTCAAAATTAAAAACCTAGTTAGTCGTTTAATTAAAATTGAGCAAAAAGAAGAAATTTGGGATAAAAGAACTGTGTAACTGAGAGGAAAATAACTGCATCAAACGAACGATCTCAGTAAATTAAACACTTCTTCCACGAGAAAATTAATAGTTTGGCTTAGCCGGGATTGATTTATTGAATAAATAAAAGTCTGACCATGATGCTGATGGAGTTGATAATTCTTCCTTCTGCTGGACGTAGGAAAACTTCTCTTGGTGGTAGGAGTGGTGCACCAATGGCCGAAATAATTGGAATGCTGATGATACAAAGAAAAGGTGGCGGGATGCTGATTACCCAAAGAAGGTAAAATCTTGACGAGCGTTCGTAGGATGTGGCTGAGCTGACGATCGCAGAAGAAGCAAGTGAAGAGGTGCGTGCAGCCCCATACAACTGGCCAGCATTGACAGGGTGGTGGATGATGACTCACTGACTCCTGTCTGACAATCGAGACCGTGCAGGATTCCTTCATTTCTCCCCGGCAGCCGTGGTTAGGCGTAAACATGTGCACGCTTAGAGAGTCTTTGAGAGAACAGAAGTGAAGCGGCACATAAAAGTCGCCACATCCTGTAAGGAAATGGCTCATCCAGTGGTCTGGCTCAGCCCACTTTCCCACATTCTCAAATGTTGGGGGAAAACTCATACGTGTCAAGTCCCTTAGTGAGGATTCTCATCTTACTTGCCATTGATGGGAGCCAGTTTTCGTTCAGTGGTGCAGTTCAGTTTTCCCGGCGAGGAATGCTCCTGTTTCACTCTCCACTTGTCAACCGAGCATTCGACCTCAATGCAACCTGGGCTCACAGCCAGCCTCCAGGAGTCTTCTGAGAAGACCTGCGAAGAAGGAATTCCAGAGGGGTGGTCCAAGGACCAAACCCTGAGGGCACCCTTTCCCAACTGTTCTTTGGACTGAGACTTGTCTACATTCGATTATTTCAGTTTCATTTGTCGGGTAACTTTAGGCAAGCCTGTATAGGTAATCAGGGATTCCCCTAAATTTAAGCTTATTGTGCTGGCCACCAAAGGTTGTCAATGCTCCCCTGATTTCATTCAGAACTACTATGACATATTTAGCTGGTACCACCACGGAAACATTGTGAATCTCGACAATCACATCCTGTGTGGACTTTCTTCTGGTGCTTTTGGTTGTAGTTTCTAGGTAGTTGGGTACCTAATACTAGTTCAAATGATAGTGGCGACCCGCCTCTGTATGGTGCTGCGCTCTGCTGGCTTAGCCGGGGACCTGTGATGTTTCCGTTTATGTTGTACTAATCAGTTATCGGCTCTCGTGGTTCTTTCTTAAAATAAATTCGTCATTAACAAGTACTTGTTTCTTCTACGTATACACCCAAACAGGTACACCCTTACAGTCTGCCTATGAGGATGCAGCCAAAGATTCTTGGAGGGACTGCAACATAAAGATTTCCAGGGTTTTACGTAATATTAAAAGAAGGCTGAACAGTCTCCATGATTGCAGGTATGACTGATTGCAGTCGCACCCCTTTTGAAGAGCAACGACATGCACAGAATTCCACTGAGTGGGGAACTGTTCGACCTGCAGACAGTCATTAAATAGATTTAAGTGTCGGCTGGATATTGCCCGCTTAGCCTTCCTTAACATATTGCTTTCTATCGGGTCTGGCCCAGGCCATTTTCATTAGTTGGGTGTGGGACACTGCTGTGATATCTATGCTTGCACTTCCTCCTGGCCCATCATAGGTTGCCTCAGTCATGGGATTCTTGGTAAAGGTGGTTAGCCCCTGGTAGAGTTGCCTGCAAAATGATATGACAACCAGCTCAAATGAGCACAACAGCCAAGTGCTGCCTGTTCATGTGGGTGAGTTCAAGCATGCCGATGGATGGGCCAATGCCACTTTGGCTCCTGTTTTTGCTCCAGCCACTCTTGCCTGCGATCCCAGACCAAGGGTTTTGAAATATCATGCTTTGTGTGCATTTTGCAGCAACTTAGCCATAACCGGCTGAAGGATTTGAACAGTTTTTAGCCTATTCATAGTCCATGTATGACTGGTAAGGGCCTTGGCCATTTCAGACGTTTCCGTCCCAATGATGGCGCCACTTGCCACAGCAGTGCGAATTTCTAGCAACAATATAGCACTTCAATACTTCAATGCGTGGGTTCACTTCTTTTCTCTCAAAGATTCTCCATCCTGCATGCCTTGCGCCTCCAGAGAGGAAACTAACGCCACTGTAGTTCGTACAATAGTGAGCGGCAGTTGTTAGAAGAGTAGATAAACCTAGCAGCATTGACTGCTACAAAGCAAGCCCATAACTGTTTCGCCATCATGACAGAACCAGGTCATGATAAAGAAACGTGGTTACAATTAACCTGTCCCTTTGAAACTTGTCACCCAAGTAAAGAGTTAGATCAGGTGGGAAACCAGATTAACAACTCCTCCCAGATGGTACAGGACCCCCCAGGGGACATACCTTTGCACAGTGACACTCAGGCAACAGCACTGTACTGGGAGACTGGATAAATGACCAAACCTGTCGTACATACACAGGTCTGGGTTTGGTTGATGCTGAGCAAGTGGTCAGCTTCTTGCATGATATAGAAACTGCAACGTCCGTGGTATTTGACTGATGTAACCCTCTAAGGATTCATGAACAGTCAGTTGATAAAGAAATAGACGAGCCCTGCATTGTCAGACATCCCTCAAAGTTATGGGCATTGTTTGGGAGGACGTATGAATGCAGAAGAGGGTTACCATAAAGGAAAGAGGTGCGAGGATGAACCAGTGAAGTGAAACTCACTCCCAGAACAGTATTTTTTACAGAAATTGGGGGGCAACACCAACAAATCATTCCTCCTACCCAACATAAACTTGACTAGAAAAAGTGTTTAAAAGAAATCGAAAGCGATTCCCAATAGAAAATGACATGGACGTTTTTAGACAATTCCAATGCTTAAAGTTCGATGTATTCTAGGGATATGTTTGGGTCAATGGTCACAATCTTGGTCGATACTGGCATAAAGGACCTCAGATGACTCTATACGTGCCTGGCGTCTGGCTAAACTCCTACCCACAAGCCAACTTCATCACTATTCTAGAGCTCCAGTACACCAACCCGGCACAGGACGTCGTATTTATCACCAATCCAATCTTTGCTTATTAGTGTACACCACAAAGTGTTCAACTTTGAATAAAAAGCGCCTAACTCTATTTTGTTGTTGGCTTTCGGGTTCATTATTTTCTACATGCCATTCTGTAAAATTATTTCAGTTTGAGTGCAGTAAATGGGGCATTAAATATCTCAATGAATCCTCTCTACCTCCTTGTTACCGAAAGATATTACAACTTGAGTGTTGCCTCCCTACATCAGGACACTGAGGAATCCAGAAAATCGGTTAGGGAGGGGTGCCAGGTGAATGTTGATTATTTTTATTTTTTGGTTTTGTATATTATCATTATTGTTGTTGTTATTATCTTTAAGAATGCGACCAGGAATGGAAAGATTAAAGGGAAAATTGAAAAAAGGGGTAATCAACCTTTATATAATATATAAACTGTTCGGGACCGACCGATTTTTATTTGTTTTGCTCAACCCTCATTTGGCTGTTTCACCGCGTCGTGTTGTTACGTGTCTTCGGCTGGCTGAGAGAAGAACGACCCCCCTGCACCGCGCGGACGGAACCCTCCCATCGAGACTGCGGGACTCGCGATCCACGTGCCGTACGGTTTTGGTCACTGCGTCGAACGCTCAAGTTTTTTCTCCTTTGTGTTCGGGATTTCGATAAATCCCACGTTCCCTTCTATTTCTCCGGAGCGATCGCCGGAAAGGGATGTAAATATTCGGAGAACGCGTCTCCCAAAGACTTTCCTACCTCACTTCGTCAACATCAGATCTCCTGACTCTACTCACCCGGCAACCTATAGCCGAAGTCTTCTCGCAGATAAGACACTCGTCAGATTTAATTCATTTTCTTTAATACTTGGTGTCAGTGATTTTATTTTTCTATATTTACTTTCGACAATAAATCTGTACATAGTTCAACTCGGTAGTTATCTTATTATTATTATTTTTTAATCTGTTAATAATGTTAGCACAGCCTTGTCTAACGAGCCCGGATTAATTATTCCTGAGTCCGGCGTTAACATAAACAGTAGTTAGTTACGAAACTCCTTTGAAAGAGCTTGAAAGATTCTAATGAAATTTTGTGTGTACATTCAGTAGGTCTGAGAATAGAGCATAAACTACTTTTCATGCTCCTAAGTAATAAGAGTGGTTCATCCCAAACATTTAAAAAATTTTTTGGCACAAAATGTTTCAGTTATTTTGTTTAGAACCCTTAATGTTCACTCTTCTTCCACGAACCCCTACTTTTTAATGGCATTGTAGTGGTGGTTTGGGTGAAGGACACACTCACAAAACAAAAACCCTGCAAATTATTACACAACGGTTTATTATTCGGACAATCAGCTTGACCTAGCATTAATGCTCCGAGATCCATCCTGTCCGATTCAGCATCGAAAATATCATAATGAAACCCAAAAAAGGTCGAAAAGAACTGAATCGTAATATTAAAATAAACAAAAAAAAACGAAAGTATCTAGAAACTGAATTTTAATATGAAAACATGCACGCTAAATACTAATATCAAAATTTAACCAAAAATCTATGAAAAAAACCAAAATGAGAATGAAATGAAAATGAATCTAAAAAAATTGAATCGTATTAAAACCAAAACGTCGGGGAAATTGGAACGAGGGCGCTCGAAGCGAACCCGGGGGGAGTCCAGTGTTGGGAGGGAAGCGAGCGGGAGGCGCTGCTCGCTCGCCTCGAGAGCGGTTGGTTTTTTAAAGAGAGGGGCGGGGCGGAGGGAATTCAAACGACGAAACGCTTGTAGCTCCCGCGTTGTACTGCGTTTCGTTAATTTTTTTAACCGTTTTTGCCCGTTACAACCACGGGCTTCGTCCGATCGGATTGCCGAGATGGCGGGCACAACTAGATACCAAGTCGGATTTTTGGGCGAAAGAACGAATTTTTTAGACCACGTTAAAGGCACAAAACGGCCCGGACGGGGGACGGCGGACGGGGGACGGCGGACGGACATTGCAAATTTGGAATCTCCATGTCTTGAAACGTAAAGTATCAAATTTTGAGGGGGGGTTGTAAAAAATTTTTCGTGACCGAAAACATAGGGTTATTTTTCAGAATGAATAATAAACCAAAATTGTCCTTCCCCTCCCCAACTCATGACCTCCTTATTTCTTCTGTTCAACGATCTGTCATTTCCCAGCTGAGTATCAGTGCCTGACGACTTGGTCACCGCCAGTTGCTGGAGTATGGCTCGTGAAGATGCGATGATGTCACAGAAGGCTACATTAATTCAGGGCATAGATAGCCTTTGGAGTACCGTTGATGTAGACCGTTGGGAGTTATTTGTAGGGAGTAAGGAGAGAGGAGTTAGAGGATGGTAGGTAACAACAATTTTGTTAGAATGAGTGAATTGGAAAATTAATTTGTAGTATTTATAGTCAGTCAAAAGTGTTCCTATGGCATTCATCATTAGAATTTTGTTGGTTTGTTAGTAGAGTTTTGTGGTTTGGTAATTTGCATTTTTTGTAATTCTTTTTTCACCAAATGTAGACAAACAAATTAGATTCAGCATAAAAAAGACCTGCCCAGAATTGGGTGAACTTCTTGGTAAACAATTGCGAGCAGTTAAAGCTCTGTTGCAGTGTAATTTTTCTCTGCCTTTGTCAGGCTCCTTTTGGTTTATTATTCATTCTGAATAATAACCCTATGTTTTCAGTCACGAAAAATTGTTTACAACCCCCCTCAAAATTTGATACTTTACGTTTCAAGACTTGGAGATTCCAAATTTGCAATGTCCGTCCGCTGTCTGGACCGTTTTGTGCCTTTAACGTGGTCTATGAAATTCGTTCTTTCGCACAAAATCCGATTTGACATCTAGTTGTGCCCGCCATCTCGGCAATCCGATCGGATGAAGCCTGTGGTTGTAATGGGCAAAAAATGGTTACAAATTAACGCAACGCAGTACAACGTGGGAACTACAGCGAAGTCAACGTTTCATCGTTTGAAGTCCCTCCTCCCTCCCGTCTCAATAAAAACCACCCGCCTCGTCCTCGCCTGGCAACGCTGCCCGCCTGCTCGACTCCCCTTTTGCCTTGCAACAGGTTCGCCTCAAGCGCCCTGCTCCAATTTCCCCGACCCGACGGGCAAAATCATCAGACATTTTGTTTCCGTAGTTCCATTGTAGCCAGGACATGTTTCGTATGGGAGTTTACAAGTATTCGATGCTGAATCGAATGGGATGGGGAGCACTAATACTAGGTCAAGCTGTTCATGAGAATAATAAATCCTTGTGTAATAATTTGCAGGGTTTTTGAGGTGGCCTGGAAAGGGCCGACGAAGTTTTGCAAGCTCTCTGCCAGCAGGCGAGATGTGAGACGAAGGACTCGGTTGAGTTGTTGCTTCCCAGGCATCGAGGGTCGAGGCTGAGAGCATTGTTTTCGCTGGCACAGTCTTCCAAGTGTAGCCTCTTGTAATGGAGATGGTGGATGTTTGAAGTCGGGAGAATCCCTGCTCAGACAGTTTTTTTTTCAGACGCTTTTGGGGAGGGGAAATCTGCAAAAGAAACCCAAGTGGGTAGTGTCGGATTCTTACTGCCTAAAACCCCTCCCCCATGGTTGCCAACCCGGAGGTTCTAAACCAGATTGATGGGAGGTGGATGCAGGGGGAACTCGCGCTGATTGCGAGGCTGGGAGGGTGGGACAGGGTTAGCGTTGGATGGGGGAGCAGGGCCTGCGGATGATGTCCGTGGCGTCAGGGCTGTACTGTGTAAGGCAGGTGATGGACGGGTTGGGGTGACCCGCTGTAGAGTTGTGGAGGTTGAGGACATAGGTTGAGGCAGCCTTGCTTAGTGAGGGGAGGCCAGTTTTCTTCAGGGGCTGTCGGTTTATGATGTAGCGGGGGAAGCAGAGGACTCCTCAGAGGGACTTCATGTAAGTGCCCTCAAGTTGGCGAAGAGAGGAGGTTGTGCCCCAGACGGGGATGGGGTAGGTGCTGATGCTCCTGATGATTGCCTTGAAGACGCGGATTTTCGTTGGTTGAGAAAACTTTTTGTTGTTGAAGAACGACCTGAGGGCAGTGAAGGCTCCGCTGACTTTGCCACAGACAGTGTGGATTTGACTATGCCAGTTGAGCTTCTTGTCGAAGATGACTCTGAGGTACTTGGCCTGGTTGTTCCAAGGAATGCCAACCCGAAGGTTCTACACCAGATGGAGCCTGCCGATGCAGGGGTCTCATGTGTAATTGGGAGGCTGAGAGGGTGGGACGGGTTAGCGTGGGATGAGGCAGCAGGGCCTGCGGACGGCGTTCGAGGCGTTGGGGGTGTACTGTGTAAGGCAGCTGATGGATGGGTTGGGGTGACCCGCCGCCGAGTTCTGGAGGTTGAGCCAGCCTTGCTTAGTGTGGGGAGGCCAGTTTCCTTCTGGAGCTGTTTGTTTTCTGATGTAGCAGGGGGAGCAGAGGATCCCTTGGGGGGACTTCATGTAAGTCTCCTCAAGTTGGCAAGGAGAGGAGGCTGTGCCTCAGATGGGGATGGTGTAGGTGCTGATGCTCCTGATGATTGCCTTGAAGATGACTGGTTGAGTAAGATGAGTTTGAAGATCAGGCCCTCATGCCAGACCCTGTCAATGGCTTGTCAGGCATCTGGGAGAAGCATGGACGTGTGTTGGCGATTGTTTCAGTTCTGAGCAATGTATTCGGTCACCCTGAGAAGCTGGTGGCAAGTTCCGAGGCAGTTTTGAAAGTTGTGTTGGGAGTACCTTGTTGGTGGAGATGAACTCGTTGAGATGGGTCAGGATTATGGCCTCAGCGATCTTGTTCAGGGTGCAGAGAAGGCTGATGGGTCTGTAGCCAGCAGCTTTGTTGAGAGGCTAGCCCTGCCTTGAGGATGCAGATGACAGTGGCCTCTTTTCACATGCTGTACGAAAGTATTGAAGGCGCATGGATGCATTGATGATGTTACAGAGGAATACTGCTCAGAGAGTCGAGGGTAGGCCTTATATAGGTTTTCTTGGAAGGGGGAGTCCTCTCCCATTCGCCACATGCTATCCGCTCCAGTAGTACACTCTGCCTCATGGCTAGCGCCCTCTGCTGGGATGAGCCGTCGGGTAATCCAAAGTCTTTCCTCTATCGCCAGACTTCGATGCAAGGCGCTTTTTGTAGGAAAAGGGTGACCAGCAGCCACATAGCTCCCCCCAAAAGATGCCTCGGTGGGACTTCTAAGTCGAAGCGAACTTTCTTCCTGATGAGGCATCCTGACTGTATTGTCCTGGCCAGTGCTGAAGACAGACGACTGTGCTCTGGGTGTTAGTGTTGGGTATCAACTGTGGACCTGATGTTTCCTTGTACTAAGCATCGCCTTATGCTGGTTTCACAGGGTCGATGGAGACCGTCGTTTCTCAATCGCCGAGCTGCAGCTTGAAGTTCTTCTCTGAATGCTGTAAGACTTGTTATGGCTCTTCGGTGTCGTGTTCTTCGAAGAAGTCGGGTGAAGTGAAGACATATAATTCTGGAGTTGTTGGACGAAATCTTCTCGTTTGGTCAGCTCTGGCGGTACGAGTAGGTCGCCTGGGAGACGTAGGGTAGTTCCGAAGATCATTTGAGCTGGCTGTGGTTTTCGTCGTCCATTGATGAGCATAGTCCCAGCAAGACGAGCGGGAAGTACTTTGTCCAGTCTCCATGGGCGTATCTGTTGAGTTAGCTTCTTGTGCTGTGCGCAGAACTTCTGCCAGCCCCTATTCTACCTAACTGATCAAGTCAGTCGCTGTAATAATCTCGTTGTAGTCGGTTCTGTGTTCTGAATAACTCAAGTCATCATTTTCAATAGGTTATGGGCCCAGATATTCGCGTTCAGTTTATTTAGTTTATGCCAAGAAGTTTTTTTTTTCCTTTGGTGTCCGTTCACGTGGAAATTCGTGTGGATTTAGCACGGTCGGCAAATGGCGACACACGTGATGGTGCCAGGTTTAAAGCCCTTCAATGGCGGGAATTTCACACAGTGGGCGTTTCGTGTGAAACTGTAACTGGAACAGAATGAAGTCTTGGTCGCTCTCAGTGAGAGGAAAAGTGATGTTAAACAGGAAGACTACAGACAAAGTTTGTCCCGAAAGTGCGCTTATTCAGACTATCAGGACGCACAAAGGAATGTATCAAATGAATCGATTAAGCTTTGGAATAAAGACGGCCCCAGCTGAGTTTAATCGGGTCATAGCTCAAGTTCTTCAAGGATTATCAAAAGCTGAAGCTTATAATTTGCCGTGGGAAGGACATCGAAGAGTGTTCACAAAATTTACGAGCCTGTCTCAAGCGTCTGTCGGATCATGATCTCCGCGTGAATAAAAGCAAGTGTTCGTTCTTCAAAGAAAGGATTTCCTATCTTGGACATGTCATAGAATACAACCAGATACGGAAATCACAGGACAGGATGAAGGCCATAAAAGGAATGCCCCGACCCATAGATGTTGATGGTGTCCGTCGGTTCCTGGGGTTGCTCACGTATTATTCTCGTTTCATACCAGATTTCTCAACCGTGTCATCGCCGCTCCGACACCTCTTGAAGAACAATCAGAATTTTTATGGACTGCTGATTGTGAAGCTGCTTTCCTTAAGTTGAAAGATGAACTCTGCAGCGATAGAGTCTTGGTACCCTACGACCCTAGTTTACCCGTTGTGTTGACATGTGATGCGAGCCCAGATGGTATTGCAGCTGTCTTGAGCCATCCAGTTGGGGATGATGAAAAGCCTATTGCATACGCGTCTCGCTCATTGTCTGTCTCAGAGACCAACTATAGCCAGCTTGATGGAGAAGCTCTCGCTATAGTCTTTGGGGTAAATCATTTCTTTGATTATATATTTGGCCGTTCCTTCTCTCTTGTCACCGACAATAAGCCGCTCACACATATCTTCCAGCATGATAACAAATTGCCACAGATGACAAGTGCCCGTCTACTGCGCTACGCATCTTTTCTGTCAGGGTTTGATTACAAGGTGAAATTCAAGGCTGGGGAAGAAAATAAGAATGTAGATTGTCTTTCTCGCGCCCCAGTTAATCAGAAGTACGTCTCTTCGGACATAGCAATGGGTGAAGACGTCAACCAAATTTTTGCCGAGCAACTCATGCAAATTTCGAGCGATGTGGTGACTTTTGAGGTTATACAAGAGGAAACCAGCAAGGATCCAGAACTTTCAAGAATTATTGAATCACTCAACAATGAATGCAAGGATTCTGAGTACACCCTTCAGGAAGGTACTTTGTTCCGTCAAGACTGTATAGTAATTCCATACACCCTGCGAAGGCAAATCTTATCAGAACTTCATGAGACACACCTGGGAATTCTTAAAATGAAACAATTGGCCCGCAGGTATGTCTATTGTGTCGGTATAGATAATCAAATAGAACGACTGGTCAAGGGCTGTGAACAATGCGCCCTCACAAAGTCGAATCCCCCCAAAGAAGGCCCTCATCCATGGGATGAACCATCTCAAAACTGGGTGAGAGTGCATATAGATTATGCTGAGCCCTTCCAGGCCCCTTCCTAGTCTGTGTCGATGCGAAGTCGAAGTGGGCCGAGATTGAGCCAATCGAGGACGCTCAAACTTCAGCTTCAACACCTCTGTTAATTTATGAACAAGGTGTTCAATACTCACAGTTCCCCAAACCACCTTGTGTCAGACATCCCTGCCATTTTTCGGAGTGAGGAATTTCGCCAGTGTTCGCCATTTGGTCAATTGGCGAGCCGTTCAGTCTTGAAGTTACCTGGTTGGGGCCCCTGACCGTCCGTCCTTCTGACGGGCTTCTGAGGGCCCCTTACGCTTTTCATGCCGACAAAGGGATTAGTCCTATTTTCAACCCAACTACGCATTTTCCCCTCTTTCCTCCCAAATATTCCGTTGGTTTGACTCCTTCCCTCCCCCTATCCTCCTTCCCACATCTCAACTCAGAACTCAGTAAGGGACATTCATGTTACACTCTCGTTCGCGCTCACAACGTTGTCCTTCCGTTTCTTCGGCGTGTAACTTTCCGTATTCTTATTCGGTTACCCTTTTGTAAACATTACGTGTTAAGTGTTCTATACAGTTCTTCTACCACGCTCACCGAGTTCGCTTTATTTTATCCTCAAACCCCCTCTTGTGCGCCCAACATTTGGTCCTCCGGGCCGGATATCGTTAATCTTCGCGCATACAGGACCGAAGGTTAACGCCACGATGCCCACTACTCGCCTCAACCAACGAAAACCATCGGAAATCAATATCGCTTCTACACAGTCACCAATAGAGGAGACTGTAGAGACTACCATGGAGCTTCGACAACATGAACAGCCCGCTCCAACTAGTGCCTCTTCTCCTCCTTCGACTGTGTCAACTTTGCCCCCGCAGGAAAGAACTGAGCCCCTGTCGCCTCCTTCTGATCCACAAACGGATTTCTCGGACTTCAACAGACTCTATTGGCGGGCCGCCAACAAGATGGAGTTTATTACTGCTTCGTTGAAGGAGCATGAAGCCTGTTCAACCTCCCTCGCATCGGTAAAGCCATTTTTACGCATCACCCTCGATGAGGCTGTTTCCGAAATACGGCAGGCTGACAAAATCGGTGCCCTGGGAGAAGAGGGCAAAAGGCGTAAAATTCGCGAGCTACTGTCTATACATCTGGCCTTGTCAGTGAAATTGGCACCGCTCAACCCAAAGCAAACTGTATCTACAGTCCCGATTACATCCCCTGACGACGTTCCACGCAGTGCAATGGAACAACACAAGTTCCTGATCGATACAGTCCCAATTTTTGATGGAAACATCACTACCTTCACGTTCTTCAAAACAATGTATGACGCGGCGGTACACGCCTTGGATATTCCAGCAGCGAAGAAGCTAAGTGTGCTCAAGGCTTGCCTCCGCCATCCTCGCGCGTTGGTGGATCGTGTAGGTCAAGAAGACGCAGATTACGAAGCAGCGTACCGTTCGCTATGTACTGAGTATGGCAACAAGCGAAGGCTCGCCTACTCCACTCTAAACCAATACCTCAGCATTCCTTCACTACCTGATCGGCATTCGCCTGAGGATGTTTCGTCTCTTCGGTCTGCTGTAATGAACTCGCATCGAGCCTTACACAACCTCGCACTGCCCAATAGGATGGGGTTTGAGCAATTTCATCATGTGTACTGCCGACTTACCCTGCACTAAGGAAAGAGTTCCAGCGGGATTTTTCTTCTGACAACAGCGAAAGTATCCTGAGCTGTCTCACGTGCTCGATTTCCTCCTTGTCACTGAGGAGAAGTTGAGAGCAAGAACCGACGTACTGCCTCCAATTACACCAGCCCGACCACATACACCAGCTCAACCACATTGGACAGCTGCTCGGAAAGTTGGACGCTCTCAGGCAGCTTCCAATCGACCAGGACTACCCACAGCCAACACGTACACAACATTGGAAGAAAAAGACGATCACTTGGGTGAGTTTATTACAAATGAGTGTAGCACATGTCACTGTACTGATTTGCAGAAACAGCCGTTATCCCTCCAGTCCCAAGAATCACCCACTTATCACCCATCCTCCCAACGCAGGTCTGGCCCGAGTCGAAAATCATGGCCTCGAACTCAGCGTGCCCCTTATGAGGTGAGGGGTAGTAAACCCTCTGGTCGCTTCTCATGCGTAATTTGCAGCGCCTACCATCCCATTCGGATGTGTCCCTCCTACTTGGCCCTGTCTGAACTTGAGAGAAGGCAAGTGGTAGAAGAGGCTAGGCTCTGTTACAACTGTCTGGCCCACACTCACACTGCAGACCATTGCACTAGTCGAGGCACATGCTACAGCTGTGGGAGGAGGCATCATAGCACCCTCCACCAACCAGCATCTTCACCCATGATGAGCCACAACACTCATGGTAACCAGGGTGCGGGCTGTTCACCTTCTGGGGGTACCTCTGTCTCTTTCAGAACTAATCTGGCCCAACAGGAGCAGCTGCAGACCACATCTCCGTTTCGTCCTCACTCTCCAGCACCATCCCGGTTTCAGTCGGCAGTTTGTTTCCGCCCTCGGCCCCTCACGCCCAATACTCTTGCTGCCACTACCTCAGAGCTCCATTCACACTCAATACAACCTCACTCAGGTGGGTTTGGCTCAGTGGGGAAAGGAAGGCAGGAGGCTAGGGCAGAGGCTGAGGCCTGAGGAAGATCCCACACTGAAATTGCTTGGGTTATGTTGGGACCAAAAGGAAGACTCCTTCTTCTATAGGGTTCAGCTGCCACAACTAGTGTCCACCAAACGTGAACTTATATCACAGGTTGCTCGGCTGTATGACCCATTAGGTTGGCTGACTCCTGTAACGCTGTTCTCCCGCCTAATTGCTCGTCCTATCACACAAGGGCAATACAATTGGGATGATCCTCTCCCCATGTCCATCAAAAGCAGCTGGGCTAACTTTGCCCAAACCCTGTCAGCTGTATCTCAACTACAGATTCCCCGCCACCTACCTGTCTCCTCTCAAAGCTCGTACATGGTAGGTTTTGCAGATGCCTCTGAAAAAGCCTACGCTGCAGTTGTTTACCTCATTACCTTGAACGGGACAGGTGCCCTCCTCAACATTGGTCTCTGCTAAGGCCAAGCTGGCTCCAATGGGCAGCAAGACCACTACTATTCCTCGTTTGGAGCTCTGTGGCTGCATGATGCTAGCCCAGCTCATTCATACCCTCCAACCACTGTTTCCCAACGTCCAAGCTTCTCATACTCTTGCCTTTACAGACAGCCAAATAGCGCTGGCCTGGTTGACAGCGGATCCTGCACCAGTTTGGAAGACGTTTGTAGGCAACAGAGTAGCCAAGACCATTAAGTTGATACCCGCTGCACAGTGGTTCCATGTTCGCTCAGAACTCAACCCAGCTGACTGTGCCTCTCGCGGTCTTTCTCCGCTGGAGCTTATCACTCATACTCTCTGGCTACAAGGACCTTAGTGGTTGAAGGATGACCCAGCTCAATGGCCACTCTATCGAGTACGAGCTCGCCTTCAGAGCGCTGAGGTTATGAGTGAGGCTCGCCCTTCACAAGTAACACTCCTCACCCACTCATTTCCAGGAAGGGATGCCCTCAGTCAGCTAGAAACCCGTGTCTCGTCTTTCAGTGGATTGCGTCGCATCACAGCTTGGTTGTTGCGCTACCTCCGTCCTTCAAGCTGCCAGCCACCTCCCGCCCACTCATCTTCGACTCATTTACGCACCCATATCCCAAACCACTCCCCTCGCCCACTTACAGCCCGAGAGCTAACTGATGCAGACACAGTTCTCATTAAACACGCTCAAAGAGAGGGTTTGGATGCACTCTGGAAGGAGGTGTCCTCTGGCACTTCCCACTCGCACCTTGCACGATCACTGGGTGCATTCCTCGATGATGAGGGTGTTCTTCGGGTAGGTGGGCGGTTGGCTCGGTCCACCGAGGAGTACTCAATGCGCCATCCGGCCCTCCTCCCTAGTAACCACCCCCTTACCCGCCTTGTCATCAGAGAGGCACACGAGGCGAACTTGCATGCAGGCCCCCTAGCAACCCTCGCCTTCCCTACGCCACCGCTTCTGGGTAGTTGATGGTAAGTGAGTCGCACGCCGTCAGTTGGCCCTATGCAATCGGTGTTTTACCATGCAACCTCGCCCCTTTGAGCCTCCACTAGGTCACCTCCCTACAGCCCGCACAGCTCCCAATCCTCCACTTCATACTCTGTATGTTGATTATGCTGGTCCTTTCATGCTCACCACACGTTGTGGTCCAGTAACTCGCTCCAAAACTTCCCCTAGACCTCCTGGACATAAATACTACCTTGTAACGTTTGTGTGTTTCTGTACCAAGGCAGTTCACCTTGAGTTCGCCTCATCCCTTTCAACTCCAGCCTTCATAACTGCTTATCGGCGGTTCTGTGACCGCCGAGGTAACCCCACCCACATTTACTCAGACAACGGGACAAACTTTGCTGGAGCAGCGGCAGAGTTGAGGGCGCTCAAAGCCATGCTACAGGGGGGAGTACATCGCACTGCAATGGTCAGAGAGGCTAGTTCCCGCGGGACCACATGGCATTGCATTCCACCTGCTGCTCCACACTTTGGAGGTCTGTGGGAGGCAGCCATCAAGTCCTCCAAACGTCTCCTTCGCCAAGGTTTGCGAGGACAACGCCTCACCCTTGAAGGATTCATTTCCCTGCTCACTCGGGTGGAGGCTATCCTTAATTCACGTCCATTAACTGCCATATCTACTTCCCCCCCCCTCCTGTATTTCCTCACCCCTGGACACTTCCTTATCCTCCACCCCCCTCTAGCACCAGCCAACCCTCGGAGGCCCCCTCAGCTTGCTCTTCCAGCTCCCCCTCTCCCGAACCCTGCACCTTCTAGCGGTGACAGCCCTCCACCACCTCCCCTCCCACGAGTGCAACCTCCAGCTCAGAACATTGACCCTCCCTGCCTGAGCTTCTTACCTCCACTCTCGTCTGATCCCACACTCGACCAATCTGGAACACTTGGTTCCCGGTATCGTCAAGTCATCCAACTGGCTCATGCTTTCTGGATGCGTTGGCAGTCGGAGTACTTAACCTCTCTTCAGGTTCGCTCAAGGTGGAACCGTGAGCAGGGTCCCCAGCCTCATGAGGGACAGGTGGTGGTTCTCATGGACAATAATCTGCCTCCCACAGAGTGGCGGCTTGGGAGGATTGAGCATCTTTCGCAAGATGGCTCTGGCTTCTCTCGAGTAGCCACTGTCCGTACCCAACTAGGTCCCCTTAGTGGGCCCCCCCGGAAGCTCTGCCCGCTGCCCACTCAGTAACCCTCCCTCTTTGGTTTCCAACGTGGGGGGAGACTGTTCGCCATTTGGTCAATTGGCGAGCCGTTCAGTCTTGAAGTTACCTGGTTGGGGCCCCTGACCGTCCTTCTGAGGGGCTTCTGAGGGCCCCTTACGCTTTTCATGCCGACAAAGGGATTAGTCCTATTTTCAACCCAACTACGCATTTTCCCCTCTTTCCTCCCAAATATTCCGTTGGTTTGACTCCTTCCCACATCTCAACTCTGGAACTCAGTAAGGGACATTCATGTTACACTCTCGTTCGCGCTCACAACGTTGTCCTTCCGTTTCTTCGGCGTGTAACTTTCCGTATTCTTATTCGGTTACCCTTTTGTAAACATTACGTGTTAAGTGTTCTATACAGTCTTCTACCACGCTCACCGAGTTCGCTTTTATTTTATCCTCAAACCCCCCTCTTGTGCGCCCAACAGCCAGTATTGTCGCTCTAGTGGCATTCTTCAGAAGTACATTGCACCTGGGCATCCAGCAACGAATGGCCTGGCTGAACGGAATGTCCAGTCAGTCAAAAACAAGCTGAAGGCCGCCGCAGACGAAGATACACCTATGGAGGAAAAGATCCGGAAAATTCTGTTCCGTTACAGAGCAACCCCGCTTGCCTGTGGCAAATCGCCCGCGGAACTCTATCTTGGTCGCAGTTTCCGCACCTGTATGGACGCATTCTTCCCTCTCAAGCCCCAACTCGCTCCGGTGGCTCATAGAGGGACTGCAAAACGTTTTTTTCAAGTGGGGGAGAGAGCTCAA
Source organism: Pachypeltis micranthus (assembly GCA_020466155.1). Classification (NCBI taxonomy): domain Eukaryota; kingdom Metazoa; phylum Arthropoda; class Insecta; order Hemiptera; family Miridae; genus Pachypeltis; species Pachypeltis micranthus. The sequence goes on along the minus strand of CM035778.1, from coordinate 419,153 downwards.
GTTTGCACGTTCAACGGCAACCGACCAGCTTGGGATTTCGGCGAGGTTTTGAGGAGATTCGGACGGTGCCATTATCTGATTCAGTTGGACGGCGGTAGGAGGCTGAAGCACCACATCAATCAGCTTCGAGGTACTCTCATAGGGGCTTGGAAGTATGTTACCTTCGGGCCGACTCAGTCGTTCAACGTTCCTGGGGTTCCACAGCATCATGGGTTCGAATGCCTCAACGCCAAAGCCCATCTGGTCATTCTGGCTCTGGTTCTTCGACCCGCTCTCCAAATTCAACGCCGCCAGGTGCAACTCCTCCACCCAGACTTAGCCCTTCAACGCCTCACTGTCCTATCCTTAGGCCTGTTAGAACGAAGAGACTCCCTGCAAGGTTTCGAGACCCAAATGTGATTCTCAACCCATGAGTTCTAGTAATTGCTGTAAGGGGAGTTAGCTTGTGCCTAGGTACGGACTGTTGGGTTATGAGCCTTTATATAATTCAAGTATTTAAATTATATGATAGATTGTCCCTATCTTGCTGACACCAGCAGCCAGAGGGTATATAACGAGGCAGCGAGGCCGAGCCTTCCAGTTCTGTTGTAATCGTCTTGCTGTTCGTTTGTCCGCGCGCGTCGTCCCTACAAATCCGTTATTATCTTTCAACCAAGTGTAACTTCCTGTGTAATTGTTGTGAACAAAAATAAATTCCTTTTTAAAAAAGCATTTCCCGTCTACGGTGAAATAACTTTTATGCATGTAAAATAGTTTTTAAGCCCTTCCTTGGATTCGCGGGATTTTCCAGTTGGTGGGGGAGACTGTTGGGTATTCGATCCATGCTGTTGTTACGAGGGGGGTTTGGAGACGTTTTGGGGAATCCGCTGACTCAGCCAAAAATTACGGCAATCGCGCCGGAGCTCGATCCACAATCCTCGACTTACGTTCGAGAATTATGAATCGAGTGTCTTGACCACTAGACCACGATCAACCGCGCGCCTTTAAAGGGAGTCAGGCGGTACATCTCTCCCCCCCCCCTCACCGTTAGCCGCTGCTCCTGGAGCGAACGACTTTTAATGAACGGATTTTTGAGAGTTGAGCGAATCCCCGGAAAATCCGATCAAAGATTCGGGGAACGAGAGGGCGACAAGGAAAGGGCGCTTACTTTTTCATTCACATTGTAGTAGGCGCGTCACCATTTTTCTCTCCGCTGGAACTTTCACAGCATCAGCGAATCTCGGACCCGAGAACTCGTCTCATTATTTTCTCTCTTAATTTTTTTAAAATTTTTTCTCTCAGGCTCTCTTCTTTTTCTTGGAATGAAGGAGCGTGGTGGACTTGTTCGCATATCGCTGCCACCAATGTTACGAGGGGGGTTTGGAGACGTTTTTGGGGAGCCGCTGACTCAGGCAAAAATTACGGCAATCGCGCCGGAGATTCGATCCACAATCCTCAACTTACCCCGAAAATTATGAATCGACTGTCTTTCCACTAGACCACGATCAACCGGGTGCCTTTAAAGGGAGTCAGGCGGTACATCTCCCCCCTCACCGTTGGAGACGTTTTGGGGAATCAGTACCTGATTGCAACCTGTTCACGCTTCTATCTCAAAGATGTAGTCTCAATCAGTTCCCATCCCCTTGTATTTAATATATAATAATAAGGCAAGTGGCGGAAATATGTCCGATGCTGATATTATCGCGCAACTTCTATCGGCGCTGCCTGATTCTTTTCAAGTCGTCACAACCGCAATTGATATCGCCTTTAATCAAGATCAATCGGCAGTAACCCTTGAGTATGTAAAAAATCGTTTGTATTTGGAGGAAAATCGGCAAAAGTTAGTCGCAGGAAGGGAAAATGGCGGATCGCAACAGGTGGCTTTTTCGTCGTTTCGTGGCAATCGTGCCGGTTGGCGAGGGACGAGAGGGAATAGAAGATGAAGAGGAAAAACAGCACGTTCACATTGGCCCAATCACAGCTGTGCGCGCGACATGAGCGTCTCACGGGCTTGCCCTTCTAAGATTACTTGCAATGACATCCGGAAGATGGCCTTTGCTTGTTAATTGTTAATAGCTCCGTATTCGCGGAGGCTAACCTGCTCTTTCAAAACCACCCAGAAGTAGTAGCTTTGAAAACGCGCCCGTGTCCGTTTCGGCCCTGTCCAACATCTCCGAATTTTGTTAAATTTAAATTGAGTTCGTGGTCGCCCTTGTGTCAGTATAGAACTGCAATAAGTCCTTTCATTCTTTTCTCTCTCCTTTCCCTTCCTTCCTTCCTGGGTAGGGATGAAGAAACTCCCTACCATGTTCTGGCCCAGTGCCGGAGACTTGAGAGGGAGCGATTTTTGGTCTTTGGCACCACTTCTCCCAGGATGGATACCAACGAGGACTCCTTCAGGAACTACCTGGCTTTCCATAGGAAGCTAGGCATAGACCTGTAAGATACTAGGACTGGCACAATAGGTCATATGGCCGCGGTGCACACCCCATGGGGAGTACAGTCAGAAGATTATATATATTCCCTTCCTTCCCTAATTTCTTTTTCGTAGTTCGACGCTCGCCCAGTCTCTGCGCTCGAGTGGTAAGTTAAGTTTTTTTTACTTTCCTTGCTCTACGAAGTAGAAAGGAAAGTTATGTAATCGGCTGAAAAAAAAATTTTGAGCTTTCTTCAGATCTTTACGTTTCAGACCCTCCTGAGCCCGAAAAACACTATTTGGGAAAATGGTCTGTGTGTCTGTGAACGATTTTTAGAGAAAACCACCGTACCAAATCAGCTCAAACTTCATATCTCGCCGGTGGGTTACCATGGGACGCAAAAGTAAGGGTGTGGGAAAAATCCATCGAAAGTTAACTATAGTTATTGTTATAGGATGGTTTTATCGGGTTGTCTCTCAATAAATAATGGTCGTCCTTCCAACCAATATATTCGTCCGTTCCTAGTATCGTATAGCCCACAGGTACAGAGATAGAAAGAGGAGCGAAGTAGTGCCGTTGGAGTCCGGAAGAAAAATAGGCCGAGTGCCTCGTTGCGCACCGCGGTCCCGATTTTCTTAACCTCCCGGTCGCAGCAATGCGGTCCTTCCCTCTCCCAGTTCATCAGCAGCTATCTTCCTCTTCAGATTTAATCGGAGCTGCTTCAGGTGGCTCTGCCCGATGAAAGAAGCTCCGGAGTTCCAAGTCACAGCTCATTTCAATCGTGCCCGTAACATCACTCCCCCTTGTGAGAAGATCATTTCCTCATGATCAGGTGGCAGTGGGGGTGGTTAGGCGTTTTCCCAAGATAGGTCCTCTTCTTCTCTTGAGCAGATAGTGAGGAGGCGCGACGGGCGGTGGCGCAAGCAGGTGGGAAGGTACGCTTGTGATTGCTGCGCACGGAGCGGTTACTTGGTGACTGGAGTGTGGTGGAGCGCGAAGCACTGGGTGCGAGCGGCGCAGGGCCTGGTTAGGCGTTCGGCGGAGGGCCTGGTTAGGCGTTCGGCGGAGGGCCTGGTTAGGCGTTCGGCGGAGGGCCTGGTTAGGCGGCAGCAATCCGACATCTGTTGAGGAAGCCCCGTAGTGATGGGCCTAGGCAGCTGAGGTGAAGATGGGCGCCCGTGGAAAAATGTAGGCCATGGAGCACCGAGCCTGGGTTGTGGGCCGGTTGGCAGGAGGCTGGCGACCATGGGAAGCGTAGGTGTTGGCGCTTGGTGCTGGAGAGGAGTGGGAGAAGGTGCGAAGGAGGTCGTAATCGTATCGGTTGAAGGCGCGGCGGCGGGCACGGACGAGCGGTAGCGGACAAACGGTAGCGGACGAGCGGTAGTGGACAAACGGTAGCGGACGAGCGGTAGCGGACAAACGGTAGCGGACGAGCGGTAGCGGACAAACGGTAGCGGACGGGCGGTAACGGACGGTTCAAAACGGACGCGCCCCAAGGTACCCTCCTACTAATTTATACAAATTGTGATGTTTACAGTATTGAGTGGTTGATGACTACAGAGAGAGTTGATACAGAGAGAAAGTGACAGAAGAGTAGTACCGACAAGATATTGCGGGGATAAGTAGAGTACAGCGAAGACTAAACTGAAGTCTAAGAACAAGAGTAAAGTGGAAAGTGCAGATAGACGAAGGCCTACCGAAGACGACGAGCCGAAACTGGTCTTGATGGCATGCAAACAACAAATTCGTTACCTGGCCTGTTCCACAAGTACTCCTGTTGCCTTCATACTCTAATTTCCTTATGGTACTACCTCTTAGCTCCAAACCCAAGCTGAATGGCTTTCCTGGAGCCAATTGTCCACAGTTATCTCCCTGTAAACGCACTTAGCATTAGACATCAACCCAAAATTGCACGAAGCATTTGTTATACAAAATTTGACAAATTAGATACATATAGAATACAACCCCTTATGTCTAACATGCAGCATGCAGTCACAAAAGAGACATAACTACTGCCTTCCCTCCCCCCAATAAAACTTTCGCCCTCGAAAGTTAATTTACCCAGCAGGAGAAGGAAGAAGAGGCGGTCGTTGTACTGCTGGATGTGTCGCTTTCTGAAACAGAACATGTACACATCCAAAAAAGAGTGACGGGCGTAGGGCTGTACAACGAGACATAATTGCGGAATAAAAAGTTAGGAATGAAAAAAAAGCAGGTACCCATCCCTTTTTGGTGGGGTTTAGTGACGGGTGGAGCATCACGAGAGAAGCGTCATTCCTGTAGTATCGCTGCCGTAGGAAACACAGGAATGAAAGAAGGTGTACATTTTAGCTTGGCTTACCTGTTGGGCGGTGGCGAGTTATATGTGTTTCATAAAACCATCACACCGTTACCTGTCCTGGTGCAGCAAGTATAATATTTTAATAATAATTTTTGCGCAGCCTGTAACATAGTCAGTATTAGTGACCAAGAACAATAGACAGGTAAAAAAAAGCAAAAACAGGGTAAGCTTATGAACATGCTCCCGTTCGTTGATGCCGATGCCAGGGTTCGACCTGGTCTGGTGGCTAGCGCGTGTAACCCCTTTGCGCTTGTTCCCTCTTGTTTTGTGTTTTGATAGAGGGATGGAGGGACCGTCAGATACTCGAGTTTGGCCATCAGTGACTACCAGTAGAGATGGGAAGTGGGCGGGATCATCGCCCGTGCGTCATGCTGCCCAGCTTTCAGGGTTCCACCCCTGCCAAGCTGGGGGCACGGAGGCTGGAAAGGAGAATGGAATGCGGAACGACTCAATAGCGCATGCCAGTGAATGGCGGTGGAGAGTCGTCCGCTTTAGGATAAGCGTGCGAGACGGGGAGGGCCATTGTCCCGGCCTGCACGAAGGAGCAGTAGACACTAATGCTTAGCGCCACGTTCCCAGCTGAGATTCAGAGGGCCATCACCCTATTGTTTCAAGGATAGAGCGTTGGTAAAACTTCTCTGAATGTAATTCGCGAATAAAACTCTCTGTCCCAATCTTATTCGGAAGACACCGTACGTTCTCCCTTATCGCATGGTGCGACTCCGCGCCCGAATGCCAGTTGCACCACTCTATGAGGAAGTAATGGAGCGTAAGGGAAGTGGGTGGTGCGACGGGAGTGACCTGATGTCTCCGCCTTGTGGGCTGGTCAGGGGCGGGGGGAGGGATTGTACGGCGCTGGAGCAGGCAATTGGGGTAGTCACTGAAGGCAGATTGAGTGGGGTGGAGTGACGCTCCGATTCCCCATGGAAGGTGCGTAATCATCATTCGGTCCTGGGGGAAGTACTTGCTGTAGCAGTAGGGGGCGAAGAGCTGGAGGACCTCACAGTCGTGAGAGTGAGCAGTGCGTACCACGGCAGCACATAAGTTTGGGAGCTCTACGTCCGACAATTGCAGATCTCCCAAGTTTGCGTGTCGGTGCAAGTGTATCGTCGTTTCACCCGCTTTGAAAGCCAGTAGTGTGGTGGTGGGGTCGTTACCGTGCACCGATCTGGCATAGTGCAAGTTGGGGGTATCCCTAGCCTGGAAAAATTGGGTGTGGTTCTCATCAGCTAGGGGCCCTTTTCGGCGAGCTGGCATCCGGACCATAGAATTAGGTGGGATTGCCAAGTGAGTGCTGGTTACCAATAGGCCCTGGCACGTCTATGCTCTCGCTGCTTCGGGGCACTGTTGCCGGAAGAGCTGGAGCGGAAGTCCGAACACGAGTCTAACAGACCTGTCAGATCTGCGCTGAACGCTCGCAGTTCGGTTTGCGGGATCAGTTGCGCGACGTCTTCTGCCGCCAGGTGAACCTGGGAGTTGAGAGCTTTTCTCAAACTGGCTCTCACATCCGCAACTGTTCCCGTGTATGCTATTCCCTTACACGGAGCTCGAACGCCAACTCATCCTTACGGAGGTGATTGACGCTCATCCTCGACCTGAAAGTGCCGTTGCGGGACATTACGATAAACGGGTGACACCAAAATTGAGGACCAACGTATCGAGACAGAATTTGCCGCTCCTCAAGTGATGAACTGGTGACACGTTAATCGTGGCGACGACGGGAAGCGATTTCGTTTGGAGAGGAAAGGAAGAGTCGGCACCTTCTTCCTCAAAACGAAATATGGAAAGATCAGGAAATTTAGAGGAACGGTGGGTGGGCTACGGTCGGAAACGGATGTGGTTGGAAGGAAAGGCGAAGGAGGGAGACATGTGGACACACGGCGGTTCTCGGAAGGAAGACGCTTCGAATCCAAATATTTTTAAAAGGGGCCGAAATGATTCCGACGTTACGGAGAAGTAATCATTTCAGCCGGGCAATGGTTTCGAAATTGCGATTTGAGAGCTTGCCGGCGCACGTAGAATCAACAGGTAGTGAATTCGATTACCAAAAAAATATTTTTCTTTATAAGCGGTGAAAATACGGAATTCACTTGTTGTTTGAGTATGCTCTGGGCCTGCCGTTTGACGTTGGCTATAACCCCGCACAGCTTACCAGCTTGAGAAAATAACGTGTGATGGGTGTTAGTTACGGTGAATTGTGAGTTGAACACCGGATACAACTACAAATGGGCGACAGGAGAGTTTAAGGGTTTATTAACAATATGGTTGGGAAAACACAAATGGAAAAAATCTGATACTTGTTTAAGTCCAACTCGGAATCACGAGTTGGGGAGAGCTGAGAGAGCGCGCAAAATCGTTCCGGTGTCTTCCCTGTTGGATGGTCGGGATGCGCTGTTCAACACGTCCGAATGGTGGTGAGAATCCGAACGAGAGGAGATGAGCAGCATATAAGATGCCGTGAACGATGCCCAAACAAAATAGTTAAAGTCAGTTCGGTGACGAAAAGAAAAAAAGCACACACGAGGTCGCAAAAAAGGTGATGGTAGATGCTGATGATATAACGTTAGATAGAGAATATAATAATAATAATAAACGGAAGAGGTTACAACCTCGTTCCCTCCAGTGGTGGGAGGTAATCGCTGCTGGGAACAGCGCTGTTGTTCAGGTTTTGAAACAATAGCGTGCTGGAATTTTTGCTGCTCTGTTGGCATAACTGCTGATAACCGATAATGGAACGTAAACAATAAATAGCGGTATCGGGAAAGTGTGGTGTGGTGTATGTGAAATCGGAGTTGGCGATTTGAGTTCCTAACATACTCCCCCCAATCGCCAACGTAGAACTGAAGGCTGGGCATAGTTCAAGGTGGGCCTAGATGCAGTGGCACCAATTTGACTGTGCTGCGTTTGTATGTTCCATGGGCAGTCTTGAGGGTGAACACCCTGACCACATTGTCATCCCCAGGGTGCAACTCAAGGATCCGAGCCATCAACCAACGTGTAGCAGGAGTAGATGGGTCCGTGATAAGGACAAGGTCACCAACACAGAGGTTCTGGGTAGTCTTGGTCCACTTCACACGCTCCTGCAAGGCTCGTACATACTCTTCCATCCATCGACGCCAAAAGAATTGGACTCTCTCTCTAATTAACTCCCAGCGACTTAGGCGATTGTTTGGTACATGCTGAAGGTCGATTTCTGGTGTTGCATTTATTGGATGGCCAAGAATAAAATGACCGGGAGTTAGAGTCTCCAGGTCCTCTGGTGAGTCTGATAGGGGTTGCAGTGGTCTGGAATTTAAGACACGTTCCACCTTGGCAAAGATTGTTGAAAGCTCCCAGCAGCTAAATGGTTGATTTCCCACAGTTTTGAATATCAAGGACTTGGCAGACTTGATCTCGGCTTCCCAGCTACCCCCAAAATGAGGTGAGTGTGGTGGGTTAAACTTCCACTGCACCATTAAGTGAGAAGTACTGTCAATTATAGTTGACTTAGTTTGATCAGCGTGGAACCATTAGAAGACCTCCTTCAAATAACGAGCTGCTCCAACAAAATTAGTCCCGCAGTCAGAGTACATGACAGCAGGAAGTCCTCTTCTTGATATGAATCGGTCGAATGTGTCTAAAAATGCCTCAACTGATAGACCGAGTGACAGTTCCAAGTGTACCGCTCTACTAGTCATGCAAATGTATAGGCACAGGTAAGATTTGCGGACACAAGAGTTCCTCCGTAAGGACTCACGACACAGGAAAGGCCCAGCAAAATCCACTCCTGTGTGAAGAAATGGACGCACAGCCTTGAATCGTGATACTGGTAGGTTCCCCATCAGCGGAGACATCACGTGTTTTGAAAATCTCACACAGGTCACGCATTTACGTTTAATTGCCTTAACAAGGCTTCTTGCTGCTGGCACCCAATACTCCTGTCTAATGATGGCCAGCAATGCAGTGGGACCCACATGATGATTGTTGAGATGATAATGGTCCACAACTAAGTTAGTAAGGTGGGATCTGGCAGGCAGAAGGATTGGATGGCGCTGTGTATCAGGCAACGGAGCATTATGCAAGCGCCCTCCTACCCTCAGAAGACCATCGCCATTGATGAACACTGCCAAGCGACGAAGCTCCAAGGATAGTTTATTTGGATCGGAGGTTGAAAATGGTTCTGGATAGTAATGAGGCTGAACTAGCTGGATGGAATGAAGCATGGCCCGGTGAATTTCGTTCGATGACAAAGGGCCAGTTAGTTGTGCACATCTGTGTTGTCCTGTTGAACGACAGTTGATAATAAATCGCTTGATGTATGCTATGATACGGTTCAACCTTTTAAGAGATGAGTAGCGCTTGATTAAAGTGAGAAATTCAGAGTCTATCTTGGCAGTAATGAGCGAAAAAACGGTTTGTCTCAATTCAGGAACATGTACCCCTGCAGTATCGAATGAGACTGGCCAGGTCTCCATTGACTCATGACACCAAACGGGCCCTGTCCACCAAAGCACACTAGATTGCAGTGACGCTGGAGCCAAACCTCTAGAGCCAACATCTGCCGGATTGTCAGTACCCCTAATGTGGCGCCACCAATTCAATTCAGTCAGGTTCAACACCTGCTGCACCCTGTTTGCCACAAAGGTTTGAAGAAGATAAACTGGAGTCTTCAGCCAGGCAAGCACAATGGTTGAATATGTAAAACAGACGACTTCCGTTATGTTAAGTGTTTGGCATAAACGGTCCAGGGATTTGATAAGTCTTGCCAGGAGTAGTGCGCCACACAGCTCCAACCGTGGGATGGTGAGGGATTTTAATGGAGCCAGTTTGGTTTTAGCCTTAAGTAAGGTCAATGGCGCACCTTGATTGGCCTGTATGAATGCTCTTAGGTACACTGCCCCACAATAACCCTTCTCTGAGGCATCTGAAAAACATAGCAGTTGGTATGTAACCGAGGGTTGTGGGAGTTGTCGGGGAATTACAATGGAAGATAGTGTCGGGAGAGCAGACTCGAACTGATTCCATGCAGCATGTAGTGAGGTCGGTATTTCTTCATCCCAACCAATTTTTAGCTTCCAAAGTTCTTGAAGGATGCATTTAGCTTGGAAGATCACCGGTGCCAAATATCCCAAAGGGTCAAATAAACGTGCTATTGCTGAGGAGATGCCACGTTTGGTACTAGCTACTTTCTGCGCGTTCACATGATAGGAAAAGGTGTCTTCAGAGGGATTCCACTGCATACCCAAGATTTTTGTGGTACAGGGCTCCTCTGCATGAATCTCCACAGGATTTTGATCTGAGGCTGATGTGCCCAATAATGGGCGAAAGTTTGTGTGCCACTTATCGAGCTCGAATCCACCCTTTGATAAAAGTTGAATCAACTGATTCTTCAACTCATGCAACCCTTCAATAGTGTCCGCTCCATGGGCAATGTCATCCACATATGTGTGATGTAACAGTGCTACGGATGCCAAAGGGAAAACTTTGCCCTCGTCTTGAGCCAACTGATGAAGGACTCGCTGGGCTAGGTATGGTGAACTACGAAGACCATAGGTAACTGTATCCAGGCTGTAATATCGCACAGATTCAGATGGGCAGCTTCTCCAGGCAATTTTCTGGTAGCATCGGTCCTCAGGTCTGATCATTATTTGTCGAAACATTTTGACAATGTCACATGTCAAAACATACCTGTGTGTGCGGAAGTGAAGTACTATGTCACATATGTCCGCCTGCAACTTGGGTCCCCCAAGGAGGTGGTCATTGAGGGAACCAGCAGGCGTTCGAAAGCTGGCATCAAAAACCACACGAAGCTTCCGAGATCCATCGGTACATGTCTTGAACACAGGATGGTGTGGTATGAGGTACTTTGGTTCATCGGTAGATAATGTCATATGCCCTAGCTCCAGATAGTCCCTCATGAATTTGAGATACTCTAGCCTGAGGTTTTCATCCTTGGAGAACTTCCTCTCTAGAGATTGCAACCGGCCAATCACCTTGTGGGATTCGAAAGGTAGTTTTGAAATACTGGCCTTAAAGGGTAATGCAACAATATAGCGTCCCTCAGCAGTTCGTTGGTGGGTTCGCACAAAATGCTTCTCACAGTCCTCATCCTCTATCGACTGATGTGAGCGAACAGGCGAAGGCTCCTCTACCTCCCAGAAACGCTCAATTAGTGAGGATATGTCGGCCCGAGTAAACAGTGACACTGGATTAGAAGTGTTCGGGTCACAACTATACCGGCCAAGGACTGTGAAACCAAAGACAGTGCTCATCAACCGTGGTCCTTGATCATGGATGGTGATGGGTGTCCCTGTGATAATGTCTGGGTAGAGATCCGCCCCTATTAGGAAAGAGATAGGCCCAGGAGTGGTAAAACTTGGGTTACTCAAAGCATAGGATGTGTAGTCTGACCAAATGTCTGAATCCAACAATGCCTGAGGTAATGGTGGTGTGATAGATGGGACAACAACTGCTTCAGTTTTTAGTGGAGTTGGTAGAGATGGCGTACTAAATTCTATTGAAAGCTTCCCTTTTATGTTTTTGAGAGGCGCATTGTTGACCCCCGATATGTGGTGATGAAACGGTCGCATGCTCAAACCCAACTGCCTGGCACACTGCTCGTTGATGAAGGTGAACATACTTCCTGGGTCAAGAACACCCCTGAAGCTGTGAAATGTGCCATCTAAGCTCTTGATGCTGGCTGTCACAGTGCCCAATAGGACAGTGTTTTGTTGTAGTGAGGTGCTGGCCCCAGAGAATGAGGGACTGGAGTTGGATGGTGGTCCTTCTTCTGAGGAACTGGTAGGATTAGGCTGGGGAAAGTGAAGATCAGAGTGGTGACGGCCATTGCACTCCCGACATGAAAATTTAGAAGTGCATTCCTTGGTGCGGTGAAAGGGATGCAAGCAATTTCGGCAGCCTTGAAAGTGCCTCAGCATTTCCAGTCGTTGTTGAGGTAGAGCCGATTTGAATTTGTCGCATGACAAGATAATGTGGCCCTGTTTACAAATGAAGCAGATGACCTCGGTAGATTTGGTTGCCTTAGGTTTACCACTACTGTCAGGTTTTGAAGAGTGTGCAAATAGAGATGGCTGGGGTCTGCTTCTATTCTGGAAGCCAAATCTATTGGGGCCCTTGACAGTTTTAACAGGGAATTTGGTTTCAGTCTTGCATGTTGACACAGAACTGCCAGTGGGCTGGGAGGCAAACGTTTGGGTGATTCTCTCCACCACTTGTGATAAATACGACTGCAAGGATTCGTAAGTGGGTTTTCCTGGAGCAGGCTTGAACGATAGCATTCTCTCGAGGTAAGTACAAGCAATTTTACGCTTATCGTCATAGAGTTTGATAAGAGCGCTCCATGCTTGCTCGAAGTTTTCTTCAACGATGGGGATGTGCTTGATGGCGTCATATGCAGGACCTTGTAAGTAACTTACAAGGTAATGTAACTTTTCCACTGACGATAGGGAAGTCTCATTCTTTATTAAAGAAGTATACAGCTGCTTGAATGATGGCCACTGGGCAATTTCGCCACAGAAGGTTTTGATTGGTATTTTTGGTAGGATAGTTCGTGGACGGTGGGTGTTGGACATCTGGGATACCTCAAAGGGAAGTGAGGAAGGGTGAGTGGGTACTGAATGAATTGTTGAGGACAAGTGAACATCATATCCCTTGCTTTCATAATAGTAAGCAAGAGTATCATCCTGTAACTTAGCGTCCTCTGTAGTAGGAAAGGCTGGGTCACCATCACGGGATAAGGAATATTCTATTGCATTGGACCACTCAGCATAAAATTTCTCCAAGTGGCTGTCTAAGCAACTTGCCATACCTTTAAATGTCATGCGGTCTGGCTCACTGGTAAGGGCAGCAAGGCCCTTATTCCTTATCATTTTGATTTGCATGGCAGAAATTTCAAGAGCTTTCCTAAGTTTCATTAACCCTCTAAGTGTCACATTACCAGCATCAGCAGATATGCCAACCCTATCGCCAGCCATTTCTTGTTTTTTCATAATAACTTAATAAGTAGAAAAATATACTATAATATGAAGTAACAACAATAAATAAATAATAACTTAATGAATGGTAGGATAAAATAGACTATAATATGAGATAACAACAATAAATGAAAAATGAATCGAAACAATTTGAAGTAGACCGAATTATGTTAATAGGTGATATCACAGTTGGTCGCCCTTAAATGGTAAAATGACTAGCCTTGTATCCGGCCCGGAGGACCAAAATATGTTTGAGTATGCTCTGGGCCTGCCGTTTGACGTTGGCTATAACCCCGCACAGCTTACCAGCTTGAGAAAATAACGTGTGATGGGTGTTAGTTACGGTGAATTGTGAGTTGAACACCGGATACAACTACAAATGGGCGACAGGAGAGTTTAAGGGGTTTATTAACAATATGGTTGGGAAAACACAAATGGAAAAAAATCTGATACTTGTTTAAGTCCAACTCGGAATCACGAGTTGGGGAGAGAGCTGAGAGAGCGCGCAAAATCGTTCCGGTGTCTTCCCTGTTGGATGGTCGGGATGCGCTGTTCAACACGTCCGAATGGTGGTGAGAATCCGAACGAGAGGAGATGAGCAGCGTATAAGATGCCGTGAACGATGCCAAAACAAAATAGTTAAAGTCAGTTCGGTGACGAAAAGAAAAAAGGCACACGAGGTCGCAAAAAAGGTGATGGTAGATGCTGATGATATAACGTTAGATAGAGAATATAATAATAATAATAAACGGAAGAGGTTACAACCTCGTTCCCTCCAGTGGTGGGAGGTAATCGCTGCTGGGAACAGCGCTGTTGTTCAGGTTTTGAAACAATAGCGTGCTGGAATTTTTGCTGCTCTGTTGGCATAACTGCTGATAACCGATAATGGAACGTAAACAATAAATAGCGGTATCGGGAAAGTGTGGTGTGGTGGATGTGAAATCGGAGTTGGCGATTTGAGTTCCTAACACTTGTCCTTCCCCAGTTTAACAAATGACCCGAACTCCTAAACAAATTTTTACAACCACGAACAAGGGCTCGTGTCAGGTTGCAGGTTAAATCTGCCGGTAGAGGTACGAATTTAAGACACGAAATGTGAATAAAAAGGAATTCGTACTTACTTGCAGATTCCGGTGTTGAGCGCCAATGTTATAGGATGGTTTTATCGGGTTGTCTCTCAATAAATAATGGCCGTCCTTCCAACCAATATATTCGTCCGTCCCAAGTATCGTATAGCCCACAGGTACAGAGATAGAAAGAGGAGCGAAGTTGGAGTCCGGAAGAGAAATAGGCCGAGTGCCTCGTTGCGCGCCGCAGTCCCGATTTTCTTAACCTCCCGATCGCGGCAATGCGGTCCCTGTTCATCAGCAGCTATCTTCCTCTTCAGATTCAATCGGAGCTGCTTCAGGTGGCTCTGCCCGATGAAAGAAGCTCCGGAGTTCCGAGTCACAGCTCATTTCAATCGTGCCCGTAACATTATTATAGTGATTAAAACACCACATTTTTTTTCTCAAAAACGGCTCTAACGATTTTGATTAAATTTTTTATAGAGATAGCTCTCAATAAGATAATTATACGATAAAATTCCCATTCGTGGGAAAATGACGAGAGCAGCACAATAAATTATCAAAATTTTCGACGAAAAGCGTTTTTATCGCAGTTTTTTCGTTATAAAGTCCGCTGGAATGTTAGTAGAATGCTAAAAAAAATTGGTATTGTAGTACAATCGAATACCTAGAGGGTGAATGTTTAAAAACGCTAATGAAATACTTGGGGCTCACTCCAGAAATTCCTGAATTTCAACTACTGTTGTTTCGCTTACTACCAGTTCTAACAGTTATTACCCAATAACTCTGCAAAAGTAATTACTATCTTTCTTCAAAAAATTCGTGTTTACAGCCTCATTAATTATCTGTGTACCAATTGCTCACTAATGGTCCTGCAATAAGTACGAGCAGCACAATACAATCTGGAACTGTAGGCGCTACCGTTTCCTGCTGCTGTGACGTGTTGTTTGACCAAGTTCAAATTAACTGAATGATAGATGAATTGATGAATAGCATTAGCCATGTACAAAGTAGCTGAAACTCGGTTGAATTTGGAGTCAGCTAGTAGTTAGAAATGTCACGTACTAGGACAGAGGTAAACAATGGAGTATAAGTTGTGAATTTACTATGTTCCAATGACCCAATTATGTCGTGGGGGGTGTCAATGGATAGAGGAGGGTGTGTAGGTGTGGATGGCGTAGTAAGTAGCGTGAAAACGCGTACGATTATAGTAAAAAAGAGGTAAAAACGGGGTAGAAGACGCGCGTAAACGCGGGTTTAAATGGCCCAGCATCGCGGAGGGTACTCACCTCGGCGTTTAAAGACCGTCCGTCGCGAAAAACAAACCCCTCCCGACTGTTAATCGTTTCGGCGGGGGTTAATGGGATGTTCCAGCGGTCCGTTTAGCTCGCGAGAGGTGTCAATGCATGGAGGCAGAGTTGTAGGGGATGATTACGTAGTAAGTCGCGTAAACACGCGTCTCACCGATCGCCGTAAACACTTTCCGTCAAAGACTTTTCCCTCGTCTCGTCAACGACGAAAACAACTTGTTTTTGTCGCAAGTCGCCGGCTTTTCGCGCGCGCGCAATCGGCGAGTTTCACCGTTAATGATGGCGAGGGGAGGGGGCGCGATTTCACTTTTCGAATAGTGGACAAACATCATCATCGTTTTTCCTACATCATTCACTTCCCCAGTCTCATCGTTGCATCATGTCATATTCGCTTCTCCCTACGCGTAAAAGTTGCGGAAGTAGTGACGAGGAGAATGACGCTGTGGATCCGATAGTGTACTGTTGTCGTAATATGTATGTACGCGCTCCCACCCACCACGCCGACGGGGTCGCGTGTAGGCTTTGCGGATATTACGGGTGGTGTCATTGTCGTTGCATTAATAGAGTAACGTCCGACACGGCTATGTTAAACAATGACGAGGGGGGAGATTACTACGAAGAGTACTGCTGCGACAAAAAATGCTTGCGCGCGCCGAACATAGAAGACTTAAGACCCGGCGTCGCCTGTAAACGATGTTCGCGGCAGGGGTAGTGTCAATGTGGCTGTGAATCGATTTAGCGCCTCATCTCCATACATCATCGGCATCATCTTCCCCCCCCCCCACCTTCTTCATCACAATGACTGTCAACTAGTTTCATACCATCAGCTTTAGTCGTACAGAAGAAGCAGTCATATTCACTACCTTTATCGACATGAGCGTCCCAGTTGTGCGTATTCAGTTCTCCAACACTAAAGGTGTAGAAGTATACCGTCACGCCATTGAAACATCATCTACATCTCGACGAGAGAGAGGCGATGAAGTTTTCCCCGCATCGTCATCATCGGTGGACATATTGACTCACGATACCGCTTCGCCACCCACTAATCCACTCGTGAAGACATCGATAAAATTCTACTCTACGACTCGTCAAAATGCTATCATTATACCCGGAGATGAGTGGCTTCAACAGATGCGTACCCTTCCCGCCAATTTGGACATTCTTATCGACAGCAGGAAACGGAGAAAGAAATTAGAGTCCCCATTTATATTGTCGCGGGAAGTCTTTCCACATGTGCGTCTATCAGCCCCAACGATGCAATCTTCTAGTCGAGTCTCGATCGCGAATAGTAATCTATAATCCTTCGCTGAAGACGACGTTTTTCCTAAACAGGCAAGATGGAGGAGAAGTGGAATGCACATCACCCCCTCTGGCGACGAGTGAAATCAAGTTGAGTCTGAGGGATATTACTTCGCTTCGTCGTCACATCGCCTACATCTCCGCAGTAGTTGGATTAATCGAGTATAATTCCACTAAAGTACATACATCTTCAAGTGATATCGTTGAAAATTCGCGGTTGACGATTGTGCAATCCCCGCACCAACCTTCGCCTGAGAGTCCAATTTCACCACCACCACCATCGCCATCTTCTCAAGATCAAGCCCTGTATGAGTCATACATGCATTACGACCGTTACAACGTTAAACCATCGCTATCCCCATCTGTGATTGCATCTACGCAAAACATGTGGAGCGAGTTTCCATCGACTTCATCGCTACAGCCTACTACTTTCTCCTTCTGGTGACGACGTACATTTTAATTACGATGATTGTGATTCTTAACAATATAACCCTCGCTTTTCGAAAACTGTATTATTATTATTAATGATAAAACCCATATCCATGTAGGAGGATTGATCAGTAGTAGTTGAGATTGAGTTTGAAAAGGAGGTTGGTCGAGGAAATGCACACACCTGCGCGAAAGTCCTTTGAGACATCACGCGTGGTTGTCACAGCAGTTTTGGACGATTGGTGGCCGACCTAGTCGACTTAACCATGTTCCCAGATGACGGTTATAGGTATCTACTAACCGTTATAGACGTCGGGAGTAAGAGAGCATGGATGGAGCCCATTAAAAGAAAAACAGGCGTGGAAATTGCCGAAGCTTTGAGGCGTATATTTCGTTCTAGCAGACTCACCCCTCGCTTATTACAAACAGACGAGGGTCGAGAATTTTACAACTCAAACGTTAAAAAGCTTCTAAACGACGCAGGCTGTATAGCTCACACAGCGAAGTAAAAGCTTCCATCGTGGAACGCTTCAAAAAACTATTAAGAGGTGGATGTGGATAGAATTTAGTGTGCAGGGTAATAGAAAATGGGTTCACCTCGTACGTCCTCTTCTCGATCGCTACAATCATCGAGTTCATCGAAGTATAGGAATGAGACCGATCGATGTCACCAAAAAACATGAACCAATAATTCTCCATCGTCTAGCCAACCTGCGTTCGATTGTTAAACGAAAGCCTCGATTCAAAATTGGCGATAGGTTCGAATCGTCAAAAGCAGACATCGATTGACCAAAGGTTATTTACCAGCATGGACCAACGAGCAATTTATCGTTACCAGAATTCGTCTAGACGATGGGCTTCCAACCTATGACCTTCAAGATGTTTACGGTGGGGACATACAAGGGAGATTCTACGAGCAGGAGATGTTGAAAACCAATTTCCCAAATCGATACCTCGTTGAGAAAATTGTTAGAAGACGTGGAAACTATATGATTTCGCGAACCAATGTTCAAAAAACTAGCGTAATGATCATCCCCAGTTCGAAGCGTATCCAATAGATCGTCGAATGAGATGTGGCGTTTTACATAGGATTTCTTAACTCCTTTCACTTTACATACGTGAGTGCCATCCTTAAATCTAATTGCATACATTTTCGACGCGTTCTATGCATCTATGCATAAAGTTCCCACCCTGCACCCTTCTCTTGGAATTCTTCAATTTCACCGAGAAGTTTAACGATGAATCTACAAATCATCCACCTGATCGGTTCGCAGCAGCGTGCTAGTCTTCGTTTTAAAATTGGCGAGTATAAGATCGTGCGAGGATTCCATTCCACCACTAGCAGATGCAATCCTGTACTTGACGAATTTACATTCCAACCACAAGTTGACTTTGACGTTGAGCCATTTCGTCAAGTACTCACCCAGGAAGCTTATGAGGCGTGCACGGAGGAATCTTTTGAAAAAGTTAACTGGAGTCTTGTGGCCTTCAAAGTTTTGGAAATATACGTCAGTCGCAGAATTATTGGAGGATATGACAACTTCCCCCAGACTCTGCGGGATTTGTCGATCGCGCCATTCCTTAACTTTTAAACATTTGGGATTCTTACTCGCTTCCGGCGGAGGCGGGGAATGACATTGAGAAGTATGCGTAATCACACTTTTCACTCGTTTCACCGGTGGTGGGACATCATCCGCCATCATACCACTATTCTCTGTACACTGATTTAGGTTGAGTAATTGCCTCGAACTATTCTCGCTAACGAATGAACCGTGTTTGGCCATGGCGTGTCGTTTTAACCTCTCTACGCTCGTGAACTCACTTCTACACCTAATACAACTAACCACATTCCTACTATGCGATAGATCTATCGTCGTATTGCCTAATATACTACTCAATGGAGATGATGACGATGATGATGATGAATGTTGCGAGGAAGATGCAGTCACATTCACTTTAGGCTCCATGCTGTCATACCTGAAAAGATTGAGATGGTAGTAATAGCAGTAGTGAAAACATATGAGGAAAAAGTCGTGCATTGAACGGGAGATTTACACAAAAAAAAAAAAAAAATTGCTCGAGTACATCGTCGAGTCTAATAGTTTTGAACATGCCCACTGATGGGCTGATACGTAGCCAACCTATCATGGATTATAATCGCTACGCAAGATGTGTTGGGGGATACACTATCGATAAAGTCTACTTCAAGTTTAACGTCTTGAGATAGCTCGTTGGAGGATTCTCGCTGTCTGGATGCATCTATACAAATAAGAGGATGCTGCCCCAAAGTGTGCCGATCGAGTAAAGGTGTTGACCCGCCCAAACCCAATTTGCCGTAATAGCTCGCGTGCAGCCGAAGATAATCTTCGTATAATGTCGATGAGCCCGGACTTGGTGTCAACTATAGGTTCTTGAAAAGGGAAAGCCTCCTGATTCAGATACAGTCTATAACTGCGGATTGGTAAGCAGTCTGGATGCGAGATGTCCTTATTAATCTGGTTCTTTTTATCCGTGTAGAAGGCTGCTATTAAGTAGCGCGGCTTTTGCAATTGGCTACTAGTCTTGATGCTCCAAGTAAACTTGGTGGCTTGTGGGACTGCTGGATGCTCGTGAAATTCCCAGCCGCGAAATGGGAGACTCAGAATCGGATCCTTTCCAATAATTGAAAACATGCGGGCCCTTTCACCATCCGAGAGTTTTACTTGGGGAACAACCCAAGTAATTCGACTTAACGTTAGCGATGCATCCTTCTTATTAGCTAGAGCAGATAATGCGTTCAGATCACTGCTTGCACGAACCAAAGTCAATACTTGACTACCACCCACGATGACGCGTCGACAATCCTCGAAGAACCCCATAACGTATTTTAACGGAATACATATGTTGAAGGAATATCCCTTCAAGATGTCCTCTCGACCACGCTTCGCTTCACTCAAATTCGGGTCGGCAAACCCTGCATTCATAGTTGCATTCAAATCGGCTTTAGTAAATGAAACGTAGCCTTTAACGTCGAAGTTAAACCTGGGTTACGAACTTGATCGATGACGGTTCCATTCAACTTGTACGATATATGTTCAAACAGGTGAGTGAAGGCGTTGTTGATGAAACCAACATCACCCGTGGCTTCAGTGCCCTTGGAAACTTTTCCTTCGAGCAATAAGTAGCTGTCAAACGTGGCGAGGGTATCCTTGTTGTTTGCGCATAAGTGGGAGTAATTTCTACAAGAAAATTGAACCAATTACCTATGGCAACCAAGGGGAATTGAAATATAAGAAAAACACTTTGATTGTCTGTCGTATAAAAAACTTGATATTTACAAAAGAAGAATAAAAAAGAACAGAAGTAAAAAGAAAGGTGACTTATTTGAACCGCGGAAAGTCTTTGTGAGGCACTTGCGAAGACGATGAGGGTCGACGGATGAGCAAAGGCGATAGGCAGAAATTCTCCGATGACAGGAAGAATGAGTGCTTAATAAAGGCAAATAAGGGAAAAAGGCTGTACAAATCACGTCGGGACGGAAGGCAGAAGTGAAGTGAGGTTGAAGTGAAGTGAAGACGGTGCTGAAGGCAGGTGCGGAACAGAAGAGGGGTGGTACAGTACGCAGAACCGATTCTCCCGAGGGCGCGCGCCGGGTCCAAAGGGAACACAGCGAGGCAACAACCGGGGTGACAAAACAAACAGAGACGAAAATCTGCGTAGTGATTTGGCGCGTGAACACTTGTTGTTGATGAGTATGCGTATTTCAGCGTTGATACCGAGATCAGACATATTGTAGGGGGTATATCTCTGGTAATTGTACCCCACAATCTTATCTGAGAAGTGGGGTGGAGATAGAACGTTCAGTATCCCATCCATATTTACGCACTGAAAATCCCAAATTTTCGAGGAATCTCACGTTTTTAGCTGTAAGAGGGGTATTGCCAGTTGCTCGCCCTGCCGCTGCTGTAAGCTTCTGGTAGTATCTATTCCTATATTGCTACTCCCTTCTTTCGAAAAATCGAAGCCCATCTATGTCTTTATAGAGGTTTCAAATGTAGCACGGTGGTTATGTTTTCGCCGAGGAAGTTTAGCGGAGACCCGTCCTGGTTGCAGACTCTGACTTGAATGTTGTGTATCTCCCCCGTTGATAGTTTTAAGTAGATCACAGGCGATGGCGACTCAATTATACGATACTGTACATCGACTCGGGGGCAAAAGGTGTATAATGTGGAGGAGGGGGATGAATTAATGTACGATCCGGTGGCTAAATTACAATCAACGTGAATGCTGTGGTAGGCGAATATATTACCCGGATCTGGCGCTATGTGTCGAATGTGTTTCTTTAATACAACCCTTTCTGTAAAACCTAAAAGTGGTTCGATTGTGTCATCAATCGTGAAATCGACATCGAACGATGACTCAAACATCACCCTATTCCTAGTTTCATCTATAGAAAACTCGATCGTTAAGTTGGTGGGGGTTGAGGATGAAGCTCTTTCATCGTTGATGTTCTTTATCCGCTTTTGCAACCCTTCAACTAGATCGTCCACATTGTACGTTCCAGTGAATAAACTCAATCGTACGATAGACCCCTCTACAACTATGTAAAATGCATTGTTTTTCCCTTCTTGCACATTCGCTATATTGTTGTATGTGAACAAGTTTAAAAGACCGATGCCATACTCCACATTAGGATCCAACTCGATCGCAGGGTGGATATCAACGTTTAAAATTGGGGATTTCGATGAAAGGGAAAAGATGTGAGACATTGTGTACGGAGAAATATCATGCAGAAACCCCACAGTGGAAACAACCGAAGGATTGATAGGTAATGCGATTGTAAAAGATTGTACACCCGTTTAAGTAAAGCAAGCACTTCAGCAGGGGGAGGGAGGCCAAAACTATCGAAATAAAGAGCGACAGAGCCACCTTTTCGCAGAGCGCACCAATGTGTACCGTAGGGATGCGTAGACGGTGCCAAGTTGATTATTATCCGTTCAAACGACAATGGCTGCTTAGGTAGTTGATCTTTGGAGAAGGTCCCCCGAAAGTGTGGAACGTACCTTTTGCAAAACCTATTCATTTCGATACTAGTTAACGGCTTGTTTGGGAGATTCATCAATGACTGGGGTATTGCTTCATAACAAGACCACCCCCCTTCCGACGCTGTCGTCGAGCCCTTGCCCTTGAGGTGGTTCGCAAAGGTGTGAGTAGGTTTAGAGCATATCGCTCCACCCTTCCGCCACCTCCTCCACCTTCCATTTTTTGTTTTCCCCGGAGTTTTTCCAGAGCTTCGTGATGTCGTTTCGTTTCTAACAACTCCTTGTCTCCTTTTCTCACATCCTTGACGGTCTTGTAAATCTGGGCAATGCTGGCGCCTGCCGCCAATGCTCCGAGTATTGTGGGGATGAAACCCCCTCTTATCACTTTTTGTTTTCGCCGTCGTACCGATTTTGATGTCACACGTTTCGAATGGGAATTTCCTCCTCCTCCGCCACTTCTTCGGTTTGAGCGAGTGCTTCTCCGCACTTTCGAAAAGCCTGCTCCAATCGCTACTTTCCCTTTCATAGCACCGCTAATTAGCAAGGCCGCTGCCCTCTCCTTTATTCCACAATCGGAATCTTTGGCTCGCCTCCAGGCTTGAGACGCTAGTTTTTCGTCGGCTGCGTGTCTCTTATCGAGATTGTGCGTAGTAAGGTATGAAATGTCGTGCGCCTTGCAATAGGAGTCCAATTTTGTCGTTGGGTTAATTCCTTCCCTATCCTGTTTCGCTATATCGTTCCCTGGTCCACAAAATCGACCGTGTATGAGAAGCGGCACTTTGTTTTTGTTAATGAATGCGTTCAACATTCGTATATGTGCACGTATGCGTGTGTTTCCCTTCAATCTCGAATACTGTATGATGATAGCCATCCCATATACAACCAGCTTTATACTTTCCACATTGTGGAAGATTTTTTTGAAAATTGTCGGTGGGAGGGGGGGTGGGGTATTTTATGGATCGTTGAGACCTCGATTTTAACATTGTATATCATGAAGTTGATGCGAATGGAGGAAAGCTTTGCAGTTGTAAATTACGATAAAGCCGCCTCGCAAGGTGCGTGCAATGTGGGTGATAGTGGGGGGTTGAAGGAAAAAAATGGGAAGTTTTTACCTACCCAGATCAGAGCTATCATATGTGGGGCTTCCAATTTAGGTAAAATCAATATATTGCTAAACCTGATTTTGTCCGAGCAAGGTTTGAAGTTTGAGCGAGTACTCCTATGCTCACAAACTACATCGCAGGACAAGTACGTCTTTTTAGAGCAGGTATTGAAAGCTGTTCCTCGGATAGAGCTGATAAAGTGCTCGAAGATCGAGAAGTTTCCATTAGAGCTCGCTGAACACACGCTCGTGATTTTCGACGATGTATTGGATAAATCCGTCACCCCCCGCATCCGTGAAACCTTTACAAAATGTAGACATTTCAAATCGGACTGCTTCTACCCAATACAGAGCTATGGAGGGAGTGAAAAACATTTCATTCGCGATAACGCAAACCTGTTGATTCTGTTTCCTCAAGATCGGAAGAATCTGAATTTACTGTGGCGTGACCATGCGTTTGCAAACATGCCATTCAGTGAGTTTCTCAAAATGTGTCACTCAGCTTGGAACAGTGAGCAGTTTAGCTTTTGACAATTGACAAAACTAGAAAGTTGAACGAGGGTAGACACTGTTGTGGATTGGACAGATTCTTTACAGGCATCGAGTTATAAGTATCGAAACACCACTTAGTCTGATGTTAGTATAGCTGTCAACGATGTCGGGGATAGAGCGGTCAGTCTCCAAGGACGGTGTTGAGGCAAGTGTAGAGCTGGATAAGGCTCGGCGCGCCATTAAGCGGAAGTTCAAGGCTTTAGATCAAATGAAGCGGGCTAAAACCAGCGCCCTAACTGGCATCTTTAAACCGATTGTTGAACATCTAAAAAAGATGGCGGACTCATCTGCTATATCATCTAAGAAAGCGCATTCGATTCCCTGATGACTAAGGTAAGCGATGAGGTGGAACTCCCCTCACCACTCACGGCGTCAACGCCGAAGCCGTCGACTTTTAAACAAGCTGCAACTACCACCGATGCATCGCGTGAATGGGAGCAGAGCACCATCGAACCCGCAGAAGACGATTATCTGCTTCGCTCAATGAGAAGGTTGCATCACATATCTACTCCTGAACAGAACGAGCTGCGTTACAAGAAGTTTGAAGATTACGTCCACCAGAAATTGAACGCCGTTTAAAGTGTACAAAAAGAAGTGGTGGAGAAGGAGGAGGACGAGCGGAAAGCAAAAAGCCTCTACATACTATGAAAGATGAGGGGGGAGAAAAAGATGGAGAAGAAGAAGAAGACCGAGTAGGAGAAACGGTTGGGGGGGAGGATAACAGCAACATGCGAGGACTGCTCTCTCAAACACCTACATACGCTCATAAATTTTTACGCTATCTAGCTAGTGGTGAGTATGAGGGTGGTATGGGGGAAGATATTGATTCGAAGTTTGGTCCAGTCCTTCAGGGTCGAAATGGTAGAGTCACCCTCGGAAATAAACAGATATCATTCGATGATTATTACGTCTACCTAGGCGACCGCACATATCTCGCTAGTCCAGGAGTATACAATTTGCTTTTCCTCGTGGATCCGGAAAAGAGGGGACGGGGTTTCACACCCGAAGACTTTGAAACATACATCGACATCGTCAAGTACAGCAATGTAGCTCATCGTCATTTCTCCAGATCCAAACCCATTCGTGCGATGGATGGAGGAATTAAATACGAGAAAATCGTGTCACGCATTTACCCGCCAAAAAGGGGTAGGACCCTCCGCCCCGTCTCAGAGCTCGAAGGAAGCGGTATTCACCCAATCTTGTGTGATTTCAATGCGGTCGAGTCAAACCCGTCTCCGGCTCTCGGAGCTTCGGCCCTATTTAATGATCGCATCCCCATTAGCGCATATTCATTACCTATCAGTCCGTCGACTGGCGTGAACCCCAATCAGATAGTCAATCGGTTAGAGTTGTCACTAGCTTCCGTTAATGCCGGGAATAGCCGCTTACTAAGCCACGTCAACTACTACATCCATATCTTGAAAGAATACGGATATATCCATTAGGCATGCCGTACAATTCGTTGGGAATTGCTAGCTCGCGCATAGCGCGAACGCTCACCCGCCATTCACACATAGCCACCAAGGGCTATGTTGACGCCACGTTCGTACAAGCGGTGGCTAAGATTGACGATGCAAAGAAGGATCTACTTGGAAATGTGGAGCGTGGACTCGGAGATCTCAAGCTACAGCTGGATTCATCGGTTAAATCGACGTATGCATCCCTCGACGCTGTTGCGGAGGAGCTCTGGAGTATGCATGATTTGACGAAAAAAGAAGTGAGTAAGGAAATAGAGGGCAAACTCGGAAATCTCAAGCTACAGCTGGATTCATCGGTTAAATCGATGTATGCCTCCCTCGACGCTGTTGCGGAGGAGCTTAGGAGTATGCATGATTTGACGAAAAAAGAAGTGAGTAAGGAAGTAGAGGGCAAACTCGGAGATGTAGCAACTAGGCAACGGGAGATGATTGCGAAATATGAAGTGATGGGGGGTAGGTACGATGAGGTGAAACAAAGGTTGTACAACGACCTGCGAGTGGAGTTTATCAATATGGAACTTAAACTACGCTCGACAGCTACGAAAGAGTCTGTGTCAGCTGCAGTTAACACCATCAGATTGGAGCGTGACGAAATAGTACGAAAATTAATCGAGAAGGAAGCGCAGTCACTCTCAGCTCTGGAATCTCGTATTCTCTCAACTATTGCAGAAAAATTGGGGGGGCAGTTGAGGAGAAAGTTTTGACGACTCATATTCCAGTAGATAGCCAGCGGCAGTGTTAATGATAGCTGCAATGTTTGAGTAGAGGGGGGAAGGTCGATGTGAGATGCTATATATCCCCCCCAAAAAAAGAGTTTTCCATTCAGTCGTCCTCATTCATCTCTCGTTCATCTTCAGTTTTACCACATCATTCACCTACGAAGCTGTAGACATGGAATATAAAGGGAGTGAGAGTCATCGACTGCACGCTCATGTGTAAGAAGTTTGTCAAGGAGTTGAGCGTAGTCAACCTCGACGACGGCAGCGAAAGACATTTCGTTTTTCGAGCCCCTGAGAACCTCGCTACCTCAACGCTGAACTGCTATCAGAGTATGTTCATCAAGGAGTTCATCCATGGTCTCGACTGGTCCGTAGGCGACTTCAGCTACGAGGAGCTTCCCAACATTCTACGCGAGGATCGCAGGGGGGAGCATCCTGTTCTGCAAGGGGTCGGAAAAGGCGTCAATATTGGAGTCGATAATCGCTCAATCCGAACTCCAAATATTTGATTTGGACCTCTTCGGATGTCCGAAACTCTCATCTATCGTCCCATCGATGAAGACACTGCCGCGTGAGGAGCTCTCCCCACCTACCCCCCTGCCGACATCATGCTGATCTACACTCGAGCTATTGGGCGCTTGCTCGATAGTGAAATGTAGAGCTCTGGCGAAATGGGTGAAACTGAATCCGAACAAGACAAACTTGCACGACACGCTTCCTAGAATGGCTACCTATGGATTATGCAGATACGACGAGGATGTCTACGAGCTCGCTGCAAGTGGTTTTGTACGCTTCGCGAAAATTAAACGTCGAATCCAGTGTTTAAGATGTAAGTCCGTATTGCGAGATACCGACTATAGCCTCCATTCTTGTCTCTGAGGTTCATTGTCGTCTAACATTATCCTGTTCACTGATTATTGGTGAACTATGTTATCGCTGTTATTACGTAAGCGTGCAATTAAACGTTTTCAAGATAATAAAACAAAGTGATGAAACTTACCTTTTTTTTAATTGTCCTCCTCTCCTTTTCATTATTCTCCCCTCTCCAACTGAAGCATCAGGGTTGCACCTCGCGATCCTCGTCGTTAGTTACTGTGAGAACAGGGTGGAAAAACGAAGTATTAATCGATTGTGCCTAATGAGTGGCGAGTGTCACGCTAGGCTGCTCAAAGCTTTCTGATTCGTGTTCAGTGTAGCGATTGATTTGTGAATTTCCGTTTCCTCCCTACAGTTGGGACATTTCCAAGTGGCCTTGCGTTGACCCATTTTGCCCCAATTTTCCAAACTAACCCCCACACACGTAGCATGAAAGATTTTAGTGCATGTGACGCATAAGGCAGCCTCCTTATCTTCCTTAATGCTCCCCTGACACTGACTACAAGGATCCATAGCGTATTGAACGGATGTATAGAAAATTCAGAAAACAGCACCAGATGGTGGAATTAGGATCGAAAAGCAGCAGAAAAGTACACCAAACTATCCTTTCGTAAAATTTGCTAAACAAAAAAAATCAAATATTTGCTCTGCTACCACTGTTGTCACGCTAGGGCTAAGTGGAAGCGTATATTCCGCGTGACGACAGGAAGTTTTGGAGAAAGAAAAAACTAGGCAATAATAAATCAAAATTATATTAACCAAAAGGGAAAAAGAAAGAGAATCCTCGGACAAAATCAAGTGGCGGAAAGAAATTAAAACAGGGGACTTCCGGAACCGATTTGCAAAGGCGGAAACGGTATGTTTCGGACGTCGGCGGTATCGATGGAGACAATGCCAAAACCCCAGCCGCTCGCGCGTAGCCCTTTGAGAGAGGGCTTGCCCTTCTCAATGCCTGTGGCCCCCAGCGCCTCTGTCGCGTCATGTGACTCGTCACACGAGATAATAAGGAAGGTGGGAATAAGCGAATATATAGACGCAATTTAAACTAAAAGTGAGCGGATAAAAGGTTACCTACCAAATTCTAGACGGAACGCTGGTCCGTCGAACCCCTTGAAAATGAGGGAGAGTGAGTTCCTCACGTAGTCCTTCAACGAATCTGGCGTTATCCGCTGGCGATATCTATCGGGGAGCCATACGAAAAAGACTCTCCGCTCCTTGCATCCGATATTTGAGCTCTCCGGCTAAGACCGTGGATAGTGGGCCTTAGCATGAGTGTATGAATCGGATACGGTACATCCTCTATTAAGTTTCTTATAGATGCGTACCGTGGATTGGCACCACCGTTGAGGAGAACTTGAAGCTTTGAACCAGACATCTGTTAATGCAAGTGATTGATAAGTGGAGGGAGAGACTTCACATCGAGTACATTATGAATGGAAGCATACTAACGATTGTGATACTGCTCTGACGAGAATAATTTCCCACTCTCGGAATCGGCCTTATAAAGTCGCATTGTCCCGCACCCTCATTAACGGTGAAACTCGACGATTGTGTATGGGTGGGGGAAAGCCGGCGACTTGCGACAAAAACAAGTTGTTTTCGTCGTTGACGAGACGAGGGAAAAGTCTTTGACGGAAAGTGTTTACGGCGATCGGTGAGACGCGTGTTTACGCGACTTACTACGTAATCATCCCCTACAACTCTGCCTCCATCCATTGACACCTCTCGCGAGCTAAACGGACCGCTGAAACATCCCATTAACCCCCGCCGAAACGATTAACAGTCGGGAGGGGTTTGTTTTTCGCGACGGACGGTCTTTAAACGCCGAGGTGAGTACCCTCCGCGATGCTGGGTCATTTAAACCCGCGTTTACGCGCGTCTTCTACCCCGTTTTTACCTCCTTTTTACTATAATCGTACGCGTTTTCACGCTACTTACTACGCCATCCACACCTACACACCCTCCTCTATCCATTGACACCCCCCACGACATAATTGGGTCATTGGAACATAGTAAATTCACAACTTATACTCCATTGTTTGCCTCTGTCCTAGTACGTGACATTTCTATCCACTATGGACGAATGTATCAATACAGTAATGGACATTTTAATGCAATTGTCAAGTTTAGGTAAGCCAGTTGATGACGAGTTCATGGGAGTAATCTTGTTAAAGGGATTGCCTAAGATGTATAGACCAATGGTTATGGCTCTTGAAAACGTTGAGGTCACAAGTGATTTCGTGAAAAATAAACTTCTCCAAGACGCCGATTGGAATACGAATACGCAACAACAAGCATCTCAGGAAGACTCGGCTCTGTTCACTCGTCCAAGCAAACCTAATAAAAGAGCAAAGAAACCTCCTGATTGCTGGTACTGTAAAACTCCGGGACATTTAAAATTTCAATGTGAAAAATGGAAATTGGACCAAAAGAAAAACAACAAAGACAACGTACCGAAAAGTAATGCTTTGTATTCAGCATTTGGTACGTCTGAAGTACTTGTTAATAGAATGGATATGTTCATTGATTCAGCTGCTCTGATGTGCTCTGATTCGGTGAAATTGAGTAATTTCAACCAGAAAAACATTCGAATCCGATTACAGTGGCGAATGGTGAAAAACTATTGAGTTCCAGAAATGGTAATTTCCCGATGCGTCATAGCAAAGCATCCTCCATATTCCTCCAAAAAAAACACTTGGGCCAACATGACAACACTTAAATTGCCCAAGTAGGGCCACCAACACAACACCAAACTGGATGGAAATTTTCCCTTCGAAAACTACCCTTCACTGTCAAGATAAAACTAGAGGGCTATGGTGAGCCTGAATGATTTAATTGAACTGAACTTGAAGTATATAGATTAAGAAAAAAGGAAAGGGCTAGGATGGAGCAGGAGTGATTCAGGGAAGATGGCGTCACAAAGAAAGTAACAGCATGGAGTAGTCGAATACCTTCTGCTCGGCAGAACAACAATCGTGTTCGATAAAAACAAACGTTCCATATATGATAAGATTACCCTTGAAGGGGAGGTTATCCCGTCAGCTGGTAGGAGGAGGTGTACATTGGCACGCAACCTTGGGTGTGTGTACTTGTTTGCCCAATTGCAATAGAGGCACAAAAGGGTGGCATACTGCAATGTGGTGCACCATATGACGACACAGGGCAGAAGCATGAGGTTAAAATGGGTTCATATGACCCTCCACCTGTTGACGTGGCTGTTGGAAGGCTCACTATTGGGTGAGCCAATGCAGGTTGATGTTACTCTTCGGTCACTACATTAGGTCTAATTCCTGCCTGGCCTCCATTGTATTTGCTGAATGGCGCTCAGTGCACTTTTTTGTAGCTTCCAAATGATCGTCAAGACGAGCGACTCTGTCACAAATCTTGGTACACAAGATTACCCTTACGTCTCTCTGCTCCCACTGAAGGGAATCAACCGTAAGCTCCATCTGCCTCATTCGCTCGTTAAGGCTATCTACTACAGAAATGAAAGCATCTGACAGCATCTGCTGGAACCTGGAGGAAGTAGAGATGGTTGCTGTACCGGACAATGCTGAGGGACGACAGGGTCTGTGCAGAAGGTGTGGGAACCCTTGGTTCAGAAAGAACCAGAGTACTGGGCTCCTGCCATCCAAACCCACTGTGGTTGAGCACAGTCTGTCAGCTGACAGCAGATTTCGGTGATGAATCCTTCAAGAACATCTTCCACTCCATGAGCTTTTGACACCACCATATGAAGATCCATCCTGCCATACTTGCACCTCTTAGCTTGCCAAGTGAGCGTAAGATCCCGGCTGCCAGATACTACCTGGACATCTTGGGTCACTGCAGACTGGTTGGGACCAATGATGACGACGTCAGGCCTCAACCCTTCCTATGACCTAACCCAGTGGTGCTACTCCCTCTCTACTTTCCAGCCCCAGGTGAGGCACCAGCAATCTGCTTGCAAGCACAGTGCGTGCTACATCATAGCCAGATGCCTGCAAAGCAACCAGGCGCTTATGACGCAAGAATAAAATAGGGGTAAAGATAGATTGAACTCCAAGTCTGATTACATCATCACCCAAGTCAGTTCGCAATGCACTGCCAACCAGAAGGAAATTGCTTTTGGCATCTTCTTTCTGTATTTTATCCACCCGAAGAAAATTGCATATTTGAGTACGTTCCCAAATATCGATTCGCTAGTTCACTTCTATTTCAGCTGCTTTGGACTTAACAAACTGTTGTCCCTCTGCCCAGCTCTCCTTCTTCCACTGGCAGCAATGCGCGCCACTGCAGAATTGGTCAGGCCTATTTAGTTAAATTTAAATTTAATTTACTATCTTTGCAAGAGACAATTTATTTTCACCAATTTTCAATGTTAATTTTTACAAATACATTAATCCAGTTAGAGGTTTGCGTTGATTTGAGTAACCAGTACAACGATAGAACAGTGGGATTCGCCAATGACGAACTCCACAACTACGACCTTAATAATGTGACCTCGATAGAACGGCACCAAGGTAACTGAGCCGCACTTCACAGGATCCACACATGCCTAGTTGCCTTACAAACTTGTTAAGGGCGATCTGCAAGCCCTGCTTGGTACCAGTGAGAAAGACAATGTCGTCCGTGAAAGCTAATGCACCCACCCATATATCTGAAGCGAGATCAAACCCTACTTCTTCAAGCTTACCAAAGTGCATTAACAGAAACACAAGATTGAAGAGTAAAGGAGACAGAGAACAGAGGACAGAGGCCCCCCTGTAGAACGCCAAACACTATTGACAGATTCCCAGACATCTCCTCAACCTGCAGGGCTGTCACACCCTCACAGTTCAGAGAGATCCCATAATCAATGAGTCGATCAGGAGCCCCAGACCACGGAGATAGTCAGCCCAAGGCCTGGTGGCTTATTATATTCAAAGGCTTCAGAGCAATCATATGTAATTGCTTATTTGTTTCAGAGCCATGGACAGCACTCTCTGTTGAATTGTGAGATTCTCAACAGTACCATTCACTGGCCGGAACGCCCTCTGGACATCACCAGTAACACCAGCCACCTAGAGACAAGGTAGCAGCACTTTTTGGAAGAGCTGAAAGACCACAGATGAAACTCAAATTGGTCTGTAGCCCCCTAGCCCATCACCACTTTCCTTGGGGACAAAGACAGTTCAGGTAAGTGACAGCCCAGCAAAAGATTTTCCCATGAAGAGAAGTAAGTTGAGAACCATCAGCTAACAGCCTTCAGAGCCTTATTCCATCTGTGGGGTGAAATACCATTAGGTCCAGCTTAAGTGGAGTTGCCGACATGGCACTTATGGCTTCGTCCTTTACGACCAGTGAACACATAAAGCTGGCTAAGGATTCCCAGGAGGGTGCAGGGGATGCCACACGCTCTTCAGGGATATGGCTGAAAGCTCTCATGAGAGTCTCCAATAGCACCACAAATTTCTGGAGAGTAGGCCCCCTTATTCGTCAAAGCACCAGGTAGTCAGTCACCCTAGAGGAAAACAGGTATGACTCGTACTCTTTTGGCCAGATGTCTGTAAATATTATTATATCACACTAAAGATGAAGGGGAGTAGGTTTGATATCGACCAAATACAAATGGAACAAGGAGTTTCATTCGCAATTACAGTCAGCGACGTTTTGCCAACACAAACAGGGAACTAGTTGGGAGTGAACATGCGCACGGGCAAAGCCTTGATGAGACAACCACTTCGTTGCGATTCCTGACACTGAAGTTTGGAGTGAATCAGAGTGTTTGAGGTGTCTAGTGGGCACAAATGCCCCAAACGAGCTTTCACCAATTCGAAGAGTCCGGCTCGTCCCGGTAAAATATCAAGAATTTGATTAAAAATTGACAGACACGTGCTAAATATCGACCTAATGACCATGATGAGCCTTTGTGTTCACTGTCTTGGCTAAAATAGGTGTCGACTGGTTCAATTTAAACAATTCAAAGTATTTGGTTATCACAGACTACATTTCAACATATTGTTAGAGGAATTAGAAATGAGTACACAGTCTTATCGAACACCAAGCATGTAAAGAATCAAAACCCCACAAATTATTACACAATGGTTTATTATTCTCATGAACAGCTTGACCTAGTATTACTGCTCCGAGACCCATCCCATTCGATTCAGCATCGAATACTAGTAAACCATACGAAACAAAATTTTTTGTGACTGAAAACATACCAAAATGTCCGTTTTGTTTTCCGGTAGTTATGTAACAACCATAACAACTGGAGTTTTCTAACAATATATTGACATGTGTCATATGTCGTCAATTAGAGCTAGCCCTGTAATGTCGAAAATCTTTGTTAAGTAGATTTGGTAATCCATGGCAGTTATTGACTGACGGTAGCCCTCTGTTCCAATCAGCAGAATTTAAAGAATTTGCTGAAGAGTGGGAAATCGATGCAGTAACCAGTCTATACATGAGTAGTCTAAGCGAATGGCAGAAAGTGGCGTAAAAATAGTTAGAAACCTACTAAAAAAATGTTGCGATTCAAGCACTGATCCTCGCGTAGCGTTACTTCATTAGCGAGAGGTCAAATGTCATCCCTAGCCCAATTACTGACGTTTCTTTGACTTAGGTGCACACCAGAGAGAAGAAGATATCAGGGGCCCAGCCAAGGTCGAGGGAACAATGACCAAAGTCGTGGCCATTCAGGCCCATTTCTCATCTCCCCAGAGTTATTGGGCGTCAGCTTGGCTTCTTTAAAAGGGGTTTCAGAATCTACTGGTCCCCTCCACAAGTTCGATTTCACTCGGTTTCTCTCAAACTAGTGTTATTTAGTATTCTCTCTCCTTGCTTATTGAGTCTAGTACCAAACCATAACAGGCATTCCCTAAAAAAGTGATCTACCGTTTCTATTTCTCCAGACGGGCCCTGGCGTAGATATTGGGATTGATCCTGTTGAGAGTCTTACCCACCGCGTAGTGCCCAGATAACATCTCAGTGATTCTTCTTAGTCTTACTTTGCTTAAACTCAGTACCCATTTGTTTCGTTGCAGGTTATAACTAGTTATGCACATAATTTTGGCATGTTTGTACCCTTCATGATTGTTTATTTCGTCCCTAACGTTAGTCCACAATTTCTGTTTCTTCTATGAGGAAGTTCCTAACTATTGGGTTGTCCTGTGTTTTTACGACAGATTGGTTGTCTTTAGATAGCTATGTTTGTATTCCCAATGTTCCTTGTTAAAAGCGTGCTAATACATGAGTGTATCGTGATGAGTTTACTTTGATACATTGAGGTGTTTGTAGCAGATGACTTCAGATTCATCCTCCACCGATGGCCTCATATCCCATATTTGCCTTGAGTCTATTCTAGTATTGAGGTTTCCCTGGAACTGATATGTCGTTGTCCTGACATCCATTGGCATGCTTAGTCTTAGTGCCCCTCTCATAGCCTCTTGCGTGATTTCCCATTGGTAACACTCCTGTCAGTACGACGATTATGACATTGGGTGCCCCTGTGATTGACATAGTTGTAACTCTATCTAATTTGAACAGGGCACTGTTTTTAGTGACTCCTGTCCACCATACCAGCGCTCCATACACAACTCTAGGTCTCACAATCGTTTGGTATATCCATTTCACGTATGTTGGTTTTAAGCCCCATGTTTTCCCTACCAGACCTTTGATCTGTAGGAGAAGTTTCCTCCCTTTCTCTAGTTGACTAGCTATCTGATGCTTCCACCTTAATTGTCTGTCTAATATGACTCCTAGATATTTCACTGATGATGAAAGGGGGATACCGCATCCCCACATCATCATATGGTAACCAGTGGTCTCGGTTCTTTTTCTACTGAAAATTGTCGCTGTAGTTATATCGGATTTACTGCTATAGGTGCACCCCACCTATTAGCAAAACATTACTGAATCGAAAGTTGCGAATTTTAGGAAACATCAACCATTGCTGGGAACATTAAGGAAACATCCAAAAAGTACTTTGACGTTTACATAGAAGAACATACGAATAGTAAAAGAATGGTGAAGCCTGTGAAACAGTTCACATTCTCTAAACTTAATTTACTTAAGAAAAGATCTTGTTATGAAATCGCTAAGTCTTCAATTATAAGCAACCAAGTGTAAATTACCTGATTATAAGTCTACTTATAACTAATCTGCTTACGCTATTATGGTGTATTGCTATTTAGAATTCAATGAACTTAAGGAAGCCTTGTCATTGCTCATTCTATTGTCTCATCTCGTACTTTGTCTCGTCGTGCTACTGCTAACAGATATACCTTTTCGAGATACTGAATGAGTTCTGTTTTATACCATTCCTTTATGCCAACTATTGATCCAGAACATAAAATTTTCCATTCGCCATCACAAGTAATAAATTCAAAACATAATAACCCACATAAAAGACGTGTAAATACTGCCAGGAATAATTTGCAGAAATCACCATACTGTCTGAATTCCACGTTAAAGGGGTTTGTTCGGAAAGGTAAATGCACACACACACAAGCACACACGTATTGTGGTGGCATATAAACAAACGAAATATTGGCAGTCAGGTTTCTCTGCAAGTCTGGGACTGTGAGTGTAGTTGTAGGAACATGCAACTGTTTGGTATCCACAAGAGCTTTATTTTGATTTTTTTTAGTATAATAATCTTGACGTTACATATCATGCAATATAAATATGCTCAGGCACGAAGCTGACAGTGAGGTTGGGATTCACGTAATGAAGTTCGAATATGGTGATGGTGTTCACTTCTGGATATGGGTTGAGCCAGACTCCAGGAACGTAGAGAGTGATTTGAGGCCCGACGTACCAGTAGCGTCCAAGATTGTGCCCATTAATCCAGACGAAACCCTGAAAGGTGATCAGACATTGGCCAATGAAAACTACGAACAAAACAAAATTACTGTTCTCTAAATGAGAAGCTAAATATCCAAATGTGCCAATAACACGATCATTGGTCATCAAAAGGCTCACTTTTCCCCATCCTGTCATGTCCAAACAAGTTTGATACACTTCCTGCATAGTGCCATCAGGATTAATCGATCTTATGAACGGAATCGTGAAGTTGGTTGTGTAAAATGCTGGAGGCTGGACGTTGCCGATTGGAGCTTGGTCAGCAAGATTCTCTATTTGCTGTATATCTTCGGGTTCTAACGGATAACTGACTGTTTCCCAATTTTCAATAATATTTCCATCAATGGTGACGTTTGAAACTATGCCCTGAAAATACAAGATGCATCGATTCTTATAGACAGCACTTTTCCATTAAGTAAATAGTTAAGGGAACAGGCATCAGAAGAACAACAGCGCACTAGGATTAAGGTCAACTGAGAAATTGAAACAGTTCGTTTTGCATGAGCTCCCAGAAGAGCCAAATGGAAAGGTTGAGGTGTTCACTATGACTCTGTGCTCTGAGTGTTTTGGGTAGTCGTGGTCCCTAGGCAGACACCACGGTATTCATAAACAAATTAACAATTCTGAAGAGATACCTATACTCGAAGCTGCCTTCATTCCAGAAACTCTTCCACTAAGCTGCCTAAACATCCATCTGCAATGTATATCAATACAGTCTTTCATAAAAGCTAAGAGCTTCTTGAGATTTCAATACTTTGAAGATTGGGCAGATAATTTTCATTGCTCAATGACTGTCATTGATGTTTGTCAGGATGGAAGTGGTTACACTGCCTGACACAAATATGCTCCATAATTGTGTATTTAATTAGTCAACACAATGTAAAGCAAAGTAGGTGATTCTCATGCTGTTTATGGCAGTGAGTATTGTAACCAGTAAAAATTCAACAACTTTACCGTTTCATAGCTAAATATGAAATGTCTTTCATTTATCAGAATCTCACTGAGGATGTGTTGTAAAATAATAAACGATATTTATTATTTCTTTATTAGTCTTAACACATGCCGCTTAACCGTATATTCTCTCCTACTCTCTTCTAACCTATGTCTGCGTCCCCTTCCATCATCATCCTCTTCCTCTTTTGATTCTAAGTATAACATGGCTCTTCATGAGCCCACATGGATCTCATCTTATCACATCTTTCCCCTTAAAACTAATAAAGAACAAAATTACTTTAACCCCAAAACTTTAACCTTAATAATAAGAACAATTAGGAATTCTGTTAGAAATAACTCTCAAATTAATAAACCAAATGTTGACAACCAACAAACTTAATACTTACTATTAATTCACATTTCAATCAAACAAACGAATAACTGTAAACAACAAAAGACTTACATACTATTAGTTAGAATTAAATACCCACTATTAGTTCACATTTCCTCTATGAGTCTCCTAGGAGGCCTAATCTGGCGACCACTAGCCTAGTATCCAACCAATCATGTGAATCCGTCAAATCTTGGTTACCATTCTGTGGCAATTCCCCACTATGCAAAATGCCAGGAGTGTGATCCTGTTGAGAGATCCCGAGGATGAAATGAGTCTCAAATCATGATCACCTCTGCGAGAGATATGAAACTCATTTCTAACATATTGGTTCCCCTGATCACTTTCAATTAGATATGAACGCGGTCCAGGCCCTTCTTCAACAACTACACCTGGAAACCAAACCGAATCAGGATGTTTCTTGAACATCACTTTTTGTCCCGGAAGAAAAGCATTACGTTCTATAGCACCTTTATCAAAATAGAGTTTTCCTTTTTGTTGATGCTCAACCTTCCGCAGTCGGTCCTGTTTGTACGTCAAAAAAGGTACCAATGAGTTTAAAGAGGTTGGAATATTTGTTCTCAGTGCTCTTCCCATTAAATTGCTCGCTGGGGAACGTAAATCCCCTTTTGGAGTGTTCCTGTAATTTAGTAATGCAAGGAACAGACACTCCCCACTCTCATAAGCCTTTGAAAACATCTTTTTTATTGTTTTCACCGAGCTCTCTGCTAATCCGTTGGACTGCGGATAACGAGGGGCTAGACACAACTTGTTTGAATCCCCTCTCAACTGCAAAGGTTTTAAATACATCTGAAACAAAGTAGGAGGCCCCATCAGTATAAACTGTCATGGGTATGCCATGTCTTGCGAATATAGATTTTATTTTATTAATTATTGTGTCGCTCCGTAAATCAGGCAACTCCACTACTTCTGGATAGTTAGACAAAGCATCTACCACTACCGAAAACTGTTTACGGTTCCACTCAAAGACGTCACAACCTACTTCCATCCATGGCAGGGTGGGAATAGGTTTTGGCAGTAACAACGATTTTTATTTTTATCCTGGTATTTCAAACAAGATCTGCAAGAACCAACCCATCTTCTAATATCTTGAGCTATACCCAACCAGAAAACTGACAATTTTGCACGATCCAACATACGGTTTACCCCTGGATGACCAGTATGCAATCTTACCAAAACATCTCGTTTCAAAGAACCTGGAACCACAATGCGATCCCCACAGAAGAGAATACCTTTGATAATATTCAAATCATCTTTTAAATGAAAATAAGGTTTAACTTCATTAGCAACATCCTTGTAATATTGTGGCCAACCCTTAGTCACATAGTCCTTTAGTTGAAAGATCAATGGATCTCCGCTAGATGCTTCAACTACAGCATTCCACCACTCTTTCGTGACAGGCAAATTTTCTACTAACATTGCCACCTGTAGCTCAATGTCTTCATTCAAAACTACATTGGGTACCCGGCACATGCTGGAACATCCCGAGATAATACGTCTGCCATAAATAAATACTTAACTGGTTTGTACACCAACTTTAAATTATATGGTTGCAATCTAAGCAACATTTTTGTAGCCTAATAGGAATTTTATGAAGTGGTTTATCATACAAACCCAACAAAGGCTTGTGATCTGTTTCTACTATGACATTTCATGACCAAACACCCAAAGACGAAATTTTTCCACGCCAAAGCAAATCGCTAACAACTCCTTTTCAATTTGTGCATAACGCATTTGTGCATCTGTTAAAGCACAGGATGCATAAGCAATTGGCCTACCCTTCTGTAATAACACCGCCCCCAGAGCGTGTGAACTAGCATCAACACTCATTGTCAAATTTTCATCATTAGGATCAAAAACCCCAGCACAGGTGCCCCAGATAATTTTTCTTCAACTGGTCAAATGCCCGGATTTGAAGATTCATTCCATTCAAAAATAACATCTTCTTTTAGAAGCTCCCTTAGAGGTGCCGTAAATTCAGAGTAGTTGGGAATAAATTTTGACACATAATTGAACATGCCCAATAACCTCTGCAATGACTTCTTATCTACTGGCGCTTTAAGAGACAAAATTGCCTGCACTTTTTGTGGATCAACAGCAACACCTTGTGAACTGAAACAATGCCCTAAGAATGTCACACTTTCTTTGTACAACTCACATTTCTTTGGGTTAAATTTTATTCCAGCTAATCGAGCTGCTGACAGCACTTTATCCAATATATCATCCATTTCTATTTTTGTATCCGCCCACAAGAAAATATCGTCTTGGAAAAAACATTTCTGATATTTCCAAAGGTTCTGGTTATGAAGGAGTGAAATTGCTGTGGAGAGCACCGTAAACCCATAGGAAGCAAAATCTGTATCTTCCCCATGGTAACAAATGTACACAATCTTGAACTATTTTCGTCTATTGGTAGTACCCAAAACCCTGACTGAGCATCTAATTTACAAAAAACTTTTGCATTTTGCACTTGAGCCGTAATTTTCTCAACTTTAGGAAAAGGAAAATGCGCTCGTTTGATGGCTTTATTTAGTGGCCTTGGGTCAATACAAACCCTAAGGGTACCATCTTTCTTCTGGATAACGACCATTTGTTGGTTCATCTGTCGGCTTGATAATACCCATTTTCACCATTTTTTCAATTTCCCCTTATACTTTAGGCAATAGTTTAAAAGGAATTCGTCTCACTGGGGAAACTATTGGGCTCACTCCTTCAACTAACTCTATAGAGACTTCATGTCCCCTAGCTAAACCAACTCCTCCATCAAATAACATTTCATATTTCTTAAGCAATGGTACCTCCATATCGAGTGAATTAATTCTAGTAATTAATCCTAAAAGTTCACTACTATGAAGCCCAAGTATGTTAACACAATTATACTTCACAATGTACACAGGAAGACAATATATTTTATCCTTAAAAACAACTTCAACTATACATTTTCCTAAAATTGGAACTTTATTACCTGTAAATGAAGTAATATTCACCTTCGCCTCAGTCAGATTTGTAATTTTGTCTAAACCCATTCGCTGAAACTCTTGTAATCCCAGCACGTTGCATTGGGCACCACTGTCGACTTTGAAGGTAGCCAGCACTCCATTGACCTCCAGATCTACAGTGTACCAGGCATCATCCCCACGTTTTTTAGTAGAAGGGGCAGTCTCCATTTCCATCGAGTCAATCCGAAGTATGTCCATGTGGAATTCTTCCCGGGTGTCTTCATCACAAAGTAGCTCATTTACTAATTGTTTTTGTCCACACATTCTTGCAAAGTGATGCATATTATTGCATTTATCACATCTTTTGTTATAGGCCGGGCACCGACCTTTCTGGTGATTGTAACCACAAAATTTACATTGTCTAATTATTACCTTCTTATCCTCATACGTAACTAGAGGAGAACCAGATCTGTCTTTTCCTTTTGGACCAGTATATGTTGAAGTAGTTCTATAATTAGGCCGAGAATGGATGATATCCAAATGCTCTTCTTTCACTTCTGACTTCACAACATGTACTTGTTGCCGAATCATTGCTTGATCCCTAGCTGATTCCCCTCGATGTGGCCCATAGGATTTCAAAAATCGTTAGGGCTTCTTCAGCTCTTTATACGCTTTTTTGAAGGCTGAGCAAACTGTTAGCAATGGCCTCTTGCAATGTCATTCGCTTTATTGCTTTACCTCGATCATTAATACTGGAGCCATGTGACAGGGTGGCTCCGTTACGGCGAATGGCCTAAAATTGGCAGTCCGTTTGAGCGAAATTAGCTACCGTTTCGGCAACGGCTACTATAATAGGGAGTATAGCCTGTTTTGGAAAAGGAGTAACATGCAGTATTGGTCAAAATTACAAGAACGATCACTCACATTGCATTAAAAACCTGCGAGTGCGTTGAGTTCATTCATCAACATGAAGTTCCTCGTTTGGCAAATTGTCAGTCGTGGGTTTGTAGCGATTCGCAACGTCAGAGAGAAACTTATCAAATCTTAAAGCAATTGTGTTATGTCCGCCTGTAGGCAAATTATTAAAGTTAACGTACCTGTTAGGTGAGTCCGTAACCTCGGTGAACGAAGCTACAAGCGGACGTTGCCTTATATTTGAGGATCCCTGACTAAATTTTGAAACTCATCAAAATCCAATTCGCCACCGGGCCCTGATTCATAAACTGTTTGGTACATATCTTTAGTTACGTATGTAAGGAGTTTAGCAAATCGCGGTGTGTGACAAGTATTTGCACGTAATAAATATCCGCTTCCTAGTAACCATTTAGGTTTAATATAATGTAAACTAAGTAGTGCGTTACAGAAGCTTTATCATGCGATGATGTCATGTAAAACCCCCGGACTAATAACTTGCACACTGCCTCTTCCAAACTGTTCTGATTTCACACGCTTTATGTGTAAATTTATAACAGAAAATGTGATGCACTGGCTCATTAATAGCAACCTGAGGAGATGTGGAGTCTGGATCGAAGCAGGGGCTAGTGGAGCACAAAATGGTAATAAAATTGCCTCTGTCAACCCCACGTTCAAAAGAATCTGCATTGAGGGACCTTAGTTCTTTTTCTGCTCCAGCTGTTCGAATTATGTACTCTAGATTGCATCTGTCTGTACGCGGTGCACTGAGTCTCATCTTGCACTAAATCGCTACTGTACTTCGTGAGGTCAAGGTATATTTGTACAGGGAGCGTTTGCTGACACACACATGACGGAAAGTGACACATTTGAAAGGTGAGCAAAACTGTTTTTTGTAATGAGTAACATGAAGGGTAACTGGCACATTATTAATTCTTCCAATTTACTTAACTACTGAAAATGGGATTTCTTTACCCGATTGACGTGATAAGATTCCTCACTAACTATTTGCGAATATTCTGACTAATCGAAAAAAATGTTGGCTCCTAGTCAATCAAGATCGTACTCATTCAAGCAAAGGTGGTGAGTAGGGGCGGGATAGATCTTCGGAGCTCATTTAAAGGCGGTTTCACACATCACCTCGCCGACGTGACATTTCAAACAGCAGTAGAAGGGTCGGCCGACGAAATGTGGGGGGAGCAGTGATACCAGCCTAGGTTTACTTTTTCAGTCTTCTTCTCGACAGAATGGAGGCAGTATCATGGTCTGATTCTGCGTTTGATAATTGTGTACCATGGTTACTAGAAGAGGGGAGTTCAAGCAGTGATGAAGAGCTCGTGTTAGACAACAGCCAGTGGAAAAAAAAAAAAAACAGATAAAAACTGCTACGGGTTGCAAGGTCGTCATCCCTGTGAAGCTCGCTAACTACGCATGCACCTCGATTTTCCAAACGAACGCCCTTTGGGCGTTCGGCGACGTCGGTCTGGCGACCCCGCCCGACTTCACAGACGTCTGCGATGCCTGTTTGAATTGGCCCATTGAAACAAAGGGAGCCGATCTTTTTTAAAGCTCGCCGACGTCGGCGAGGTGATGTGTGAAACCGCCTTTAGCTTGTAAACAAAAGAGGGGCGTTCAATCACAGGTTCTTTGGCCCGATCGATTCTCATTACCAGGTCCTACTCCTCCTCTTCGGCGAAAGTGAATGGCGTTCAACGTTCATCGAAGCGAAACTGTGGCTACTGAAAAGTCAACGTTAAAGTCCGCATTGTTGACTTGCAGCACTATTTAGTTTGGCTTTGATTGTCGCTAGAAATCGGCAGTTGCGGGATTTTCACACGGAACTCTACAACGCTTCTTACGGCTTTCTTACGCTGACTTCCTTTAGACTTCAAGGATGCCCAAATAAACAAGATTTAGGTATTAAAGCAATACGGACCACATATTCAGAACACATATAATATCTTAGTAGGAACAAAGACGATTCAAACTTTGCCAACCACCTCAAGACAACTGGACATGAACCTACCAAAATACAGGACTGCACCATCTTACTACATAAACAATACAAAAGGACGAAAACTGAATATATTAGAAAACATGGAAATTTATAAACAAAAAAACTTCAATGGACAGATAATAAATGAACAAATCAACACAAAATGTGACACCATAT
Source organism: Pachypeltis micranthus (assembly GCA_020466155.1). NCBI lineage: Eukaryota > Metazoa > Arthropoda > Insecta > Hemiptera > Miridae > Pachypeltis > Pachypeltis micranthus. The sequence goes on along the minus strand of CM035778.1, from coordinate 376,395 downwards.
TCACACCACTCAAAACACTACACAAACGAACACAACCAACTGACAGATTTACAGAACACCCTATACAAAAAAGACTTAGATTCCACAATTGACAGACCATTCAAGACGTTCCATTCGTCTCTGGGGGGTTTCCCCCAGAGGTACATGACGTCCCTCTCACCCCCCGCCCTTCCCCGACGCTCCATCATCCCGTTTACCTTTCTCTTCGTATATAAAGACCACGACCAACGGACTGACTTAATGACCAGACGATAATGTCTTTACATCGAAAGCGCTTGCCCACAGTAACTCACCAGCCAGAGGAGACGGACTCACCTAACAGGTACGTTAACTTTAATTCATCAAATCTCTTGCCAGTAAAAAAAGTTTCCCAGCACTCCAGAAGAATTACATTGTAGTTTTGTACTGTGCTTCTCATGGAATTGTGGCTTCCTTTCAGTATACTTTTCATTTTAGTTAATTATTCATTCTGAATAACAACCCTATGTTTTCGGCCAGGAAACATTTTTTACAACCCCTCAAAATTTGATACTTTACGTTTCAAGACATGGGATTCCAAATCTGCAATGTTCGTCCGCCGTCCGGGCCGTTTTGTGCCTTTAACGTGGTCTGAAAAATCCTTTTTTTCGCAAAAAATCACATTTGGTATTTAGTTGTGCCCGCCATCTCGGCAATCCAGCTTAGTCCAGCTCGAACGGATAAGCAGGAATACAGCTGCAGAATTCTGGACCCCCAACTGCGGGGTGAGCTCTGAACTGTTACCTAATGGCCACAGATTCCTCCTTGAGAAGCAAGTCAAGTACTCAGGAGTGAATATAGGTGTACGCGCCTTCGAAACGAGGCGCTCAAATATGCAAAAAGTGGGCCACCACTCGAGCCTTCCTGCCCTATCCTTCAGGTCAGTTTTTCGCCATCGTCGATTTCTCTCATGTACCCCTAGTGATATCACGCCTTTCTACATCGATTGTCGTTGTATTCATTATTTATTCAACTAATTATTTTTCGCTTATCCAAATGCATCCTAAGTACCCTCCATTATTCTGTCCTAGAACACGTCAACATTCAATATCACCCGAGTCATCTCTTCCCTCTCCCACTGGCAGGTGGTCTTCATCATCATCTCCAAAGTATTACTGTGTTACATGTAAGCAGAGTTGACTTCCTTTTTCAAAGGAAACCAGATTAAGTCGCCTTTCAGATGGTACGGAATATCCTGGTGGTCTGACCTCGGCGCCATTCATCATGGGCAACAGCTCTCTGCCAGGACACTGCCAAAATGACCAAACCTGCCGTGCCTCCATGACCATTGACTGATATAACCTCTTCGAGTTTGGGAACATACATTTAATAAGGAAACAGACCTGTGTGTGTGTCTTTAGTTTGATTTGCGATCTGGTCCGATTGAGCGGGTTCTTTTGGTTTATTATTCATTCTAAATAATAACCCTGTTTTCGGCCAGGAAAAATTTTTTACAACCCCACCTCAAAATTTGATACTTTACGTTTCAAGACATGGGGATTCCAAATCTGCAATGTCCGTCCGCCGTCTGGGCCGTTTTGTGCCTTTAATGCAAATCCACCCTTTCGCACAAAAATCCCATTTGGTGTCTAGTTGTGCCCGCCATCTCGGCAATCCGATCGGACGAAACCCATGGTTGTTACGGACAAAAAATGGTTTAAAAATTGACAAAACGCAGTATAATCGCAAATACGGCGTGTTACGTATCGTTTTCAAGGTAGTTTTACATCCTGGGTCGAATGGAATGAGTGTCAGACGTGTACAACTGTGTATAGGGAAATTACAGTAATTATAGTGAGCCAAAGTCAACTAATTGAAAGAACTCGTGGGAACTACAGTGGAAGTAACCGTTTCGTCGTTAGTACTCCCTCTCTCCCTCCATCAAAACTACCCGCCAGCACGACTCGCAACGTCATGCCAATTCCCTCCAGGCGCCTGGGGAATATTTAGTTTTCATAGTTCCATTGTAGCCACGTCATGTTTGGTATGGTTTACTAGTACTTTTTGATGCTGAATCGAATGGAATGGGTCTCGGTCCAGTAATACTAGGTCAAGCTGTTCATGAGAATAATAAACCGTTGTGTAATAACTTGCAGAGTTTTAGGTTATTTCTACTCTGAATTTTTTTTACTACATGCCCAACTAATACATATACTGGAGTGCGGTGCTAAATACTGGTTATTATAATGACTGCTCCGTTAGTTGTGCATCTACATTGAGTCTTTTCAATTTCAGATTGTCGCCATTCATCCTTCAGCAAAGCTCCTTAACAATTTCCTACAATAGCGCATATATTTCCTTAGTTTGTTATGTGAATATGCGAAAACTATGGGTACGTGGAACTACGGGTTCTTACCACATGAATTACGTACAATTGACAAAAACATGTGGGTGGTTACGAAAAAGTACCTCCTCAACGACACTTCTGGCTTTGGCTAGTAAACTCAACAAGGTATGGAACATTCAGTGGCCGTGAAGCAGAATCTGTTCCGGTTCCCCTTCCAGCAATTTGTTCGGATTCGTACACGGATTGAGCTGGGTCTTCCTTTTTAACGAACTACTCAACTTCTCTCTTTCAATCGTTTCACCTGGCAAGGAATTGTGACTGTGAACATCGTCTATTGATGTTACAACACAATACTTCACGCCTATAACAATGGAAGCTTTACACAGATTTTTCTTTGAATACCAGCGTGTGGCTAGGCATGATTTTAAACCGATTAATTATTATTGCAGACGCATTGCATTCATATTTTTCGTCAATCACTACTGCCATTATTCCAAGAACTTTGCCGCGTTCCAAACGATGCACAAGAGATACGACCAAAAGAATCGAGAGGAAATCAAACTTGTCGCAGGGGTTTGTTCATGGAGTTGGTGTCATTCACTGAAGCGGGCTCTTCACTGCTCTCTCCCATTTGCCAAACAGGGTCCACATTTCAAGCATCACCCATGGGACGTTGCCTGAAACGGGTTATGCCTGACAGGCGCAATAAAAAATTGGCGTTCCTCAATAATGTGCTGGAGAAATGAACGTAGTGACAACAGGTGATTTGCAGACTGGCAGATACAAAAATATCTGGTGCGGAGCAACACACAACTTTCCTTAGCACAACGTCAATTCACTTGTGTAGGGTTACCAGATGTACTGATTTTTAGACCCCCGTACTGATATACTGATTTTTCAATGAAGTGTACTGATTTTCAGCGCAAACGCCTTTTTTTCGCAAATTTATCCAATTTTATTAAATTTAAATACACACACGCGCACATTCGATAAACGCACCGAATGATTTTTAAATCGAAGGAAAAGAGACGAAATATATCGATCGTTATCGAGACTTTCGATGTACTGTTATTCACAGCTTTTCACCACCATTGTCAACAACGTTTAGAATTCTTTTTTTCCATTCCCGGACATAACGTCAATTGTGAAAGAATTTTCTCTCTCATGAATATCCAATGGAGTGATGAACGCAATCGTCTTCTCGTTGGAAATGTTCGCAATGTTATTGTTACACAATATAACTATAAGAACATGTCATGCAGCGATTTCCATAAGCATCTAATGAAAACTGAAAATGTTGAAATATTGAAAGCAATCAGCAGTGCCAAAAAATACCGGGGACCGATCTGGTAACCCTACACTTGTGCACATAGCTTTTTAACGTTTAGACAGATTTTCGTCGAAAATAATGGTAATTTATTGTGCTGCTCTCGTCATTTTCCCACAAATGGGAATTTTATGGCATAGTTCCCTTATTGGGATCTATCAAAGTGATCATCACGACTTCGTCGGCCTCGGCCTCAATAATATCTTCGATTGCGCAACCTGTCGCAAGCCTTCTTTTGGAGCAGTGCCGCCACAGATATGAACCTGCTGACGTCGCATTTACCTATCTCGACTTATCCCGTCAGAATCATCTTAGATGTGCAGCCTTTGCTCACAACAAAGCCGCCACTGTCGACGTACTGCGAACGCTGCACTTCCTCATACCTACTATCAGGCCAATAGCTTATAAAAGCCCCCTGTAACCTAGAGTGATTGTTCATTCTCTGCATAGTCCCCGTCGCTCTGTATTATTCAAATCTTTGCTGTAATTTGCTCATTTTATATTAACGGAATTAAAATCCTTTTTAAAAACGTTATAGTCGGAATCACGAACATAACTTCAATATAAAAAATTCAATCAAAATCCTTAGAGTCGTTTTTGAGAAAAAAAAGTTGGAGCCGATTTCCTCGGCTCTACAAAGAAGAAAGGAAAGTTACGTAATCAGCTGAAGAAATTTTTTTGAGTTCTCTTCAGATATTTATGTTTCAGACCCTATTGAGTTCGAAATTCACTGTTAGGAAATTGGTCCATGTGTGTGTGTGTGTGTTTGACCATAGGGGTGCAGCCGTGTCTTGATCAGACCAGGCAGACGTAGCCATCCCTAACCTCCTCGTAGTGGTCAATGGTAGCAACCAAGAGGGGGAATATGATACCTTTCAAAGGATCTTCATGCAAGGGGTCCTGGTTTCCCTATAGGGTGGCTAATTGGGGCTCTGGTGAACGAGGGGGAGGGGCATGCTAACGGGTTCCTTGCCCTCATCATTGTCCTTCCTGTGCGATGAGTCAAGAAAATACCCAGACTTATAGCCCCGGTTGCCCATTGGCACTCAGGGTTTTTGGGGAGGTGCACGAGGTCAGTTCCCCTTCAGCACCCGGACAGGGACGTCGGCCACCTTCCCCTTCCCCATCCTCTTCCTCTTCTTCCTCCATCTCCACGATGATAGGTGACTGCCGGTGCCAGTACTGTGGCCGGGCATTGAGAAACGTCAAAGGCCTGAGGGCCCACCTCTGGCAGAAGCATCCTGTCAATAGAAATGATGAGGTAAATAAGTACAGGTATGCTTCTGAGGAGATTCACCCCATCGCAGTTGCTGAGACATAGGCTGCAACAGAGGGGGTACGCTATGTCAAAAAATATCTGGCGGAGCGATTCCCCTCTCGTACATAGGCAGCTTGTGGAGGGTCAAACATCAACAAATAGCAACTGGGCTCCACCAGGCTCTCCCGTTTCAGACGTGGGTCAGCAGCCCTCTCTGTTTTTGTTTTTCAAAGCTCACCGTAAATGGGAGGGTGTAAGCAAAAAGGCGAAACTAAATAAATAATAAGTAAGGAAGTGGAGAGGGCGCCCAGACTACCCTAAACTGGCTCTAGGGATAGAAGGATTGGGATGGGGAGGGAAAGAAGGATAAGAGGATGTTCCATGATAGGACAACCCGAGCAACACGCAGGTGGTGATACCGTGGAGGGCGCCTGCTGGCACACCCCAATGATGCATTTCCTTCGCACTTTTCTTGCCCCACACACCACGCCACGACATGGCCAGTCCACTCCGTGAGCTTCCGACGAAGATCCATCCTGTCGTATTTGCGCTTCTTGGCTTGCCAAGTCATGCAAGATCCCGGCTGTGAGATACTATCTGGACATCCAGGATCACTGCAGACTGGTCCTGACCAACGGCGACAATGTCAGGTTTCAGTCCTCCTCCAGAGACAACCTGGAAGTGCTGCTCTCTCTCCACTTCCTAGCCCTCAGATGACAATGCACCAGCAACCTGCTTGCAGACCCTGTCACTCGGCGACTCAAACAATTTACCACAGGCACGAGCATGTGGTTCACTAGCATTCACAACATTACGATCCTAGCCTCATATACACCTCATTACTGTAGGCAGTGACGCCACGCAAATGACGTGAAAGTCCCGGTAATCCTTCCCATGAAAGCACTACTGAAGAGTAGGGAGTCAGGACACTGCCTGAGTTCCTGTCTGTCAACCGAACCATACAGAGCAGTCGCGAAATTTGAAGGATTACTGGGCTTGGGGGGGCAGATGGAGTCGCCATGTCACACCACCGCAGCTGATCCACAGCGTGTGCAACATCCCAGTCAGATGGAATTGCGGTAGAGAGAGAAGGAACCCCAAGTCTCCCAGATTGACCTGGAGCATGAATGTACGCGCTGGGGGCTATGTGGAAGGCCTAGCCAGCACGAACAGCAGAGTGCACTATTCTATCAAGGCTTATCAACCTGTGGATAGTCAACCTCCTGAAAACCAACCCATAGGTCAGGCAACCACATGCAATCCTTCTTTTTCTTCCAGGCCTGGGACTGCACTGTGTGAAGAGTCGTGAGATTCTCGGCAGTACCATCCACTGGCCGGAATGCCTCCAAATGTCGCCAATGACACTAGCCACCTGGAGACCTTCAGTTTTGGAAGCGCCGAAAGACCACAGACAATACCGAAATGGGTCTGTAGCCCCCCGGCCCATCACCACTTTTCTTGTGAACATAGACAGTTTTGGGTACGTGACAATCCAGCAGGAGGTTTTAGCATGAAGTGAAGTAAGTTGAGAACCAGCAGCTTAACAGCCTTTGGGGTCTTATTCCATCTGCAGGGTGAAATGCCATCAGGTCCAGCCGAAGTGGAGTTACTGACACAGCACTTATGTGCCTCATCCTTGAGTACTGAGGAACACATGACACCGACTGAGGACTCCCTAGAGGGAGCAGGGGACGCCACACACTCTTCAAAGATGTGGATGGGAGCATTCATGAGCCCAAAACGCCACAAATTCCTGAAGAGTAGGCTGAACTTTACCATGCCCTGCTCCCTCCAGGACCTCAGCCGCAACTCTACCTGGATACCACCCCAACTACTTCTGGACCTGCTGGTCCTTTTAGCTGCAGGGGGTAGCTTCAAGAAGTCTCAGTTCTGCGCCCTCACACCGGCTGGGTTCTCAATTCTTTGAAAAATGCTGCGCAGATAATCTGCAACCTCGTCTACAGAAGCACCAATACCAAAAACAGCCTTCCTAACCAGAATCCTCACAACCTTTCACTCTACTCATTTGCTCAGCAAGCCTCAAATGGGACAAGGAGTCTGAGGCTGCTAGGTCTGACCAGCTATTCGAGGGCTGCTGACCGATGTCTGCAATGGGAGAGCCTGTTCGCTATTCATGATGGGTTTGACCCTTGATAAGCTCCCTTCCCAGGGCTTTAATGGCTTCTGCAGTAAGGGAGGGGAATCACTTTGCCAGTGTTTTTCGGACGTTCTAAAACGTCAAGGTCTGTCCCTTGTCGCCTCGTCGCACACTCGCGTTCGCTCCCACCCAGTTCCCTGTTTGTAGTGGTAAAACTTCCCCGATTGTAATTGAGAATAAAATTCTGTGTTCCAATTGCATTCAGTTGATATCGTACATTCCCTGACGTGCATAGTGCGATATCGATGTCATACCTGTAACAGCTACGACGAAACTGCTCTAACACATGGGAATTTGTCATCTAGCTGACTTCTTCCAATCTTACATATCTTTCATTTCATTGGCCACTAGAATGAACAAATGAACATAATTTGGGACGTGAGCTCTGGCTTTTACTGCTTGAGGTCGAAATAATATTATTTCGTGTAGTTCATGACAAGAAATAGTGGGGATCTGCAGCCGCAATTTCAATAAGTATAAGCGAAAGATCAAATTATAACAGCACAAGAAACATAGAAAGTAAGGGAATTACTTTAATGACGTCATCGAACAGCCCCCAATATTTGCGACCTTGATTTTCAACCAGAACTGTCAATTCAGTACCCTTTTTCGCTGTGGGAGGGATCGATACACTTTTTCGTCTCAGTGTACACCAGTTGAGCGATTGGTTCCTGTGCAAGAACAGATAGTAAGCCATAGGAGGAGGTGAATTGTTGTAGCAGTAACTAGTATACGTAGAACGCATAGCATGACACAGCAAAGTTTAGATTATTTATGATCACTGGGATGTTACAATTGAAGAATAATCATATCGTTCTGTATGACTCCCATTACCCTTAAATTGTATAACACTTTGTAAAAGGCATTATATCTCCTGCTGAAACTACTCCTATGGATCTAAATCGATCTAGCCAATTTTTAGTAAATCTGGAAAAACACTTAAAAGGTTTTAGAGAAACTGTTCTGGCGTGAGAGGAATATATTGAATTTAAGGTGAAGCCTCCCAAGGCAGTAGTTTCGGATAGTAGGATGATTATGACCTGGAAAAAGTGGAATGAGCAGTCTCATAGCCTAATAGCCTCAGGACTAAAAACAAGCGAGATGGTCTAAGTAGCCTCAATGAATGAATGAAAACGAACTCATTCATTATTCCTTCAACACCAATCACGTCTTCTTATCCTGAATGAAGATGTTTAGTCTAAATGAGAAGGATGCTTCGTGACAGCTCAAGCTTCCCTTCACGCAACCGTTTTTATTACTTTCCGCTACCCGAAGGGAAGGAAAGTATAGTAATCGGCCCAAAAAAAAACCCTAATTACGGCGAGTGGTCCGTGTGTATGTGTATGTGTGTGTGTGTGTGTGTGTAGGGTTGGCGAGTCACCCAGCAGTTGGGGGTCCAGAATTCCACTGCCGTACTCCCTGCGTGTTCGTATAAGCCGAACTAAAAGGGACAGATCTGTTTCTTTATTTCATGACTGTACCTAAACCCTCGACGAGGGTTATATCAGTCATAGAAGTTGCGGTTTCGCTAATATGCAAGAGGCCGGCCCCTGCAGCATCCACCGAACTCAGACCTGTGGAGGTACGGCAGGTATGTGGTCGTTAGCCAGTCTCACCGTAGAGAGCTGTTGCCCGTGTGTTACCGCGCGGAGGTGACCACCTGAGGAATCCCGTACCATCTGGGAGTAGTTCTTAATCTGGTTCCCTACCTGATCTTACTGTTTACTTGGGTGGCAAGTTTCAAAGGACTGATCAACTATAACCACGTTTCTTAGCCATTACCTTCTTTGCGAACTTTGCAAAATGGTTATGAGGCTTCCTTTGCTGTAACTTGATCAAAGCTGCTAAGTTCGTTTGCCCTCTCAACAACCGTCGCTCACTGTTGTAGAAACTACAGTGGAGCAGCACATGGTTTCTTGTTTCCTCCGCACTGGAGGCACAAGACGTGCATAATGGAGAGTCTTTCAGAGAAAAGAAGTGGAGCCGCGCATTGAAGTCACCATGTCCCGTGAGGAACTGGCTCGTCCAGTGGTCTGGCTCAACCCATTTTCTAGAAAGACGTTCACGGATGTTGGGGAAGAACTCATACGTATCACGTCCCTTTGACGAGGATTCCCATCTCGCTTGCCATTTCTCTAGAGCCCATTCATCGATGGCGGCAAGTTTCTGTTCTGTGGTGAGATCCGCACGGAGTTCAGCCCAAAGCGGGGAAGCTCCGTTTCACTCTCCACTTGTCAATCATGCACTCAACAGCCAAATCAACTGGTAACTGACCAGTGATCACCTGGAGTGCTTCCGTTGATACAGATCTTGTAGGCCATGGTGAGCCTCAGGAGCGCGGCTCTCTGGGATTGGGCCAATACTCTCTTTTGATTGACTGTTAGTTTGCTACCCCAGACAACAGGGCGGTAGCCAATCACACCTAAATAGATGGCCTTATACATGAGGATGGTGTCGTGGTAACACACACCCCAAGTGGCCTTAGTAATGGCACGCAGTGAGGCAAACCTTGCAATGGTAGTGCCTTTAAGGGACTGGAGGTGTTGGTTGAAACCCCACCTCTCACCTATATTCACTCCTAAATACTTGACGTGCTTTTCAAGAAGGGGCCTGTGGCCGCCAAAGCGTTTTGTGGGTGGATTATTCACTTTCCCCTTCAAGAGGATTAGCTGGGTTTTTTCCTCAGCCACCTGCATCTTGACGTGCTCGCACCATTGGTTGACAGTGCGGAGCACCTGGTGGGAGTTTTCTTCAATTTGGCGGACTGACTCTGCAAAGATCAGCACAGTCAAGTCATCCACATAGGCGTCTGGCTCGCAGTCAGTCTCCATGAGTTTCCTGAGAAGACCTTCGAAGAAGGCATTCAGAGTGCTGGTCCTAGGACCGAGCCCTGTGAGCACCCCTTCTCAATCTTTCTCCGGAGGGAGACATGCCTACTTTCGATCGTAGCAGTTCTGTCTGTCAGGTAACTTCTGACGAGCGAGTACAGGTTGCGAGGATTCCCCTACCTTTGAGTTCATTAAGGGCGCTGGCCACCAAAGGTTGTCAAACGCCCTCTGATGTCAATCAGAACTGCTACGACGTACTTAGCCGGTGCCAGCAGGAAACACGCCGGATCTCGACAATGACATCCTGCGTGGACCTTCCTTTGGTACACACCCGTATTGCCTGCCTGTGAGGTTGCGGCCAAAGACTCCTTCGAGGGACTGCAACATCAAGATTTCTAGTGTTTTGCCTAATATGGAAAGAAGGCTGAGTGGTCTCCATGATCGCGGGTCTGACTGATTGCGGTCGCCTCCCTTTTGAAGAGTGACAACGCGCGCGGTCTTCCACTGAGTGGGGAACTGTCCGACCTGCAGACAGTCATTAAATAAATTAAGGAGACCGCTGGAGATTGTCCGCTCAGCCTTCCTTAGCATATTGCTTTCTATTTTATCTGGCCCAGGAGATTTGTTGGGCTTTAAGGTCGCAAGGGCCCTGCCGAAGGTCGCCTGTTGTCCACAATGGGATGTCGGGCTCGTTCGGAGGGTCCATGATCAGCTCCCTTGCTGCCCTCTGGGCTTCAGTGTCTCGAGCTACTTGGTCATCTGGGAACGCCTTCTCAAGGAGAGGGTTTCCAGTGAGCTTTCGATGCTGCAGGCCCAGCCTGACTCATTTGCATCGCGGCTAAGACCTGCTCTCGTTAGCTTTTCCTATGGAGGACTTGTAGTGTCTCCCCCAGGGGTTCTCAGAGCTCTCCGCTTCCACGAAATTTCGCCAGCCTTGCCGTTTGGCTCGTTTGATGGCGCGGTGGAAGGCCTTCTTCTCTTGGATGAAGGCAGTTCGGAGTGTTGCTCTGGCATCAGGGTCACGAGTGTTTTGGTACATCCTTCTAGCTCTATTTGCACTTTGGCTTGAGGGATTTGGTTCCTCCAGTCCACCATGGGACTTTGATCGCCCTGTGCTTCTGTTGGCCAAGTACAGAGAGCCCAGCAGAGTGCAGTGCTGTGGTAAATATGTCCACTTTGCTGTCCACCTCTTCAGGTGTGTATGCTTGCGCTATTAGGTCGGTGTCCATGCACGCAGTTCACCTTCAGTACCCTACAGAATTGTGGCCAATCAGCATTTTTGTGCGGAATCGCTTTTCACGCGTGTCTTTGCAGAGGATGTTGTCATCCGTAATGGCAAAGTCAATAACCATGTGGTCGCTCTGCGTTGCACCTGGTACGACTCGCCAACCCTGCAATTTGAGTAGCAGGGTGTGAGACACGGCTGTGACATCTATACACGACCTTCCTCCCGGACCATCATAGGTCGCCTCAGTCATGGGGTCGTTGACAACAATCAAGTTGTACCTGGTGAGCAGCTCTATATACGCCTCGCCCGCCCCATCCAGGGTTGGGGATCCCCACAATGGTGATCTGGCATTTGCATCGGCACAGACTATGCAGGGTCGTCCTGATAGGCCTGCTAGAGCCCGCTCGAGTGGTTCAAGGCTGTTGGCAACTGGTGCGCCAAATTGCCTGTAAAATGATATTACAACCAGCTCAAAGCCACCGGCTCGGATGAGCACAGCGGCCAAGTGCTGGCTGTTCAGGTGAGTGAGTGCGAGCATGTCAATGGACGGGTCGATGCAGGCCACTGCTGCCTTGGCTCCCGTTCTTGCTCCAGCCACCACTCGTGCCTGCGATCCCAGACCAAGAGTTTTGGATCCTATGTATGGTTCCTGTATGGCGAGAACACTGCAGCGTTTCTTGAGTGCATTTTGCAGCAACTCAGCCATAACTGGGCAACTCTTATTGGTGTTGTGCTGAAGGATTCGAACTGCTTTTGACCTATTCATAATCCACTCGTGACTCCTGGAGGGCAATCGCTCGCTGACGAATGGTACAGCGTGCGTCTCGTGTGGAGTGTGCAACCTGTTGGATTTTGCGTTCGACGCAATTGGCACGCCAGGGAGCATCACGCTTGCATTCCTTACTCCAGATGTGGCAAGGCGCACCAGGCGCACACAACAGGTCTTGTACAGGCCACTGCCAGGTGGCCATAGCGCTGGCATTTGTAGCACTGAGTGGGGGCTTGGTACTTTCGTATGGCGCACCGCTGCCAGGCTATTTGGAGGTGCCTTGCCCCCTCTAGTTTTTGTATAGGCTGGGTGATACCTCAATCACCCAATCCTTCTGTCTGCCACGCTTTTTGGTGAAGAGGCCTGACGTCCTGCGGCTGCAAGCCTAACGCAGGGTTGTGCTCAACAACTTGTTGGGCCAAGTCCTCTTTGAAGGTCAGTCCGCCGTCGCACAATAGCAGGCGTGGGAAACGACCCAGGGGGCTGACGCTTGGAGCTTCAACTCCTTTTTGTGGAAATGTGGCTCGTGAGCGCCTTGGCCATTTCTGGCGTTTCCGTCACAATGACGGCGCCACCTCCTACTGCGGATGCGGATGTCTAGCACTCGGACACTTAGAGCTTGGAGGTCCGTAGCAGGGACACCCGCGCAAAGCGCTTCCATTGCGTCAGGGTTGGAGGGACCAGCCTCTCCTTCCTCACATGTCCGCCTAACCACTACCACGTTTTGTCGTGGGTTTTTAGGGGAGTTTGGCAAGCGGTGGAGGCTTTTATTTTTGCTTTTATTTTTATTTTTGCCCTTGTTATTGGGCGGAGGCGTAAGCGAGGCGCTGCCCTCGGCCTGTAGTTGGGGCCTTTTTCTGCTTCCCCTGTGCTTCCTGGCCTGGCAGACTGCCATTCAGCCTCAGCTCCATGAGGGGAGGAAGGCGCAGTAGCGGCTACTGCCGCATATGAGGAGCCTGGGGTACTACCCTGGCTCGCTGCAGCTCCTTGAGCTTGGGGGCTGGTGGCACTGGCTGCTGGGCAATTGCCCTACGCAGCTCTTCCTCACGACAGCCGCCACAGTTTCCCGCAGGGGAGTGGCAGGGGGCGATGTCGTTGGGGGCATTAGCTTTTATAGCCAGCTTCGAAATTTCGAAGAGGCAACTGGTTACTGAGGTCCGCATAGGTCCTGTCGCGTTGGCCCTCATCCGTGCCAGCTGGCCGTGGATGATTTGGACGTATGCGCAAATTTGCTCCATGTCCGACAGTTTAGGGTCCACGCTGTGTCGTGTGCTTGTAGTAGCCGGGTTGCCCGGGCTACTAGGGGGAGATGAACGCGGTTTGCCCGGTTCTTTCCGCCCTTGTTTGTTTGGACGACGAGTAGATTGCTCATCGTCCGAAGAGGGAGGGGTCGAGCTTGGCGAGCAACTAACTATAAACGCAGGTGGCGTTTTTATTACCTGCTGAAGATTTAGTTGACTTTGTCATTTTATTTTTACTAATATGGGGGGATTAAAGAAGCAGACTGGTGTAGTGTATCCTTGTGAGTTCATTTGTTGTGTGTGTTAGTGGTATGGCGAGAGGTGCTCGAGGCAGTGTCCTGGAAGCTCCCCTCAGGCATATTGATTCTAGCCCCTTTCGCTGGTCCGTTGGGGGTCAAAGGAGGCCCCCACATGCGCCGCAGCTGCCAGTCCGGCCACCCACCGGGACTAAGACGCATGAGGGATTTTTCGGCTGCTGCTCAGAGTCAGCCCTCGGCCACTGGTGATGTGGTGAGCGGGACACACGCTATCAGCCGCCCCAGGAACGCTCAAACCTGGTTTTCCCCCTCCTCATTCGAAGGCCGCACCTATATAGGGGATCGCTCAAAGGTGTTCGTGAGCTACTTCAGGACTGTCTTTCGCTCATTATGAGTGTTTTATGTTAATGTGTTCTGCTACGCAAGCCATTGCAGTGTATTTTGTATCTGGAATATGTTGTGTATGTCAGTGTCGTGAGCTTTAAGCCCCTTTAAGGCCGGATTTAACGGCCACGCAGAGGATACGGCAGGAGAATTCTGTCCCCCTTCCTGCGGGGGTGTGTTCTGCGTTCCCAGCTAAAGGTAGGGGTTCCCAGTGTGTCATGTATGTGAATGAAGTGTAAGTTGTGTCCCTTTTAGTCCGGCTTATACGAACACGCAGGGAGTACGGCAGTGGAATTCTGGACCCCCAACTGCAGGGTGAGCACAGTGTGGCGACAGAGTACACTGTGACGCCCAGCCACAGTTAAGCCTCGTTGGATGTAATCCTGCGGGGACCTCGTAGAGGTGAGGTTGTCTTTCAAGCTGGGCCCACCCGGCTTTCCCTTTTAGTCGGCTCATACGACACGCAGGGAATACGTCAGCGGAATTCTGGACCCCCGACTGCAGGGTGAGAACTAAAAGGGACACAACTTACACTTCATTCACATACATGACACACTGGGAACCCCCTACTTTTAGCTGGGATCGCAGAACACACCCCCCGCAGGAAGGGGGACAGAATTCTCCTGCCGTATCCTCTGCGTGGTCGTTAAATCCGGCCTTAAAGGGGCTTAAAGCTCACGACACTGACATTCACAACATATTCCAGATACAAAATACACTGCAACGGCTTGCGTTGCAGAACACATTGACTTAAAACACTCATAATGAGCGAAAGACAGTCCTGGAGGTAACACCTTTGAGCGATCCCCTATATAGGTGCGGCCTTCGGCATGAGGAGGGAAAACCAGGTTTGAGCGTTCCTGGGGCGGCTGATAGCGTGTGTCCCGCTCACCACATCACCAGTGGCCGAGGGCTGACTCTGAGCAGCAGCCGAAAAATCCCTCATGCGTCTTAGTCCCGGTGGGTGGCCGGACTGGCAGCTGCGGCGCATGTGGAGGCCTCGCTGACCCCCAACGGACCAGTGAAAGGGCTAGAATCAATGAGCTGAGGGGGAGCTTCCAGGACACTGCCTCGAGCACCTCTCGCTCAAACCACTAACACACACAACAAATGAACTCACAAGGATACACTACACCAGTCTGCTTCTTTAATCTCCCCATTAGTAAAAATAACATGACAAAGTCAAATAAATCAATAGCAGGTAATAAAAACGCCACCTGCGCCTCTTCCTCGGGCTCGCCAAGCTCGACTCCTCCTTCGGACGATGAGCAACCTACTCGTCGTCCAAACAAACAAGGGCGGAAAGAACCGGGCAAACCGCGTTCATCTCCCCCTTCTCCCCATAGTAGCCCGGGCAACCCGGCTACTACAAGCACACGACACACCATGGACCCTAATCTGTCGGACATGGAGCAGATTTGTGCATATGTCCAAATCATTCACGGCCAGCTGACACGGATGAGGGTCAACGCGACAGGACCTATGCGGGACCTCGTCACTAGTTGCCTCTTCGAAATTTCGAAGCTGGCAATCAAAGCTAATGCCCCCCCAACGACATCGCCCCCTGCCACTCCCCCCCTGCGGGAAACTGTGGCGGCTGTCGTGAGGGAAGAGCTGCGTAGGGCAATTGCCCAGCAGCCAGTGCCACCAGCCCCCCAAGCTCAAGGAGCTGCAGCGAGCCAGGGTAGTACCCCAGGCCCCTCATATGCGGCAGTAGCCGCTACTGCGCCTTCCTCCCTCCCTCAAGAAGCTGAGGCTGAATGGCAGTCTGCCAGGGCCAGGAAGCGCAGGGGGAAGCAGAAAAAGGCCCCAACTAAGCACGACGTGCAGGCCGAGGGCAGCGCCCCGCCTACGCCTCCGCCCAAAAACAAGGGCAAAAATAAAAATAAAAACAAAAATAACAAGCCTCCACACGCCTACCAAACTCCCCTAAAAACCCACGACAAAACGTGGTAGTGGTTAGGCATACAATACATGTGAGGAAGGAGAGGCTGGTCCCTCCAACCCTGATGCAATGGAAGCGCTTGTGCGGGGTGTCCCTGCTACGGACCTCCAAGCTCTAAGCGTCCGAGTACTAGACATCCGCACCGCAGTAGGAGGTGGCGCCGTCATTGTGACGGAAACGCCAGAAATGGCCAAGGCGCTCACGAGCCACATTTCCACGAAAAAGGAGTTGAAGCTCAGCGTCAGCCCCCTGGGTCGTTTCCCACGCCTGCTATTGTGCGACGTGCGGATCGACCTTCAAAAAGAGGACTTGGCCCAACAAGTTGTTGAGCACAACCCTGTGTTAGGCTTGCAGCCGCGGACGTCAGGCCTCTCTTCACCAAAAAGCGTGGCAGACAGAAGGATTGGGTGATTGAGGTATCACCCAGCCTATACAAAAAACTAGAGGGCAAGGCACCTCCAAATAGCCTGGCAGCGGTGCGCCATACGAAAGTACCAAGCCCCCACTCAGTGCTACAAATGCCAGCGCTATGGCCACCTGGCAGTGGCCTGTACAAGACCTGTTGTGTGCGCCTGGTGCGCCTTGCCACATCTGAGTAAGGAATGCAAGCGTGATGCTCCCCTCAAGTGTGCCAATTGCGTCGAACGCAAAATCCAACAGGTCGCACACTCTACACGAGACGCACGCTGTACCATTCGTCAGCGAGCGATTGCCCTCCAGGAGTCACGAGTGGATTATGAAGGTCAAAAACAGTTCGAATCCTTCAGCACAACACAAATAAGAGTTGCCCAGTTATGGCTGAGTTGCTGCAAAATGCACTCAAGAAACGCTGCAGTGTTCTCGCCATACAGGAACCATACATAGGATCCAAAACTAATGGTCTGGGATCGCACGCACGAGTGGTGGCTGGAGCAAGAACGGGAGCCAAGGCAGCAGTAGCCTGCATCGACCCGTCCATTGACATGCTCGCACTCACCCACCTGAACAGCCAGCACTTGGCCGCTGTGCTCATCCGAGCCGGTGGCTTTGAGCTGGTTGTAATATCATTCTACAGGCAATTTGGCGCACCAGTTGCCAACAGCCTTGAACCACTCGAGCGGGCTCTAGCAGGCCTATCAGGACGACCCTGCGTAGTCTGTGCTGATGCAAACGCCAGATCACCATTGTGGGGATCCCCAACCCTGGATGGGGCGGACGAGGCGTATATAGAGCTGCTCACCAGGTACAACTTGGTTGTTGCCAACGACCCCATGACTATGATGGTCCGGGAGGGAGGTCGTGTATAGACGTCACAGCCGTGTCTCACACCCTGCTACTCAAATTGCAGGGTTGGCGAGTCGTACCAGGTGCAACGCAGAGCGATCACATGGTTATTGACTTTGCCATTACGGATGACAACATCCTCTGCAAAGACACGCGTGAAAAGCGATTCCGCACAAAAAATGCTGACTGGCCGCAATTCTTTAGGGTACTGGAAGGTGAACTGCGTGCCGCAGACACCGACCTAATAGTGCAAACATCCACACCTGAAGAGGTGGACAGCAAAGTGGACACATTTACCACAGCACTGCACTCTGCTGGGCTCTCTGTACTTGGCCAACAGAAGCACAGGGCGATCAAAGTCCCATGGTGGACTGAGGAACTTAATCCTCAAGCAAAGTGCAAATAGAGCCAGAAGGATGTACCAAAACACTCGTGACCCTGATGCCAGAGCAACACTCCGAACTGCCTTCATCCAAGAGAAGAAGGCCTTCCACCGCGCCATCAAACGAGCCAAATGGCAAGGCTGGCGAAATTTTGTGGAAGCGGAGAGCTCTGAGAACCCCTGGGGCAGACACTACAAGTCCTCCATAGGAAAAGCAAATGTAGAGCAGGTCTTAGCTGCGATGCAAAATGAGTCAGGCTGGGCCTGCAGCATCGAACTTTCACTGGAAACCCTCCTTGAGAAGGCGTTCCCAGATGACCAAGTAGCTCAAGACACTGAAGCCCCGAGGGCAGCAAGGGAGCTGATCATGGACCCTCCGAACGAGCCCGACATCCCACTGTGGACAACAGGCGACCTCGGCAGGGCCCTTGCGACCTTAAAGCCCAACAAATCTCCTGGGCCAGATAAAATAGAAAGCAATATGCTAAGGAAGGCTGAGCGGACAATCTCCAGCGGCCTCCTTAATTTATTTAATGACTGTCTGCAGGTCGGACAGTTCCCCACTCAGTGGAAGACTGCGCGCGTTGTCACTCTTCAAAAGGGAGGCGACCGCAATCAGTCAGAGCCGCGATCATGGAGACCACTCAGCCTTCTTTCCATATTAGGCAAAACACTAGAAATCTTGATGTTGCAGTCCCTCGAAGGAGTCTTTGGCCGCAACCTCACAGGCAGGCAATACGGGTGTACCAAAGGAAGGTCCACGCAGGATGTCATTGTCGAGATTCGGCGTGTTTCCCTGCTGGCACCGGCTAAGTACGTCGTAGCAGTTCTGATTGACATCAGAGGAGCGTTTGACAACCTTTGGTGGCCAGCGCTCCTTAATGAGCTCAAAGGTAGGGAATCCCCGCAACCTGTACTCGCTCGTCAGAAGTTACCTGACAGACAGAACTGCTACGATCGAAAGCAGGCATGTCTCTGTCCGGAGAAAGATTGAGAAGGGGTGCCCACAGGGCTCGGTCCTAAGACCAGCACTCTGGAATGCCTTCTTCGAAGGTCTTCTCAGGAAACTCATGGAGACTGACTGCGAGCCGTACGCCTATGTGGATGACTTGACTGTGCTGATCTTTGCAGAGTCAGTCCGCCAAATTGAAGAAAAAACCCACCACGTGCTCCGCACTGTCAACCAATGGTGCGAGCACGTCAAGATGCAGGTGGCTGAGGAAAAAACCCAGCTAATCCTCTTGAAGGGGAAAGTGAATAATCCACCCACAATACGCTTTGGCGGCCACAGGCTCCTTCTTAAAAAGCACGTCAAGTATTTAGGAGTGAATATAGGTGAGAGGTGGGGTTTCAACCTCTCACCTCCAGTCCCTTAAAGGCACTACCATTGCAAGGTTTGCCTCACTGCGTGCCATTACTAAGGCCACTTGGGGTGTGTGTTACCACGACACCATCCTCATGTATAAGGCCATCTATTTAGGTGTGATTGGCTACTGCCCCGTTGTCTGGGGTAGCAAACTAACAGTCAATCAAAAGAGAGTATTGGCCCAATCCCAGAGAGCCGCGCTCCTGTGGATCACCAAGGCCTACAAGACTGTACCAACGGAAGCACTCCAGGTGATCACTGGTCAGTTACCAGTTGATTTGGCTGTTGAGTGCATGATTGATAAGTGGAGAGTGAAACGGGAGCTTCCCCCGCTTTGGGCTGAACTCCGTGCGGATCTCACCACAGAACAGAAACTTGCCGCCATCGATGAATGGGCTCTAGAGAAATGGCAAGCGAGATGGGAATCCTCGACAAAGGGACGTGATACGTATGAGTTCTTCCCCAACATCCGTGAACGTCTTTCTAGAAAATGGGTTGAGCCAGACCACTGGACGAGCCAGTTCCTCACGGGACATGGTGACTTAAATGCGCGGCTCCACTTCTTTTCTCAGAAAGACTCTCCATTATGCACGTCTTGTGCCTCCAGTGCGGAGGTAACAAGAAACCATGTGCTGCTCCACTGTAGTTCCTACAACAGTGAGCGACGGTTGTTGGGAGGGCAAACGAACTTAGCAGCTTTGACTGCTACAAAGGAAGCCTATAACCATTTTGCAAAGTTCGCAAAGAAGGTAATGGCTAAGAAACGTGGTTATAGTTGATCTGTCCTTTTGAAACTTGCCACCCAAGTAAACAGTAAGATCAGGTAGGGAACCAGATTAAGAACTACTCCCAGATGGTACGGGATTCCTCAGGTGGTCACCTCCGCGCGGTAACACACGGGCAACAGCTCTCTACGGTGAGACTGGCTAACGACCAAATACCTGCCGTACCTCCACAGGTCTGAGTTCGGTGGATGCTGCAGGGGCCGGCCTCTTGCATATTAGCGAAACCGCAACTTCTATGACTGATATTAAAGAAATTGGGTTATGTCCGCCAGTAGGCAAATTACTAAAGTTAACGTACCTGTTAGTGAGTCCGTCTCCTCTGGCTTGTGAGTTACTGTGGGCAAGCGCTTTCGATGTAAAGACATCATCGTCTGGCCGTTTAGTCAGTACTGGAGTCAGTCAGTTGGTCGTCAGTGGTCAGGTGGTCGCCAACGCTCCATCACTCCCTTCACCTTTCTCTTTGTATATAAAGACCACGACCAACTGACTGACTCCAGTACTGACTAAACGGCCAGACGATGATGTCTTTACATCGAAAGCGCTTGCCCACAGTAACTCACAAGCCAGAGGAGACGGACTCACTAACAGGTACGTTAACTTTAGTCTATGACTGATATAACCCTCGTCGAGGGTTTAGGTACAGTCATCAAATAAAGAAACAGACCTGTGCGTGCGTGTCTGTAGTTCGATTTGCGGGAGAACGGCTGATCCGATTGAGTTGGTTTCTTTTTTTGTTTTGTTCGTTATTTTTTGTAGACACCAAAATAAGGTCATGGACGATTTCGGTCGATGGGAAGGGGGGTGGGGGACGAAAATGTACCAAAAACTAGGGTTTTTCGCATTTTTCTCGAAAACAGCTCTAACAATTTTGATCAAACTTTCAAATTATCTTCTCCTAATCAATACCTAACTTTTTCTTCTCCATACATATCTCACGAAAATACGGTGAACGGAGATTTGGCCCCTGAAGCGAAAATAGGTTTTTACGCTTTTGGCAAAACGGCTTCAGCGATTTTCACCAAACTCACAGGATGTTTTCAAATAGCTAATACCTACATATTCTTTCCAATAAATGTTCCTGTGACGGTCCATTGAACAGAGATAAAAATCAAAATGTGTCGAAAATAACGTTTTCTAACATTTCCGTAAATTCAGAAACTTTTTCACCAGATGTGATAAATCCTAATGGAGTGTCTTTTAGTCACCCATACCAGCATTTCGTTCTGCATAATTATTTCTGTATATATATGCTGAACGGAGATATAAGCCAAGTTAACTAAGAAAAGGAGATTTGTCGAATATTAATTTATCAGTATTCCAATTTTCTCAAAAACGGCTCTAACGATTTCGATCAAACTTACGGAGTACTCTCAGCTAACTAGTACGTACATTTTGTTCTCCATAAATGTTCCTGTAAAAATGCGTTGAACGAAGATATAGCGCCCACCTATGTAGGAGGTGTTCGAACTTAAAGGGGTGGCGGAAAGTTGTGTGTCAGATATTTATTTTTTAATGATTACCAGTCCTCACCATCTCTACCAAGAAGAAATTACTTCACTTCGAAATGCGTTTCTGTTCTCGGTTTGTTTTACTAAGTTAATAATTCAGACATACGGTTTTTCGAGTCGCCCGAGAAAAATAATAATAAAATTGTCGGAATACGGTCCTCAAAGTGAGGCATAGTCCGAATTTGGACAACCATAGGGGATGCCGGTTCAATCAAAAGTCGATCCGAGTGATTAGTACTTTGAGCCTGCTGGCTCTTTTGAATTGGAGTACTATTTGCTCGTTCGGATAATTGACCCCGAATGTTTGTTCATTACTGTGGTGCATGGTATATTTCGTATGTATTACTTGACTCACATGCGGAATGTGTGACGCACTCTAGTAGGTGATTACCAGATGTTCAGGTGGTTCGGTTCCCGATGGTGTCTCATCTTCGCCTCGTCCCCCATTCTTATTCTCGCATCGCTTGCGTTAAGTATTGTCATATAGAAAACTGACTTTTCTTACGAGTACAGAGTGATATTCTCCTATTTCTCCGTGTGCTTAATTGAACTTGAACCTTTTATTAACATTAAAAGTACTTGGAACTGGTAAGTGTACTTTGAATATTTACAATATTTTGACTCGGCTTGAATCAGAATGATAGTCTCATTCACCTCTGAAGTAGCCTAGTTTGAACCGTTTAGCTGGCAAAAATAAAGTTTGTCGTAATTTTACCTTGTAACTTGCTCTTATAAACATTTTATGATTTAAGTGAATCTGAGTGGCAGAGCCATGTTTTGAATTACAATAAGATCAGGAAGAACATTCATTCCCTTCACTGATCATACTGATCCCCACCATCTCAACATAGGAACCCACCGTGGGGGAATGTACCTTACCATTAGAGATTGGTTCAAGGTCTTACCATTGAGATTGGTTCAAGGTCTCTCAATGGTTGACTATCATGGCCCCATTTCATGCAGCTACAATACGCTTCCTAAAGGCGTTTGCTTCAGTAATAACTGTTGTATTTTTCTTGATCCAAAATTAACTATTATTCTAGCAAGCACCTGAATACTAATCCAAACTATCATATGCAGGATGTGAATGTTGTAATTGCTTGCGCCAGGAACAAGCAAGAACTCATTAACGTAGCATTATCAAGGCTTCAAAACGAAGAAACCACACAATGTGCTGCTCAACCAAAAGCGGATTCCAGTGCCAATTTATGACTTACTGGCATAAACCGTGTTGGAAGGATGTAGCTCAGTTTGTAAAACTTGTGAAATCTGGTGGGCACAGCTCCAGCAGCTATCAGTCCAGGATAGTTTGTTAGTTAGAGCATGGGAAGATGATAAGGGTCAATCAAGATTGTACAAACTGTAGCTCACAAAAGTTCGAGGGTTTTGCAGACGTTTGTTGTAGCAACACCCTTTGAACGTTTAGGTATTGAAGTTTAGGGCCCATTACGCATGTCAGAGTCTGAAATCCGGTTTATTATGGTGATAGTGAACCATTTCACAAAATGGCCAGAGATATTTGCCGTACCCAATATTAGAGCAGAAACAGTGGCTTTAGGTCTTCTCTCAAACGTCATATCCATATTTGAAGTTCCCCGAGAAATTCATTCAGGCTAAAGACGAAATGTTGAGTCTACAACTTTAAGCTCTCTTCTCTTCTAAAAGTGCACGAGACCCGAGCAACGCCACTTCATCCCCAAAGTTCAGGTTTGGTTGAAAGATGTCCTAGCAAAAGTAGTAGACAAAAATCCAAAGACTGGGATGTGAGGCTTCGGGGATTCTCTTGGTGTACAGCACAACAGAGCATTCCACCGCAGGATACTCACCTGCTCGATTAATGTCAGGCCGAGAATCAGTTCTTCCAATGCACCTTTTGGGTGACTCTATGCCAGGATCAACACCTCAATCAACGTTTTGTAACAGGACAGAACCAAACCCTTCAATTCAGTGGAGGCTCGTCCGGGGTATTTATGCTGACTGGCCACCTAAAATGCCCCGATTCGCTCGAGACTTTGCTGCCGTCAGTTGTAACCGAACCGATTCCCTCGTCACCGTGTTGCCCACACTCGCGTTCGCTCCCCCTCAGTTCCCTGTCTGTGGTGGTAAAACTTCCCCCAATGTAATTGAGAATAAAAACTCTGTGTTCCAATTGCATTCGGCTTGATATCGTACTAACTCCCGACTCACCTAGTGTGATATAGCTTTCAATATTAACCCCCCCGTAACAGTATGCTCAAATGGTGAAGGAAGATCGAACCAGGTTCACGAAATTGTTAGGGAACGAATCCTACAGGTAATATGATGTCGGAGCTGAAAAACCTTGGTATCAGATGGGAGATGCTGTCTGGTATTTCAGGCCTCAACGCAAAGTTGGAGTATGTCTGAAGTGCACTCTCCTTGGATAGGGCCATGTTGCATTCAGAAGGTAATTTCGGACGTCGTTTTTAGAATTCACACACCAACAAAGATATTGTTCGTCGTACATGCAGACAGATTAGTGCCATTTATGATTCCTGAGAGAAGGAGGATAATGTTGTGAATAGATAGCCTAGAAACGCTTCAGTATCATGTGACACTATTTTTGTTTTACTGCTATTCGCTATGTTTCTAATTCATTATTCGTGCTTCCTTACATTTGGTGGCAGCAGTTGTATTTAAACAATTGAAGAAACGAGGTTACAACATTCCCTTCTTTCCAGGATTTAAACCCTTGTGTGGCAGCTGTCCACCCTTCTCCTGCAAATGGCGCCTCACCGCAAAGTCTGGCGACGGAAGAAAGATCCTGCATTACCCCGCGACTCATCCCAGCAGAGAGCGCTAGCCATGAGCCAAGACTCAACCAAGTCCCTCGCCTTAAGGAACTACTGCTCAATCGAGCCGTTTGCCTCACACATCGATGCCTGGGGAGCTACGGCTCAACCTTCGCCTCATGTCTCACCAACTGGCAGAGAGTGAGAAACTTCGTCGGTCCTTTGACGTGATCTGGAAAATCGATTGAACATGACCGGCAACTTATAACTCCCGCCGAGGCACCTTTTGGGGGGAGCTATGTGGCGGCTGGCCACCCTTTTCCTACAAAAGGCGCCTAGCTGCAAAGTCCGGTGACGGAAGAAAGATTTGGCATTATCCGCGGCTCATCCTGGCAGAGGTGCTATCCATGAGCCACAGCCTCCCTGTCTGAACAATAAAACAAAACCTGGTTTACCGCTCTGCCGTAAGCGTGTGTGAACAGTAAAAGAAACCAAGCTCCCCCGTGTGCGACTTGTCGCCATGGAGGACTCTCCCCACCCCTCACCATCAACCACCCCTTGCAATGCCTCTACCCAGCTCGCTGTCAAAGCTGAACCAAAAATAAATCAAAGGTTGTCCCCCAATGCTTCCTCTGCCTCAACTTCGGGCACAGGTCAAACTACTGCCACGCAAAGTGGGCCTGTGCATTCTGCGCTGAGCCCCATGCCACCGCCTCTTACCCAATTAAGGACTCTCCCTGCAGGCAGCCCACTTGTGCTAACTGCAAGGGTCCCCACTGCGCCACCTATAGGGGCTACCCAAAAACCCCAAAGAAGCCCTCTCAAAGAAGGAAGGGAGACTCTGTACCTCCCCAGCTGGCAACTACCCAGCCCCCCTGACCAGTACCAACACTCCCCCCACTGGTCACCCCTGCCCTCTCATATGCCAGGGCTGCTGCACTCAACTCCCAGCGCAGTTCCCCTCCAAACCTGTCTGCCAACAACAACTGCAGGATCTTTGCCCCAGCCTCACCAAGTTCTGCCAGTACTTCACCCAATACTGTCGCAGCCACCCCCTCAACTCCGTCAACTATCTCCACCAAGGATCGGGACCGAGCCTTGCGAGACATCGCTACCTGCCTCTCCCAGGTCGTCCTCCTCCTCAAGAGCCTGTTCACCACTGACGCCCAAGGCAACAACCATTCTCAACTGGAATGGCATTTTGGCCAGACACCGCAGCTAAGTTGCTGAGCTCAATGACCTCTTACAGGAGCTATCAGGGGTTGTGGCATGCATCACTGAAACCCACTCACAGCCTACCAATAAGCTCATCATCCTGAACTTTTCGGTGCACAGAAGCAACCACCCTGGGTCCCAAACTGGGGGAAGAGTAGCCATCCTGGTTTGCAACTCCCTCAGACAATCAAGCCTTCAGAACCTCTACACTATCTCTCAAGGCCTGCGGAGCTGTAGTAAAACTAAACACTGTCCGCTTCGTATTGCTTCCCAGCGAACCTGTCTCTCATCCCTGTGACCAAGGCTAAATGCCCTCATGCGGGAGTTCAATGCTGCCCTCCAAGCCACCAGAGATGCCAGTTTCGAAAGGTATATAGCTGAGGCTGAACCCACCCCTAAGCGCTGCTGGAAGATTGTCAAACCCCTACGAAACAGACAGCTACACTCGCCGTCTCTCATCCACAACAACACCTCATGCTCTGCTGAGATCGACAAGGCAAACATCTCGCTGAGTCCCTCTAGGGACAGTGCTTCCCCTTCGCAATCCCATGATGACCGCACCACTTTTCACGCCGAGGTCCACTGTCTAGTACACAACTTCCCACAAGGACACCCTGCCGTCTTCAGATCAACCACTCCAAAGGAAATCAGCAAAACCATCAAGGGTATCAGCAACAACAAGGCCCCGAGCAGCGATGGCATCTCTAATGTAGGCCTAAAGACGCTCCCCAGGATCCACACATTAGCCCTCTGTAATATCGTCAATGCATCCATGCGCCTCCAATACTTCCCTGCAGCATGGGAAGAGGCCACAATCATCTGCATCCCCAAGGCAAGCAAGCCTCTCAACAAAGCTGCAAGCTACACACCCATCAGCGTTCTGTGCACCCAGAGCAAGATCGCTGAGACCATCATCCTGACCTGTCTCAATGAGTTCATCGCCACCAACAAGGTACTCCCCGACTTCCAATTTTTGAAACCGCCACAGAACCCATTACCAGCTCCTCAGGGTGACCGAATACATTGCTGAGAACTGAAACAAGCGCAGACACACGTCCATGCTTCTCCTGGACGCCCGACAAGCCTTTGACCAGATCTACAAGCTCATCTTACTCCACTGCCTACCTTTCCTCATTGGCCTAATTCCCTCCTTCCTCGCCAAAAGAACCTTCAGGATGACAGTTGGCAAAACTCTAACCACAACATCACTGCTGGTGTACCCCAGGGCTCAAAACTCTTCCTTGCTCTCTTCAACATTTTCTGCCACGACATACCCATTCATGGGACGATTATCACAGCACAATATGCAGACGACGTAGCCCTCCTCTACACCTCCAAAACCAAGCTGCACTGCGCGACAGTCATGAATAAGTTCCTGCCCTCCTGCTCAGCTGGTACCACAAATGGAGCTCCGCCTCAATGAATCCATATCGAGCGTTCTTCTTCTCTCGCTGCAACTTCTTCCTCCCTCCTAACATCCAAGTTGGATGCCATTTGATTTCTTGGAACAACCAGGCCAAGTACCTCGGGGTCATCTTTGACAAGAAGCTCAACTGGCATAGTCAAATCCACGCTGTCTGTGGCAAAGTCAGCGGAGCCTTCACTGCCCTCAGATCGTTCTTCAACAACAAAAAGTGTTCTCAACCAACGAAAATCCGCGTCTTCAAGGCAATCTTCGCCTCACACGTCGACGCCTACTGAGCTACGACTCAACCGGGTCCCTTGCCTTGAGCTACTGCTCAGCCCAGCCCTTCGCCTCACACTTCAACGCCTGTGGAGGCTACAACTCAACCGAGTCCCTCGCCACCTGAGGAGCCACGACTCAACCGAGTCCTGCGCCACACGTCTCGCCAATTAGCAGAGAGTGAAATACTTCGTCGGCCCTTTTCCAGGCCACCTCAAAAAATGGAGCCCGACAACTGGAAGCTTGCAAAACTTCGTTGGCCCTTTACTAGGCCACTTCAAAGGGCTAGAAGTAAGCTGGTAATTTGCGAGCCACCGAATTTTCTCGATGGCTTATGCCAGACCTTTGGGGATGGCACTTAGCATAGCCAGGCTTAAAAACATCTCCAAACCTTCACGAGGTCTAGCCTGTTAGTGCCCATATCCTTTGGAGTGGGGCCGACAGATTGGAGCAATGTTGAGTTGTCCCCCCCCCCCCGTTCTGGGAGGTGGATAGCTTTCTTTGAGAGGTGGTGAGGGGGGGCGAGTGTTGGCGCCTGCTCGTGCTCCCCGCATCCACTTTTTTTTTTTTTCCTTTCTTTCTTTTGCGCCCCCAACCCAAGCTGTAAAGCGACCCGTGGCGAAGGGTGGATGGCAGATGGGACATTGTGTCAAACACGGAGCCTCAAGGATACCAGGCGACCTCCTTGCAGTAAGTAGCCTTGTCACGGCATGCGGGGCTCTGCCGTGATCGACTGTGTATTACCCTAGCTACTCGTGGGAACATGAATGAAGAAAATCAAATTAATTTGAACATTCAGGAGCTTACCCTAGCTGAGGAAGAGAGACTGCTATTGAGTCCCTCCTCAGTGATGGAGGAGGAGGTCATGGATTCGTACTGTGACCTCCCAGCTGTAGAAGGAGGTTCATCTGCAGCGGATGGAGACGCAAGGTCACATTCTGCGGGCGGGGGGCTTCTGGGGTCCCAGCTGCCGGTGTGGGGCCTGGTGCCGGGCGCCTCCCGATAGGGGTGGTGGTGCTGGGCCCTCCCCAGGCGGGGGGGTCCTCGAGGGCTCCTGAGAACCAGGACACGGGCTTGGGCCGCTGACCGAAGGAGTCGGATGCGAGGGCCATCGGGCCACGCATTCTGGGCACAAGCTTGAGGCGCTACGATTAAGTTTACTGGCGCACAGAAGCGCCGGTTTAAAGCCCTCCTGTCAGAGGGTAAGAGTGTGGCTGATGCCAGGGCTCTTGCGATGAGAGGAGGGCTGACAAAGGAGGTGGAAGGTGGCCAAAAAAGAGAGCGGCCTTCCACTGGAGACACTCCCGAGGAGAGAAAGAAGGCGAGGCGCTCTTTGGGAGTGAGAGGTGGTGAAGGGCAGCGTGGGGACGTAGGTTCCACGTCTGCAGCCCACCTCGGTGGGGCTGGTGGCTCCGGGAAGCAGGGAGTGCCTAAGGGCGGTCCTGGCAGGCGACCACCAGTCTCATATAGCTGAGCTGTGTCAGGGGTGAAGCTGGGGGTGTTCCATGAGGACTACCCGGCGGAGCTTCTCACAGCGGAGCAGATGGAGGCCGTGTTTGCTCTCGACGAAGATGAGGGCCGGGCCAGGGTTCACGGTACCATGTGTAGAAGGGGGGGGTACGCGGTGACCTGTAAGGATGAGGGCACGGCAGCATGGCTGAGGGAGCATTTTGCCACCGCACAGCCCTGGGAGGGTGCCAGGCTGAAGGTCTGTGAAGGTAAGGACCTTCCGAGACCAAGAAGAGCCGTGGCGTACCTGCCGGAGTGTGAGGATGAGCCGGATGCGAGGATCCAGGGCTTTCTGGCAAAGCAAAATAGGAGACTCTGCACACGGTTCTGGACGGTGCTCTCTCGGGTCCATAAGGAATCAGCGGTGCTTCTGGGCCTGCTGATAGATGCGCAATCTGCCCAGGCTTTGGAGGCTGAGCCAGGAGTCTCCAGAAAGCTGAGGCAAGGCAGCATCAGAGTAAGGAAGCAGGGCTCTGGAGAGGTACCTACCTCGAGTGTTCCTTCCTTGGATGCCCCTGGAGATGGTGGAAGGGGAAGAGGGAGCGCGGCCGCCGCGGGCGTGTCGGGGGGTGGGGCTACTGGCTGGGGGGCTGCAGGCAGCGGTGACCTAGGGTCCCGCTGTGCGGTCCTGGCTGGGGGCCCCGCCTCGGGCACCTCGGGGGGAATGGTGGCGGCTCCTGGAAACAGCGGTGCTGGGGTCCTGGTGGCCCCTCCTCCCCCTCCTGTGGTGACGGCTTCGGCAGTGGCTGCGGGTGGGGTGGGGGGGCTGGCGGGTCCAGATTTGGCAGGGAGGGCAGGAAGGACGACAAGGTCCTTCCGGCCCAAACTGCAGAGAGGCTGCAGGCAAGTCGCGCCTGCTCGCCCCGAGCGCTCCGCGAGACATAAGGTCCCACGGGGGTTTGAGGGTCGGTGTGGGCGACGATGATTGCGCAGCATGTGGTCTTCCTCCAGATCAACCTGCACACGGCCAAAGCAGCTCACGGCAGTTATGTGCAGGAGCTTTGTCTGGGGAGCTGTGATGTGGCTCTACTGCAGGAGCCTTGGGCGGACAGCAGGGACATAAAAGGGATACCTGCTAGTACAGGTAAGTTGGTCTACTGTGGCACAGAAGGTCGTCCTAGGGCGGCTGTTTTGGTAAGACACAACTTGCATATTCTAAAAATTCCCGAGTTCTGTCACAGGGATTTGGTGGCGGTAATGCTGGAAGCTCAAGACAGTAATGGACTCCGGGCGAAGACAGTGGTGGCGTCAGCCTACTTCCCAGGCGATGACGCTGAGGTCCCCCCGCTGATGATGCAGCAGCTGATCCATTACTGCAGAAATGAAGACCTTCAGTTGATTGTCGGGTGCGACGCCAATGCACATAACATGGCATGGGGCAGCACAGACACAAATGAAAGAGGTGAGTCCCTTCTTGACTACTTACTGTGCAATGAAATGGTGGTGGTTAATAGGGGAGCACGCCAGCTTTTTGTTACACGCAGGCGGAGGAGGTGCTGGACATCCACGGTCTCAAGTACCTTCTATGCCAGCAGAATAACAGATTGGCATGTCTCTGGGGAATTAAAGCAATAGGGTTATGTCCGCCAGAAGGCAAATTATTAAAGTTTACGTATCTGTTAGGTGAGTCCGTCTCTCTGGCTGGTGTGTTGCTGGTGGCAAGCGCTTTCGATGTAAAGACATCATCGTCTGGCCGTTAAGTCAGTACTGGAGTCAGTCAGTTGGTCGTGGTCTTTATATATGAAAGGAAGGTAAAACGGGATGATGGATGGTCGGGGAAGGGTCGGGGAGAGGAGGTCATGCACCTCAGGGGAAAACCCCTAAGGTGAATGGAACGTCTTGAATGATCTGTCAATTGTGGAATTTCCGTCTTTTTTGTGTAGGGTGGTCTGTAAATCCGTCAGTTGGTTGTTTTCGTTTGTGTAATGTTTTGAGTGGTGTGAATATGGTGTCGCATTTTGTGTTGATTTGTTCATTTATGATCTGTCCATTGAAGTTTTTTTGTTTGTAAATTTCCATGTTTTCTAATATGTTCAGTTTTCGTCCTTTGTATTGTTTGTGTAGTAAGGTGGTACAGTCCTGTATTTTGGTAGGTTCATGTCCAGTTGTTTTGAGGTGGTTAGCAAAGTTTGAATCGTCTTTGTTCCTATTAAGAGATTTAATGTGTTCTGAGTATCTGGTCCGTATTTTTCGTCCTGTCTGTCCTATGTATGCGTTTGTACAAGTACAAGTTATTTTATATACCCCACTTTGGTCGAGTGGGTCTGTCTTTTCAGTCTTTGTAGTTAGTTTGGTTCTAAGTGTGTTGTCCGTACGTAATGCGATTTGTATACCTTCCTTTCAGAGGATATTAGTTATTCCGTATGTTTTTGGTCCTGTGTACGTGAATGTGCAGCGTCTTGTTAAAGTCTGTGTATTCTGTGTTTTTGAGTCGTGTGTTTTGGATTCGTATTGTCTTAATAGTTTGTTTATTGTTTTTTTGGAGTAACCGTTATTTTCTGCGATGGTATTGATAGTATCAAGTTCTTTTTGTAATTTTTGTGCGGGTAGTGGGATAGTTTTTAGTCTCCGTATCATGTGTCTAAATGCACTTAGTTTATGTTGTTGTGGGTGGTTTGATGTAAAGTGTATGGTCGTGTCGGTGGCAGTGGGTTTTCTGAAAATGTCGTATTGTAGTTCGTTTGTCCAACCGTGTGATGTTCAGGTCCAAGTAATTAAGGGTTTTATTTTGTTCTTTGTCCATGTCATATTGGATGTTATGGTGGATATTGTTTAAGTCCTTTAGTATGTCGTCAGTGTTATCGCGGCCTAATATGCAGATGATATCATCTACATATCTGGCGTAGTGTTTAATATCGTGTTTTGTCATTAGGGTCTGGATGTGAGTTTCTTCGTAATGTTGTAGAAATATTTCAGTTAATATGGACGAAGTAGGGTTTCCCATACCTAATCCATCTTTTGGTTTGTATATGCTGTTGTTGAATTGGAAGTAGTTTTGTCCGAGTGTCAGTTTGGTGAGGTTGGTCACGTTTTTAGTGGTGGTCGTGTCTATTTGTCTTAGTTTGGTTTGTAGTATATCAATGTTTTCTTTTATTGGTATGGAGGGATATAAGTTTTTTATATCAAATGATACCAATCTAGTGTTTGGAGTTATAGTTACGTCTTTTAATCTAGTGGTAAGTTCTTCTGTGTTACGTATCGTATATCTGTTTGGTAATGTAATGGTATTTTTTAACATTGTGGTCAAGTATTTTGAGAGTTTATATGCTGGTGCAGATGTGAGCAGTTTAGAGCAGTTGCAGCTAAATGCTAAATAAACTGCAGCGTAGGGCGTGTCTGGCCATTACAGGCTGTATGACAACATGCCCTACGGCTGCACTGGAGGTCTTGCTAGATTTAGCTCCACTCCACATACATGTTAAAAGGATGGCGTTCCTCCAGGCTGCGCGTATGTTGGAGTTGGGTCTGATCATGCGGGGGAGGAGGAGTTCCTGCCACTTGAGCGGTGACAAGGGGAAGGTGGGGGGGCCTGAACTGCATGTGGTAGACTCTATGCCCGCGAGGTTCAACTTCGCGCTACCCGTTCGGATACTCATTCATGAGCGATCCAGGTGGGTAGAGAGCTCCGCTTTGAAGCTGGGGCCCTGGTATACTACACTGATGGCTCGGTGCAGGAGTGGCCTTGCAGGGGCAGGCATCTTTGGGCCGAGGATCAGAGCAGCGATCCCATTAGGGTCGCTGGCCACAATGTTTCAGGCAGAGGTGGCTGCGGTGACAGTCTGTGTGCAGCGGCTGCTGCAGAGGAGACTGAAGCGGCAGAGAATCTACATCATGGTGGACAGTCAGGCCACTCTCAAGGCCTTAGCCTCATACTGTCTTACATCGCGGCAGGTGTGGGAGTGTCTGATTGGACTGAAGGCCCTGGCCGAGGACAACAGTGTATCACTGTGTTGGGTGCCAGGGCATCAGGGTATAGAAACGAAGCGGGCTGATAGGTTGGCTAGAAGGGATCAGAGCAGATCTCTATTGGCCTGAGCCCTTTGTTGGGACTACCAGGAGCCACCTACGTGAGAGGTTGGCAAATGGGAGGACCGGTGCAGGGCTGCTCATTGGCAGGGCTGCCCGGCCTTAGACAGTCAAAACTCTTCATCCGGCTCTCAGAGGAGGTCCAGGAGGTGCTTGCACTGGGGAGGAAGGATATGAGGATCATATGTGGCCTGTTCACAGGTCACTGTCCGCTAATTACCACCTTGCAAATATTGGCAAGTCACGAGTACAGGTATGCAGGTTCTGCAGTGGGGCTAGAGACGGCAGAGCCACGTGCTGTGCGTATCACGATGGACTCATGACATCGCGCCGTTCTGTGTTTGGGAGGCCCTTTCTTCCAGCCCGAAGAGAGGTGGCAAATGCGGAACTTGCGGATATCCTCCGCTTTGTCGAGGGGTGGTGAGGGGCGCATAGGTGACGTCACACCAAGTGAGACCAGTGCCGTGGGGCCTGGGGGTGGTACAGGTGGACCATGATCCGAGTATCATGGACGCCCTTACAATTGGCCCGTTTGTGGCTGCAGTGACCGTATTGCCTGCATCCACCGTTTAAAAAAAGAAAAAAGGCCACTTCGAAAAGGCACACAGACTGACACCTTGCAATGGGTACACCATTTACAGTATGTTCTCAAAATGTTGCTGATGTTGTGAAGAAGTAGACTGAAGATGAACCCAATCCAGTTATTTCCCATAGTCTCTCATCAGAAAATGCCATAGCTGTTCTTTTGTATCAATTCAAGAGCATTTGGGAAAAAGAAAGTGTGATGTTACAGGACTTCGTTGGACGAAGTGTAGAGGAAGAATGAAAGACATTGTCACAGGATACCCAACTAGAATTTAGTGCCTGCTAGTGAGAGATAAGACACCAGTGGGATGCCACGGTGAAGACGAAGAGCCCTTTTACCGCCCACTTGAAAGTGAAAACATTTGATGGCACAATCAACTGGAATGCCTACAAGGTTCAATGCAAAGGCATAGCTAATGAAAATGGCTGAAATTAAGAAATGAAGTCAGCCATCTTAGAGTCGTCCTTACCTGGATCTGGTTTGGACGTTCTTATTGAAAATGAAACCTCACGCATCTAATCAATATTGGTGGCAGCTCTTCAGCTTCCTTTCATTACACTATTTATTACTGCACTACGAGCTTTTCAAGTCCCAGAATGCCTGGCTGCGTTACACCAAATGAAATTAATTTTTCACCAGCCTTTCCGCAGTCCAGAGGTCAAAAGGTACTAGGTGCTAAAATCTGAAGGAGGAGTCTCAGAAATAAATATTGAGAGTGTTGAGTGTTCAGGTGTGAAATCATCTGTCTCATTTCCAGAAAATCACTTTTCTAAATCATATCGGTCTTGCCTTTGGATACTTCCTCAACCATCTGACCCTAGCTTGTTCTTTTTATCGTCAATCTATTCTAGCGTATCTCCTGTGAAATGATTGTCAGATATTCCAAGCCTGTTACTAGGAGTTAAGACTTCTTACAAGAGGCTACTTACCTTATCAAGAAGCACGATACTTCGGTCACGGGCAAACACGTAAAGAACTGAAGGGTCTTGAAGAGGAACGTCGATGATGTGCTTGTATGCGATAAAGCCGTAAGACTGTCTGTAAGCTTCCATGTTTAAGGGATAAGGGGTGACAATGGGTTGTGATCCTATTGGACTGTCAAGAAGTGATATCACTGGTTTCAGCTGTAGAGTTCGAACGATCCTTTAGGTACGAATTTGATTTGTTCGATTTCTGCATCAGTGCCAACTGTCCAGTTGTACTATCAACAGATAATGGATACATGAATAGATAGTTGATAATATCCATATTCGATATGTTTCTTATTACTTTATTTCCTTAATGTGTGATTGTAATGCTGAGCTATAATGAAACGTAAAATACTCAGTAGATCGACCAACAATACATCAGGTCTCAAAAACCAATAACCCACAATACGCACAAAAAAGTTTTATTTCGATGAACAGTACAAAGATAAACTCCACATGAGTTTTTGGTTTATTATGCATCCTGAATAATACACCTATGTTTTCGGTTAGAAACATTGTTTTACAATCCTTCTCAAAATTTCGCAATCCAAGTTTCAAGTGGGGATTCCAAATCTGCAATGCCCCTCCACAAACCCAGACCATATTTAACCTTTGACGTGGTCTACAAAATCTTTCACACAAAAATTCCATTTGGTACCCAGTTGTGCCCCCCTGCTTTGTAATCCAATCGGATGAAACACCTAATTTTTTGTTATAAGCAAAAAATGGTTTTAAAAATGAGCTAAAAATGACATCTTAGCAATTTTATACCAATTAAGTCGTGTTTGGTGTAGTTTCTTAGGTATTTTCTGATGCTAAATCAAAAAGGCCGGGTTACAGAGGTGTAGGATTGCATCTACATGACAAACAGTGAAATCACAGTGTTGAAAAAATACTGGGGTAACCAACCCTAGGTTCTTATTAATTATGATGGTTAGAATGTATACCCCAAGATTTTACCTCAGAACCAATCAAGCCTATTTCCCCCTTTGTGAAAAGTGTGCTTCTGCCAAGGCAGAGACCTCACCTCCCTGATCAGCAAAGCCTATAAGCTTAAGATTTAACACGTGATCTGCCCAAGCCTATGAAGGAATTACCAACCTTTCAAGGCCTCCACAATCTTGAGCAGGAAGGATATAGAGTTATAAGTGCCTTGCTCAACACCTTCGCACAAAAAATTTCTACCAGAATTTGATATGAAATTAATCAATTTGAACTTCCCTTCAGACTTGATGTATGAATCCATGCACCACACTACCACTACGTAGCCTTACCAGGTTTGGTAGGACTTGCTCTATTCCCTTCTATAGTAGGATAGGGTAGATCCCATCCAATTCAGGGGGCTTGAATTGTTTGAAGAAATTACCCACCCAGCCTACTGCCTCTCGAGTAACGATTACCCTGGCAAGGGCTCAGTCAGGCATCCTGTTCACCTCACAGGGATTCCCACTTGCGCCAGTAACATAGGGGGCAGTTGTGCTGCCAGGAAAATGGGTCTTCATCAGAGCAGTCAGAGTGTGGTGACTATCAAATGGAGCCTACTGCCCGATGTATATTACCTCTCAAGTGTACTTTGCTGACCCTCGCTACCGTTCCTGAATTTCCTGGCTAAAACTTCTCCATGCCTCTTCCTGCTTTTCCTTCCATCCTTCATTATTGTATTCAGTTAGGAGCTCACTTGTACTGTTTCCCAGTTTTCTGTTCTCTTGGTTCTGTTAAAGAGTCTCCTAGTTCTGGCTTTTAGTGCTTCCAGTTGATTGCTCCACCAGAGTACATGCATATTACTGTCCACCTTCAAGGCTTGCCTGCAGCTGTTTTCGAATGAGGCCTCCATTGCCTCTGTTAGCGTTGTGATCTCAAACCGGCAAAGGCAGAGTCGGGGGCAGCATCTCAGGGCATCCTGAGGCTGTCCCCATACTTCTGCCTGTAGAGAGTTGGCTTCTGTTATCTCCATATCTAGATGGAACCTGATGTGCTAATGATCAGATCCTAAAATTCTGAGAGACATGCCAGTTGGATACATTTATCCCCCAAAAAGGATTAAACGCTGGAGTTAGGTCAATTACATTTTCCCGGTTAGCAATTACAAAAGTTGGTCTGTTCCATTGTCCTCACTTCCTCAAATGGTGTGATGCATGTTGGAGTTCACAGCAACAACCCCTTGGGTATCATCGTCCTTTGTGTCCGGATGATTTTTCACAACCCCTAGTCTGAATCTCTTCTTCATAGGGAAAGTATACCGACGCTACAACCATCTCCCTATTCTCATGTTCTAGCCGCTCCACCTTCCTTGGATGCCTACTGTTATCATAGAGCACCTTGTAACCTGACATCCCACGTCTTGAAATAGAGATATGTCAATGCTGTGACTTACCACTTACTGCTGCAGCGTCCATGATGCAGCCCTGTATTGAACTCGTGGTAGAGGTAGAAACATGCCCTCTCCACAAGCAGAAATTGTGACTCAAGAAAGAAATTGACTAGTCCCCTTTGCTCTTCTTGCTACCCAGAACCTTCCAGCGCTTCACACAGAGGCCAGTGTTCTAGGCACCAACAAGTCGCAGGCAGTTTTTAGATCTCGTTCACTCCAAGTTGAAAACACCAATTCTTGTGAAGCCCTGCAGCTGGTTCAGGTTGCGCATATGTTGAGCAGGCCACCCTCTAATCTACACTGCTCACAACCAGCCAGCCCCCAAAATGTATGGCGCATTCCACTGGATTCAGGCAAGCCAGTTCCTCCATCAAGTGTCAAGAGGCCGGTTGTGTAGTCCTCATGAACCACTGTCACCTTTGAAGCAGACCACCCAACTGTACAAGCACCTTACCCGTCTGAGCAGGACCTGATTAAGATATTTCCTGAGGAATGCTGGTGCAGATAATTCAAAGTATATGAATGAAGAAGGCTCTTACTTGATGCAGCAGATCTCTTATAGCCATATACTTCTCCGTTAGATCTCCGAATTCAGTCAAGGGAATATCATAGTAGTATGTGCTTGCTAAGCCACCAGCTGAAACCCAAACAAAAGTTTAGTACCAGTTATGCCCAGTAGAAAGGTTAGTATAGCCAAGAGGTTCAATGATCAAAGATCGACCATACCAAGTAGAGTGGATATACCAAGCGTTGGCAGTAAGCAGTTCTAATGATTAAAAGTAACAACGACATTCTAGATGTTGGTGTTGCTAAGCTTAGGTGCAAGATGAACGTGATAGGGAGCAGATTCTCAATAGTAGCTCTCTAACAGTCACTTGGACCCTTTTCCAGTAAACCAAGTAATCAACGTAAAATCTGGAATTATGGCTCCACTGATGGATTAACACACTCACTGCAGTGCTTCAAAGGTTAGACTCAGTTCTTGATAGCAGAAGGTGATTTGGTCAGTTAGCTGCTCATCTTCCAGTGTCTTGTCCACCAATGCGGATGAGTATGAGAGGAAACAGTAGAGAAGAGAATATTTGTTTTGTGAAGAAAAGGGAATAAGCGGTAAAGAAAAATAGAAGGAATAGAAGGCTGCACAATTGATAAGGATTGACTACTAATCTCCTGCTGATATATTCCTTGTGTTTCCCTACTGTAACTTTTCACTACGCAAAGAGTGAGGAGTAGAAAGTTGAGTTTTCAGTTGGTCACGTTTGAGGCCTACTGAATCGAAAAACCCTCATTTAGGCACGTTGAATGTGTTTGTACTCGTATGTAACCAGATTAGTGTACAAAACTAGCGGGTTCAGTTGAGTTGATTATATTTTAAGGAACGAAAATAAGGTTATGAGCAGTTATCTAAACTGAACCCAAAACGAGGGCTTTTCCAATTTTCCACAAAAACAATGCAAACAATTATAATTAAAATTTCAAAGCATCGTTATGCATAAATGCTTTGTACAGCTACCAAAATGTGAAGAAAAGAAACTAGTTACTTTCTGCTACCCAGAGGCTACTTACTGTTAGTATCGTAACCGTGTAGAAAAAGTTGGGTTTTCTTCAGATCTTTACGTTTTGAGGCCTACTGCGTCCGAGAATGTGTCCATGTATGTGTTAGTGGACTGCAAACGTGATGCCACCAAGTACAATTGGATTGTTGCCAACAACACCATGAGTGAGGCGACCAATGATGGGACGGGTGAAAGGTTGTGGATAGATGTCATAAAGACACAGGAATTGAAATACCAAGACACAGAAATACATTAACTTGACGCACTTTTTTTAAATTACTGATATCGGTTAACAAACGGACTACTTGGCATACAACTGCAAACAGGCTGACTGACTAAAAACAGAACAGTGAACCAAGCTACTGAGAAATGTGTGACTCGGAGAAATCACTTGCAGCTAACTAAAATAACATGTCACAGCTGTGTCTCACCTCATCTGCTAAAAATGACGGGTTGGCGAGTCATACCAGGTGTTACAAGGGGGGTTTGGAGATGTTTGAAGGGCCACTGACTCAGGCAAAAATTACAGCGATCCCGAGAGAGCTCCGATCCTTTGCCCAACCTCTGTCGAGATTATGAACCATCGTCTTTAACCAGTAGGCTATGATCGTGAGGTGCCTTCAATGGGAGTCAGTCAGTACACAAAAGCGATGAAGAGCAGCCACCTGGTTATTGACTGTGGCATTGCAAGCCACAACATCCTCTAGATAAACACGCATGAAAAGCAATTACGCCCAAAAAATTCTGACTGGCTACGATTCTCTAGGGTAGTGGAAGATGAACTGCGTGCTGCAGGCACCGACCTAATAGTGCACGCTGCCTAAGACAAAGAGGTGGACAGCAAGGCGGACATACTTACCACAGCACTGGGCCACAGCAGGTGTGGGAAGTCTCTAAGTGAGGTAATCCCTCAAAATATTTCACCATTAATAGGTTCATTTTTACAATAGCTTGGTTTTCCCTCCACCATTGTTTGTGCCCTTTCTCTTTGTAAGCCTTAATTGGCATTGGTTGATCCCCCTGCCCCGCCCTTTCACTTCTCTGATTTAATATCTCCTTTCACCAGACTATATAAGATATCCTTTCTATGAAGTACCTTCAGTTCATGTTTGTTACTGATGATGACCTAACCAGCGAAATCGATATAACAATTGTGCTCATTATTTCTGTGGAAATATAGACAATTTATCGTTTTTTCTGTTTTTTAATTTCGTAGTTCCATTGTAGCCAGGTTCGCATGGTTTACTAGAATTTTTCGATGCTGAATCGAATGGAATGGGTCTCGTGCAGTAATACTAGGTCAAGTTGTTC
This sequence comes from Pachypeltis micranthus, assembly GCA_020466155.1. Lineage (NCBI taxonomy): Eukaryota > Metazoa > Arthropoda > Insecta > Hemiptera > Miridae > Pachypeltis > Pachypeltis micranthus. Next base: position 337,415 of record CM035778.1, on the reverse strand, counting down.
ATGAGAATAATAAACCGTTGTGTAATACTCGTAATTTGCAGGGTTTTTTGTTTTTTTCCGTGAGTTTCACTTTACACTCCGAAAAAGTTAAGTTTTCTTGCGAGCGTTACTTTTGAGGCTTAATAAATTCAAAAACCTAATTATGACGCGTGTGTGTGTGGGATGCAGCCGTGTCTTGATCAAACCAGGCAGCCCTAGCCATCACGAACCTCCTCGTGGTTGTCGATGTTAATAATCTAAGGGGTATAGGACTCCTTTCAATGGATCCTTATGTAGTGGTCCTGGTTTCCCTCTAGGGAGGATAACTGGTGCTATGGGGAATGAGGAGGACGCATGCTGATGGGTTCCCACCCTCTCCATTGCCCTTCCCCTGCCATGAGACAAACCAAGATAAGCCTCATAGCTCTTGGCTATTCATTGGCAATTGCAGTGGCACAGGCTGCAAGGGAGGAGGTACACTAAATTACTAAACTTGCTGAGCAGGTGGGTGAAGTGAAAAGGTATGAGAATCCTCACTTGCAGAGTCTGGCTAGGAGGGCTGTTTCTAGTCTTAGCGTTTCTGTGGACGAAGTTTTCCCAAGGGTTGAGAACCTGACTGGGCTGGGGGACCAGAACCAAGACTTTTCAAATCTGCTACCTGCAAGTGGTCATAGGGCAGCTAAAAGGATGAGGAGGGTGGAGAACCAGTGGGTCCAGGAGTTGTGGAGGAGGTATCTGGGTAGAGTTGCAGCTGAGGTGCTGGAGGGTGCAGGGCATGGTAAAGTTCTGCCTACTCTTCAGGAGTTTGTGCCATATCGTTTGTGGTCTTTCGGCACTTTCAAAAAGTCTCGCCACCAGGTGGATGGTGTGATTGACAATGTCCAGGGGCATTCCAGCCAGTGGACGGTACTGCTGAGAATCTCACGATTCCGCAGATGATGTTGTCCCTGGTCTGAATGAAGAAGAAGCGATTGCATATGGTTGCCCTGGACGTTGCTATGGCTTTTGACATGGTAAGCCACCAGGCCTTGGTTGATTGCCTCTGTGGTCCTGGATGAATCCTAAGGAGTGTGGCTCGATTTCCCTGGTGCTGTGCTATCAAGATCAAGGATGCAGGTTTTGCCATTGGCGAGTGCTAGAGGCGTCCTTGAGATGTGGGGGTACGTTGGGATCAAGTTTCTTGCTGCTAACTCCTTAGCCAGAAGTTGTGTGGACCTTGGTGGTCATTTTTGGAAAGTTGCCAAGGCTCCACTGAAGCTGGTTTTGGGTGGTTGACTGTCCGAAGGCTGATACGCCTTGATGGAATGGTGTGCCTTGATAAGCACTCTGCTGTTCATGCTAGGCTAGACCTCCCACATAGTTTCCCATGCGTGTACATTCACGCTCTGGTTTGGTATGGGGGACTCAGTCTTTTATCTCTCTCTCTCTCTACCGCTTCTCCCTTCTTGCATTGCAGGCATCTGGCTGGTCTTGGATTTGTCCAGGATGAGCTGCGGTGGTGTGAATTGGGGACTCCTCTGCCCCCTAGCTCAGTAAGCCTTCGGAGTTATCGCATGTACTGCATGGTTCATTTGTGGGATGGGAACTTAATCAGTGTCCTTACTCCCCCTACTCTTCAGTGTGGGTGGATTGGGCTCCAGAGGGCATTCATGGGAAGGATTACTGGCACTTTTACTTTGTTTGTGGCATCACTGCCTAGAGTGATGACGTGTACAAAAGGCTGGGGTTGTAATGTTGTGAATGCTCACTGTCGTGCCTTTGGTAACCTGTGTCATGATGTGGTCTGCATGCAAGTTGCTGGTGCATCGTCATCTGAGGGCTAAGGAGAGGTGAGGGAGCGGCACTGTCAGCTTGTCTCTGGAGAAGGACCGAGGCCTGCCATTGGTCCCAACCACTCTGCAGTTATCTTGGATGTGTCAGCCTGATGGTGCTGCAACAAACCTGCCAGTTGCTGTCGGGCGAAGAGCTGGGAGATCACACTTCTTCGCAATCACCCCCGATCACTGCCTACTTACACTCTTGATGCAGCGCCTGCAACTCCATGCTCAAGCAATTCCTCAACCCCATGTGGTGAACACAGCAGTAACCATCGACCACCTCGCTTCTATTGCCGACAGCATTTTGGAAGTTTCGCCCTCCATCCCCCCCACACATGCTACAATGGCCACCACTGCCCCGGTGTTCCTGATGCTGCTCCTTCATGCACATCTTAGGTCGTTTTTGTCACTTTGGACTCCTCCACCTCAGCACAGCTGGACGACCTGGCACGTCAACTGACTTCGATGAAGTCAGCCCTTCAGTCGTTTGCTTGTCGACCTCGTTTCTGCAGCAAGACTTCACTTCCACGGAAAGACTCCGCTACCAGCTTTGTCGCACCCAATGAGTCGATGGTATGTTGGTGTCACGAGAGGTTCAGACAAGAAGCTAAGAAATGCAAGCACCCCTGTGCATTGTCGACAAATGCAAATGGCACAGTCAGTGGCCGCAACAACACAACCAGCTGCGTTGTTGTAGCCAACAGGAACAATGGCACCCTCTTCCTCGCTGAATCTGGATCTGATTTGAGTTGCTTTCCTCATACATTAATCCATGGCAATCACAAGAACGCGTGTTTTGATCTGCAAGCTGAAAACCATTCTCGTATCCGAACCTACAGTACTGTGCACTCCAAAGTTGACCTCGGACTTGGCTGCACTTTTCGCTGCCTCTTCAGGATCGCTGACGTGTCTGTTCCAATAATCGGGGCCGACTTCTTGGGCCACTTCAAGCTTCTTGTGGACTGAGCAAACAAACGTCTTGTGGACTCTTCATCTGGTCTTTCTGCTCTCTGCACTGCTTGCACTTCCCACCAGTCGAGAGTGAAACTCATCCAACTAGCCGCCCTTGGAGCTTTTGCAGACATCTTAAACGAATTCCCAGCCCTCGCATACCCCAGACAGCATGAAAACCGTGAGATGAATCATGACAAATTTCATCACATATGAACGACCCCAGGGCCTCCAGTCATGAGCTGTTCGCCAGTATGCATGTGGAAGGCACGACGTACCACCCAGATGGACCCTGGTCGTCTCCACTTACACACAGTACCTAAAAATCCCAATAGCTGGTGATTATCGAGCACTGAATGCTCAGATGGTTCCAGACAAACACTCAGTTCATCTCTCGTCTACGAGACTCCAAAATATTCTCTAAGATCGATCTGATAAAGTCTGCACACAAATTCCGGTGAACCCAAGTGACATTGAAAGCCATTATAAGGCCCTTTGGCCTCTTTGAGTTTCTCTTCATGTGCTTTGGCCTTCCCAATGCAGGGGCAGACCTTCCAGAGATTCATCGACCACGTTTTGTCTGGTCTTGATTTCTGCTTCGCATACAGAGATGGCATTCTGTTTTTTTTCAACTCGGTGGCAACATCTCTGACTACTACTGCAAAGGTTAAAATGACTGTGGAATTTTAGTCAACACGCAGAAAAGCCGTTTTGCAGTCGATAAGGTCTGCTTCCTAGGGTTTGAGGTATCCGCCTTCTGAACAAGACCACTGCCAGACAGAATTGCTGCTCTCCACTACTATCCACGTCCATCAACTGTAAAAGGCGTTTCAAGATTCCTCGGCATGATTAATTTCTACCGCTGTTTCGTTTCACACACTGCTGAGCATCAAGCGAGCCGCAACTCAGCTAGATCCGTCCTCCATTGAAGCCAACCCTTTCCTTGGACAACTGAACTAGAGCTTGTGTTCCAAGCGTGTAAGGACAACCTAATAGAGGCCATAATGTTGGCACTCAGAGCCCTCTGTACAACTTGACCTCTCCACCAATGCCAGTACCCATCCTGTCGGTGCTTGCCTCCACCAATTTGTCGATAACACATGGCAACCACTGTCGCCGTTCTCCTAAAAACTAACACTACTGGAAACCAAGTGGCCTGCCTATTATCGAGAACTCCACGTGGTTTACCTCGCTGTCAGCATTATCGACACATACTAGAAGCCCAACACTGCACCATTTCCCCAGACCACAAGCCTTTAACTTTCGCCTTCGAACAGACTTGGGAAAGACTACCTCCAGAGCAACAACCAACTCTTCGTTGCCGATGCCATGAGTCGAAGTAGACTCCATCTCCGCTATTTCTGTCAAAGCGATCATCAACTTCGCTCAGGAACAAGATGCTGGACTACAAAAACTGTTGAGCCACCCTACACCTTTGCAGCTACGACGAGCCAGCATACCCGGCTCCTCAACTGCACTGTACTGCAACACCAACACCAGGCTGCCCCTGCCTGTATGTCCCCACTACCATGTGTCAACAAATTTTCGACCTTCTTCATGGGCTCCAGCCAACCTAGTTCTCGCACCTCTGCCAAGCTTATCTCCCAATGCTAAGTACAGCCTCACATATACAGCCGTGCCTGGACAAGATTGTGTTAGCATGCCAATGGAACGCTAAAAGTTTCACGTCACATGCACACTCAATCCGAATTTCCCCACACTGTCTTCACATTTCCAACATATTCACATGAACATAATTGGGCCTTTCGACCATGCAGGTGCGTACCGCTAAGTGCCTCACAGCTATAGACCAATTTACATGATGGCAGTCCATCTGTTATGCTCCAAAACTGCTGATGCACCAGTACGCTGCTAGTTCTCTCGCGTTGGTTCACCACAGTGCATTACCATGGATCAAGGAAAACAGTTCAAAGCTCACCTTTTCCAGGCCCTTGACTGCACTTTCGGTATTACCAGATGCCCCACATGTGACTATCATCGGAGCTCAGATGGGATGGTCGAAAATTTTCACTGACACTCGAAGCCATCATCTGTCATGGGTGGACGCTCGTTTTAATCACTCTACATAGTGTAGTAAAGAAGATCTGCAATCCTCGCTGGCTGAGTTGGTTTGGCGAACCTTTACACCTACCAGCTGAATTCATTACTGCAGCTTCTTCACCACCACCTTTTGACGATGTGGGCAATTTAATCACTCGCCTTCGACATCAGATGGCTTATGTTTGTCCCGTACCAGCTTCTTGATACAGCACGCAGCCACCTTTCGTTTTTCAAGAATTGTCATACTTCCATGATCTGGTGCAAGATATTACAGATCCGAAGGAGATCATGGATAAGCTCCAAAGCACATGTGTGATCAATACGTTTCGACCCAGCACATGAGAAGGCCATTGAGTTTCTGGGCCAATTTGATGGGCTATGGAAGAAGCTAACCTCCTTGCATCCGAATATACTGACTGACTACATTAAGACCATTTTGAGTTGTCAATCGAGGGGACTGTCACATACCAGAAGGCAGAGCTACATGGTTCTAAGTTCTCCCTGGCTGAGCTTCGTGACATGCTCCTCGAGAAGCAGCTACGAGGAGATCAGTCTTTGAGTGGGTCCAGCTTTAGCCTCATTCGATCGAGGACAGTTCCTCCCGTGGTCGAGGACGAAATAAAAGCGTCAGTGAAGGTAGGATCCTGGGCAGGCCAGCCAGTAAAAATTCTGGCAAATTTACCGGCAGAACTGACCGGAAATTCTGATCTCTTGCCTCAGGAGCTTCTTCGTCTTCACCAATCTCGAAACAGATAAAGAAGCTACGAGTAGTATGCACATACTGTAAAAATAATAATCACACTCGGGATGTATGCTTCAGGGCAAATAAGATTTGTTTTAAATGCGGTCTCTAAACCAACATGTTGCCGCTGATTGTCATAATCCTCCGTCTGTCTCTTTTCGTGTGAAAAATCCCTCTGCTAGAGTTTTAGATCCTCCTCCTTAGACATGAATCGGCCTCACGGGTTCTCTGGTCCCAAAAAGCCCCGGCTTTTTAAAGTACCCCTGGGTCATGCGAAGAAACTTGCTCAGGAGTTCATGGGTAACCCAGATTCTGCGTTTTCCATCGTCGGTTCCATCTCAGGAGATCATGATGTCTGGGTGACGATGGGAGTTGAAGATGAGCGGCATGTGAGTTTGCTAACTGGTTTTGTCACAGAGCGGCAAGGGCAGGAAAACTTTACCACATTTCAGAAAGTAAGAATTCTTTTGTTGCAAAAATTGACTCGGGATGTACGGAGCATATGACAGTGTCAAGAGATGTCTGGTCAATTTTAAATCTCTGCCTCATCCCCGTATTTTTAAGTGTACAAACAACGATGACCTTGCTGATTTATCTGTGAATTATTGTGGGGATCTGAATTTCTTGAATAACGGACAGCAGTCCACATTGCGTAATGTTCTTTACACGCCAGGTCTATCTTCTAACCTGTACTCTGTTCATAAGGCCCAGCCTGGTATTAATGTTTTCTTTTTGGAAGACAAGGTTGATTTCATTCAAGCTTCATCAGGGAAGATTATAAAAACTGGTTATTTTAAAGATAATCTCTGGTGGATTGATCTACCCATTTACTCTCCTCCACTAAAATGAAAGATACTCGGTACGGTACTCTTGTTCCAAAAAATGTAAGGTTGACTCAGCTTTGCAACTCCTTAGGATCAGACTTGTAGCTCCACTAACTCGACTAGGTGCCTTTCGAGCGGTGATCAGGTGGTAGGGAGGAGTCTGAGACTCGCCCTGATGTGGATTCTTCCAGAGTCTGGGAGGAGGAAACCTGAAAAGGACTTGACAGAATATGAGGCTTGCTCCCAAACTAGACACCTTAGACCTCAAACTTGCAAAAATTCGATACTGATAATTTGAATAAATCCTATAGTTCACCACAGAGTTCAGGCATTCTTTGGCATTTGCGCTTGAATCATGCCTCCATGCAGTACCTTAGAAAAGGCCAAGAAAGTACTACCTGAACTCGAACACGTCAATTTCACAAAAGATATTTTTAAACTGTGAGGATTATCATCAAGCAAACACAATTAGAAATCACTCAGGTTAGACGTCGGGTTTGATAAACCTTTTGCAGTCTTGCATTCTGAAGTAATGGGTCCTATTAGTCCGAATAACTTTAGATCAGGAGCTTCCTATATTGTGATTTTTGTGTGTGACTACTCATGTTATTTATTTGCATACACGTTGAAAAACAAGGGAGAGGTTCATTTGGCGCTCAGGAAATACTCCTGAACAGAATGGATGTGCTGAAAGAGTAAATCAGGAACTGAAACATAAGATCAGGAGTGAACTTGCATTCGGATCAAATGCCCTATTCGTTCTGGGGCCATGCAGCTTGACCTATGTGGTCTTTGTTTACAACAGTTTAATGTACTTTTAACAATCAAAAAGGTTTAATTTACGTTGGAGAATAAATGCCACTTGTTCATATCAAAATCAACTTGTTATCATCTGCCAGTGCTGCCAATTTCACAGAACAATAAACGATGAAATACAGTACATCTCTTCCCCACTGGGAGTTTTAAAATTAAATGTAACTTAATGATGAAATTAATAGGATACTTCTTGTTCATAAATTTAGCCTCTTGACAGGTTTCGGAACTCTGCTTGCTTCTGCGGACATGAGGTTGCGGGGCAGAGGTTGGAGCCACTGCTGGAAACAGTGTTGGTGGATGGCAATGGAGCAACATGAGGTGCTGGAGTTACTGCTGAAGATCCCGCAATTGGGATAGATGTTCTTCTCAGAGATGGTCTTGGGGTTGTTGATGGTAGCTGTTGGATGGCGACAGAGGAGTGGGAAATTAGTCTTTCACCATAGATTTGCGAGGTTCAGTGTGCTGTTGATCATCTGTACGTTCATAATCTTGTTGGAGTTGTATTTGTGGGTGATGAAGGTTTAATTCCTGCTCAACTTTTTGTAATTGGTTCACATGTCGTCTCACTAAGTTACCATTGACACTCACAGTGTACTGGAGAACACCATCTTGATTCACAATAGTCCCAAACTCCCATTTTTTATTACGTGACATGTAAGATCGTGCTGCCACTTTCTCTCACCTATTGCGAATTCTCTAAGAGCATGAGTGGACAGAAAACATCCAGTCTGGTCCTGATTTCCCATCCCAGAAAGAGTATAGATGGGCTTTATCCCGTAGTAGAATGTGGTGCACGTCTGTAGGCAAGTAGGAATGCGTTAAGTTTGGTTTTGTCTGTTGAAAGCCTCATCGTCCTGATGGCAGTTTTTAAGGTGGCTGCATACCGCTCTGCCTGACCATTAGAGGCAGGATGGAATGGTGCAGAAGTAATGTGTTTTATTCCCTGCTGTCTCAAAAATTCTTGGAATGAGTGACTGGTTAACCCAGTTGCATTATCTGTCACTACTGTCCCGGGCAACCCAAACCTTGAGAACAATTGGCTTAGTATCCCTACAGTTTCTGTGCTTTTTGTTGATTTCACACAAAATACCTCAGGCCATTTGCTGTAGGCATCTACCACAACTAAGAATGTATGTATGTACATAAAATAGACCTGCATGGTCTACATGGATTCGCTCCCAAGGCCTTTCCAGTGTTTCCCAGTAATGGATAGGGCAGTTGTCTGGGCTCCTCGCAACACTAGCACACTCCCGGCAGTTCCGTGCCAGGAGTTCTATGTCACAATCTATGTTTGGCCAGTAGACTTTGAATCTCGCCAAGGCCTTCATTTTCACAATACCTACATGCCCTTCATGTAACTCGTTCAAAATGGCTGATCTAAGTTTGGTGGGGATGAATATGCGAATTCCCTTGAAAATGCAATGTTTGTGCAAGGAGAAATTGTGCAAACCTTTTTTACAGCCTGTCACAAGGTCTTCATAAAGGCTCTTTGCTTCAGGGTCTTCCATTGTTGCTTTGTCTATATCCCTGATTGTGGTTGGCTTCCCTTGCAAAGATAGAGACAGTGAACCCAGCTGCATGATGGGGAAAACAGAAGCGAGATCTGGCTCACTGAGCTCATCTGATGTTTGAGGCAACCGCGATAAAGCATCGGCGTTGCCGTGATCTTCCGTTTTTCGATAGAGGATATCAAATTGGAAATTTTGTAGTTGCAGAGCATAGTGCATCATTCGAGTTACTGACAAGCTTGGTAACTTTTTTTTTGAGCCAAAAATCTGGAGCAATGGTTTGTGGTCCGTTATTAAGGTAAATTGCTTTCCATACAGATACTGACAAAATTTCAATATACCCCATTTGATTGCCAGGCTCTTTGTCATACTGAGAATATTTCTTTTCTGTTGGTGATAAGATCCTCGATGCAAATCCGATTGGCAATTCTTTTTTCCGACCTGATGGCTCAACACAGCCCCCAGCCCATATGGGCTTGCATCAACTGCTAATGTTACTGGGAGATCTGGGTCGTGAGGTATTAATACTCTGTCCAACATCATTTCGTTTTTTATATTCTGAAACTCTTCTGACAGTCGACAGTCCACTTGAATCTGACGTCTTTTTTGTTTGCTCATACAATGGTGCAGCAATTGTGGCTAGGTGGGGAAAAACCTTGAGTAAAGGACACCAAACCCTTCTGAGATTGATCATCTTTTTGTTCGTTGGTGTTTTAGCATTCAAAATGGCCCTGACCTTTTCTTCCGTTTTGTGGATTCTGATTCATCTATTTTGTACCCCAGGAAATCAACTTCCTTCTGGAGGAAAAAACATTTTTTTCTGTTCAAGCAGATTCCATTTTCTTTGCAAATCCTGAAAATCTTTTCCAGTCTGCTGATGTGTTCTTCATGGGTAGGCCCTGTAATTAGTATGTCATCATGCACAACTTTGCACTCAATCTCAGCAAACAATGAATCCACAAATGCTTGCCACTCTGCCGGTGCAGAACTTGCCCCATACATAAAGCATGCTGGACGGTATATGCCTTTATGTCTATTCAAGGTTAACAGCTTTGATGTTGCTTCAGTGACCCTCAGTTGCAGAAAAGCAGCAACGAGGTTGTCAATTTCATCCTCCACTCTTTTTCGGATTGAAAAGGGCACTGGTCTCGCCTTTTGAAATACTGGAGTCGCATCGTGCTTCAACTTTGGGTCGACTTCAAAATGTTTTACTGTCCCTAGTTTGTCTGAAAATACAGCTGCATATTTCTTTAGAATGGGTGTGAGTTTTTAATTCTGAACCCTGCATTTGAGTAGCATTTTCCTTAACTATGAACGCTTCTCTTTCCTTAACGCTTGAATTGTTGTCTTTAACTAAATTTAAATTTTCAATCTTTATGCCAAAAGAATTCATCCATGATCGCCCTAAAATTAATGGGAAGTTCTCCATCACAACCATTATGTCCAACTTCCGCGTGGTTTGCTTAAAGAAGCCAATACTGATGCTGTACCAAGGAAGCTTTATTTTTCCACCATTGAACGCTTGAAGTATGCTCTTGGTTGATTTCAGTTCCTCATCCTTGCAAACTTTTAGAAATGTAGCCCAAGTTATGATAGTATTCCTACTACCACTATCCACTTCAAATTTGACAGGTACGTTGTTCAACTTAACGGTGGTCATGCAGGGCGGATGGTCGTCAGAAGTTGTTTCGGAATGAAGGTTTGCTTCTGCAACAAGCATCATCGGTATCACTGTATTCTTCCTGTAAATAATTTACAGATTTCTCGTACTTCGCTTTAAAACAAACATCAAGAACATGGTTATCTATTTCACAGTATGTACAATGCAACTTCTTAGCTGGACACTGGGGGGATTTATGGCCAAATTCTGCGCACTTTAGACACTGTACGTGTTTGAATTTATCCCCGCGACCATTATCATCGTTGCTAGACCTATCTGGATTTTTTCTGGGTGGATGTACGTTTTTTTTTGCTGTGTTTCTTGTGACTTATATTGTTGACAAGGGGAGCAGGGGGTTGAAGAAGCTCAGAGGTGCCCTCAGACGCCCTTGTTAACTTTAACGTTCTTTCCAGGTCAATATCGTCCTCTTCGAATCTGTCAAGCATCACTTTCGACCTCAACCGACTAATGAACACATCTCTTAGCATCACGTTCAACATTGCCTCATCATAACGACATAAGGAGGCAAAGCGCCTAAGTTCTGACATGTAGTGCGAGATTGTCTCGCCTTCATGTTGTTTACGTGTGATGAAGGCATGCCTACTCAGAATCAATAACAGCGCGGGGCTTAAGTGCTTTTTTAAAGTGTCTTTCAATTGCTTGAATGACTTCGTTGTACAATTTTCCGGATACAATAAACTCTTGAGTAACGCAAAATGTTGGGGTGATAACAGGGTTACGAATGTGCCTGCTTGTTTAGTTTCTGGTACATTTCTAACAAGAAAATAAGCGTCGACCCTATCTGTGAAATCATCGTAGGTTTCAATCGTTTCTTCAAATTTATCGAACGAAACAGATACCTCGCCTGAATGTCCACCCGTTCCTTGAGTCGACACCGCCTCAACTAGAATAGAAATATTCTGCTGTTGCGTATTCAATGCCCTTATCACCTCTGCTAGATCTGCAGTTCTTGATGTACCTGTCGGAGCCAGTATTGGAGCTGGCGCAGGTGTGCTGACTGACTCCTATTAGAGGCAAGCGGTTGATCGTGGTCTAGTGGTTAAGACAGTTGATTCATAATTCTCGACGTAAGTTGAGGATTGTGGATCGAATCTCCGACGCAATTGCCGTAATTTTTGCCTGAGTCAGCAGCTCTTCAAAAAGCATCTCCAAATTTCCTTTCGTAACACAGGATCGTTCGGCATTTTCTATGCTTCTCTTCACAACGTCCTACTGACTGCGCCAATTTAATGTACTTTTAACAACCAAAAAGGTTTAATTTACGTTGGGAAATAAATGCCACTTGTTCATATCAAAATCAACTTGTTATCATCTGCCAGTGCTGCCAACTTCACAGTACAATAAACGATGGAATACAGTACAAACAGGATGGCCCCACTCCTCGAATATGTTTGTTAGTCCTTTCGAAAAGGTCAGGGGTTCCACACCTAATTTGAAATTTCTGAAACGTTTTGGATGCCTTGTACGCCATGTGGGTGTAACTAATAAGTCCACATTTGCTCCTAACGCTAAGAAGGGTTACTTGCTCGAGTTTAATGAAACGGGGTATGTAATCTTTTCTGAACAACGCAAAACTCTCATGAGCTCATGCAATGTAAAATGCATTGAGACCATAGTATTCGGGGACGGGATCAAGCATTATCCAAAACCATTAGCTGATGCACTTGATTTGGGTGACAATGTCGACCTGATTGGCTCACTTAGTGACAACCCTAGGGACCCACAGCTCTTCAATGTACTGGTCAAGGCGAGTATCTGGAGCCTTCTTCTTACCTGGAGGCCATGCGGTTTCCTGATAAAGACTTGTGGAAGGAGGTTATTCACAGCAAGCTTGACTTGGGAACTTGTACCCTCGAATAGCCTGCCCCCACAGACCAAAATTATCCAGTCACAGTGGGTACATAAAGAAAATTGGAGGCAGATGGGTCATACTGGCACAAAAGCTGCCTTGACATTAAGGGTTTTCTGATGTAAACGATTATTTAATTTCAGAGATCTATGCGCTTGTGGCACATCTTGCTGATGTTCGTGTTTTTTGGCCAGTGGTAAACAAACTTGGCTAACATCTATATCAGCTAGGTGTTACAACTGCTTTCTTGCATGGATTTAATGAAAAACCTGTTTATATGTATGTACCAGAGGGTCTTGAGGAGCTTGCCTATCAGGCACTGGAATTGAAAGATACCCATGTGTGCTCCCTCAAGAGATCTCTGTATGGTCTGAAGGTATCGCTAAATTTATGGTATAAAAGGTTCAGCAGTATCCCCACAGAATGAGGTTTTGAAGTATACCCATTTCAGACTTGCATCTTCAAATGGCAAATGGATGCCAAATATGTTTTAGTCATCATTTATGTGGATGATTGTCTATTAGCAGGAAATGACAACGATAAAGTGTTAGAAGTCATTGTAACATGGAGGAAGTTGAAGTGGAAGTAGGAAGGCTAAGAGGGCAGGTTATGGGAGAGGACGAGGTGTTCGGGAGTGGTAATAAAATCCGTTTAGATTCGATTCGTGATTGATTAATTGTTGAATCCTACAAATTGGCGACGGGATAAAATGGAAGGTGCTACAGGTTTACCGGGTTTAGATGTAAACGACCCGAGTTCGTGGCGCGGTGAATACGGGCGTTTGAGCTGTTTCTTGTAGCGAAAAACATTACGGATTGGGATCGAAAGAAGGCTCTTCTGTTACATTGTGGAGGTGTAGATCTACAGGATATTTATTATTCCCTGCCCGAGGAAGTACTACAACCTTCAGTGCCACTCTCAGCTACACCAAACAAGGCAGAACAAAGTGATTTCAATCAGTCTGTATATAAGTTGTGTGTGGAAAATTTGAATGATCATTTCACGCCTAAAAAGAACGTTGTGTACGAACGATTCCTTTTCCGAAATTTGAAGCAAAAACGGGACGAAAATATTGAACAGTTTCTTGTCCGTTTGCGTACTCAGGCCACTAAGTGTGACTTTGTGGATAAAGATGATCAGTTAAGAGACCAAATAATTTTCACTTGCAATTCTACTGATCTCCAAAAGCAAGCTTTACGAAAAGGCACCATCAATCTTAGTGAGGTCATTGACCTTGGTAAGTCTCTGGAAGCCTTAGAAGTCCATACCCATGATATTAAAGGGGAGAAATTTATTGATAAATTGGAGGAAGCAAAATTTGTCCATAAAGTCGAAACTGCTTTTGACAAGCCTCGCAAAGGTCATGAAGTTAAAAATAATAATTATAAACCTAAGTGCTACAGATGTAACAATGAAGGACATTTCGCGAATGACCGTTCTTGTCCTGGCTGGGACTCCACATGTTCCAAATGTGGAGGACATTCACATTTGGCGGCAGCATGCCGTTCACAAAAGAAGGGCTCTGAGGGGTCTAAATTGAAGAAATCCAAAAAGTTTGTCAAGACGGTGAATTGTAGGGATTGTGCCTCATCTGAGGAAATTGATTCTGAGGAGGTTGATTCCGAGGAAAGCAGTTTGACCAGCTGGCGGATTTCCACTTCTGCTGTGGCTACTTCAGATCGCACTGACAGTGATAATACCCTCATTTATTGCAAGATTGGGGGTGTGGATCAAGTTAGTTAGTTAAGTGCAAGAATTGATTCAGGAACTTCATGCTCAGTCATTGACACGGATACATGGGAGTCGTTGAAAAAGAAGGGCTGTGCAGCAAAAATATCAAATAAATTGCGGAAGGACGAACAACAATTGTTTGTCTATGGGGGCGGATTGGCTTTGAGGGTTGTTGATAAGTTCAAAGCAGTAATTCAGATAAGTTCTAGATCGAGACCCACCAACATTTACGTAATTGATGGCAAGGGTGAGGCAATTTTGGGGAAGAAGGTAGCTGAACAGCTTGGTGTTTTGAAAGTGGGGTTACAAGTACAAGTTGTGACTTCGCGTAAGGAGATGAGTTCTTTGAAGGGGATTAAGGTGCATATAGAAGTGGATTCTGGAAAAAATCCTGTGCATCTCCCATATCGCCAACCACCTGTTGCTATTCGCAAGAAAATTGATGCAAAAATTTCTGAATTCTTGGAGGCGGGAATCATTGAACCAGCAAAAGGCCCTATCAGATGGTGTGCTCAAATAGTCCCTATAATTAAAAGTACTGGAGAAGTACGTGTGACTATTGACTTTCGTTGTCTCAACAAGGCTATTCTTTCCATGAAACACCCGATACCTACGTTGGACGACTGTCTCTCAGAACTGCATGGAAGTAAAATATTTTCCAAAATTGATCTCAAGGATGCATTTTTCCATCTGGAATTGGCTGATTCAAGCCGACCTTTGACGACTTTCCAGGTATGTATCAGTTCAGGAGGCTACCACAAGGACTCACATCATCACCAGAGTTATTCCAGAAGCATATTGATTCTGTGCTGTCTGGCTGTGAAGGTTGTTTTTCCTTTGTTGATGACATTTTGATACATGCTTCTACTAAACAAGAACATGATGCTCGACTTAGAGTGGTTCTGGCTAGACTTAATGAAGCTGGATTCACGCTCAGTGAGAAGAAATGCATATTTGGTCCTCGTTCAAGACCGTGTGCTCGAATTGAACGTTGGGTTCTGCGATTGCAGTCATATGCATTTGAGGTAAAATATCGCCCAGAAACATCCAACATAGCTGATCCACTATCTAGGCTTTGTACTGTGGCACCTGGTAAGTCTAATATGTTAGAGGATAAGCCAATTCTGCAGTTGGCTAGGTGTTACCTGCCATCAGCTCTGACTCTGGAGGAAGTGGGTCAGGCAACGAGAAAAGACGAGGAGTTGAAAGAAGTCAAACGGGCACTGGTTTCTGGTGAGTGGCCAGCCAAACTAGTCAAATTCAAGAGTATCGAGTGAGATCTCGTTGGTGGGGACGTTTTCCTGAAATTCAAGAATAATTATTCCAGAATATCTCAGATCTAAAACCCTGAGCTTGGCCCATGAAGGACACCCTGGAATTGTGGCCATGAAACAGAAATTGAGGTCAAAGGTCTGGTGGCCAGACATTGATGCGGATGCGGAGAAGGTGGTACGATCCTGTCACTTGTGTCAGGTGGTGGGAGTTGTTCCGGCTCCAGAGCCTATGTCACGCCGGAAATTACCTGAAGCCCCATGGATGGACATAGCAATGGATTTTATGGGTCCTCTTCCGTCAGGTGATTATTTGTTGGTGATAACTGATTATTACAGCCGTTACATGGAAGTTGCCAGCATGAAGACTATCACATCCAGCAAGACAATCGAACAATTGGAAAAAGTGTTTAGTAGGTTTGGTTTGCCCGAGTCAATTACCGCAGATAATGGGAAGCAGTTTACTTCTGAAGAGTTTTCACAATTTTGCCGTTCCAACAATATAAAGTTGTACCATTCACCTCCATATTGGCCGCAAGCCAATGGTGCAGTAGAGAGGCAAAATAGAACGCTTTTGAAGATGCTGAAAATAGCCAAATTGACCAATGAAGACTGGAAAAAGCAGCTGCAGTATTGTCTTTTCCAGTATTGTGTCACACCACATTCTGTCACAGGGGTGTCACCAGGAGAATTGTTCTTTGGACGAAAAATCAGAGATAAGATTCCTTGTTTCTCTGGAGAATTGACCAGCAAGGAAGAAGTTAAAGATAAGGATGCACTCCATAAGTTGAAGGGAAAGGAGTATGCGGATAAGAGGCGGGGAGCAATACACAAGGAATTTTCTAAACATGATTTGGTCCTAAAGAAAAATGATGTGAAGAACAACAAATTGGCACCCACGTTTCATCCGATTCCGTACAGAGTTGTGGAGAAGACTGGAAATGTTGTGACTGTTGAGTCTCCAGATGGCACTAGGTTGACTCGAGACTCAAGCTGTTTCAAGCCTTATATTGCGTCTCAAGAAGCATTGCCAGGAGTCGTGGTGCCGATTGGTCAGGAGGATTCGATCACACTTGCTGGTACGACACCCCAGCCTCATTCAGAAGTGGAGGATTTTTCCACACCCATAGGGACTTCGGATGTGTCAGCACAGCCTATCACTCCGGCTGATCGACCACGTAGAGATAGAAGGCCCCCATCATGGCTACAGGACTATGAACTGGGACCTCCTGCGTGACTTTACTTGGTTTATGTAATTTGAGTTGTTTCTTGTATTATTGATTTTGTTCTGTTTTACATTTCAAACTTTAAACGAGATAAGGGATGTAACATGGAGGAAGTTGAAGTGGAAGTAGGAAGGCTAAGAGGGCAGGTTATGGGAGAGGATGAGGTGTTCGGGAGTGGTAATAAAATCCGTTTAGATTCGATTCGTGATTGATTAATTGTTGAATCCTACAGTCATTCAGAACTTGACTAAGGAAATAAAAATTAAGAATCTGGGATCCCCAAAAAAATTCCTTGTTTTTGAGATTGTGAGAAATATGTCTGATAAGACTCTTTTTATACATCAGAAAAGTCAAATAAAGTATCTGTTCGCGCTGGCCGAATCGTTCCTCTAGTTTAGTTTTTAAAGGGATTAAAATCCGGGAGCTGAATTTTAATGTTAAAATTAAAAAATAATAAATAAAATGACGAGAAGAAAGGAAAAACATAAACCAACTGAATTTATATTAAGATGTTGGCAAATTAATAAGAAAGTGCACTCACGGTTCGAAGCTGTAGACGATCTGCCCGGCCGAGAGACGAAGGGGGGTGACAATGGAGAAGACAGTTTAATTTGCCAACGTAAAATAAAATGAACCACTTTAAGAACCAACTAAATTTTACTAGATTCAAATTGAATCAATAAATGAATGAATAATGAGAAAATAAAATAATAATCAAAAGCGGGGCTACAAACGGGGAGACGAAAACGGGCGGACGAGCGCTAACGACGAAGTGAAGTCGCATCCACGGCTGAGACAGAAGCCTATCCTCGACGACAGACTGCGCCATCCAACTCATTTCATGTTATTATTTCGCCGAAACAGAATCTATTGGATAAATTTCTCACTTCTGCAGAAGGGCTTAGGCGAATACCTATGTCTCCTTATACTTGTACCTTAAACGCCCAAATGAAATTAACTGAGGACTCAGGAATTACGAGTATCTCCGCATGTCCCCTATCGGGAAGTGATAGGGACTCTCTTGTGTCAAAATGGAACTCGGCCAGATATCTCTTTTGCAGTGAATTTTTTGAGTAGGAAACAAGTGGGTTATACGTGGTCTGATTGGAAATGTGTCCTAAACATTTTGAAATACCTCAAGGGCACAATGGATCTCAGAATTATGTTCACAGGAAAAACTGAGAACTTACTTGCATTTTCAGACTCATCTCTCAGCTTCGCCTCGTTCCCCATTGCTGTTCTCGCTTCGCTTGTGTTTGGTATTGCGTCGTGTCGTAAACTGATCTTGTTGTTACGAGTACAAAGTGTTATTTTTATTTCTTGTTTTTCTTTATACTAAACCTTTTATCATTACTAAAAGGTGTTTGAATCGGTAAGTGTACTTTAAAGTATTTTGTCTCGGCTTTGAATCAAATGATAGTCTCATTCACCTCTGAAGTAGCCTCGTTTGAACCGTTTAGCTGGCACTAGCCATTGAGCAGAGAGCTGCGCTTTTGGTGCATTCCAGAAACCAACCTGTCAAACTGATCCATACAACCTCACCCGACTGAAACCATCCACCAATGTGAAAGGGCTTTCAGAAATCAACCCACCACTTGTGGTGAAAAGCTTTTTGCTATGCCTTAGGAAAGACAGAGTTCATCAAACAGGGATCATTCGTAAAGTGTATCAAATCTATGAACTTTTGGAACACCACTATTCCTTAATTTTTATGAAGTTACAATGTTTTTACTAACCTGCTCTGAATCCAAAGTTCGTTCCACCGAAAACTGTGTAGAGATTGAAATTGACATTAGCGTTGAGCATAAGTTTCATAGTACTAATGACATCTTGCACCCTGGTGTAATGTCTGGGATGTGTCCAAAAAAATATTTCTCCAATGTAAAATTCCGAATTAACTAATGGTCCGTGGGGCTGATATTTTCTGAGACCTGAAAATCTATTGGCCATGCTTGCTCCAGCTGAAAGAAAATGTGGTTCAACTGAAATTGATTAGTTTGAAGTATGTAATAAATAGCGTGAAGATGTAAGCTTACAACATCCAAAATCAACTGTAGACAAAACTCCAGGCATGTAAGATCTTGACAGTGCATACTGTCCGAAATTGTCCGTCTGATACAAAAGAGCTTTATCTCCAACTTGGGCCTTCATGAAGTTAGCGAGCCATGACAAGTATGCTCTATCGTTGATCGGGTAGTTTCCGTATTCATTTTCCACCTATGAAAACAACATCATCATTTATTGTGCCTCATCAGGAAGATATTGATTCAAATTATATAGAACAACTAAAAAATAGTAGTGTTTTATTAAAAAACACAATTATTTTAAGAAGCTGTTTTGAAACAGGAATAATATTGAAATGTTTGAACCTGCACGTTAGACTGTCTGAACTAGTGACAAGGGGTTACAAGCATCGGGGCTAGAAGCTTGCTGTAGGGCACATGTACGAAGAAGAAGGAGGGAGCAACATCAAAGGGAAAGACTTGAAGGGATGCTGTGTCTCTGACTAGAGGATTGACTTCTAAAGTCGACAACGATGAGCCGAGAGCCACATTGTTAACTTTAACTAAAAGACGGGACAGCGAGCGCAATACTGGTATGTTTAGAAGACATTGACGTGAACACACATAGGTAGGTAACTCTAGTGTTACTTTAACATGAATGGAAAGCATGGAGTCACAACATCCTTCCAAGAGAAAATTTACATGTCTACATTTCTAAAATAAAAGAGATTAATAATAGTCACTGGCCTCTCTTCTATTCATTGCAAGTAAAAGAAACAAAAACTAATCATAACTTGTGCCACAAATAAATGAGCTTATTCGTTCAAAAATGACAAGCAAATGTCCATTTCCACTTGGGCTATAACGTTTGGGAGGGTTACCTTTCCAAGTAGGGATCGAGCTGTGCTACAGAGACTCCTCAAGCCATGTGCCTGCCAATGGATCAACAATTGGTCGAGGGCCAAGGTTCACAGGAGGTTTGAGATTAGTTGAAAACCCTTGGAATGGTGGTGACCTACGGGAGGCTGGCGAGTGGTGAGATTGTGGAGAAAACCCTTCTTCCGTAAATTCAAGACCCTCAGTTCTTCGAATTTCGTTTTCTAGCTTGCTAACCATTCAACTTCTACAGGTATCCGATCAACTCACATAATTTGTGTTCCAGAACGACTTTATGAGCAAACTCAAACAAGCCAACTTTATTGCAGCTCCAGAGAAGACACAAGGACCTCATTCAACTAATTCAACTTACAACTCATTCTGCTCAATTCTCATCCAATCCAAATATCATTCATCCAATTCGACTTTTCCTCCACATTATTCAGTGGTACTGATTTCGAACAGCCATTGAACTTTGTGTGCCCAGTTTCTTTATTTTAATGAAGTATTTTATTTGGCCATTGGAGCTCCATACGTTCGTTTGTTTTTTTTCCTCAAGTATTCTTTATTTTATTTCATTAATATATTACAATCAGTTAAATTTTGAGTTCGTTTTTCTTTTCAGACCATTTCACGCACACACATTTTGGTAGCAGAGCGTGGTTGTAGGTTAGGTAGTTTCCTTTTAAATTCCTATCAGTACACCTATATCTACATCTCTCTTATTCTTTTCCTTTCGATATTCGAACTGTTTCTTTTCCTTCTCACTTAACTGTTGCGTTTTCGATATGACTGACGCTGCGACAATCCGTTCTCTGAAAAGAGCATGGAAACGAGCTGGACAAGAGGTTAGTGCGATCCATGAGCAAGGTAAGGCTGCGAGTAAAGATCCAAAGAAAATACTTGTTTTAGGGCATGCTACGAGCTCTACGAAAAATATTGTAAATTTGAAAAGTTATGGGATGACTTGGAAGATGCACTCGAGAGTTCCGAAATCAGTTTTCCCACGGTGGAAGATAAGTCCACATACAATTCCGTTCGTAGTTGTTACTATGAATCTTACGCATACCAAGAGTCATTTTTAGCCAAGCAGAATATGGATCAGCGAAGAGTAGCAGCACCCAGTGCTGATCCATCTAACACTGGTTTAAATAGAACAACCGTAATTAATTCTTCTGACTCCTGTCTTCAACCATTTCGCTTCCCTCATTTGATGGTCAAATTCTAGATTGGTCAAACTACAGAGATACTTTTTCCTCATTGATTCACGATGATGCTAGATTGACCACAGTAAAAAAGTTTCATTATCGTCGCTGTTCACTCAAGGGCCCAGCATCCACTATTGTTTCATCCTTTAAACTCAAAGGAAATAATTATGAGCTTGCTTGGGAGGCGCTTCAAGATAACTTCGAAAACAAGCGCTTACTTGCTTCTTGTTATTTGAACTTGTAGACTAACACAATGTTTCCGTTCTTCCACAGCTGCTTCCTTTCACGACGCGAGAACTACTACACTTTCACGTCACTGTAGGTAGGACCGCATCTTCCTCAAACTGTCTGTCCTGAACGACACTCTCCTCATAACCACACACGAATTTGTCTCGTAAGATAATTGACCATTCAATAATGAGGGCTCTTGTATAAAACCAATAAAACATATGCCTTTGGCTAAAATACGATTTCGATAGCGCATAGTGTTCTACCAATAGCTTGATCAGGGAATTGTACTTCACAACATCTAGTTTATCGGGTAGACACAGACTTTCAAGTAGTTTTATTGCCGAGTTCGAAATGACTGTGAGTAGGGTCACTTTTTGTTTTTCTTCACTATCAATGTCTTCTCCAATGTAGTTTCTTAATTTGGTATGAACCACAGCCTTTTCGCACAATTTCATTCCCTCCCTATTTGAGAATGAAACGTCACTTTTGCGAATGTAGGGCACTAGCTTGTCAGCGTGAAGTACTATCTTCCTCCGGCTTGGTGTTATGATCTGAAATGGGCTTAGACATTTTACGAGGGTCGATTCAGAATGATTGTAATTTCGAACATACTCCAACCCGTCGTTTTGGGCAGCAGTACCAAACTTCATCCCCCATCTGGTATCGCGGTTGCTGAGCATGTACGACATACTGCCTTTTGGTGCTGGCCAATTCCTTACCCATTTTCTTACGTGATATGTTGTGGGCCTCTTCCATCTGGCTCTTCAGCGCCTAGGCGTACACTATATTAGTCAGCATGGCATTCCACCGTGCTGTATGTACAGGTAGCGTCAGCTCCCTTCCAAAAACGAGCCTAGCTGGTAATCCTGTGGCCTGTGGCTGCACAGTCAGCTGCTCAATGGGCCAGAAGAACCCACGATAGATGCCTGTCCCAGTCTTCCTGCTTGTCCTTCACCATCTTGGCAAGCATGTCAATAAGTGTTCGGTTAAACCTCTCAGCTTGACCATTACTCTGAGGGTTCATTGGTGTAGTTCGTGTCTTGTGAATCTGCAAGAGTTCACACATTTCTTTGAAAACTTTCGACTCAAATGAGGTGCCTTCGTTTGAATGGTCACCTTGTAATTACATTGTCCACTAATCCCTGAACAACTGTTTCAGCTTTCAGGTCGGGGACTGCAAATGCCTCAGGCCATTTCATAAAGGCATCCACTACCACGATGATTTGTGTGTTACCTCGTTGAGTTTTGGGCAAAGGCCCTACTGCATCAACCAACAGACGCTCAAACGGAATACCATAGGTATATTGCCCCACCCGAGCACGTCTTTGACTTCCAGGTTTCCCCCATTTTTCGCATACTTCACATGTTTTGCAGGCTAACTTAACGTCCTTTGTCATGCCAGCCCAATAGAAACTCTTCCTCAGAGCTGCAAGCATTCTGCACCGTGCAAAGTGCCCCAGTCTATGTGCCTGCAAGACGACCTCACTCTGAAAGCATTTGGGTTCAATTATCTGTTCAAACATCGTTCGTCCGTTTGCACTTTCATTTTGTTGCACCTCTAATCTATCTTTTAGCTTCAACTACGGCATGGCTGCCCATAAGGTCTTCTCTTCTTCACCCTACTTAGCTACTTCTTGCCACTGTGGCTGTACTCCCTCCTGCACCCATTGGTACATCAGCTTCAGTACTGTGTCGTCATTTTGAGCTCTTATGCAGTCTTTTTCAATAGGTAGCGTCCTGGTTATTGAAATTTAAACTCGTAAATCTGTTAATATTTACTAAAAAAAAATGTATAGACCACTTTCTTGCTCGAACGCTCGTAACGTAATAAGTTTATCACAAACACACAAAATGTGATTGATACAATGGAGTCATAACTAACAAAACACTTGATCAATTTTGATGTGAAGCCGACAAAAACTTTAAAAACGACAATGCCTCAAACCGTCACATCTCAAGACTGGCAAGTCTTACTGCGACATCTAATGTGTACTTTTGTTCTTGGTGTAGACAGTATCCACAATTTACAGTTAAATAATTGATAGTAAAGATTTGGTGGGAGCACGCAATGAATAGCACAAGGTAACATATACTTCTGCACACGGTCTTCTCGATAGTCCGTCAGCATTGAGATAATCTTTACCTGGTCGGTGCTCAGCTCGAAAATTAAATTTTAATTAAATTAAAATTGTCCTTGGAAAGGTGCGATACCTTCCAACCATCTAACTAGTTGTCGATCCAGTTCCTTGAAATTAAGCTGCCATCTCAATGAAGCATGATCAGTTCGCACAACAAAAGTTCACAGTGGTGGGAAAGTGTTCCAGACCAAAGCCTGCACCAGACTAAAAAAAAAACTCTTGACGCGCTGTACAGTAATTTTGCTCTGCTTTCTTGAGACACTGTCTGTAGTAAGCGATCATTCTCTCTTCCCCGCTCTGTATTTGGGAAAGTACAGCACCTATAGCAACATCTGAAGCATCTGCGTCCAAAATGAACGGTACTTGAGGATCAACATGTGCGAGGACTGGTGGCATAGAGAGGGCTCTTTTAATGTCATCAAAAGCTTCTTGTGAATCTTTAGTCCAGCGCAACTTCCCTTTCAGTCCTGTAGTGCATATAACCTGCAGCCTCGCTGAGCGAAATTTGGAACAAATGTCCGATAATAAGAGCAAGAGCCCAGGAAAGACCTTAGTTGTTTCTGATCTTCAGGCGCAGGCCAGATCACTAATTTTTCAACCTTCGCAAGGTCAGTGGCAACACCCTTCTCTGAAAGGACATATCCAAGGTAATTGACTTCCCGTACAAACACTTGGCACTTCTTAGCATTTAATTTGACGTTTGCTTCTCGCAGCACCTGAAAGACAAAGCGGAGCCACATCAACTGGTCATCAAATGTGGCTGTATCAATGAGGACATCGTCGAGATATACCTTCACCCTACCTTGAAAAATCAACTCCTGGAGGACTTTGCTCATTGCTCGTTGAGCCACCAAATGGGACGACCAAAAGCTGCCACAAACCCCAGGGCGTACAAAACGCAGTTGTTTCTTTGAACACAAAATTCATTAGCTGATTGCATCTTGGGGACTGTGTCAACAGTCAGGCTGTTTTCCCCGACGAAGCGGACAGGATCTGAAGAAGTGATCGATGAATCGCAAATGTAGCACAGTCGTTGTTTCGGCCAAAGTTAGGTCCAGAAGCTGCCCCTGTAGGCCGTGAAGGTAAAGAGCCCTTCGCGGCCCTTGGGCGAATTATTACTTCTCGAGCTCCCGTGTAAACTGCTAACCGCTCCGATTCCTTTTCTTTTCGTTTCCCGCTCCCTCAGAGTGAATTAACTCAAATTCGACGAAGTGAAGTCCTTCTTTTTACCAAGTTTATTTTATTGCTATTTAGTGTTTCCCGCATACCATTTCCTATCGGGTGGCAAATTATTATTTACTATCGACCCCCTACCTAATGGGGAAACGGGCCAGCCCTAACGTGTGGCCTACTGACTCGTTGGTGCAAGAGTGTGGGGGGGGGGGGGTTACCAGTTACGACCAACCCTGGACCAGTGAGCACACCACTGCTGTAAATCCCGCCATCAAAGGAGAACAGTGGGAGTGGGCCTGTCGCTCTTAGAGAAGAGGGGAAACCACTGCAGGGGGGGGGGGGAGAAACCAAGCTTCTATCAATCGCCTCCTAGCCGCCCAAAGTTGGGCGAATCTGGAGAACCTTTGCCTTGCTGACGGCGTAGAGAGAAGAGTAGCTCTACTTCCGGAGAGAGGGATGCGTGTGTTTACCTGCACATCCTCATAGAGGGAGCAGGAAAAGAGGACATGTTACGCATCTTCACTGACAAGTGAGCTGCGCCTAAAGAAGTATAGGCGCCGGTTGGAAGGATTCGTGCCCAGACAGCAGTTGGACCGCCAGAAAGAGTGATGCTATTGTCCCATTCCCAGGCAGTCCTGACAGCGGGGATGAGGGAGTGGAGATGATGGGCTGTTGGGCCCGCATCCCACCTTGCCTGCCAAGTCTAGGGTAAGATCTAGGGGGGGGGGGCCCTGCGAGCATCTGTAAGGCCAGATAGGACGTTGTCCTGTATGCCGGCAATATGGCTAGGAGAACGTTCCTCTGCAGTGTGCGAGCCCACCACCGATCCTGTTCCGAGGGGGCAATCCACGAAACGGTGGTGGCATAAAGAGTGACAGGCAGGAAGACTGCCCAATAGTAGAGGCAGCTGGCATGTAGGGAGACCCCCCATGTGGATCTGCAAAAAGATCTGACCTGGGCGGTGAGGTGAGAGCACTTGGCATGAAGATGGGCTAGGTGCTGAGAGGGGCTGCGGCTGGAGGAGAAAGCGATGCCCAGGTACTTGGCAGTTGTGCCAGGACTCGGGCACATGCCGAGAGCAAGCTCCAGTCAGTGGGGGGCACAGAAACGCCCGAGCGGAGAACGACGAGTTGCGTTTTCTCTGTGGCCAGCTGCAGGTGTTTGCGAGTGCACCAGTTCATGACAAGTTGGGTGGCACGCCTCAGGTGGAGCTTGGCCAGTGCTCAGAGTCTGCCTCCACCAGGACTGTGAGGTCGTTCACAAAAACCACTGGGACGTAGGCATTGGCCTGCAGTTGATGAAGGAGGGGGTCCAGGAGTGCGGCCCACAGAAGGGTGGACAGCCAGCAGTGACTGCAAGCCGAGCACGTTGTGCCCCTGATCCCGTGTACGCGGATCGGTCCCTGAAAAAGCTCGCCATTAGTTGGTAGAGGTTGGGCGGCAAAGCCAGGGCGCGCTGGAAGCCAAGGACGGCCGACCACCACACTGTGTCGAATGCACCCCTGACATCGAAAAACAGTGCCATTACGACGTGGTGAGGGCTCGACTGGGCTCTGTGGCGAAGGCAACGAATAGCATCCTCGGTGCTGCACCCTGGGAAGCCGCTGAATCGGTGGGGGTGCAGCGAGGGGTGGATGATGGGTTTGAGTGAGGCGAGTATAAGTCTTTCAAACCATTTCCCTTCAATGGGTAGGAGACTGAGGGGTCTGAGGGCGGATGACGCCCGAGACCCCGGCAGCCGCTTCTTCGTAAAGAAGACTACTGACGCACATTTGAGCAGTCGCGGGAAGTATCCCTTGGAGGGGCAGGCATTGAATAGTGCTGTGAGTCGTAGGCTTACGCAGCTCAGGGCGTGCTGAAAGGTTGTGGCGTAGGTGCTAGTTGGTCCTGGTGCTTTGTGAGGGGCCAGGGAAAGTAGGGCTTCCTGCACATACTCGTGGGACTAAGGAGGGTGGGAAGAGCCACTGTACGGGAGGTATGCGGTCGCCCTGTCCTCTCTGTCCCATGGGTCGTCAAGGGCGTGGTCATCCGATGGGAGGGCGTTGCAAGTCGTGTCATGTTGGCCTAACTGATGGAGGCGGTGCTCGGGAGCCCATGCAGGAGGGAAGCAGGAGGGAATGTCCTGACAGCTCGCATTAATTTGTAGGGGGAGGCCCATGAGATGTGAGTGAGTTCGGTGCAGGTTAAGTGGCGCCCGTATGTTCTTTTGGCTTGACGGATGACAAGCTTCAGCTCACGTCTGGCTGTATTGGGCATGGTGCCATTCTTGGGTGCCAGGTTACGCGCTTGAGACAGCTGGAGTGCAGTCGGCGCACCCCTGTGCAGCTGGCCTGCACTTCCTCCCTCCACCAAGGGGCAGCAGTCCTGGAGGGGCGCCAACAAAGGCAGCGCCCACCCAGAGCCATTTTTGTTGAGGGACGACAGGGTACGAAGCTCAGTGTCGATGTCTTCTTCGGAAGAGAGGGCTGTGCTGGCAGGTGGGGGAGTGGAGTTAAGGGATTCCTTGATGAGGCATGTGAAAGGGTTCTAATCTGTGGCTGCGAATGCAGGCCTACCTCAGCGCATGATGGTGGGAGCTCTAGTGCGCCTCGAGACGTTGAAGGCCCACGTGAACATGGTGTGGTCAGCACCTTCAAGGTGGAGCTGGGTCAATTTGTGGCTGGCATGGTCGGCGAGGTAGTGAATGCGGAATCAATGAAGGAAGACCCTTGGGATCCGACAAAGGTTTCAGGAGGCCCAGTGGCATGAGACTGCTCACGGCAAAGAGTGCCGCAACCTCTATGCCTCGGGCATTGGCATGGGGGGCAACCCACTGGGAATGGTGAGCATTGAGGTCGCCTGCGATGACGACTGCTGCGGGGGCCAGCGCAGCCAGGCACTCCTGCAGGTGGTTGAGGATGGGACTCAGATCCACGGGTGCGGCTAGAGGTAGAGGGACACTGCATAGAACGTGCGAGCCCACTCCACCTGCACTACAGTGAGGTGTGTGGAGGAGAGATCTGGGAGGAAGTGGGTGGGGATAGAATTATGCAGGGCGATGGCTGTGAGCTGTGAGGGAAGGTGGAATTGGGGGGGTATTGGATGTGCACGGGTAGGTAATGTGACTTGTAAGGGCCCCAAAGGGCTCCTGAAGAAATAGCACGTGTAGGGGAGTGGTGATAGCCTCATGATGGCGAAGGGAGTGTGAGGAGAACCCTACCCAATGGGGAAACGAGCCAGGCCTGTATAGGCCTGCCGGCTCGTTGGTCCTCGGGGTGGGCGCGCGCCTCTACGCCATGACAGTTGACTGCCTGCGGAGGCGCTTCGCCGCGAGTCCTAGGGGGTGAGAAGTCCTAGGGGGCATGGTGGGGGGTTGTTCCCCCAGGTCCCCGGTCCATTGGGCGCCATAATTCCAGGCCCTTCCGCCGGTTTGCCCACGCCTGAGCAAAGACATGAAACCGGTGGACCTCCACCTTGCTGGAGAGGAGTTGCGGAACGTATTCCATTGAAGGAAGCCTCGCGCGCCCTCGTGCGTCGCCGTAGAGGGGGCAGGCAAAGAGTATGTGCGACGCACACTCCACGGCCTCTCCGCAGGGGCAGTCGCTGAAGGTGCAGGGGCCGAAGAAGTGCAGCCGCTCGTTAAAGGCTCCGTGGCCTGAGAGCAGCTGCACTCCCGCGAAGGTTGGCCGCCACCATCCCATTTGCAGCCTCCCCTGCACTGATGGAAGAAGGCCATGGAGGTGCCGTGCAGTGGGACCCTCGTCCCACCGTGCCTGCCACCTCTCGATGAGCGCCTCATGTGCGAGTGCAAGTCGCCGCCTCGTGGAGTCCTCCTGCTGCAGCAAGGGGAGTAGGGCCTGGAATGGCCCGCAGTACTCCTCTACACAGTTCCGCTTGATGCAGGACTCGAGTACCGCAAGGTCAAGGACCAGGTCCAAAGGGGGCACGCCTGCGAGTATATGTAGAGCTAGGTGGGACGTGGTGCGGTATGCAGGTAGCACAGCCAAGAGTGCGTCTCGTTGGAGCGTGAGTGCCATTTGTCGGTCGCGGTGTGTGGGAGATACCCACCAAGTCGCAGCTGCATACCGCACCATTGGTATGAACACGGCCCGGTAATACTGGTACCGGGTGAAGGACGAGGCCCCCCAGGTTGATCCTGAGAGGGACCTGATTTGGGCCGTAAGGTCTGAGCACTTGAGCCTAAGGAAGGCCAAGTGCTCGGTCGGGCAGCTGCGTTTGCTGTAAATCGTGCCCAGGTAGGAGGCAGTGGCCCCTAGGGCAGCCCTCACGCCTGCAGCCAGCTCCAATCTTTGGGGGGGAACGGGGTGGTCAGAGCGCAGCACTACGAGCTGAGTCTTGGCTGCCGATAGACGTAGCCGCACCCGTTCGCACCAACCCAGGACAATCCGCATTGCTCGTTGCAGGTGGAGTTTCAGCAAACCTAGGTTCTCCGCCTCCACCACGATAGTGACATCGTCGACAATGGCGATGGGCGTGTAGCCCTTGGCTTGAAGGAGGCGGAGAAGGGGGTCCAGTAGGACTGCCCACAGGATTGTGGACAGGACTGCACCCTGGGGGCAACCCGAGGTGACCTCGAGGGTGGCCCTCTGCTCGCCGGACCCGGTGGACGCAGTCCTGTCTTCAAGAAAACTCGAGACGAGCCTGAAGACGTTGGGCGGCAGTGCCAGGCGGCGCAACGAGCAAAGCACTGCCGGCCACCACACCGAGTCTGCCGTGCACCCTCTGTTGAAGGCAGCGGATAGCGTCCTCCGTGCTTCGTCCAGGGATGCCCCCAAATTGGTGCTCGTGGATGGCCGGGTGGACGACTTCGCGTATGGAGGCGAGGATGAGCCTCTCCAGCCATTTGCCCTCGACCGGCAGGAGGCTTATAGGCCGGAAGGCTGTGGTTGCGAGGGGGTTGCGCTGACGGCTTTTAGGGAGGAAGATGACGGAGGCTCGCTTGAGGGGGCGAGGGAAGTAACCCAGTTCGAGGCAGCTATTAAACAGCTGCTCAAACCTTTGGATGAGGGAGGGCGGGGCGTGTTGGTAGGCTGCGGCATATGTGGCTGTGTGGCCCGGGGCCTTGTTCGGGGCCATGGCGAGCAGTGCCTCCTTTATGTCAGCCAGCGTCCAGGAGGGGTGATTGCTGCCTTCAAGCGGGAGCCTGGCCACTGCCCTGTCTCCACGGTCTAGCTCAGTGTCCAGCGAGGTATCGTCTGGGGGGAAGGCCGCTGCGAGGCGGGTTGAGTTTGCCTCGCGTATTGATGCTGTGGCGGGGAGGTTGAGGGGAAGTGAGGTTGGTGGGAGTTGCAGAACCCCACGAGCTAGTTTGTAGGGGAAGGCCCAAGGGTTTTCGCTCAGCTCGTGGGTGGTGAAGCGCCGCCAGGAGGTCCGCTTGGCCCTGCGAATCACTCGTTTCAGTTCGCGTCTTGCATCGCGGTATCGAGCCATATGGGTCTCCCTGCGATCCAGTGCGACTCGGGCAGCAACTCTCCGTAGGCGCTGCACACGCTCGCTGCAGGCTTGGACCTCTTGATTCCACCATGGAGCGCAAGCCCTTGCGGGTGTGGCTATTGACGGGACGGCTAGCCGGGTGCACCGCTTGACGAGGGTCGACAGAGTGAGGAGTTCACGATCTATCAACGCCTCGGTGTGATGTAGCATGCCGGGGGGGGGGGGGATGCGCCGCCGCTAGGCCCTCCTCGACATGCACCGCAAATGCCTCCCAATCTGCTGACGCGAAGTTCGGGCGGCGTGCTCGCCGTACGTCTTGACCGCCTGCTCCCCTTGGGCCTTTGAATGCCCAGGTAAGGAGTGCATGATCTGCACCTTCCACTTCCCGTAGTGCCCAGTCAGCAGCCGATAGGAGCCTGGATGTGGAGAATGCCATGTCAATGTTTGACACGCCTTGGGACCCCATGAATGTTGGGCCATCTGGTGTACCCAGTGGCTGCATGTTGCTGGCGTTTGCCAGGGCTGTCACTTCAAAGCCACGAGTGTCTGTGCGTGGAGAGCCCCAGAGGGGGTGGTGGGCGTTCAGGTCCCCGGCTACTATGACAGGGGTCGGGTGGAACGTGGCCAGCACGTCCTGGAGGCGATCCAGGATCGGTGTGGCATCAGTTGGATGGGGGGGGGAGGTATAGGGATACCGCATAGAAGGTTATTGCCCACTCCACTCTCACCACAGTGAGGCACGAGGACGACAGAGCGGGTAGGAGGAGGGATGGGATATCTCGACGCACAACGACAGCCGTTAACTGCGGCTGGTCGGCTAGTGTAGGTGGGGGGTGCACGATGTAGGGGGCGGGGAAGGGGATGCGACCCGACGCAGCGCCATAGGGCTCCTGTAGGAAAAGCAGGTGGAGAGGAGAGGTGGGGGCCAGTTGGTGTAGCATGTGGTGTGGCAGGTACCGCTTGCCAACGTTCAGGCAGCCCACTTGCAGACTGGACCTAGGGTTCGGTGGCTCCATGTTCGCAGGTAGCGTTCCCTTCCTCCCCGGGTGGTGGTGGGTTAAACTCAGTGGTTGATGTAGGTGGGGGGGCAGTACCTGGGCCAGTGCCGTAGTACACACGGCGTACAGATGCCTTCAGTGCCGCTAGGTAGCTGGGACACGTGTCCGCAGACGCAGGGTGGTCAGCAGGGCGTTTAGAACGCTTGCAGTTGATGCAGGACACAGTGCTGCCATCAGGGCATTGTTCCGTAGGGTGGCCCATGGCACATCGGCCACACACCGGCTTGGCGGTACACCTGGCCTTGGTGTGCCCATACCCCTGGCACTGGAAGCACCGTGTGAGGGACACGTGGTCCTTCACCGAGAGCACAAGCCAGCCCAGCTTGAGTTTGTCTCTGAGTAGCCGCAAGCGGAGCGTTTGGGAGACCTCCAGCACCCAGGACGGGTGGGGCAACCCTCTTGCCTGTGCGGTAGACTGGTAGTAAGTCGGCGCCGTCATCTGCCAGGACTCCCGGCTGGGATCGTCGTCTCTCCCCTCCGTTTGGTGAGCGCATTTTCTTAATAATTTGCCGCAGACCACTAAGGATTTTCATCTCAGATTTCCTCTCCTCCGCTTTCTGTGTCCCGGTCCTGGAGTTGTTGGGTTCATTTCAAATTAATTGTGTATACCCGCAAACCTTAATAAAGCGCTCAGGGTTAACTCCCTCTCAATCCCGACAGGGAAACTTTAACGCGCGAACAGTCGTTTTTGCTTATTTTCCCTTGTACACTTTATCAGTTGGAGGATCGTCGATAGCGACGTGCTGAATAGGTGCTGCAGGCACCGCGAGTTGGGCCACTGCTTCCAACTTCAATGCAGAAAGTAAGGCAACATCTCGCATGTTGCCAGACCATTGAGTAGCAGCTTTTCACGCAGACCATGATCCTCCAAGCCTCGAACAAACTTTTAAGTGATCATGTGTTCACTGGACTCATCCGGTGTGGCCAAGCCTTCCTACCCACATCTAGCATGACCTGATGAAAAACTGCAATGTCTTCTCCAGCTCTCGGCCGACAGCTGTGCAAGAATGCCAGGTTCATTTGAGTCTGCCCAGCAGTCCCATACTACTTATCAAGAGCATTGACTAAGTCGGGATAACTAAGGGGGACTGCAACATCCACCAGCACAGTCTGCTGTCAGGGCAGACGCTTGCTGCGCACTGTTCCATTTGTTTCAGCTAGCTATGATTTCAAATTGCCAAAAGTCCTCAGGCCAGCCCACAGTCCCATCAATTGGTGTAGACTTCCATTCACACAGTACTGTCCCATTGCCAGGATCATCTTGAGACGTATTGGTATGTAGACGATCCTGCACTGAATGTTCAGATCTGAAATTTTTTTGAATACCTCCGATGTTGAGAACATTTCTTCACTTGTTTGCTGCTCTCCCCTTTGAACTGCAACGCTAGTACACTCTGTCCCCACACCGTCGTCTCTATGATAAGGCGTTCCTGTGGGGGCCATCATCTCGAATAGTTCCGTAATCCCACAGCTGTCACCAATTGTTACGAACTAAGCGAAATATTACGTAATCACGATCGAACTAAGCACCGAACTATACTATCTTTTTATTAGCAATGGGTTTATAGGTAGCAACTGACTGTAAACGGTAACTAAAACAACACAACACCAATAGTCAGGTTCACCTTCCCAACACTACTTCTCTTCCTGTTTGAAAATGAAACGTCACTTTTGCGAATGTAGGGCACTAGCTTGTCAGCGTGAACTACTATCTTCCTCCGGCTTGGCAACATTCTGGTGAAAACATTCCCAACAATACTAGCGATACAATTGCCAGTGATGAAAGTTGTAACTAGCATAAGCATCAGTGACGCTATTAAATGTTCCAAATCGCGAACCAAAGAACTGGGAAAATGTACTCGGACCATTGTTTTGGGATTTAACCCAAATAGGTATTAATTTGCGTATCCATGGCTGGTCAGTCGAATAATATTAAAAACCCTGCAAATTATTACACAATGGTTTATTATTCTCATGAACAGCTTGACCTAGTATTACTGCTCCGGGACCCATTCCATTCGATTCAGCATCGAAAAATACTAGTAAACCATATGAAACATGACCTGACTACAATGGGACTACGGAAACTAAATATTCCCCCGGCGCCAGGCGCCCGTAAACGTCTGTAGTATGTCACGGGTGTGCGGAGGAAGTGGCCTTAACCATCCTCCGCTCTGTCGGGAAAAAATTGTCGGGGAAATTGGGACAGGGACATGACGTTGCGAGTCGAGTGGGCAGCGTTGAGAGGCGAGTGGGCGAGGCGAACGGGTGGTTTTAATGAGACGGGAGGGAGTACTAACGACGAAACGTTGACTTCCACTGTAGTTCCCGTGAGTTCTTTCAATTAGTAGACTCTAACAATTACTGTAATTTCCCTATACGCAGTTGTACACGTCTGATACTCATTCCATTCGACCCAGGATGTAAAAATACCTTGAAAATGATACAAAACTTGATGATTATTTGCGATTATACTACGTTTCGTTAATTTTTTTAACCATTTTTTGTCCATAACAACCATGTGCTTCGTCCGATCGAATTGCCGAGATGGCGGGCACAACTAGATACCAAATGGGATTTTTGTGCGAAAGGACGGATTTTTGAGACCACGTTAAAGGCACAAAACGGCCCGGACGGCGGATGAGGGACAATGGCCTGTGGACGGGGGACGGCGGACGGACATTGCAGATTTGGAATCTTCATGTCTTGAAACGTAAAGTATCAAATTTTGAGGGGTTGTAAAAATATTTCCTGGCCGAAAACATAGGGTTGTTATTCAGAATGAATAATTAACTAAAATGAAAAGTATACTGAAAGGAAGCCACAATTCCATGAGAAGTACAGTACAAAACTACAATGTATTTCTTCTGAAGTGCTGGGAAACTTTTTTTACTGGCAAGAGATTTGATGAATTAAAGTTAACGTACCTGTTAGGTGAGTCCGTCTCCTCTGGCTGGTGAGTTACTGTGGGCAAGCGCTTTTGATGTAAAGACATTATCGTCTGGTCATTAAGTCAGTCCGTTAGTCGTGGTCTTGATATACGAAGAGAAAGGTAAACGGGATGATGGAGCGTCGGGGGAAGGGCAGGGGGTGAGAGGGATGTCATGTACCTCTGGGGGAAACCCCCCAGAGACGAATGGAACGTCTTGAATGGTCTGTCAATTGTGGAATCTAAGTCTTTTTTGTATAGGGTGTTCTGTAAATCCGTCAGTTGGTTTTGTTCGTTTGTGTAGTGTTTTGAGCGGTGTGAATATGGTGTCACATTTTGTGTTGATTTGTTCATTTATGATCTGTCCATTGAAGTTTTTGTTTATAAATTTCCAATAAACCAAAATAAACGCGAAGAGGGCAGCGGGGAAAGTACTAAAGCAGCAAAAGCCGGACAGGCTCGAAAAAATGGATACGCAACGAACGGAAATGGAAAGAAATGGTTACGCAAGCTGTGGCGGCAACCAGACAACTGAAGGACGATATTCCGGTTACAATGGTAAAGTGACTAAGCGCAATGATTCCATAGTTCAATGGGTAGTCGAGTGATTTAATTCGTATTTTGTGGATTACTACCGCTAGACAGTAGCCAGTGATAAAAGTTGTAATTAGCATCAATATGTGTGACGCTAGTAAACATTCCGAAGAGCCGAGCAAATTTACTCACGGCCATTGTTTTGGGATTCAACCAAACTAGTTTCTTAATTTGGTAAGAAAAAAATCAAAGTCATCCGTTTCGTCCAAGAAAATACCTTACAGCCGGCTCATGCTGAAGACGCTGCACGTATCAAACGATCGGGATTTCGTGATAACACATGAAAAGCGGGCCACATGCGAATTCGAATATGGTCGCCAATGTTATGTCCCAGTCCGAGATTAGTAGAAATCCGCGGTAACATGCATGGAAAGCATGGAGTCACAACAGTGTTACAACATTCATTGGTAAAGTAACCAAATGACACATTACGGAAAGGAAATACTATAGAACACGAGAGAGGATAACAACGTAGGAACAGCAAGATAACATCAGGTGAATAGTGACCAACTGACCAACATCCCCTCTCGCTAATAACCACAAACATTACTATGATAATTTGTAATCTGCACTCTTTTCCGAATTACAAAAACTCACTTGAACCATTAGGATTGGACCACCATTTCCATAAAGATGAGGGTTGATTCGCTTGAAAACTACGGTAAGCCATCGTTGCAAGTGGTATATGAACGCTGTGAGAAAGACACATAATAAATCATTTGGTAACTAATTGTGCGTAATCCTTTCTCATTTTAATTCGACACTCTACATTATAGGAACGGCCCCAGGGCCAGTTAAAATGAAGATAATGCATTTTCTTTCTTTTGGAGTAAAAGACAATCAAAAGTGCAGAAGGAATAAAACGCTTTTGAGATAAATTACTAAAACGACTAATTACCAGTAAGAATGCTCAATGAATACTTTATTATTTGAACGCAGGTTTTATTGATGCCTTAATTTACACTTATAAGGAACACTTACATGGATCCATAGTTCTCAGAACCATTTTGGGATTAACTGAAAGGAGCCATGCTGGGAATCCACCCTTTAATAAAAATTAAGGCTCTACAATATTGATATAGTGCTTCAACATCAACTCAGCTTCAATGCTAAACGAATAAGATCACTTACAAAGTCTCTTTCTGTGCTCAAGTAAGGGCCTGGCCTGATGAGCACGTACAACCCTTCTTCTTGAGCTGTTTTAACGAACGTTTCGAAGTCCTTGTCTCCTTCAAAGTCATAAATACCAGGTTGGACTTCATGCAAACTCCACTCGACGTACCTGAATCATTTGAATGAAAACACTCATGGAAGCAATCTCAATTATGATTCAGTAGCGCAACATTTAGCATACCGTTGTATATTACGATGTGTGTGTTTCGACCAAAGAGGTGCAGCCGTGTATCTGTCAGAACACGTGGCCCTAGTCATCACCAACGTGGTTGATGGTAACACCCTAGAGGGGTATAGGAACCTTTCAATGGATCTTTAAGCTGGGGGTCCTGGTTTCCCATTAGGGTGGCTAACTGGTGCTCTAGTAAATGGAGAGGGGTGGGGGGGCATGCCAATGGGTTCCCCGCCCTCTCGATTGCCCTTCTCCCACCATGAGCCAAAACAATACAGTTGGCACCCAGGGTTTTTAGGGAGGCACAGGGTGTCACTCTGGACTCACCCTGCAGTCAGGGGTCCAGAATACCGGTGCCGTACTCCCTGCGTGTTCGTATGAGCCGGACTAAAAGGGACACAACTTACACTTCTTCCAAATACATGACACACTGGGAACCCCCTACCTTGAGCTGGGATCGCAGAACACACCCCCCGCAGGAAGGGGGACAGTTCTCCTGCCGTATCCTCTGCGTGGCTGTAAAAGCTGGCCTTAAAGTGGCTTAACGCGTTCTGCGTATCAACCATCATTGGATTGACCCCCCGTGCTGATTTTTTTTCTTCGTTGCATAC
The DNA here is from genome assembly GCA_020466155.1 of Pachypeltis micranthus. Lineage (NCBI taxonomy): Eukaryota > Metazoa > Arthropoda > Insecta > Hemiptera > Miridae > Pachypeltis > Pachypeltis micranthus. The sequence goes on along the minus strand of CM035778.1, from coordinate 301,361 downwards.
AACTCCTTATATAGGTATTGATTAATGTTACTCAACATTTTTGCCGATATTCCTCGATAAATGCATATTTATGGCGATTATGTCGGTCACGCGGGAGCCGTGTGACCAGCCCGGAAGTTGAGATCGAGGTGTTTTTCTATTGGCATGCTGGTCACACGCCTGATTCCCGCGTGACTGTATTCATGTCAGCTGTTATTCATGTATTTATTGCCAAAAATCAATTCAAACCATTGCATCGGGATTATATCCAATAAAAAGTGAGAATTACAATTTTTCAAAAATATGATTTGATTGCAATTACAAAGAATTGTTGAATTTGCTCATCCGTGTACACTTCTCTTTCTTGTGACAGTCGGCTTCTTTTGGGGGCAGAATGAGATGAACTTGGTTGCTCACCAGACATCTGTGATACAAAGTAAAACAAGTTATGAAGCACACAATTATAAAATCAAGAATGTACAAAAAATATGTGTAACATGAATAAAACAAAAATTATTCTGAGCATGGGATTGATTACAAAACTCGTTACACCTATATAAGCAAAGAGATCCTACCTTTTCTTGAAAGATATGAAGGGCACACAGTAAAAATCAAAAAACGAGTGGAAAAACAGTAGAAGTCGTAAACAGTGCTCGGTTTTACCTGTGAAAATAAACAATGATAATAAAATTAATTGGCGGAGTGATGGATATTAATCGCAATAAATGTGGAAAAAGTAGTAAATATAATGTGTAATTCGAGATGATCATACTTACATTTTCAAGTCGATTTGGTCAAAATATGATGGAGCACACACGCCAACTTCCAAACCCTGAATTTAGTTAAATACTTCGTCAAACTTCCTACGGCCTGTCCAGAGTGGAGAGTGGATACAAACTGAGTGCGTCGTTACCAGAAAGGGTTCTACCTGCAGGCTGACGTTGGATACAACCAGAACTATGGAAGGGAGCCCCTGACGTGGGAGCCGTGTGACCCGCCTGGGAGACCCACACCCCCTCACTCGGGAGCCATGTGATACGCAGTGAATGTGTTAAAGCTCACAACACTGACATACACAACATATTCCAGATACAAAATACACTGCAATGGCTTGCGTGGCAGAACACATTGACATAAAACACTCATAATGAGCGAAAGACAGTCCTGGAAGTAGCTCACTAACACCTCTATTTATTCCCTATATAGGTGCGGCCTTCGGAATGAGGAGGGGGAAAAACTAGGTTTGAGCGTTCCTGGGGCGGCTGATAGCGTGTGTCCGGCTCACCACTCACCAGTTGCCGAGGGCTGACTCTGAGCAGCAGCTGAAAAATCCCTCATGCGTCTTAGTCCTAGTGGGTGGCCGGACTGGCAGCTGCGGCGCATGTGGGGGCCTCCCTTTGACCCTCAATGGACCAGCGAAAGGGGCTAGAATCAATATGCCTGAGGGGGAGCTTCCAGGACACTGCCTCGAGCCCCTCTCACTCATACGACTAACACACACAACAAATAAACTCACAAGGATACTGTGGTGTACCAGTGGCAACACTGCTCTTGTAGCCCCCCCCCCACCTATCATTAGTTCAGCTATTCATTCTTGTTTGTCTTGTTCTCCCATTAAAGTCGTATCGTTAATAGTTGTTTGTGAATTCTTTCTAAGGACATTACATTGGCGACGAGGACAGGTTTGGTGATAAAGGTGGATTATTGCGCCGGTGAAGTGTCGATCGGATTGTGTTAAAGTATTCGCTAAAAACTTGGTCCCCTACGCGGGATTTGTTGGGACGCTACACACATTTTCACCATCGAAGAATGAATGGAAAATAGCTAAACCTCGAATGAACAACTTCTTCTTGGCAAACAACATTACCGATGACAACACCAAACGAGCCTCGTTCCTGAATTCTCTCGACAAAGAAGGGTATCGGCTTATCACTAATCTGTGCGTTCCACTAGAGCCTGAGGATAAAACTCACAAAGAGTTGATGGAGTTTTTCGATTCTCATTTCCTACCTCACGAATCAGTTTTTTCCGCGAGATTCAAGTTTGCAAACGCAGTAAGGGAACATGGAGAATCTCTGAATGACTGGTTAGCTCGGCTTCGTTCGCTCGGTGGACCATGTCAGTTCAAAGATTTGGACGAACAGTTGCTGGACAGATTCGTTTTGGGACTGTCCAAGGGCCCAGTCAAAGATACACTTTTCGAGGAGGACAGGCTAACGCTGAAGTTGGATAGGGCCATGAAGATAGCGTCTGGGAAGGAGGCGGCGGCGAATCAGTATGCCATGGCGGTATCATCGGCTGTGAACGTGAAGGCCACTTAACTGAACCTTCAGCTATCCCACGAGGACCATGGAAGGCGTTAAGAAGACGTCGAAATGTCCAATCTGCGGGGGCCACCATCCGAACGATTGTTGGTATAAGGAGGTGGTATGTGATGTTTGTAAAGGAAATCACTTGAAAAGGGTATGTAGTAAAAATATGAGTTATTCTAAGGAATTTTCGGATAAAGAAGGTGGTGATACTAAAAAGGTTAATTACAGAAATGGTAAGAAAAAATGTGTACGCCGTAGTAATTATGTAGCAGAGAACGATTTCGTAGAAGAATCATTGTTTCGTATTTCGGAAAATTGGCCAGCGAAACCATTCACTGCAAATGTTAAAATTAATGGTATAGGTTGCGAATTTGAAATTGACATGGGTTGTGGCTCAACGATTATACCATTTACACTTTACCAGAAACATTTTGCTTATGGCGAGTTGGAACCTTCTGATAAGACATTTTTGTCGTATTTTAATGTGAAAAGTAAACCTTTAGGAGTTGTTAGTTTACAGGTAGTTTTCAATGATAAAGATTTTGGTAGATTGCCAATTTACGTGGTTGATACTAAGGGTCCGCCTCTACTTGGGCGGGAATGGCTCAATAAATTAGGTTTTCAGTTATCACTTCGACGTTCAGTTAAGGATCCTTGTTATTATAATGGTGATTCTGATTTGTTTACTTACTTGAAACATAAATTCAAGAAAGTGTTCTCCTCTGAATTGGGTTTATTCAATAAGGGAAAGGCTCATTTGGAAATGAAACCAGGTTTTGACCCCAAATTTTTTCGTGCTAGGCCCATACCTTTCCCCTTGAGGGAAGGAGTAGAAAAGGAGTTGGATAGGTTGGTTGGACAAGGGATTCTAGAACCAGTCGACTATTCCCCGTATGGTACACCTATAGTACCAATTTTGAAGAAGGGGGGGTGGGTGACCAGATTAGAATTTGTGGAGACTATAAATTAAGTATTAACCCTGGGCTGATAATAGATCAGCATCCTCTTCCTAAAATCGAAACCTTATTTCAAAAGGTTCAGGGCTGCAAAGTATTTGCAAAGTTAGACCTTTCTCAGGCCTATCAACTAATGGAATTAGACGAGGAGAGCAAAAAATTGGTTACTATCAGTACACATAAGGGGTTGTTTAGGTATACGCGCGTTAGCATTTGGGGTAGCGTGTGCACCTGCGAAATTCCAAAAGTTTTGGACGCCTTGCTGGAAGGAATAGAGGGTGTGGGGTCTTGCTTGATGATATTTTAATTGGTGGAAAAGATAAGGATGAATTAGTTTCTCGTATCGAGGAGGTTTTGTCACGTCTACAGGGTGCAGGGCTCACACTCTCAGAAAACAAGTGCGAGATAGGTAAAGAATCTTTGATTTACCTTGGGTTTAGAATCGATTCTAAGGGGTTGCACACAATGGATGAGAAGGTGCGTGCAGTGGTGGAGGCACCAAAGCCAGGTAACGTGAAAGAACTTTGTGACCTACGTTTCTAAGTTTTTGCCAAAAGTAGCTGAGGTTTTGTCCCCCCTATATCAATTGCTTAAAAAAGGCTCCCTGGAGCTGGAGCCAAAAATGTGATGAAGCATTTGTGAGTATCAAGCAATTATTGCAGAGTTGTCGGTCTTTAGCTCATTATGACCCAAATATTCCTCTTAGGGTGACAGTCGATGCTTCTAATCGAGGAGTGGCAGGAGTTTTATCTCAGATACAGGATCAAATAGATAGGCCAATCGCTTTTACTAGTAGGACTTTGTCCAGCACAGAGGAGGCTTACTCTTCTATACATAGGGAAGCCTTAGTAATAGTACATTGTGTGAGGAAATTTCATATTTATCTATTTGGGCAAGAATGGACGCTTATTTCAGATCATAAGCCGCTATTAACCATTTTTGGGCCTAAAAAAGGGCTACCAATTTGTGCAGCGAATAGGTTACAGAGATGGGCGTTGTTCTTATCTAATTATTCATATGAAATGGAGTATGTGGCTTCCAAGCATAACTCAGCAGATTGGTTGTCAAGAGCGCCTTTGCCCGATACAGTTCCAGAGAATGAAGATTTTGATTTAACAATAAATTATGTTTTTGATAATAATTCTGATTTACCATTAAATTTTCACGATATCCTACGAGAATCTAAAAAAGATAAGTTACTCAATAAAGTTGGGTTGGCCGGATAGTATTAGTCAGGAGCTCTTACCTTTTTATAGACACAGAGATGAACTACATTGTTCGACGCAAAGCGTCGAAATTGTCAGTTCATTGACCTCGGACTTCCCCACGTCATTATCTCCGACCGCCTAATCGTCTCCAACTATTTCGATACCTGCCCCTCACCCTTGGAAATCCCAAATCGGCGGATATTTCCAACGGCGGTCTTCCCCTCCTTCCCCTCTCCTCTTCTCAGATTCCCTTCCACAACTGATACCTTCTCCCAAAACATCATTCTGCTACGAAGTGTCGTCGAAGTGAGTCGTCTCCAGTTTTCGCGTTTTCTCCCAACACTTGTTTCCTAACACCTTTCGCGATACGGGCGTCTCCAATTCTTCCAACGGATACCTCTATCAACTCTCATCGACTTCTAGTTCGGCTTTCTCCCTCCTTCCGAGTACAACCAGTTTTTCACGTCTTCAGAGCCCTATTTGTTCGCGATTCCATACTCAACTCATCTCCCGTGTAAGTCACCTCTTCTTTGTACAATCCAAGTCTTCAAATCTTGTGATATTCCAGCTCACCAATTACAAGTTTGTGCTCAGTAAATATCCGTCTCCGAGTTTCATTCACGTCTATCCTGGTCCAAACATTTGGTCCTCCGGGCCGGATAGACAAATAACATTTTCGCGGCTGTAGCATTCCGGGTCCAGCGCGAAAAGTGTATATTCTCCTGTTCGAAACTGTATTAAGATGGACTTCTCACCTACATGGGGTAACAACTTCCATCTCCCCTCAGACCGTATCTTGAATGACGCAACGCTAATCTCTTACTCCGAAAAACTGGTTAATCTACAACTCTCTGTAGCTAGTCTGGATACATCTGCAGCTTCCGCTCCATATGACCTCCTCAATCTGTGGTTCTCCTTCATCAGAGCATCCAAGCAATTCCCTGAGGTAGAGAATTACATATCAGGAATCAAAGATAAAGTACTCAGCACCAAATGGCACAACACAATCCGCTCCCTATTAGACGATACAGAGGCCATGATTGATTTTCATCTGCTTCCGATGATGGGTTCGCCTCCATCGGCAGTCTTCACACCTACTCCTTCTTCTACTTCTTCCTCGTCGCCAACCTTCCAAAAGACTATCGACACCGTGACGATTTCATCGTTACCATCCGTTAAAGAAGACGCCGAGACGTCACCTCATCACCCCTTCACCTACGCCAAACGCTCCAACCTGAAGACATCTCCGCTTCCACCAGCCATTGGGACACCCGCTCATTCTTCGCCGCCATTCAAGAACCCGCAACCGACGCCGTCCCTCTCCGCTTCCGGTACAATGTCTTCACCTTCACCGGATAAGAAAGCCTCCGAGTCTCTCGTCACAGCACCGTATTGCCTCCCCACTCAATCACCAATACGCTGTTCACAACGACCTAATCCATGCGAACTTCCAATAGTCACCATCGAAACGAAGCCCCACCTCACTCAAGATGCACACTGCGCCCGTCAACCGCTTTCTTCCACTCCCGCCATCTTCAAATCGCTGCCGACGAATGTTACACAAGGTAAGGCTCTGAAGCGTGTGAACTGGTTCCCCAACGTAGAATATAGGAAGGAGCCTTCAGCTCTTCCTGTTCAGAGGCAGCCCTTTGTGCCTACAATCCACATTCCAAGTGTTGTCACCAAGCCCAACGTTCTGAACTCAATCAATTTGCCTATACCCTCCTATGTCTCTTCCTCCTACCTGTTCCTGTGCTCCTGCAACTCCACTTAGCCCTCATCATTAGCACCCTATCCCCCAACGCCCTTCATATCTATCACGCCTCAGCTCCTCTCATATTCTCATTCGTATCACACGACCCACAACCGTTTTCCTACAAGTGCATTCACACCTCCACACAGAACAGAAGCACTGTATTGGTGTTTCAAGGCCCTCAACATAGACGTTTGCTCTCAGAATCTCGTGCCCACACACCAAAATTTAAGAGCTGTCACCAGGACCCCTTTGCCCACCCCTCTAAATTCACGCAGTTTACCCATACATCCTTTTTGTCTCATCCTTCCGCCTATTTTTCTGCTCCTACGACTCAACTCAGCCCTCATCTCAAGTATCCCATGTCCCAACGCCCTTTTTGGTCTTCACACCCTACTTTTCTAAATCCTAGTCGTCACATCCTACTTTTCTAAATCCAAGTCTTCACATCTTACTATGCTAAACCCTAACTGTTGTACCCTACCACAACCCACATCATCTTGCCCTAACATTCGGTTTCTTCAATGCTACACCAGCACAGCTTTCCTCTATCTCTTCTACCTTCCACTTCTGATCCTCCCTAAATTCGAGTGTGATTACCAAGGTCCCTCGGACCACCTTACCACATTCACATAGTTTGCCCACACCCTTTTCCGTCCCTTCTTCCTAACTGTTTCTCTACATTGCAATTTCACTCAGCTCGCATCCTTAATAGCACAAGCCTCAATGTCTTATGCCCCACATCCAGTCTCCTTCAATGTTCTGTCCTACCAACATTCCTTATCCTCTCGACCTCCCACTTGTACTCGTAATCATCCCTCGTATCATTGAGCATTCACTCAGGACAGCACTAGGTCTCACCTCTTAATCCCATGCCTTAAATCATACCTTTACCCACTGCACATGCCCCTTTTTGCACCACTCCCATACGCTTTTTCCTTCTCACCGCCCCTGTATGCTAGCCCCTTTTTGCACGACCTCAGTAAGCTCCTTCAACTTTCACCACCTCACTGTAATTGCCCCTACCGCCCCTTTCAACATGCCTTCCTCCCTCTTGCAGCACCCCAGCGTGCCTTCCTCACTAATTGCACCACCCCAATGTGCATTCTCCTACTTGTACCACCCCAATGTGCGTTCTCCTACTTGCACCACCCCAATGTGCGTTCTCTTACTTGCACCACCCCAATGCGCATTCTCCTACTTGCACCACCCCAATGTGCGTTCTCCTATGTGCACCAAATGAGTGAAATTTCTCCTACTTACACCACCCTAATGTGTATCCTCCTAATTGCACCACCTCAGTGTGTATTCTCCTACATGCACCCCATCTCAGTGTGCATTCTCCTACATGCACCCCATCTCAGTGTGCATTCTCCTACATGCACTCCACATCAGTGTGCATTCTCCTACTTGCACCACCCCAATGTGTATTCTCCTCAGTGTGCATTCTCCTACATGCACCCCACCTCAGTGTGCATTCTCCTACATGCACCGCCCAGCATGTTGGCTGTTTGCACCTCCACCTTGTGAAAATCCCCCTCTATATTCCCCATCTGTGCATGTGCTTCCTGAACCTCAGTTTTTGATAAATACTTCCATTTCACCCTACCTTGATGCTGTTCACTTCATGCTAGTGCTTTCAATATCCTTTCATTCTCCTTGCACCACATCCTGTGCTTCCTCGTGTGATCACGCATTCATCCTCATCCTCGCATCTAAGCTCCAGTTCTCCGTTGCCATGCTCTACTCACCACCCATATTTTGAACCGACAACACTTACCACCTCCTCTGACTCACCCTCAAGTGAGCAAGCCTCCTCACCTACGTTCATTACCACAACCACTGTAACCCCACTTCGAGGGTTATCCTGCTGTCGCAGCGCGGGGAGTATGTTCGACGCAAAGCGTCGAAATTGTCAGTTCATTGACCTCGGACTTCCCCACGTCATTATCTCCGACCGCCTAATCGTCTCCAACTATTTCGATACCTGCCCTCACCCTTGGAACTCCCAAATCGGCGGATATTTCCAACGGCGGTCTCCCCTCCTTCCCCTCTCCTCTTCTCAGATTCCCTTCCACAACTGATACCTTCTCCCAAAACATCATTCTGCTACGAAGTGTCGTCGAAGTGAGTCGTCTCCAGTTTTCGCGTTTTCTCCCAACACTTGTTTCCTAACACCTTTCGCGATACGGGCGTCTCCAATTCTTCCAACGGATACCTCTATCAACTCTCATCGACTTCTAGTTCGGCTTTCTCCCTCCTTCCGAGTACAACCAGTTTTTCACGTCTTCAGAGCCCTATTTGTTCGCGATTCCATACTCAACTCATCTCCCGTGTAAGTCACCTCTTCTTTGTACAATCCAAGTCTTCAAATCTTGTGATATTCCAGCTCACCAATTACAAGTTTGTGCTCAGTAAATATCCGTCTCCGAGTTTCATTCACGTCTATCCTGGTCCAAACATACATATTGAAAAAAATGTGTTACTCTGGGGATACCGCGTAGTAGTTCCATCCACGCTACGGCAAGGAATTCTACAGGAGCTCCACAGATCCCACATGGGAATAGTAAAGGTGAAATCGCTTGCTCGTTCTTATGTTTGGTGGCCCAAAATTGATGAAGAGATTGAAGTAATGGTTAAAAGTTGCGAACAATGTAATATGTATAAAGATAGCTCACCTAAAAATTCGCTCATTCCGTGGCAATGGCTTGATAAACCATGGGTGCGTTTGCACATGGATTATCTGGGGCCCATACATAACCATTACATATTAGTGATAGGGGATAGCCATTCCAAATGGATAGAGGCTTTCACTACAAAGAACATGACAGCTCTAGGTACGGTTAATATTCTGTGAAAGACATTTGCTAGGTTTGGGTTGCCAGAGGTAATTGTAGCTGACAATTTTTCAGCATTTACTTTTGAGAAATTTTAGACCTTTTTGAGTAAAAATGGTATAATTTTCAAATCAGGGGCACCATTCAACCCTAGAACTGACAGAGCAGCTGCAAACGCTGTAGTACTATTAAGAGGGCAATTTTTTCGGCCATTGGTAAAGTTCATGAAAATGAAAATCTCCACATGGTATTACAGAGGTTCTTATTAGACTATCGTAATACAAACCACATTACTACGGGTGTTTCTCCAGCGGAAACTTTACTAGGGCGGAGCTTAAGGAATAGGTTGGACTTGATCCGTCCATCTCCAGCAGCGACTCAGGTTGCCAAGTAGCAAGCCAAGCAGGTCCAATATCATGGTGGTGACTCAGGTGAAGTTTGGGAAGTTAACCAGCCAGTATGGGCAAAGAATTATAGGAAGGGGGAGGAACCTTGGGTACAAGGGATTATTGAGAAAATTTTAGGGCCTCGGAGAGTAAAAATAATTATTCCTAGCTCGGGTCTGACCTGGATCAGACATTACCATCAGATTAGGAACAGAATAGTTGCTGCAACCCTTACCACGGATGTGGGGACGCCTTCTCTGGGAAATGTTTCCCAGATCACTCCACATACCTCACCTGAGGTCCTAAGAACGAGTGTGGATATGTCTTCTTCAAATAATGTTCCACAGGTAACTCCACATATCACACCTGAAGTCCCTCCCTTACGAGATTTGAGCGTCTCTAACAAACCCCCACCTTAATCAGCAATAGATGAGATGGGGCACAGGGATGAGATTCATACACGTGTGGGTAGAATAGTTAAGAAAACTATAAGGTTGGTGGAAGAAGTTTGAAACAATTAAGATCTATACAAATGAAAATGTATTGCTAAAATTGTGTTAAAAATGTATGATTAATAAGAAGCTTATTGTCTGTATTTTCATAAAAATTTGTAATAATCTTTTGCGTGTATAATTGTTAGCTGGTTAGTTTGGATTGGAGATTTTTACTATATAAATTTGAAAATCCTATATATTTCCGAATGGGGGGAGTAGTGTGGTGTACCAGTGGCAACACTGCTCTTGTAGGCCTCCCCCCACACCTATTATTAGTTCAGCTATTCGTTCTTGTGTTTGGTTTGTTCTCCTATTAAATTCCTCTCCTTAATAGTTGTTTGTGAATTCTTTCAAAGGACATTACAGTCCCTTTATTGTCATTTAATACAATCCGAGCATAGGTTATTTATTTCATTTCAAAAGGAGTTCGTTTCATTTCATTCATTTCAAGTATTACCGATTAAATTCAAGTGGGTCTTAATTGCTTTATAATTTCATTTCCCATTACCTTCTTGAGAGTTATTATTTTATTTATTTGATCGAGTGAGTAAAATTGAGCGTATTTGATTTGTTGTTTCTTTTGGGCCCAGACACGACCTTCACGAGTGTTCTGTACGCGGGAATTGTGAGACAATTCCCCAAGTACGTCACAAAGAGAGTCACTGATAATGGTGCTAGTTACAACTTTCATCACTGGCAACTGTCTAGCACTAGTTTCCATCAAAATACAAATTCAATCGCTCGAGTTACCTTTGAACTATATTTGAACACACTTCGTCAATTTTCCGTTGTGACCGAATTATCGTCCTTCAGTTGTCGAGTTGCCGCCGCCGCATGCCTAACAATTTCTTTCCGTATTCGTTTATTGCGCATCCATTTTGTTTCGCGCCTGTCCGTCCGGCTTCTGCTTCAGTGGGGACTGCTCTCTTCGCTTTTATTTGTTTGTTATAATTCAACCAGCCATGTATAGTCAAATTAACACGGCTTTGTTTCATCGATTCAGAGAGAAAGGCGGCTAATTCCCAAAACAATGGCCACGAGTACATTCGCCCGGTTCTTCGGTTAGCGATTCGGAACATTGAAGAGCGTCACTGATATTGGGCATCACTGGCAACTTTCTAGCGCTAGTATTCTTCAAAATATGACTTGAATCGTTCGATTAACCCTTGAAGCATTCCGCGAATCCCACACTTCGTCAAATTTCCATTGTAACCGAAATATCGTCCTTCAGTTGTCGAGTTGCCGCCACCGCATGTGCCCTTCTCCCTTTTGTTGGTTACGTATCCAATTTTTTTCGCGCCCGTCCGGATTCTCCTGCTTTAGTGCTTTCCCTACTGCCCTCTTCGCGTTTATTTTTTGTGATATTATTCGACCAGCCATGGATGTGCCAATTAATACCGATTTGATCCGTCGATTGAGAGTGGAAGGCTTACAGAGTAGTGTGGATTGGTGTATACGTGTCGGTTCTATCTCAGAGAAGTATGAATATCCTGAATGTGGTGCGTGGATGAAATTGTCTGCTAAGGCTGGTTCCTTGGATGGTTTCTGAATGGAGGTGTAGACGGGATGGCCACAACTCCAAACGGTCAATTCGTAAGGGGTCGTGGTTCAGCCTGTGTAAGTTGAGTATGACTGACATGATGCTTCTCAACCGTAATTGGGTAATGAGATTACCGGCAGAGATGAGTGCGATGGATCGGAATGTTTCTAGGAACACCGTGACCGACTGGAAGAAGCCTATCCCCCTCAAAGATCGGATACGTAACTTGAGAGGTGAGTGATATTTTTTGTTATTTTTGTGGTCTGTTCTGTTGCATTCGTGAGTGATATTTATTATTTTTGTGGTCTTCAATGTCTGTTGCATTAGGCGCGCACTTTTTGTTTTTTTGTTCACTTTGACTCAGTTTCGCGCACTCTCCATTGTTTACCTCCCGTTTCTTTCGCGCGCGTTCTTTACATTCACTTTTACGACAAAACTTTGCTTAACTCTCACCGCTACTGTTAGGCTCACCAGTAACAGTGACCCTAGTAAACCGTTTCGAATCGCGAACCGAAGTTCCATGCGAATGTACCCGTGGCCATTGTATTGGGAATTTACCAAAAAGGCTTGCAAAGTGTTGTGGATTGGTGTATCTCTGACGAGTAAGCGTGTCCTGAATGTGGTGCATGGAGGAATGGTAGACAGAGCTATTTGAAGTCATCAAAGCAGCTTATCTCCCCCCGAAATTCGGATACGTAACTTGAGAGGTGAATGATATTTCAAGTTATTTTTAGGATCGCCAGTATCTGTCCTGCTGCATTACGCGAGTGATATTTTTTATTATTTTGTGGTCGTCAATGTTTGTTGCATTAGGCAGGCACTGTTTGTCCGCGTTGACTCAGCTCTCACCGCTACTGTTAGGCTCACCAGTAACAGTGACGCTAGTAAACGTTCCGAACCGTGGACCGAAGTTCCACACAAATGTACCCACGGCCACGGATATTACCCCGATTTGATTAATCGATTAGGAGTGTTGTGGGTTCGTCTATCAGTGTCGAGTTTCATCTCGGACAAGTATGTCCTGAATGTGATGCATGAATGAAATTGTGTGAAAAGGCTGTGGTTCATACCAAATTAAGAAACCACTTCTGTTTTGACCAGGATAGACTTAAATGAACACGGTTTAACGAAGCACAAAACGTGTAATTGGAGAGTTGAAGTTACAACAAGGTTCGAACACTTGAATGTACAGAGGAGAAGTGAGTTAACATAACATAAGATGAAATCGTTCAGAGTGCGGTGACAGGGGGGGGAACCGTCGCCTTGGAAGGGGTATAAATTCTTCTGATTGGTTGGTTTCGTATGGAGGATGGTTGTGACCAGTGGAGAGGTGACAGGATGGGGACGGTAAGTATTTGAGAAATGAAAGCTCGTTAGTCGGGGGTTCTATTGTGTTTTGTCGTATTGGGAATCTGAAGCCTATGGTTGTGAAGTGACAAGTAGGAACGGTAATCCCAGAGATGGGGCATTTTGAGGCGCTTGGGGAACTCCAAGCGTTTAGAGCCGCAGGACTCGCAGGTATAAGGATTATCGGATCCAAAACGGAAATGTTGAGATGTTGGGAAAAACTGAGGTCAATGTATTTTGAGACTTGCTCAAAACAACTTCATTCCAGAAGACATTGATAGTGAAGAAAAACAAAAACCCTGCAAATTATTACACAACGGTTTATTATTCGGATAATCAGCTTGACCTAGCATTAATGCTCCGAGATCCATCCTGTTCGATTCAGCATCGAAAATATCATAATGAAACCCAAAAAAGGTCGAAAAGAACTGAATCGTAATATTAAAATAAAACAAAAAACGAAAGTATCTAGAAAAACTGAATTTTAATATGAAAACATGCTCGCTAAATACTAATATCAAAATTTAACCAAAATTGATGAAAAACCCAAAATGAGAATGAAACGAAAGAATCTAAAAAATTGAATCGTATTAAAACCAAAACGTCGGGGAAATTGGAAGGGGACGCTCGAAGCGAAGCGCGTCGTCGTTGGGAGGCCAAAGGTCGTTGGGAGGGAGGCGAGAGCCGCCTCGAGAGCGGTTGGTTTTTTAAAGAGACGGGCGGGGCGGAGGGAATCCGAAAGACGAAACGCTTGTAGCTCCGCGTTGTACTGCGTTTCGTTAATTTTTTTAACCGTTTTTTGCCCATTACAACCACGGGCTTCGTCCGATCGGGTTGCCGAGATGGCGGGCACAACTAGATACCAAGTCGGATTTTTGGGCGAAAGAACGAATTTTGTAGACCACGTTACAGGCACAAAACGTCCTGGACGGCGGACGGGGGACGGCGGACGGGGGACGGCGGACGGACATTGCAAATTTGGAATCTCCATGTCTTGAAACGAAAAGAATCAAATTTTGAGGGGGGGTTGTAAAAATTGTTCCTGACCGAAAACAAGGTTATTATTCAGAATAAATAGTAAACCAAAAGCGACCCTACTCACAGTCATTTCGAACTCGGCAATAAAACTACTTGAAAGTCTGTGCCTACCCGATAAACTAATGTTGTGAAGTACAATTCCCTGATCAAGCTATTGGTAGAACACTATTCGCCATCGAAATCGTATTTTAGCCAAAGGGATATGTTTTATTGCGCCACCAAAATACCAGACGTGAGTTGGAAGCCCGGTTGAAAACTTGGCTGCTCAGTGCAAGTTTGGGGATGAATGGTCAATTATCTTACGAGACAAATTTGTGTGTGGTTAAGGAGGAGAGTGCCGTTCAGGACAGACAGTTTGAGGAAGATGTGGTCCTACCTACAGTGACTTAAAAGTGTGGTAGTTCTCGCGGCGGGAAAGGAAGCAGCTATGGAAGAACGGAAACATTGTGTTAGTCTACAAGTTCAACCCGACTCTGGTGTCTTTCTACACAAAACTGCGCGTCAAACCCTAAGCCCTGTACGCACTGTGGCCTTAACACCCATGTGTCGGACAAATGCAGGTACAGAGAGCTATCCTCCGTCATTTGTTCTGTCAAGGGACACACAAAAACATTTAGCAATGGTCTGCCCGAATAAAAATAAATACAAATCTAGTTCTTAATACAAAGAGAGGCAAGATTCTAATTGCAGTAGTCATGACAACAGTGACGATGAGGTGACGCTGAGCTATTACTTTTGTAATATTGAAACGTCTATAGCTATGCCCTCTGCTTACACAGTAGTACTACATGTGGGTAAAGTAAAAATGCCTTTTCAAATAGATACAGGCTCTCACTACAAGGAAGTCACTGACAACTTTTACCAACAACATTTTGATCATATCAAACTCTTTAAGAATGACTTAATCATGACAGATTATGTGGGAAATCCAATTGTTCCTGTTGGAAAATTTACTGTACTAAATCGATTCACACCTGGCGCCCAAATCGTTTACAAGCAACTAGGGCCTTAACTCTTCTATATTCGGTGTGCGCACACATTTTTTGTCGCTGTAGTATCATCTCCCCCTTCGTCACTACTTCCGCAACTTTTACGCGGTGATGCAATGTCGTGACAGGAGAAGTGAATGATGTAGGAAAAATGATGATAGAGATTATGAATATTGATAGAGATAATGTGTTGTAAGAGTCTGTATGGGGGAATTAGTATTGGCACTGTCTGAGGGCCAAATGTATGAATGGCATTCTATCGGAATAACTTGCAGTATACAAGAGCCCTCAATATGTCAACACATTTCTGAACACGCCTGGGAGTAAAGGCACGGAAGGCATTTGATCGAAAACGATCTTAGATGGGATCATTCTTTATCATAAATAGAATTTCAGATTAACTTGAAAACCACTGCAACCATAAGTCATACACTTCTGGAATGGTTGAGGAATGAACTCGTACACATTTCCTCTTCATACAAAGTTGATGACGTCTTGCATCGACTCAAGGCCCTGGTTTTCAAATTGCCCTGATAAATCTGCACTCACGTTGAAACTACGTTGAAGCCCAGGAGGCGAATTCTGCGAAGTCTATCCCTCCAGTACTGGCGAGGAAGCCGAAAGTAGTGAATGGAACCACCAACATACTTGAAAGGCTTCCCATCCAAAAGGAATACGTCATTTTTGTTGTCTATTTCGAAAGTTCCTCCATTAACCTGCAACAGTGTTCAAATTATCAGAACGATGGAAATTCAGAAGAACCTTCATGCAAACCTGTCGTGATCACTCCTATCTTGTTTCATGACACGATGTCCTCATCTTCCGCGCTCCTCTCAACACAAAAATGGAGGGTTACATTTACTTGGGTTTACCAATTTCACTTCCTCTCATTACCTCTGTTCAGCTTTTCGAGAATAACGGGCTTGGCACTATCCGTTAACTTAAGTACTGGCTTAGAAGCCACTACGCTCAGGCCTGTGGAAAATGCAACTGACTTTTGTTCCTTCTACTGCAACACAACAGAGAACTATTACTTCTAATCACCTGAGGAATCCCTTAGGGGTATGTTAACGCCTAACCACTGCTGCCGGGGAGAAATGAAGGAGTCGAACACGGACTCGATTGTCGGTGACTCATCGTGCACCACCCCTGTCGAAGCTGGCCAGTGGCATGGGGCTGCACGCACCTCTTCACTTGCCTCTTCTGCCATCGTAAGGTCAGCCACATCCCACGAGCGCTCGTCAACGATTTTGCCTTCTTTGGGTCATCAGCATCCCATTACCTTTTCTTTGGATCATCAGCATTCCAATTATATTGGCCATTGGTGCACCACTCCTACCACCAAGTGAAGTTTTTTCTACATTCAGTGGAAAGAAGAATTATCACCTCCATCAGCATCACGATCAGACTTACAGTTCAATTTTTTCTCGTCAAAGCTGAACTATTAATTTTCTCGTGGAAGAAGTGTTTAATTTATTGAGTTCGTTCGTTTTTTTGTCCCATTTTTCTTCGCTTTTTTTCTCAATTTTATTAAACAATTTAGCTAGGTTCAATTTTATTCTTTTTTCTGCTTCTATACCTTTTCAAGAACAACAACAATAGAACAATATGTCTATAATAATATTGTAAAGTCAACCAACTCCACATCGTAGCTAGGTTGCTTGTTTTGTTGTTGTTGCTTTGTTGTCATTAAAAAATAAGATTCTCAGAGATTCCAATAGTGAAATTAATTGTTGCGTTTTGTATAGAAAAGAAAATATGCCACCTACACGACAGACCGTGACTACTTGACGTTGAGCGGCTGATGCAGAGCCTGGTCAAGTATATGACAACTCAGTGAGATCCGATTTGAGTTACATGAATAATAATTTAGAGAGCGATTCCCCCTTTGTGCACCTCTTGCAGCTGCAAGCAACGGTAAGTGGAAGTCTGACTTCAAATAATCAAGGAATAGAGTCTAACCAGTTGGAGACCTTGCATCCAACTCACTAGACTACGGGAGCAGAATCAGAGAGTTAGAGTTAGCGAACACTGAATTGGATAATTCTACCCTGCTAGTATTAGTGTGGACAAATTCATGTACCTAGTTCTCGACAAAATGCATCTTTAATGACCTATGATAGGACTACGTTGTTGGAGAACTATCTTGGTCATTTGATGATTGTTAATTGATCGTTGATATAGTTAATGCTTTGGCTGATCGGTTTGGGCAAAATTTTTAATCCGTATGTTGGAAGTCTGAACTAAATAGTAGAAAACAAAATCCGAAAATGTGGTGGAGTTTGCAACTGAAATAGAACGCCTTGTTCGATTTGCCGTCCCTGATTGGCCTCAATGATGCAAGGAAGAAAAGACCTTACATGTAAGTTATATTGTACCCATATCACAACATAATGCTGACTATGTGACCCTTCAGGCAACCAGCTGAGTCTGCAACTCAGAGGCACGAAACATAACTGGCGCAGTCAAGTGAGCACGACTTGTAGACCCCTCGAACGTACTCGACTCTACATCGTGTAAACCTACGCAGCACGCAAGACTTCAAGACTGACTCCGTTGAAACGACTCCTCACGACCCCGTAATGAGCCCATTCGTTACCTCGTGAGTAAATTTAGAAATTTGAATTCAAATTTCATTTATCTGCCCCACCTGTGGCAATCACTTCAGTCCATGATTCGAGGACAATAAACTTTGGTAAACGCCGTCTGCATTACCAAAACGTTTCAAGAAAAAATCAGTTCATTTTAGAAGAAATTTTCTTCGTACAAATTCGAGCATCCCGGCAGCTTCTTTATTCTTCTCAATTTCATCGCTGTCGCTCTCGAATCTGTTTTCTGCGAACCGGATCCTGCCCGCATATCAGGACAACACCGGCTCAACACTTTTTACATCGCAGACCGAATGTCTGCTCTTCTCTCAGATAATCTTTTCATCTCTTTTCGCCGTCCGCTCCTCGCAAGCTCGCAAGTTTTATCTCGCCGTCCGCATACCGGGTAGATACTTCTCAGAACTTCTAGAAGGACATCCATCTCAACTTCCTCTTGACACTTCTTACCAAACTAAGACTAGTTACTAAGTCTTTTACAATTTACATTTTCATAATTAATTTTGGTACTCGCTAACCACCTTTTTCTCCACAGCTAATCGCGAAATTCTGGTTTGAAACAAATTTTCCTACCCGTCTTAAACAAAAACCCCAAAATTCCCAAAAACACTCAAACAATACGTGCACGACCGTCTCGGGAAATACATAAAAAGCCCACTCCCCGTCCTACACGAAACACCAATAATGGAACAAACAGCCAACACGTCCGGCCGAACACTCCCACAACGAAAACATCCAAATAATGGTGAACCTACCAACAAAATCAAATACAACAACTACAAGAAATGGTGCAACAACTAGTAATGCACCAAAGTAGTTGGCTTAACAACAACAATGCCCCCTAATCGCCAATTCTCAAGAGAACCACAGAAAACCGACGCGATTATCTCCACATCATACCCCCATTTTCTGGAGAACCCAGGAAACTCTCCACGAATTATCCAAACCACGCAAAAGATTTACGACAAATTCTGATGACCCCACGGTGACCTGGAAAAGCTTCCAAAACTACACTTTAATAATGTCAATTAAAGCCAAAATCTCGAGCAGTCTGTCCACATACGAACAGATAAAAGACGCTCTCCCACTCAACGCATATGCCGATCGGAGAGACGACGTCACGTTGTTAATCGAATTAGTAGGGCTTAGGCAAATGGAAGGAGAAACCCCATTTAAGTTCCACACGATAGGGTTCAGAAACTCCTCAAGCCTCATAATAGCCTATAGTCCAGGAACCACGGAGACTGAGAGCATCCAAACACAATTATCGGAAAATACAAAAAAAGTCGCGCCACCTGAGGTGTTTCTTACAACAACTTAAAGAACCTCTAGGAAGCCACCTACGAACACGACAAACTCACCTGACCTCAGAACCGCCTCTGTCCTGGTTGACTAACTGACTATCAGACGTTAACAAATCATAAGCCCAAACTACAGACTAACCTGAAATCGTAACCCAACTTTTTCTAGACCAATGAATTACTTCAGGCCTCAAACAGAAGTTCCAAAACCACAGTAACTTTAAAACCACAAACCCCTTTTTAAAAATAACTTACAAAACCAATCTCTACAAAACCTCCCCAACGCCGAACAACAAACCACTTACCGCATACGAACAAACCTTTTCAACAAACTGTGTCAAAAGTGCAACCACTGGCCTCAAAAGCTTTCCAGTTCGCAGAGCGCTGTACCAATGTCTTGGCGCACGTCCGCGAACCCCAACTTTAACTTAACTGCTACCATTTCAAACCAGAACCAGAAGACCAAATAACTGACAAAACCACGTCACTGAATACCACACGGAAACAACAGAGACCGGGAATACGAAACCCAGATCCAGAAGTGGAAAATCGCTTTTTTAGACGAGGAGTGCCTCTCTAAGAGGACCCCTGAATTTGAATTAATGAATCTAGAACGCAAAAACAATCCTCAGCGAACCTACCATACATCGAAATCCCTAAGCGCTAAATTTAAAACTGTTAATAGGATACCGGCAGCACAAAGAGCTACGTAAAACCTGAACGTGGTCAGAAACCGTATTCCCCGAAAACCTAAGGAAGGAACCATTTGTGGTTAAAACCGCGCATGGATCATCCGACGGCAAGTACACCTACCACCGTACCTTGCGGCGAATTTTTCTTCTGCAGCAGCGCAACCTGAACTTGAAATTCAACGTTTTCAAGTTTCCACGCCGCGTTTGATTGCCTCTTTGGTTTGTTAGACAACCTGAAAATCACTCAAGGCCGATATCGACCTGAGAAACAATACTTCTAAAACCCCCAAAATAGAATATCCCCATTAAATATTTAGACTCCAAATTTACTGAACCTCAATCTGATCGGAGCAAGATCACTGCAGCGGCAAAGTCAGGCTCAGATGTAAAGAACGTAGAAAACGGAGACGCTTGCATCACATCCCGTAAGTATAAAGTAGGAAAAATCAGAGAACTTCTGAGTGTTTGGTGCACGTAACCAACCACGAAACCCACGTCAGGAGTCCCTGAACCCCAGCAACGCAACAGAGACAACTTGTACAGATCAGTATGAGTCCCCGTAGAGCCAGCGTCAGACGAACTAGTCAACAAACAAATTGACGAACAAACTACACAAAACTTGGAACATTTATTTTACGGACGAAGATTTTACATTCAAATTCTTGATCCCATCAAAATTAAGACTTGACCACATGAACGCCGAAGAGAAACACAAAATCATAAACTTAGTCACGAAATACGCCGACATCTTCCCACAAAGACAAAGAACCCCTAACATTTACAAACAATATCTTCAAACACCAAATCAAAAGTACATGACGACCGACCAATCTACGCTTGCTAGAAAGCTATAGGTTTCCTGAAATCTACAAAAAAGAAGATCGCCAGATTGAAGAAATGCTTGAACAAGTGCATTGTCCAAACATAGCGAGAGTCCGTGGAACTCCCCTAATCTGGATTGTCCCAAAAAGCAGACGCCATGAAAAACCTAAATTTCTGAATAGTCATTGTTACTATAGAAAAATTAAACGAAAAAAACCATAGAGTGATGAGGTATCCGCTGCCACAAATCTCAAAGCTGTTGGATAAACTGGGTCGCAGCCAATATTTCAGTGTCATAGACCTGAAATCTCGATTCCATCAAACAGTAGATTGCACCCAGACAGCATTATTGAGGAAAACTGCTTTCTCCACTCCTAATTACCACCTAGGAATTCAATCGAATGCGCCTTTCGGACTGGAAGAATTCCCCATCCACATTTCAACGCATGATGGATTTCAGTCCTAAGTGGGGTGGCTGGCGGGTCACTGCTGCACGTCTATTTGAAGACGACATAATCATCTTCAAGTACCACCTTGGCCGAACACCTTCCATCAGATTAGAAGGAACTATTCAAACGCTTGCGTAAAGCCAACCTGAAGAATCCAAACTAGATAAGCATCTGAGTTCCTGCGCAAGGAAATCGCCTACCTCGGTCACGTGATTACAGCAGAAGGAGTGAAACCCCTAATCCCAGACAAGGTATTGGCGGGATCACAAAATATCCGTTACCCAGAACCAAAACCGAGATCAAATCCTTCCTCTGGTTTGTCTGGATATTACCGGAAATACGTGAAAGATTTCAAGCTACGATCACCAAACCCCTAACCAAATGTCTGGAAGCAAAGGGAACCACATAAATCCTACAGACTGACCGGAGTACACTGGACTGTTTCTGAACACTGCAAACACATACTGACGGAACGACCCCATACTACAGTACTCCCATTTCAATGAGAACGTTCCACTTTAACAACAGACTACTCAGTGGAGTGGCTAGTAGGAGCTGTCCTTAGTCAAGTGACGAACGGAGCCGACTTGCCGGTGGCGTACAGCAGTCGCACGCTGAACGATACCGAAAGGCGACTCTCACACTATTGAGAGGGAACTACTCGCAGTCGTCTGGGGCGTGGAATATTTTAGACCCTACTTATTTGGTAGAAAGTTTAAAATCTTCTTGCGACCTCAAACCCCTTCAATATGAGAAGCTGTAAATTCCATTAAAGAAGCCTAATTCAAAATTGTTCAAATGGAGAACTAAACTAGCAGCCTATGACTTCGAGATTATTTACAAAAAAGGGTCTCTAAATACACACGCAGACGCTCTCTCTCTCAGAATAGAGATATTACAAAAACAAACGGGAGCAATGAACGACACTCCCACAAGAAAACATAGACGAGAGCCATTAACGACTTCGCGCTTTGCCGCTTGCACTCCCAAATACAATAGACAAAATTGTTAACTTGCCACTTGACGACAGATTCGACGACACAGAATCAATAATAAAGCGGAATACCGGGATGACCTTGGCAGTTCTGGTAAGAGGCAAATTTGCCTCCACGGTGTCTATGCTGAAAGGATGCAAGGAGCTATAGATATCATCCAAAGATGGTGCGCCAAGGAAGGACTTTTTATAAATCCGACTAAGAACCACCACCCAGTTTCGCCTCTTCACTAGACGAAGAAACCTTGATAGTGAAGTACTCACCCGCAATGCAAGGAGCAAGGCTCCAGATAATGAAGGAGGTGAAATACCTCGGGGTGATACTGGACAAGCAGCTCACATGGAATTCGCATGTATGAGATATGCACTGCACAAGTTGCAACTACAGCCCTTTGGGCGTGTAGGAGGCTGTTTGGCAGCAGCAAATCCTGGGGCATAACTCCAAAATGATGG
The DNA here is from genome assembly GCA_020466155.1 of Pachypeltis micranthus. Taxonomy (NCBI): domain Eukaryota; kingdom Metazoa; phylum Arthropoda; class Insecta; order Hemiptera; family Miridae; genus Pachypeltis; species Pachypeltis micranthus. The sequence goes on along the minus strand of CM035778.1, from coordinate 279,205 downwards.
AGTGGCTGTTTGAGGGTGGTGGAAGGCGACACGCTGGCTGGCAGTACAAGGAAAACTCCAACAACTGCAGCGGCAGGCGTGTCTTGCTATCATAGGGGCCATGGGCACATGCCCTACTGCTGCAATGGAAGTCCTTCTGAACATCTCACCTCATATACACATCCAGAGGACTGCTTACCTGGGAGGCGGCAAGGTTTTGCAGACAGGTAAAATTTCCACCAGGGCTAAGGCGAGCCTCCACAGAATAACCAGACAGTTTAAGATAGAAGAGGCAGCAGTCCTTGCTACTGACGTCATGCCAGAGCAGAAGAATTTTCGGCTGCCATTCAGCGTCAGCGTCCACTCCACTCACGGGAACGGTGGGAGAAGGCGACATTCCGGACCGAGGTGGGGCGCGCTGCAGTGGTATACCGATGGTTCCAGTTAAGGAAGGCCGAGCAGGACTGGGCATTGTAGGGCCCAACTACAGTCTTACAAAGCCACTGGGGAGTACGCCATGATATTTCAAGCGGAAATCCTAGCCATAAAGATCTGCGCAGAAGAGATCCTGAACAAAGGACTCAAGGGCAAAGCGGATCTGCATTTTCTCAGACAGCCAGGCCGCCTTAAAGGCCATTGCAGCTTGTAGTTTTAGGTCTAAGCTGGCATGGGAATGCCTCCATGCGCTCAAGCAGCTCGGCGCCCGTAACAGGCTCTCCCTCATTTGGGTGCCCGGCTCACAGGGCATGAGGACAATGAAAAGGCTGACCGCCTTGCGAAAGGGGTACAGAAACCCTACCCATCGGGCTGAGCCACACGTGGGTCTGACGAAAAGTCACCTAAACCGTCTGGTTGCTCGATGGGAAATACAGGAAAATGGCGCCCATTGGCATCGCCAGCCACGACTACGACAGGCGAAAAGGCTTGTCACGCCTTCCTGTCAAAGGGCGAAGGCGACGCTGACAAGATCTGAGAGTACTGGTAAGCTTCCTCACTAGGCACTGCCCACTCAGATATCACCTCAACAAGATGGGCATCTCAGAGGCGGTGGAATGTAGACTCTGCGGCGAGGAGGATGAGACAGCAGAGCATATCCTATGTGAATGCCCTGCTTTGGCAGCAAAGCTTTGAATGCTTCAGTCAGGGGACCACTGAACCCCAAACCGTAGCGGACTCTGCAGTGAAGGACATACTCAGCTTCCTAAGGGGGCGGGAATGTACGACGCCTTCTACTAATTTCATGGATTGCTCCACATCAAGTTTTAAATCTAATTACACCGGTTGTTAAAAACCCTGCAAATTATTACACAATGGTTTCTTATTCTCATGAACAGCATGACCTAGTATTACTGCTCCCCATCCCATTTGATTCAGCATCGAATACTAGTAACCCATACGAAACATGTCCTGGCTACAATGGAACTACGAAAACAAAACGTCTGATGATTTTGCCCCGTCGGGCGGTTCGAGCGAACCCGTTGGGAGGCGAAAGGGGAGTTGAGCCGCCCGCCCTGCTGCGTTGCCGCCGTTTTTTATTGTGACGGGCGGGAGGGAGGGAGTTCAAATGATGAAACGCTGTAGTTCCGCGTTGTACTGCGTTTCGTTAATTTTTTTAACCGTTTTTTGCCCATTACAACCACGGGCTTCGTCCGATCGGATTGCCGAGATGGCAGGCACAACTAGATACCAAATCAGATTTTTGGGCGAAAGAACGAATTTTTTAGACCACGTTAAAGGCACAAAACGGCCCGGACGGCGGACGGACATTGCAAATTTGGAATCTCCATGTCTTGAAACGTAAAGTATCAAATTTTGAGGGGGGGGGGTTGTAAAAAATTTTTCGTGACCGAAAACATAGGGTTATTATTCAGAATGAATAATAAACCAAAAAGTAAAGTATTCATCGTCCCGATTTTGATATGATCAATCCCGTGCAGGGTGGCATCCTCCATTGGGTGCATGCCCAGGTTTGAATAGGGTCCCATCTTTGTCCAGAACCAGTGTGCTTCATGGGATGGGTTGGGTCAGAGTAGTGCTTTGGCTCAATACGACCCTGCGAACAAACTGCTGAGTGAGTGGCTGTTTCCGAGACCGAAACAGAAGGGGCTTGGCACCTCCTAACTCAATTGGCCATTCGGTGTTCCTGATTCCTCCCTATCCTGTCTCTTCTTCTCCTCTTCCTATTCTTTTTCCCTCTGGATTGTGGCCATTGGGTTCAGGGTGATGTCGTTCGGGTCTCTTCGGTAACACCTAAGTGGCTTGCCTATGGAGGTTACAGCTTCTTCTTCACGATGAACATGGAGTTGGTCATGCTCCTCCCAGCAGTGCCTCATAGAACTGGTGGCTCGCTAACTGGCTCTCTTGAACAGCTGGTGTACTAATTTCGCTTGGTTGGCTTTGCCAGTTGGTGACTGGAAGGGATCACATCAGCTTAGTTGGCTCATGAGCTACCCACTGGCCTGGTGCTCACCAGTGGGGCTTGGACTATCAGTCACCCTCCTGTGTCTGCCTGTCCTTCCTATTCCTTGAGCTCAAATATATACACGATTGCACCCACTTCGCCCACCCCACCCCCTATAGCAACACTGTATACAATACTATTGGTGTAGATCCACCACAGAATTTCAGTGACGCCATCGGCAATGTCCACCTCCCACGGGACAGTGACCTCACTTCAATGATAAACTGTCAGAGGATGATGCATGTGCTGGGGTCCTGACCTGACAATTTAGGCACCATCATTTGTCTGGCAGAGCACTTGGCAGCACTGGCCACCGAATGTGCGAGTGGCCAGATGGCATCTTATACAACCCTCACGCACTCACCACTGGGAGACATTGGTCCAGGCACAGAACTCCTCCTGGGGGAAATGCTAGCAGTCGTTAATGGGCGTTACATGAAGCCATGGCGCCAATAGCCACTCGGCTAACAGCATTGGAGCGATGTGTATTGCCCTTGCTAGCGGCCTCAGAACTATCAGCATGTGGCGTTGTTCGACTGAGCAGTTTTTATTTGTTTATTGCTCGACCCTCATTTGACTCTTTCACCGCGACGTGTTGTTACGTGTCTTACCGTCGGCTGGCTCGAGAAGAACGACCCCTCTGCCCGCGCGGACGAAACCCTCCCTTCGAGACTGTGGGACTCTACCATCCACGTGCCGTACGGTTTGGTCACTACGTCGAACGTTCAAGTGTTTTTTCTTTGTGCTCGGGATTTCAATAAACCCCATATTCCCTTCTATTTCTCCGGAGCGATCGCCGGAAAAGGGACACAAATCTTCGAAGAACGCGTCTCCCAAAGACCCTCCTACTTCACTTCGTCAAATCTCCCGACTCTACTCAATCCGCTACCTATAGCCAGTCATCTCTCAGATAAGACATTCCTCTGAATTAATTTATTTTCTTTAATACTTTGTGTCATTTATTTTATTTTTCTATATTTACTTTCGACAATAAATTAGTACATAGTTTAACTTGGTTATTCTATTTTTTTTATCTGATAATAATGTTAGCACAGTCTTGCCTTACGAGCTCGGATTCATTATTTCTGATTCCGGTGTTAACAGGCGTGCAACTATCAACATCAGCTCTGGATTCGGATTTGCCTGCGCCTGCTGACCTGGAAGCTGAACCCAACGTTCTTCATTCTTGTTGGTGGGGTGAATGTCCAGTGCTCTAGGAACACGGCTTTAAGTATCTCTCTTCAGGTGGAGATGTCAGCAGTTGATGCTGTCAAGCAGGTCTCTCATACTGCAGACATGAGGGGAGCCATAGTGACATCCATTGCACAAAGACCACCCTGCATGATCAATTGGTGAAGTTGGTAGCCCCGGTTAGTGCTAGTACAGTGAAGTTGGGCATGTCCTGGGGTTGTTCATTGATGTAGTCTTGTTGACGTCCCTTCCCATACCAGTCGCTCATTGGGTGCAGCACCTTGCAGTGGGTGCTGACCATTCACTCTTCACCTGGTCCTTGGAGAAGCTACACCTGCTCGGACGACCTAGAGCACTATGCATTGTTTGTCTGCTTTTCAGTGCTGCTGACTCTTAAGCATTCGAAGCCCATCTTATTCCCAGCAGCTGGGACGCTCTCCTAGTTTGTCTCCTCTGACTCCTGTGAGGCAATTGATGGTGCAATACCTAACAACTGCCATTAGAGGCAGTCCACATAATAGTGCTATCATGTACACCCCTGGCATTCACTAGGGCTCAGTGATGGACGCTGGAGATCCAACAGGGCAGCCAGCTTGTCAAAATGCACCGCCCAAGTGATGGCATGATCTTCATGAAGCCTACCAATGTGAGAATGATCGATATTGCACCTCTATATTATTACAGAACTGAGTGACAACCCATGGGGTATTCCACACAACCTGGTCCGCAGTCATCCAGTTTCCACCCACTATCTTCAGGATGGAGGCCCCCAAACTGCCTCCATGTAGGATATTTATGTGGCCCTTCACATGGGGGCTTTCTAGCCTGATGACTGCCAACAGGAGACTAATGAGGACCGAGACCTACAGCAAACTGACAGAACGACACGCTTCCAGTCATCATGAGTTGCCCACTGGGTGGTGACTGACCTAATCATGAGCTGGTGTCTCCATGGGCTACTTCAGCTGGCCCCTCCACAGGCAAAGCTCCCGCCAATGCCGCACTCGCCAATTATGCCCCACGCATAGAGATTGTGGCAGGTACTAGGACCATGATCACGCCAACCACACAATATCTGGGTGTGGCCTTTAGTCCACATGGTCACCACACTTGGCTCGATTAAGGGTTAAGGGTTTAAGTGTTCTGCTCTTATAGCGCATGCGCATTCATTGACTACTATCGCACAGTTGTACTATCGCACAGTTTTTCTACTGATAGTGCAATATGCAGCTACTGCCTGGTGGGTGGCACCATCCTAGATGGATCAGTAACGGGCGATGACCATGCAGAGGGATATACTCCTTGCAGTCTTACCAGCATATTACACCATCTCCCATCAGGCATTATATACTACAGAGGATGTCTGTAGGGGTTCATTCCTAAACTGCTCCGTGCCAATTTGGTTGAGCTATGGCTCTCGATGGTGTGTGGGACTGGGTGTTCGTCCTCTGGCAGGTGTGCTAGGATGATGCAGCAACAGTGTGCCATTGACCCAGCTCCTCTCTGGCCATCGGGAATTTAATTCACGGCTGTAGTTTTTCAGGCCCCACACATTCGACATGATTGTGAGGCACAGATCCCAGGGAGGGACAATGCTACATGCCCTCTCTCTAGTAGGTCGGACATCAACACCTGACCACATTTGTCAAAGCTTGGGCAGATTGGCACAAAGAATTGGAAGCATGGGAGCCCCATCCTGGATTCACACAATAACATAGCCTCTATAGACCACCTGGGGTGCCTGGTGCTCCCTCCTGTGGGGTGCTCCCCCCGTACACGTAGTAACTGCCAGTGTCCTCTCAGCACAATGAGACTCTATCGTGAAAACATTGTGTTGGACCTAGATGGCCAATTTGAGTTTTCCTTGATGCTTGTATGCTTGATCTGTGCACCGACTACTTTTCTGATGATGATTGATAATTCTCTTCTTTCATTACGCCGTGCTGGTCTACATCTATGATCTACAACTATCACAGTGGCCTTGTAACGAGCCTTCAGACTTTCTTGAACGCTTGAAAGTATGCAGGGATTTCATTAAACATCAAGCAGTCAAAGCTCTTGCAAAAGTCACTACCGTTGAAGGGTTGTTGAATATCTTCAGAAGTGACGCTAAAAAAGTAAAGTTCAAGCGTTGAAGCCTGGCTGATTCAGCAGTTTAAAAAAATGTTGAGCAAGTTTGTGACTTCATAATTCAAAACTCAAGTTATAACTCTCTTGTGGTGAAAGTTTGAACACCACATTAAAATACTCTGGTTCCGTAGCAACACACAACTTTCCGCCACGCCTTTAAGTTCAGACACCACCTACATGAGGTGGGCGAGCTATATCTTCGTTCAACGCATTTTACAGGAACATGTTATGGAGAACAAAATCGTAGGGACTAGTTCAGCTGAGAGTATTCCGAAAGCTTGATCGAAATCCGGTTAGAGCGATTTTTGAGAAAATTGGAATACCGATAAATTAATATTCGACAAATCTCTCTCCTTTTCTGAGTTAACCCAGCTTATATATCCGTTCAACATGCGCCTATATATACAGAAATAATTATAGAGAACAGAAATGTTGGTATGGGTGACTTAAAGACACTCTATTAGGATTTATCACATCTGGTGAAAATGTTACCACCTGGAATTTACGGAAATGTTCGAGAAAGAAACGTTATTTGTGGCACATTTTAATATTTTTCATCTCTGTTCAATGGACCGTCACGAGGAACATTTATTTGAGGAAAGAGTATGTAGGTAATAACTTATTTAGAAAACATCAGTGTGAGTTTGGTGAAAATCGTTTTGCCCAAAAGCGTAAAAAACCTATTTTTTGCTTCAGGGGCCCATATCTCCGATTCACCGTATTTTCATGGACATATGTATCAGGGAAGAAAAAGTTAGGTATTGATAAGAAGAAGATAATTTGAAAGTTTAATCCAAAATCGTTGAGAGCCGTTTTCGGAGAAAAATGCGAAAAACCTAGTTTTTTGGTACATTTTTTCGGTCCCCCCCTCCCCTCCCATCGACCGAGAATTGTCGCATAACCTTGCTATTTTGGAGTGTCTACAAAAAATAACGAACAAAACAAAAAAGAACCAAGCTCAATCGGATGTCAAGCCGTCCTCCGCAAATCGGAACTACAGACACACACACAGGTCTGTTTCTTTATATTGATGACTGTACCTAAACCCTCGACGAGGGATTATATCAGTCAACAGACACAGGTCTATTTCTTTGTTTGATGACTGTACCTAAACCCTCGACGAGAGTTATATCAGTCATAAAGAAGTTGAGGTGGTTTCGCTAATATGCAGAGAGGCCGGCCCTACTGCAGCATCCACGAACTCAGACCTGTGGAGGTACGGCGGGTGACTATTTGGTCGTTAAGCCAATGAGTCTCACCGTGAAGAGCTGTTGCCCGTGTGTTACCGCGGAGGTGACCACACCTGAGGAGATCCCGGCACCATCTGGGGAGATGTAGTTCTTAATCTGGTTCCCTACCTGAGTCTTACTGTTTTGCTTGGGTGGCAAGTTTCAAAAGGACTGATAAGCTATAACCACGTTTCTTAGCCATTGCACCTTCTTTGCGAACTTTGCCAAAATGGTTATAGCGCTCCCTTTGTAACAGTCAAAGCTGCTAAGTTCGTTTGCCCTCTCAACAACCGTCGCTCACTGTTGCGCCAAGAACTACAGTGGAGCAGCACATGGTTTCTTGTTTCCTCCGCACTGGAGGCACAAGACGTGCATAATGGAGAGTCTTTCAGAGAAAAGAAGTGGGCCGGCGCATTGAAGTCACCATGTCCGTGAGGAACTGGCTCGTCAGTGGTCTGGCTCAACCCATTTCTAGAAAGACGTTCACGGATGTTGAGGAAGAACTCATACGTATCACGTCGCTTTGACGAGGATTCCCATCTCGCTTGCCATTTCTCTAGAGCCCATTCATCGATGGCGGCAAGTTTCTGTTCTGTGGTGAGATCCGCACGGAGTTCAGCCCAAAGGGGAAGCTCCGTTTCACTCTCCACTTGTCAATCATGCACTCAACAGCCAAATCAACTGGTAACTGACCAGTGATCACCTGGAGTGCTTCCGTTGATACAGTCTTGTAGGCCTTGGTGATCCACAGGAGCGCAGCTCTCTGGGATTGGGCCAATACTCTCTTTTGATTGACTGGTAGTTTGCTACCCCATATGGCAGGGCAGTAGCCAATCAAACCTAAATAGATGGCCTTATACATGAGGATGGTGTCGTGGCTACACACCCCAAGTGGCCTGTAATGGCACGCAGTGAGGCAAACCTTGCAATGGTAGTGCCTTTAAGGGACTGGAGAGTGTTGGTTGAAACCCCACCTCTCACCTATATTCACTCCTAAATACTTGACGTGCTTTTCAAGAAGGAGCCTGAGGCCGCCAAAGTGTATGGTGGGTTGATTATTGACTTTCCCTTTCAAGAGGATTAGCTGGGATTTTTCCTCAGCCACCTGCATCCTGACATGCTCGCACCATTGGTTGACAGTGCGAAGCACGTGGCAGGATTTTCTTCAATTTGGCGGACTGACTCTGCAAAGATCAGCACAGTCAAGTCATCCACATAGGCGTACGGCTCGCAGTCAGTCTCCATGAGTTTCCTGAGAAGACCTTCGAAGAAGGCATTCCAGAGTGCTGGTCCAAGGACCGAGCCCTGTGGGCACTCCTTTTCAATCTTTCTCCAGCCGGAGACATGCCTGCTTTCGATCGCAGCAGTTCTGTCTGTCAGGTAACTTCTGACGAGCGAGTACAGGTTGCGGGGGATTCCCCTACCTTTGAGCTCATTAAGGAGCGCTGGCCACCAAAGGTTGTCAAACGCTCCTCTGATTTCAATCAGAACTGCTACGACATGCTTAGTCGGTGCCAGAAGAAACACGCCGAATCTCGTCAATGACATCCTGCTTGGACCTTCCTTTGGTACACCCGTATTGCCTGCCTGTGAGGTTGCGGCCAAAGACTCCTTCGAGGGACTGCAACATCAAGATTTCTAGTGTTTTGCCTAATATGGAAAGAAGGCTGAGTGGTCTCCATGATCGCGGGTCTGACTGATTGCGCTCGCCTCCCTTTTGAAGAGTGACAACATGCGCAGACTTCCACTGGAGTGGGAACTGTCCGACCTGCAGACAGTCATTAAATAAATTAAGGAGGCCGCTGGAGATGGTGAACACACACACACACACACACGCGCGCGCACGCACACACACACATACACGGACCACGCGCCGAAATTAGGTTTTTTAGACCCAGTAGGATCTGAAACGTTAAGATCTGAAGAAAACCCAAATTTTTTTTTTTTGGGCCGATTACTATACTTTCCTTCCCTTGGGGTAGCGGAAAGTAAAAAGCGTGTATAAAATTCAAATTTACCCCTTTTCCCACTAGAGTTATAATTTATGTATGTGCCCTAATCTCAACATACCTTCCTAACTGTCGCCTACAGCAGTTTTTGCAGTGACTAGGTAACTATTTATCCACTTTTGCATGAGGTTTACATTGTCCTCGGTAGCCACTCTCAATTCTTTAATGCATTGTAATTGCCAACAACAATCATGAAATTTACACAAGTATTACTGCTTGTCTGTGCAGTCATCATAATGATTAAGGCACGTAGAGGCCTCAACACCTCTTCAAACATTTTTATATAAATGCACGCACACTTGCTCTGAGTAATACAACAGAAACTCATAGGTAATCCACTCACCTGTAACAATGAAAACGACAGTGTCGCTATGCAAGCAAGGGCCCAAGCCAGGAGCATGATTTTTTATTATGGCGACCCGTCTGATAATAGTGAGTGAACTAAAATGAAGCCATGTAGGCTCTGCCTGGCATTGGACTTCGACGTGAAGGTTTAATGATTCAATATTTTGAATCGATCTCATAACGTTATCTCCTCTTGAGTATTATTTCGTGATCGATTTTCTTCTTATTTCGACTCTGAACACGAGACGTAAAATTAAAGACCATCAATCACATCACGAAATCGTTATGCGTCTTTTTGAAACACTTCACTCTATGAAAGGATCATCTGTACTATTTACTTGTCCCCTTATTTCTTTGACTGAGTCACAATTCAATGGATTTTGTTTACCTTTATCTTCATTTTAAATACTCTAAAGTTTATAAACCTCTCGTCTAAATCACTCATCCGGACCCCCGTCACTCCTTTCTCATTTAGAGTTCTTAATTTTTTTGGACTCCTTCTGGCTTCTTCTAATGGGTAATACCAAAACCGACTGATAAGTACATTTTTGTGTGATTTATAAGATAAATTCTATGTTGAGTTTAAACTGTACAAATAATGTTGTGAAGATGGAACGGTTTATTATCGAGAAGAAAACTCGCATCTTCCTGTTATTTCATTGTTACAAAAGCGAAGTGACCACTAGACATTTTTTGTGTGGAATTTTACCTCTTGAACCAGCAGTTCTTGATCGTTGGAACGCCTAGCACTCGCTCATCTTTTTTATAAACGCTCAACTTTTTCTTATAACGAAGGATACATAAACTACATGAATAGACTTGCTTCATTTTTAAATTCTTACATTTTTCACATGAGCAGTTCATATATTGCAACTGCAACATTTTTTAATGAACAGAGTTTGGTTAAAGTAATGAATGAAATGTATTAATGCATGTTACATGCGTACTAATGTGTTGTATTTCCATCCACTAAAGACATTCAGGAAGACCCAGGTGATTATGTAGTATTCTGTTTTATGAACCATCAAGACAAAATAAATTTCAACTATATAATTAGTAATTTTAACACAAAAGTTGAGTCTGCTGTATGAGCACTACATTTTGAAGATAGTAGATACCAATTTATTAGTTTATTAAGTGGTCGTAGATGCGACTCACGTCATTTTCAGCTGTCAAGTATTCGGTTTTTAAAAAATACTGGATAACTCTATTTCAGCGACTCTGCTTTGAAAATGGAACTCATTCACGCCGTTAGCAGGTACCAACTAATAAGTCTACATGAGAGCCCTCAAAATGAGGAAAGCAGACATGGTAATTTTGAAAGTACTCCACTTCGCCTACTCGTAATATAAATTTCAAATTTCAACTCCATAAGTCAATTTTTGACCAAAATTTCATCTAATTTGGTGGTTTGCCTGCATTTCGAGGTCCACAAAATTATTGTGGCAGAATTGGGTTTTACGACTCCGGTACTTGATGCAAAAATGTTGTCATTTTTTTCAGTCCAATTTTATGGTGAGTTTTTAGCCATCAATTCAATAGGTGAACATTTGATCAGAATTTGAACGAATTTTGATTGATTCCACTATTTAATAGCCAAGGATGGGGGTAGCAAGGTTGTGAATTCAGGAAGTACAAGCCCATTTTCTCAACTGTGGTACGTATAGTAATTATCAAATAATAAGTCAAATTTTGACTTTTGTTGAACCGACATTTTCTTAGTCCATGCTCCAGAGGCAGAGAACCAGGGTTTTACCAAACATTGAGGAAACTATCGGAAAATCAGTAAACTGTTACTAATGGGTCAACGAATTAAGCGTCCAGCTCCTGGACTTTAAAAAATCCGTTGTTTCGCACAAAAATCCAATACGGTATTTAGGGTTTTAAAAATTAACAAATACGAAATCTTAACACTACAAAGAAAGTCGTGTTTGGTATAGTTGTCTAGGTACTTGTTGATGCTGGGTCGAATGAAACAAATCTCAGAAGCGTAGGACAACGTCTATGTCAACTGTTAAATCTGAGTAGATATACTGAGCCAGTATCTTCTAATTGAAAGAACTAGCGGGAAAATACAACAGAAAAGAATTTCTCTTGCTATTTCCCGCCTCACTCCAACCACCTGTGTCCAACCAGCTCGACTCGTGTGTGCCAATCACCTACGGATGCCTATAATATGTTAATTTTCGACGTTGTGTTCTAGTGAGGTCATATTTCGCATAGTTTACTAGTATTTTCGATGATGAATCGATTAGGTTGGAGTCTTGGAGGTGTGTCTACGCCCAGCTTTGAAAGAGAATAAGTAACTGTTGTGTAACAATTTGCTGCCTTTTTACTTTATTTGATTATTTTGTGTGGGCCATTTACTACAAAGCCGCAAATTTGATCCATTTGGTTCCACTGCATATAGATCAGTACATGCCCCTTTTTCTCTTTCCTTTTTTTGCCTGAGCCCACATCTAAAAACGAAACGAAATAAATAATAATTCAAAGAAATGGGGAGGGCCCCAAGACTACCCTATGCATGCTCTAGGGATAGAAGGAAGAAGAATAGAGAGGTGTTCCAAGATATAACGACTACCAGTTCTGTTCCAATACAACCTAAGCAACACGTGGTGGGTTCACACTCGAGGAACGCCTGCTAACACACCCAGCCAACGCATCTTCTCAGCTGTTTCTTTCACTGCAAGCTGTACCAGGGCATTGTCAGTGCTGAAACCTAATGTTACTTGCCTTCACTCGACAAGCTTCCTACATCGCCATTCCAAGATCTGTCCTGTCATATTTGCACTTCTTGACTTGCCAGCTACCAACACCACCTGTACTACCCGGACAGTCACAATAACTGCAGGCTGGACCAACAGCAATGATGCCAGGCCTTAGTCCTTCTCCAGAGACTGCCAACTAGTGCCTCTACCTCGCCACTTCATAGCTCTCTGGTGACACTGCAGCCTCCATGGGTGAGTCTGCGTACTCACCTACACCTCATCAAGATCGTTCCTCCAAAAACTTGTAAAGGTGCAATCCACGAGCCCTGCCAAGGTTACACTGCCGCGACAGGGACTACATCATCTGCATAACCCTAATGCGCCCAGCTGCTCACCTGGGGGCGAAATCAAACCCCACTTCTTCAGGCAGCTCATCCACCACATTATCAATAACAAGATTGAACAGTGTAGGGGACAGAAGCTCTCTCGGATGAACGTCCCGGGGTCTACTGCGATGTCCCCAGACATCTTCTTCCAACCTGCAAGGCTGTCTTGCCCCGCCCTATTGAGAGCTCACACGTGAATGTGTTGGTCTGGAGATCCCACAACACGGAGGCCATCAGGCAAGGCCTGGTGGCTTTCCAAATCAATTGCCTTAGGCACGCCCAGGGCAACCATATGTAAAACTACCATAGGCCTGTGTCGTTATTTGATGACTGATCCTAAACTTGACGAGGGTTACTTCAGTCATGGAAGTTGCAGTTCGCTAATGTGCAAGAGGCCAGCCCTGCAGAATCCCGAACTCAGACCTGCAGAGGTATGGCGGGTACTTTGTCGTTAGAAAGTCTCCTGGTAGAGAGCTGTTGCCCTTGTGTAGACCTGCACTACGTTTCCTTTTCCTTTGGAGAACATGTAATGTCATGGATGAAGGCAGTTTAGAGTGTGGCTCTAGCATCAGGGTCACGCAGTATGTTTGTACATCCTTCTGGCTATACACATTTACACTCTGCTCGAGGGATTAAGTTCCTCAGTCTACCATGGGAATTAGATTGCCCTATGCTTCTGTTGCCCAAGTACAGAGAGCCCAGAAGCGTGCAGTGATGTGGTAAAGTATGTCCGTCTTACTGTCCACCTCTTCGGGTGTGGCACTATTAGGTTGGTGTCTGCGGTACGCTCCAGACTTTGTGGCCAGCCAGAATTTTTGGTGTGGGATTGCTTTTAACGAGTGTCTTTGCAGAGAATGTTGTCATCCATTGCAGTGGCAAAGTCAGAAACTGTATGTTCACTCTGCGTTGCACCTGGTACGACTCACCAACCCAGTATTTGAGTAACAGGGTAGAGACATGGCTATGATGTCTATGCAGGACCGTTCTCCTGGCCCATCATATGCCGCCTTAGTTGTGGGGTGGTTGGAAAAAATCAAGTTGTACTTGGTGAGCGATTCTATATACGCCACATCCAGGGAGATCCCTACAATGGTGATCTGGCGTTTGCAGCAGCACTACTATGCACAGCCATCCTGATAGGGCTCACTCGTGTGGTTGAAGGCTATTAGCAACTGGTGCGCGAAATTGCCTGTAAAATGATGTGACAAGCTGGCTGTTCAGGTGGGGGACTGCAAACATGTTGATGGACGGGTCAACACAGGCCACTTCCCTTCTTGCTCCAGCCACCTTCCGGGGGCTTGCAATCCCAGACCAAGGATTTTCGAACCTATGTACGGTTCTTGTATGGCGAAAAAGCTGCAGCGTTTTTTTAAGTGTACTTTGCAGCAACTCAGACATAACCGGGGAACTCTATTTGTGTTGTGCTGATGGATTCGTTCTGTTTTTAGCCTATTCATAATCCACTCGTGACTCCTGGAGGGCAATTGCTTGCTGACGAATGGTACAGCCTGCGTCTCATGTAGAGTGCGAGGCCTGTCGTAACTTGCGTTCGACGCATTTGGGACACTTGAGGGGAGCCTCACGCTAGTATTCCTTTGCTGAGATGTAGCATGGCGCACACCACAGGTCTCGTGCAGGCTACTGCCAGGTGGCAATAATACTGACATTTGTAGCACTGTGTGGGGGCTTGGTAATTGTGGATAGTGCTTCGTTGCCAGGCTATTGTGAGGTGCCTTGCCCCCTTATGGAAGTTTTTTTGTAGGCTGGGTGACTCCTCGATCACGCAGTGATGGGCCCAGGTAATGGGTGGTGGCTTGGGGGCGTTGTGTCGCAGCTTGCTGGGGCCCTTCCAAACCCCAGGGTGGTCAGCAAGTCCAAACTGTCCCACCCTGTCTGAGGGAGGTAGGGGCCACCCAGTTGCAACCCCCACAGACAACCCCAAACGCAGTACTGTAACTGTCTGCCCCATTTTTCTGTGAAAAGGGGCCTGACGTCGTGCACAGCAAGCTTAGCACGCAGGGTTGTGCTCAACAAGTTGTTGAGTCAGGTCCTCTTTTGGTAGGATTGGTCTGCACATCGTCAATAGCAGGCGTGGGAAGCGGCCTGGGGGCTGATGCATGTAGCTTCAACTCCTTCTTAGTGGAAATATGGCTCGTAAGCGCTGTGGCCATTTCCAGAATTTCCATCATGATGACGGTCACTGCTGCTGTGGATGTCAAGCACTTGGATGTAGCGCTTGGGTTACTTAGCAGGGACACCCTGCATCAGTTCGGCAGTGGCGGGTGATGATGATGATGGGGGTCACTCACTTTGATGGCCAGCTTCGAAATTTCAGAAGAAGCAGCGGGTGATGAGGTCATGCATTGGCCCGTTGCGTTGACCCTCATTCGGGCCAACTGGCTATGGACGTAGGCAAAAATCTGTTCCATATCAGACAGATCAGGGTCCACTGGGTGTCTACTACTTGTAGTAGCCAGGTTGACAGGGCTACTAGGGCTAATAATTCGTCCAACAGTTTCTTCCAATTCTGAACGTCTATAGCCACACCCGCTGGACGGGTATTCGAGATACCACCCGAATCACAACTGGTAAGTCAACACAGCGTAATCACAACCACTTAAACTTCGCCAAAATAAAGAAATCATTAACAAAACGGCATCAGACCAGAAAAATCTGGATCACTTTAACGGAGGACCCGGCCAAAACGTATTTGGATGATGACGAAAATATTCAGTTCAACGAGATTTATCTAGAAGAAATTACAAACAAAACAATTGACGCCGAACCTACTCCCAGAGGCTCGTGTCCAATGTAGGAAAGGCTTTTGAAGACATTGCTTGAAGAAACAAAAACCAGTTCGGACGCTAAAAAGCTAGGTGAATTTTCTAAAAACATTGCAAACAAAGGATGGTCACCTATTCGATATGCACTTGCTTTCAAGTATCAAGCAGGTTAGGGTTACCAGATGTACTGATTTTATCAGTACGCGTACTGATTTTTAGACCCCCGTACTGATATACTGATTTTTCAATGAAGTGTACTGATTTTCAGCGCAAACGCCTTTTTTTCGCAAATTTATCCAATTTTATTAAATTTAAATACACACACGCGCACATTCGATAAACGCACCGAATGATTTTTAAATCGAAGGAAAAGAGACGAAATATATCGATCGTTATCGAGACTTTTGATGTACTGTTATTCACAGCTTTTCACCACCATTGTCAACAACGTTTAGAATTCTTTTTTTCCATTCCCGGACATAACGTCAATTGTGAAAGAATTTTCTCTCTCATAAATATCCAATGGAGTGATGAACGCAATCGTCTTCTCGTTGAAAATGTTCGCAATGTTATTGTTACACAATATAACTATAAGAACATGTCATGCAGCGATTTCCATAAGTATCTAATGAAAACTGAAAATGTTGAAATATTGAAAGCAATCGGCAGTGCCAAAAAATACGAAACAAAGAAAAAGTAAATTGTGCGATGCTCGAAGATAATTAAATTCTACCTATTTGAGATGCTGGAATTTGTGATTTATCTGTACCCTGCCCCCTTTTTTTGCTTTTTGATGGAGACGTGCTGATTTCTCGCTGGACCGATCTGGTAACCTAAAGCAGGTTCACTGCTTGAGTACGCAATAAAGAAAACCCTGCCGATTTTGTCTAAACGAGAAAAAGGAAAAACGTTTCCATGCAGAAGATCATTGTTGGTTTAAAGAGAGAATCCCAAAATCATTCGTGAAATCAGTCAATCACTCCGAATTGGAAATCGGACTAAACAACACTGATCCAAAAAACCAGATGTGCCACCATTGATAACAGTCAAGTTACTACTGGATGATACTTTAACGGTTTCAGAAATTTATGATTCTGGATCAAATGTGTCGCTGATTAACGAAATTATTAGGAATAAAACTGCAAGAACACACAAACAATGTGAAACTAGTAAACTTAAAAACTATCAATGGTGAAAAGAAAGTGTTGAAACACGATGACTGGTGTGAACCTCAATTGGTTACAATCAGCACTCCACGGCTCACAAAAATATAGAGACAATGGGAGTAACAAACGGAAATCAAGTAAAGGAAATATAATGATGAAAAAAATAATAGAACTAAAACAAAGGGTTATAAAACTGAAAAGAACGCTCTAGTTGTGAAATAAAAATAAATCTTAAACAAGGAAATATACAAAATGGGTACCCAAACCTGGCCACTACACAATCGGACGTGCACGTTTCGAAAATAATTCCGACTCCGGGAAAATCACAAAAACAAATCGAAAAGTCTCTGTAGTCGAGAGGAGTAGCTGCAGACCAGGCGATATGTCGAATTGCCTCGCCCAAAATCGTTGATGGGGAAGAAACTTGTTGTAAATGCTGCCTAATATCGACCAGGCAACAACGATAATAAAAGAGACAACCGATCTCCACAACTTGTTTTGTCAGATCAGCCATGATAGGAAGATCGCAAGGAGATCAAGAGAGAGAGAAAGAGATTGAGGTTTTGTGTTTCCTTGAAGCCAATTACTAAACATGCCGCCGACCAAACTTGGGATCCAAATTTCTTGAGGGTTCATGGATAGGGCCGCTCAATAGTGGCAGAAGTGGAACGCATTGATTGGCTGGACGTTTGTACGTAGATTCGTTGGAGAGTCTGAATGGTAACAACTCTAACTACGCCATCGAGGCCAGGATGAGTGGCTATTACTTGGGCTAATGGCCATTGTTGTGGGGAGGAGTCATCCTTTGAAGGCACCAAAGTCACCATCTTGTAGGATGGTTACCTTGCGGTGCCATTTGACCAGGACTGCAGCGTAGCCAAGTATTCCATTCGCCATCTGCGCCAGTGTGTTGGGTTATTCTCTGCAGAAACTGCCATCTACTGAGAAGGTGTTCTTTTTTGTCCTGGAGAGGTGGTTCGGGGATTCCTTGTAGGGCGTCACTGACCAAGAAAGTGACCTAGGGTCAAGGGTTCCATTTCATCCCAGGTCTTGTTGAAATAGGACATAATGGGTGCGAGTTTAAACAAGCTTCAATCTCGGCTAGAAATGTTGTAAACTCTCCTCAAACGTAAGAGAGTGGGCCGCTATTAAAAGCAAAGCCGTCTCTTCACTGACTTCACATCAGCCTCCCATAAACCTCCCATATGAGATGTTTGTGGTGGGTTGAAATACTTAATTTCCAAGTTTATTATACGTTCACATGATGAGAGGAGTATGGGATGTTTCCTTCCACCAATGATGCAGTTCATGAAGATGCCTAGCTGCCCCCACGAAATTTGTCCCACAGTCACTGTAGATGTGTTTGGGCCAACCTCTTCTTGAGATGAATCTCTGGAAGGAAGCCATAAATGCAGGTGTAGAAAGGCTCGTGACAGCTTCCAAATGGGCTGCTTTTGTCACCATACAAATAAATAGGCATATGTATCCTTTGAATTGAGGGGCCTTCCTTCTCAGGGATTCGCGTAGAGTAAATGGGCCTGCAAAGTCAATGCCTACATGAGTGAAGGCCCTGCACCCAAGGGCTAAACGGCAACTAGGCAGATTACCCATCTGGGGATTAATCGCCTTCGCATTCGATTTGTACCATCGAAGACACAAAAATCCCCTTTTACCGATCAGTCTTCTTAAGGTGGGTATCCAATATCGACATTGCAGTAATGCTTGTAGTTGGTTAGGTCCTGGGTGAAGGATGATTTTGTGATAATGATCAACCAGGAGGGCTGAAAAATGGCTGTTAGCTGGAAGGAGGATAGGATGCTTGTGACCTGTAGGTATATCTGCTAGCTCAAGTCGGCCTCCCACTCTCAGCACCCCAGCAGCATCAATAAAAGGAGAAAGATGAGGGAAGAGATTGGCTAGTATCTGGTCAGTAGGTACTTGTCCTTTGAAGAAGTAGAATAATTGCACTATTTTAATGCACGTGAGGTTTGCATCCCTAACCTCCTCCAGAGTTAGGTGATTGTATGACTGATATGTTTTGGTAGTCCTGCCATTTTTTATTTTTTGTAGCCACCTTCGAACCCATGCCATTGACCTAACCAATTTTGGGTAGGACGAAAAGCGAGCCATCCAATTCACTATGGGGTGCGATGTTGAACCAGCAGTCAATGCTGTAGGTCCTTTCATCTCAAGCAGCGGTTCAGTATGAGTTATCCGTTGGTTGGGCCACAGTTGGCTAGGCAACAGTCCAAGAGAACCTAGATTTTCCTCAGAGGGTACATATCTCCATGATGTGCTGGGTACGAGATCAGTAATTTCTGCTACTCTGTTAGATACAAAGGTTTTCAGCATGAAAGCAGGGGTCTCCAACCATGAAAGAACTATTGTGGAGTCGCAGAAGAATAGTGGCTCATCTTCTTGACCAGAAAGAAGCTTGATAAAGCTTTGGGATGACTGGTAGACTCGTGCCAATAGAAGTGCTCCGGACAGTTCTAGTCGTGGAACTGACATTACCTTTGTTGGTGCAAGCTTGGATTTTGCAGATAGCAAAAATACCTTTTGTTGTGTGATTCATAACACTGTACCAAGACTGGTATTAATAAAGTCTTTATTTGTTCCCAATTGACAAAAGCACATTTAAAAATTAACCTCACAGATCTCCTGTGTCTGGGTACACACTGATGCTTTGTGTGCACCTTAAGAAGGTTCCATCGTTGTTGTTGCTCAACATTGGGACACATTACAGCATCTTTCCCTTTGAAGAGAAACCCCATAAATTCACTTAAAAACCAACATGATCAGTACCATTTACCCATCCAAAGAATATATTCATAATTACTGTAACTCACTAGAAAATCACAATTGGCTATTCCGTTTACACATGATTAACATAACAAAATTTATGAAGCCACAACTTTTTTCTCAAACTTTATTACATAAACAACATGAAATTCTACACTATAAACTTACAAATAGAATATATTTTACATAAACAAGATGGCTACCATTAACTCTTCCCTCAAATTTCCTCAACAAGCTGTCTAGGCTGTTTTACTGAACGACCAAATGATGTAACACAACCCTGAGCCGAAGGCTGATTGCGTCCTTTACTTGGAGAATGGGATGACTGGGTGAGCCCACCATGAATTAAGTCATCAGCAGTTGACATGTTAGGCACCTCCAACCCCAGTGATCCATCACGGAGACCACGAGGAGAAATATGAATTTCATTCCTGACATACTGGGTGCCCCGCTCACTCTCAATCAAGTAGGACCGTGGACCTGGACCTTCTTTAACTATCACCCCTGGAGACCAAGAAGAAGCAGGATCCTTCTTGAACATGACTGGCTGACCCAAGACAAACGATTTTCGAGCGACAGTTGTCCTATCAAAACCACGTTTTGTGTTCTCCTGGTGTGCCAATTTAATCCTCCTATCCTGCTCATATGTTAACTTAGGCACCAAAACACTAATTGCAACTGGGATATTAGTTCTCAAAGCTCGACCCAACAAATTGGCTGCAGGAGAATGAACGTTACCCTTTGGTGTGTTCCTATAATTCAGTAAGGCGAGATAAAAACACTCATTGCTGTCACGTGCTTTCCTGAACATTGATTTTATTGTTTTAACTGTACTCTCTGCAAGGCCATTGGATTGTGGGTAGTTAGGGCTGGACACGACTTGTTTGAAACCCCACTCCCTGGCAAATGATTTGAACAAATCCGATACAAAGTAAGAAGCCCCATCTGTGCAAACAGTAACAGGGATCCCATGCCTGGAGAAAATTGATTTCATCTTACTAATCACTGAAATACTATGAAGGTCAGAAAGCTCAATAACTTCTGGGTAGGCTGACAAAGCATCTACCACCACTAAAAAAAATCGTTTATTGAATTCAAATGTATCACACCCAACCTCCATCCATGGCAGCAAAGGAATTGACTCAGGTAGCAGTAAAGTTTTCTGTTTATCACCTTGATATTGCAAACACGCCTTACAAGAGCCAACCCATTTTTATGTCCTGAGACATGCCTATCCAGAATACAGAAAGTCTGGCCCGATCTAACATTCCATTCACACCCAGGATGGCCGGAATGGAGCCGAGCCAGAACTTCACTGCTCATAGTATTGGGGACAAGAACTCTGTTACCACAAAAGAGGATATCACTCACCACATTCAACTCATCCTTCAAATGAAAATATGGCTTGGCTTCATTAACCACATCCTTATAATACTGAGGCCAACCCTCAAGAACATAATCCTTGACCAGTGAAATCACAGGATCATCTAATGAAACCTCCAGCACTTTCTTCGACCAGGTTTCAGTCACAGGCAAGTTATCAATAAGGAGAGCCACCTGCAGCTCAACATCCTCACCCAGTTCAGAGTTACTAGTGCCAACGGATGCCGGTACATCCCTGGATAAGGCGTCAGCCAGACCAGGCCTCTTTGCCTGGTCTATATACCAACGTCAGATCATAGGGCTGAAGACGAAGCAACATTTTTTGCAATCGTATAGGAACTTTATGCAAGGTTTCATACTCAAGCCCAATAATGGCTTGAGATCAGTTTCCACCACAACTTTTTCACGACCAAAATCCACATCCTAAACTTCTCAGCCCCCAAAACACACAGCGAAAAGCTCCTTTTCAATCTGAGCATACCTCATTTGAGTTTCCGTGAGCGCACTTGATGCGTACGCTATGGCTTGCCTCCCTGTAGCAGCACTGCACCTACAGAATGCGAGCTTGCATCCACACTTAAACCAGATCATCATTGGCAGGGTCAAAAATCCTAACACTGGAGCCACTGTGTGCATCTCCTTCATAAGACAAAAGGCTCGATCGACAGAATGGTTCCACTCAAACAGCACCTCGTCCTTCAAAAGTTCCCAGCAATGGAGCAGTCAATTCAGAGTGATTGGCTATGAACTTAGACACATAGTTGAACATACCCAAGACCCTCTGTAAAGACTTCTTATCAACCGGAGTCTTCAGTGCCTTGATCGCTCGAACCTTTTCCATGATTCCATCTGCCGTTTGCTTCACAACGAAATCAAATCTCAACTTCTTCATCTTCCGAGAATTAGTCGCAGAAAATGCAGTTTTATAATATCTCTCCGATCTCCGTCAATGGAATAAGGATGTAGATGCGTTTCTATGAAATAACGAGCTTTTATTTTACAAACGATCCGTCGAAGGTTATAGTATTGTATAGAATATAAAGATTATCTCACCTGAAATAACGAGAAACTACATTTAAAGATACTATTCCGGTATTGTTCAATTGTAGAGTTAAATTAATTTCACTTCAATTAGACAACGCGGTGCACTATGATAACATATCTTTCATCTGTCCCCGCGACTGCGGTCCACTTCCATTATCTGGTTGGCTCTTCGATTACGCGGCAGATTCAAAATGTGACGCACTCATAATGGGTCACATTGTCATTCATTACATAAGTATAGAAGAACATGAAACCAATGGCTTTCAAGTATGCTTAAAGGACATTTAGGCTTGAAGAACGTTTGCTATTTTATGGCAAAAGGTAAACGTGTAGACGGGGGTCCTAATTACAGTCATTAGTGTAAATGACAGTACAGTTTTTGTACTTCATTCAATGATATCTTATGCCAAACTACCAAATACTAACGAGCCAACACGACAAAAGACAGACAACCATACTTTCAGACCAACTCGACGAACAATGAGTAACGGCTAGGACTGCTATATTCTCCTGTTCTTCCTTTGGTGAAGTTCTGCTGTGACACATTCTATGACAGTGTTTCCTGTAGCTTGCCACGTTCAGTAGAATTCTGCTAGAGAACTTTGCCCTAACTGTCTCGTCCACAAATCTTGCAGATGTGATAATTTCCCTCTAATACGTTTGTATCATGCATTCACAAACAAACCTACCCCCAAAATACAGAACTATGTTCATGCAGACTGCTCTAGTTTCTGACAGATTCAAGTCTCATTCATAAACCGAGTGCACTAAGAAGAGCCCTCCAGTCGCGTGCCAGTCGAAATGAAGGAAACTTTTCACCCCCACCATCCTGAATGTCGGCCATAAGCATAGCTGGCTACTTCATAATTACCCTGTTAAGCTGCCCAATGAGGGTTCGTATTTAGGAATCGGGAAGCATTGAGTGAGTCCTTGGGGCCCTGTGTGAGTTTACTTCAGTTAGGGGCTTTGATTGAAATTACCGTTCTCCACTCTCCATGTGCTAAAAATATCCACATCAATCCACTGCAGTGGACCACCAGCCTGTAGTTTATGTAATGGCGCCATGGTCCCAGGAGTATGCGTTAGAGCAGATGAGGTATTCTGGATTACTTATTCACTAGGCAATAGCTACACTTGAAGCACCTATTTGTGGGATACGTCAAGAATGAAACGTCTCAAGCGCAAACTATGATAGCCAAAAACGAAATTTATTAACAAATCAGGTTGACACCGTTTGGTGAATATTAGTAGGTGAAGATTGGGTTATTGATGAACTCAACTTCCCGCTTTTGGCTGGTATACTGGAGCTCCAGAATAGTGATGGAGTTGGGTTGTGGATATGGGTTGAGCCAGACGCCAGGCACGTAGAGCGTCATCTGTGGTCCTATGTGCCAGTAGCGACCAAGGTTGTGGCCGTTTATCCAAACGTAACCCTGTAATAAATGAAATAAGATCCTTTGAAATTGCCTGATTTGGGAAACGCCTGAACAGAAGAATGAGAAGGTTCTATGAGAGATTTGATCGCATTCTTCTAGTAAATCACCAGTTGGGCGGTTATTGTCGCTTAGGGGTCAGCAAAACTCGGAGTATTCCCAAACTATTTCGGAGAATATACTCGTACGGTTTCGTGAAATTGGCCGTTGAAGTGAAACGCCTTCAACGATAACTTTTTAGAAGAAACGCCTCGATTTTGGCAAAACGCCTTCAGTTTTTCTTTTTCACACAATCGCAAGGGTTGTGAAACTATTAGTCGAACCGTTCCACCAAAACTGAGACGTTACAAGAAAACCGCTATGGTTGAAAGTTGCCCGACTTCAACTGGCAATTTCAGGAAGCATTTTCTTTTCGGAACAGCTTGAAATAAACCATTTGGCTCAATCTTATCTATCCCTTTTGATGATTCTAATTACTGGACACACATTCACATGCGCTTGGATTGTAAGAAATGCTGTTTTAAAACTTAACAACATACTATAATTAGCTCAATTCTAAATCCCTGTTTATCGTACTATAATCATAATCTACAGTTTTTGATGGTAGCAAACTGTACAACTAACTACTATGTTGAGAATGATGTTTCCATTTTGATTTAGTTTTTCTTCACCCTGTTATTGATTGGTGTCTTTTTTTCACAAATCTCTCAATTTTGTAAATTTGAAGCAATACAAAAGAAGTGCCGAAATTGGCGCTACCTAATCTATTGTCACACGATTTCAAGTACCTAAATAGAAGTCGGCTGATTGAGCAAATCGCCCAGAGCGGGAAGTACTAACTTCGTACTTTCTAACTCTGTAGGTTGTTATATCGAAATTGAATATTTTCAAATTTATATTACAACACTACAACCGAGTGATATCATCTTTAGCATACCTTTCCCAACCAGTCATGTCGAGGACCGTGTCTAATGGAGGTGGAAAGGCTCCAGTGGTCGGCGGTGGAACTCCGAAAGAAGACGTGAAGAAAGCCGGAATTTTGGCATCATCTTGTGATTGCTCAGCAGCGTAGACTTCAAGCGCCTTTATGTCCTCCATTTCCAATGGGTAGCTAGTGACCTTCCAGTTTTCAGCAATCTTTCCATCGATTGTGACATTGCCAATGATACCCTGGAATATTTTATAAATGCGTATGCATTGAACTTATTTCCTGTGATTGACAATCGTTTATTGGCTGAAAATGGCTGTATGTCTTTTACTCACCCTAGTCACATCATATAACCCTCCGAATGTTCGTCGACCAACATTCTCAACTAATACAGTCAAAGTAGAACCCTTCTTCGCAGTTGGAGGAATAGGAGTCGTATCAATGCGCCCGTATTGCAATTGTGCAATCACGTCCTGAACAGAAAAAGCAGAATCATTCACTATTCATTCACTGATTTTCTTTACTGCACAAATACACCAGTTTACTTACGCCATCTACCATAACAGTACTTCTGTCGATGGCATGCATAGAGAGGAAAGAGGGATCTAGAGAGTCTGACGTAAGTATGTAGTTATAGGCGATGAGCCCATAGCTTTGTCCGTACGCTTCCATGGTCAGTGGGTATTGTGATTGGACAGTATTCTTTCCAAGGGGACTGTTGATCAAAGACACCACAGGCTTGAGATAAACTTGTCCATAGGCACCTTTTGGAGACTCTCTAATCTTCTCTACTTCCTCAAGTGTTCCGACTGGCCACCCATTCTGATTAGACACATGTAAACATGAATATTCATGAATAACATTATTTTTAAAACCAAAGTCTGACTGTGCGCGTTCGCGCGAGTTTGACTGTATACTCATAGCAATTATTATCACACATCCTTGTTAACGTCTTCGCTAAAAACATCTACTGACTGGACGCAACCTAATTTCGGTGCATGATCTGTCAGTTGTAGCCACATTTGCAGAAGAATGACTGAACTGTAATTCGTTTCGTTTTGTCGTTTTTCTAGAGGTACGAAATTCAGATAGGAGTCAATATGTGGATGTAGGAGTTCACATGTGGTTGGGGGGTGACCTGTGAGGGTTGATGGGAGGAGTGTAAAAGATGGTTGGCTGATCCACAGGAAGGTAGGTGCAAAACCAAACCAAAAGGATAGGAGTGCTGCAAGAGAGAGCAAGAGGAGTGGAGAGAAGGGTAATGTTTCCTCTTAGGAAGAATTTATGCTTGCACATTGAGAATTAAAATTAATATGGGCCCGCAATTGTAGGAGAGAGTTGTGGAAAACTACTACTGATGTATGAATGACACAGGTTGGGTGGCAAGCTTAGGCAGTTAATTCTTGTGAAACCCCTGGGTGTAAGAATAGCCACCGCCGCATAAACCCAAAGCTCGTACTAATTTTGCGCTGAGGAGCTGAACATGTACCAAAAACACTGCAAATTATTAAACAACGGTTTATTATTCTTTTAAATAGCTTGACCAAGTCTCAAACCTCTGAGATCCATCACGTTCGACTCAGCATCGAAAAACATCAGTGAGCCATGCGCAGCATGCCCTAACTACTACGACGAAAATTACACTGAATTGAAACGATTACTTTCCCAGTATTGTCCCTTCGAGTTCTTTTTTTCAGAAGTTCAGATTTGGAATCCCGAAGCCTTGAAACTTATATTGTCAAATTTTGAGGGGGAGCTGTAAAACATTTTCCTGATTAAAAACATAGGTGTATTCAGAATGAATAATAAACCAAAATGAGGGTTCTGCGTATTTTTGTTAAAAAATAGCTATAACGATTTTGATAAACAATAATGTATCTTTTACCAAGTGATAACCATTGTTCTGCCGAGCAGAAGGTATTCGACTACTCCATGCTGTTACTTTCTTTGTGACGCCATCTTCCCTAAATCACTCCTGCTCCATCCTAGCCCTTTCCTTTTTCTTAATCTGTATTCTTCAAGTTCAGTTCAATTAAATCATTCAGGCTCACCCTAGCCCTCTAGTTTTATCTTGACAGTGAAGGGTTGTTCTCGAAGGGAAAATTTCCATCCAGTTTGGTGTTGTGTTGGTGGCCCTACTTGGGCAATTTAAGTGTTGTCATGTTGGCCCAAGTGTTTTTGGGTGCTGCTGTGACGCGCGCGTCTGTTCGAACATTATTCTTGCGTCTGTACGCCAACTATTAATCTTGCATCTATATTCTTGTATCAACCCAATCATAATAGACCGTGTATACAAACCGAGTTAACTCGTTCGTTATTTGTGCCCGGTCTAACAACCATCATTAATAATAATTAAGTAATTATCTGTATGAATGGTGGAGATATATGGGGAACGGTAGAGGTATATCTATACCATGTGCTAATAGTACACTTGTTGCGAAAACAAGTAACCATTACGATGTTGTTTACTTCTTAAAGTTCGGTATATTTTCAAGCACGTTTTCTTGTAGTATCAGGCCTGAGACTGCTTCTACGCTCGTGTTTTGTTTCTATTTTTCAGGTAGTTTGGTGCCAGCTGGTCGAATCTTTTATCAGTTTTTCGCCTCTTGTCCTCAAAACACACGACCTAAGGATCGGATTGTCCTTTTTGTGGTGCTACTCACACGCCCATGATGTGGAAGTCTTGTTATTTATTTGATATTCATACAAGTTGATATACAGAATTAATTTGACAGTGTCATTCGTGATTACCTTTTCAAGTAGTTCTCTGATAGCCATATACTTTTCAGTCAGATCACCAGCTTCAGAAATTGGTGCATCATAGTCGTAACTAGTCAAACAGTAGTCGCTACCTACAACACATAGCCAGTATTGTTTACTGAGAGATCAGCTTAATCTTATATCTGTAAATCTGCAGCAACTCAATTACGATTCACCTGTGGGGTTGGTTTGTGATATAGTAGGTAGTGTCATTAAGTCTCTGGCACAGAGATGTAACTTTGCTGTAGGCATTCGAGATTTTCAGTGTATTCAATGCAGGTAGGTGGGCTAAAATCCCCCACGCCAACCAGTGGTCTTCAAGTCCTACAGTGTTTGCAGTGGGTCAGAGGAGTCACGTAAGGCAAGCGTAGAGAAGTTGTCTTCATGAGTCGAGGTTGGGACACTACTGTGAGGACAACCTAGTGATGTGCTTCAAACGTTTCTGTAGTACGTGGCTGCTGTGGGTGGGGATGTGTGAACTCCTAGCTCGCAGGATAGGTGAGGCTTCAATGGCTATGTGACGCGCACAAGTGCAGAGGAATAACCTGGGACCTAGCTCGGGAAATGTCAGGGAGAGTGTGTTGGTAAGTACTCACTGTCTGACTCTTAAACACTCACCCTGTGAGGGTGAGAAGTATTGCGATTACTACTGAAGTTGCAGTGTCTCTGTGTTGCTGTGGGTATCAGAGGGTTACACCATAGAGTAGTCAGAGTAGGGCTATTTGCTGAATTCTCCCGAGTGCTTTTAATTTTGACCTACAGTATGCGTATGCACTGTGGTAGCAGGAACACGATACATATACAGAAGCAAGGCTCTCAACATGGTTTATGCTTATTGAGGGTGTTCTTTCCATCGACCTGAACTCAATCGAGGACTCACCTTGTGAGTAAACAGGTGAGTGTCCTTTTAGAGACCAAAGACCTAGCCCCCATGCCAGGCTCAAAGTGAGGGAAGGCAGAGCGTCCATAGTCACCAAACTGCCCATTTGGTGAATTTGATGCTGGATAGAGGAATAGCAAGAGGGCGTTGTGGAGGTTGCAGAACAGAAATATTAACTTGTCTTAATTGGAATAATTTTCTGAAGTCTATTCATGAAGCTATGCCTCTGTGGAGAGCATAAAGAAAGAGCGAGAATGTGCATGACAGAGTAAGGAGTGATTGAACCCCCTGAGAGATCAGAGGGGCAGCTGGAGCAGCTTCCACGTAAGAACCCAACTCGAAT
Source organism: Pachypeltis micranthus (assembly GCA_020466155.1). Lineage (NCBI taxonomy): Eukaryota > Metazoa > Arthropoda > Insecta > Hemiptera > Miridae > Pachypeltis > Pachypeltis micranthus. The sequence continues at coordinate 251,245 of CM035778.1, read as the reverse complement.
ACAAAGAAGGAGCATGGTGTCACGTTATGAAGTGCACGCGAGAGAGTGTTCTTGAGATTCTCTTAACACTCGGTGTATGTTATCGAAACCATCATTCACAAGCGGTTTATCATACATTCTTCACAGACGGGATGAAACTAAATTTCTAAAAACTTAACTGCTTTTGGGCATTTAAGAAAGGGAAGGGGCTATAGCAATAAAACTATCAACATAATTGTAGCAAACTTAGCTTTATGATACTCATTGTAAGTACACAACCAACAAATAATATGTTTTTATAATATTTTATCAAACTATGGAAATACGTTGGAAATAAACCACTGACAGAAGGCCCTGGGTCAACCCCCTGAGAACACTAGGGGATTCCCCAGCGCATGAAGAAGGGGGTACCTCGACCTGTATAAATATCGAAAGGGCCTCTAGCCACTTCAGGCAGTCCCATTCCGACCTCCTGTCAGTGACTACTCTCAAAAAACCTCTTTTCATTTTTAAACCTAAAAAAGAAAACGACTCTTTGCTTATTGAGTGTAGCTGTTACTCTACCCTGTAGAGTGTACTTGTCTCCTCAATAAACTGGTGTAGCTGTTACTTCCCTTCAGGAAGTGTACTTGCTCCCGGTAAAATTGTAGTGCAGCTGTTGATTCCCCTTCAGGGGTTCGTACTTGCTCCTACATTAAATTGGTGCAGCTGTTGGCTCTCTTCAAAGGCCGTACTTGCTCCCAATTTAGTATACGGACGAGCTGTTGATCCTCCTTCAGAGGTTCGTACTTGCTCCCACATACAATCCAATTGGTGCAGCTGTTGGCCCTCTTCAAGGACCGTACTTGCTCCCAATTTTCGTATGGATGAGCTGTTGACCCTCCTTCAGAGGATCGTACTTGCTCTCATATTTTTGAGAAATTAGTGTAGCTGTTGGTTTTATCATATTTGCTCCTATTTTCCTGTGGCGTATCTGTTACCTCCTTCAGAGGTGTACTTGCTCCCACACGAGGTGTAGCTGTTCCTCATAACGACGGTACTTGCTTCCTCAAAATAGGGACACCTCCTTCAGGGGTGGAGTCACATTTTACAAAAACTAAATATGAAAGTTGGACATGCACAATCCAACCAAAAATTTTATCAACTTCAAAAAATTCATAACAATAATTATTGATAGTCAAGCGTCATGTAAGGCACTGATGAACTACTGCACAACGTCAAAACTTGTGTGGGAGTGCAGGATGCAGCTTAACTCCTTGGCTAACGTGAATAGAGTTAATGCTAGATAAATTCTGGGGCATACGGGGATCATTGGAAATGAGAGGGCGGACCACCTTGCCAGATGCAGTTATTTTATTGTACCTACTGACCACTTCCTCTCTGTGGAAGTTCTCCATCACTAGTCAAGAGGAGGAGAATATGCCAGAAGAATGCATGAGACAGTTTGGAATGCTGTGGGAGTGAGGCACTCCAAACGCTTTATCTCTGAGCAAACACATAAGACAAGACAGAGCCTCCTGTGGATGGAGAGAAAGGACCTAAGGCAGATAGTGGGGACCATCACTGGGCACTGCAAAATGAACAAACACATGTACATAATGGGCATAGTTTACACTCCTTGGTGTAGGTGGTTTGGCACATATGAGGAGACTCCCTACCATGTCCTAGCCCAGTACAGAGAATTGAGAGGGAGGGAGCGATTACTGGGCTTTGGTACTACTTCTCCTAGGGTGGACATCAAAGAAGACTCGTGCAGACTGGCTCCTATAAAAGGCGCCGGGTGATCGTGGTCTAGTGGATAAGACATTCGTTCATAATTCTCGACGTAAGTCGAGGATTGTGGATTGGAGCTCCGGCGCGATTGCCGTAATTTTTGCCTGAGTAGCAGCTCTTCAAAAGCATCTCCAAACGACCTCAGTACAGTTGGCGCCCAACTAGTGGTCGAGACTTCTTCATTCCAAGAAAAAAGAAGAGGCCCAGAGAGAAAAATTGAAAAATTAAGAGAGAAATAATGAGACGAATTCTCGGGTCCGGGATTCGCTGACGCTGTTTAAGAGAATAAAATGGGCGACGCGCCTACTACAATGTGGAAGAAAAGACTTTCCTTGTTGCCCCCTCGTTTCTCGAATCAAAGATAGGATTTTCTGGGGATTCGCTCAACTCTCATAAATTCTTTTCTTAAAAGAGTCCGCTCCAGGAGCAGCGGCTAAAGACGAGGGGGGAGATGTGCTGACTGACTCCTACCAAAGGCACCGGTCGATCGTGGTCTAGTGGTTATGCTATTGTTCATAATTCTCGACATAAGTCGAGGATTGTGGATCGGAGCTCCGGCGCGATTGCCATAATTTTTGCCTGAGTCAGCAGCTCTTCAAGAAGCATCTCCAAAATACCTCAGTACACAGGAAGTACCTGGCATTTCTTAGGAAACTAGGCACGGACCTGTAGGGCATTAGGACTGGCACAATAGGCCATTAGGCCGTGTGGCTCAACCCAGCTTTGGGATAGTCAGAGAAGTGTATGAACCTTTTGCCCAGTGAGTAACCTTATGGATCCGTTAGGGAACGGTAAACCAAGCTTTGCCTCATGAGGCTCAATTCTGTTGGTCTTACACAATAATCCGATAAATAATTGTCTACATGTTAGATAGAGGAAGACTTTGTTATTTTTCAGCAAGTCTGCTTATATCAGGGTTGCCCACAGGCACCAACCGGTTTCTACGCTCAGATACTGGAATGCAATGAATCAAATTGGCTATATCATTCCCCAATGCGCAGTGTTTTGTCAAATTACAATTTTAGCAAGTATCCTGACCTGGAGGTTAGTAGTGAGTAGGTTGCGTTACGGGATGTCCTCATTTACATTTTGTATTAACAAGAAAATATATAAAGAACTCTTCTCCTGAATCATTCTAAATCAGGTTTAGGAGATACTGTAAAATCAAAGACCATCACAGTACTCGTTAGAAAAACAAGTAGCTTAATATTTCCGTAAAAACTGATTCTGCGGTACTGGCGTGGACTAAGTTGTAACGTTCTGTACCCAAGGGTGTTTGAGACAACCGAGCTTAATTAGGAAGACCTCAAACAACCAAAAATTAGTAAAGAAAACTGTAAGTCCCAAAATGAAATGACTGTAAATTCGATTTAAAAAAAATTAATTTGTGGCGTAGTTGGCGCATAAATAGTAGTGAATTAACCTTAAAATAAAATAGTCTTCTGGTTGAACCGAAAATCAAAGAAATGAACTATAAAAAATATATTGTTCCGAGGTGAGTGAGAGTTAGGGAGAGGATAGGAGTTTTGTGCATCCAGGAGCCATACACAGTAAAGGAAAAGGTAACAGGATTCGGAATAGGGAGCAGGGTGGTGGTGGGAGGAACGAGTCGACCGTGGGCCACTGTGGTGCTGCTGGACCCAAACTTGGAGGCGATGGCCGTGACGCAGCTGTGCTGGGACCAGCACAGCTGCGTCCAGGGCGTCTGCGTGGAGGTCAGGGAGCCCGACGCGAGGACCAGCACTTACGTGGTCTCGCTCTATTGCCAGTTTGGCGGGGAGTTCCAGCAGCACCTGGAATATATCCAGAGGGTGAGGAAGGGAATTCCTCGTGTGCATGGACGCAAACGCCAAATCTCCAAGGTGGGGAGGCCAGGAAGAGGACGAAAAAGGAAGACTGTTGGAAGAGGTATTAGGAGAACTGGAGTTGGAGGTGGTGAGGGAACCCGGAGCCGGACCCACGTTTGTAGCCCCCCACGGAGAGAGCTACATAGACGTGACGGTATGCACATGAGGACTTGTAGGAAGGATAAAGGAATGGAAAATAGAAGAAAATTGGACCAGCAGCTGGCACAGGGGAATTAGGATGGAGAAAGAAAAGGAGAGGAATGGAAATAGAGAAGAGATGCAAAAAGGAAAAAGAAGGTTTAATATAGGAAAGGCGGATTGGGAAAGTATAGAGAGGAGCTGAGGAGACAAGTAAAAGACGGCCTGACACCCTTCTCCATGGCTGGTGCGGGGGCAAGTCCAATCCCCGAACCCCCATGGAGATAAAGCGTAGGTGCCGGCAGAACGCCTCTTGGCAATTCTGGCACCGGGGCCTGCCACCCATTCAGGTCCTTAGGCTGCTCAAGGTGCAGCCAAATAAAATGGGTACCGCGTGGGCTTCAGCCCACGGCCAGCAGCGTGGAGCCTTCAAAAGCGTGACGCTGTCGGCCGTGAAGCCATGGGATTGGCCTCGCGGGGGCCGTGGTTCCGCTGTAAATCCCCCCCCCCCCCCTTAGAGAGATGATAGGTGCTGGCAGGAGAGGGGTTAAGGCCGTGAGGGCAGGTACCCTCTCCAACGCCACGGGTAACACCCCCAAGCACAGCTTACCATGTTCCGAGGTGAGTTCGAACCCAAGGGTAAAAACGTAGCGTTGATCGGTGTGTAGCTCATGGATAGGTCGCCGGCAGCGGAAGGTTAGACCTCGTACTGCTCGTGTAGGTTCGGGAGGTCTCGGTAGAGTCCTTCCCACAAACCGAAATCCGCTATCTCCGACTTCGGAATAAAATCGTTCTATCCCGACTTATTTGCCTTCGTGGCGGGTGAACTGACATAGAAAACTGTAGACACCGTAATGAGATGCTGCTGACTCACTACAGTACGACTAGGCAAATATATTCGCGCGCACGAAAATCAACGGGTACGTTTCGGTAGCGCTCGAAGGGCAAGACTGGTAGCGCGCTGGAGGGAGCCGAGCTGCTTGTCTTATCTGCCTCGGGTGCAACTCTCGAGCCAATCTCGCTTGGACTAGACCACAACAAAAGTTAACAAAACGCCTCCTGATCGTCGCGTCCATTGGCGCGAACAAGGGAGAGTAAGTAAACCTCATGTGACGGGGCACCGTCATTTTTTAGATGTCCAGATGTTGTAGCTATGTAGCTTTGAGAAAGCACACCAAGTGATTATTACATCATCCCCAGAAATTGGAGTTTTTCAGTACCACCACCAGACACAATGATCTCTTCAGCAGTTCTTAACAAAAGATCGATCATGAGTTTTCAGGGAGGGGACTGGATTCTGGTTTGTACTACTTCCTTTGAATAATAATGCGACCAATTCTTCAATAAATGTTATCCTAGGTGGCTTCTTGCGTTCGGAGTGGCACTTGTTTACTGTACATCCACATCCTCATCTTTGATAACACAGCTTCCCCCTCAATGCTCAAATATGGTTCAACTGACCATACAATTTGAAGGGTTGTACGAACTATTAGTATAGCGTTAATTACGAGTACATAAATTTATGAAATACCAGCAGAGAAGCCGAAGTTGGTTCCACCAAAGATCATGTAAACGTTGAAATTAACTTTGTTTTGCAGCATGGCAGTTATTGTACTGACCACACTATCCGTGCTCACTTTTGACAACGGTTTGCCCCAATAAGAAATCCATCCTGGGTAAAATTCGGAGTCGACAAGAGGACCGTTGTTTTGGAGGTTCTTCAAGTGACTGAACACGCTCGACATAGCAGCATTTGCTGAAAACAAGTAATAATGTATTTTCTTAAAGTTATCATGAGGGAGGTTTCCAAGCATAATACGATATGTGAAAATAATATTGTGTAGATACTTGTTCCAAAGTCAACGGTAGTGAACACTCCAGGGATTTGTCCTCTACGGATTGTGTCTTCGTTCCAAGCTGTGTCAGTTGTGAACAAAACTGCTTTCTCTCCGACGTGCGTTAATGTCAGATCCCGAAGCCAAATCAGATAGTTTTTGTCGTTTTCGGGGTAAAACCCGTATTCATTCTCCAACTGGAATCACAAGATGACCGGTCAAACTTTCAGATGAATGTAATGGATATAAAACATTCATTCTATATCTTACCTGTACAGTTATGATGGGACCACCGTTTCCGTACAGAAGAGGAGTAATGCGTTCGTACAGGACGCTGAGCCATTTTTCGACGTAGTACAAGTAAGCTACCACAAATAAAGGTATCGGTGTTATCAAAAGTGAGTGATAACAAATTAACGTTAAAAGCAAAATATTTTATGCGATGCATCAAACAACATTCCTCATTTCCCCCTTTATTCGATTTGAATTGCGTAGTGCCGCCAAAGCGTATTGAACGTTGATGAGGGTGAGAATGTGGAGCACGTGGTGGGTTTTTTCTTCGAATCGGTAGACTGACTCTGCAAAGATCAGCACAGTCAAGTCATCTACATAGGAGTACGGTTCCCAGTTAGTCTCCAAGAGCCTCCTGAGAAGACCTTCTAAGAAGGCGTTCCAGAGTGCTGGACCAAGAACCGAGCCCTGTGGGCACCCCTTCTCAATCTTTCTCTGGACGGAGACATGCCTGCATTCAATCGTAGCAGTTCTGTCCATCAGGTAACTTCTGATGAGCGAGTACAGGTTGCGGGGGATTTCCCTACCTTTAAGCTCATTAAGCCAAGCTTTAAGCGCTGGCCACCAAAGGCTGTCAAACGCTCCTCTGATGTCAATCAGAACTGCAACGACGTACTTAGCCAGTGCCAGCAGGAAATATGCCGAATTTCGACAATGACATCCAGTGTGGACCTTCCTATGGTACACCCGTGTTGCCTGCCTGTGAGGTTGCAGCCTAAGGTCCTTCAATGAATAGCAACATCAAGATTTCTAATGTTTTGCCTAATATGGAAAGATGGCTGAGCGGTCTCCATGATCAGGGGTCTGGCTGATTGCGGTCACTTCCCTTTTAAAGAGTGACAACTTCCACTGAGTGGGGAACAGTCTGACCTGCAGACTGTCATTAAATAAATTAAGGAGGCCGCTGGAGGTTGTCCGCTCAGCCTTCCTTAGCACATTGCTTTCTATTTTATCTCGTCAAGGAGATTGCTTTTGCTTCAAGGTCACAAGGGCTCTGCTGAGGATGTGTGTTATCAGGCTCGGTCAGAGGATCCATGATCAACTCCCATGCTGCCCTCTGGGTATCTCAAACACTAGGTCGTCAGGGAACGCGTTCTCAAGGACAGTTTCCAGTGAACTTTCGATGATGCAGGCTCAGCCTGATTCATTTTGCATCACAGCTAAGATCTGCTCTACGTTTGCTTTCCCCATGGAGGACTTGTAATGCCTGCTCCAGGGGTTCTCAGAGCTCTCCACTTCCACAAAATTTCGCCAGCCTTGCAGTTTGGCGCGATGGAAGACTTTCTTCTCTTGGATGAAGGCAGTTCAGAGTGGGGCTCTGGTATCAGGGTCACGAGTGTGTTGGTACATCCTTCTGGCTCTATTTACACTTTGCTTGAGGGGATTGAGTTCCTCAGTCCACCATGGGACTTTAATCGTCCTGTGCTTCTGTTGCCCAAGTACACTGAGCCCAGCACAGTTGGTGTGGTTGCACCTTGTTTTTGGGTGAGGGGGCAGGCAGGGTACTGCCCTCAGCCTGCACATCATGCAGGCTGCCATTGTGCCTCGGCTCCATTCGGGAGGTTGAAGGGCTCAGTAGCGGCTACTGCTGCATATGAAGGGCCAGGGTACCTAGTGGTGGCGATGGCTGCTGGGCAATTGCCCTATACAGTTCTTCCGAACAGCCACAACGGAGAGCAAAGAAGCACACTGATGTAGTGTACCTGTGTGAGTTGAATTGTTCTGCCCCACATGTGCTACCAGTCCAGCCACCTACCGAAAGACTTTTCGGCTGCTGCTCAGAGTTAGCCTTCAGCGACTGTGTGATGTAATGGTGGGAAACACGCTATCAGCCGCTCTGGAAACGCTCAAACTCGGTTTCCCCCTCGCCTCATTTCAAAGGTCGCACTGATATAGGGGATCACTCTTAGGTGTTAGTGAGCTACTTCCAGGAGAGTCTTACGCTCATTATTAATGTTTTGAGTCAACGTGTTCGGCCATGTAAGCCGTTGCAGTGTTGTTTGTATCTCTTTCACAGACATGCGGAGGATATGGCAGGAGAATTCTGTCCCCCTCCCCACAGGGGGTTCGTTCTGCGACCCCAACTCAAGGTAGGGGGTTCACAGTGTGTCGTGCGTAGGAGACGTGTAAATTGTGTCCGCTTAGGTCTGGCTCTTACGGACATGCAGGGAGTATGGCAGTGGAATTCTGGACCCCCAACTGCAGGGTGAGCACCGTGTGGCAACAGAGTACTATGAGACACCTTCCCACAGTGAAGCCTTGTTGGATGTAGTTCTGTGGGGACCTCTGTAGAGGTGAGGTTGTCATTCTGGCTGGGCCCACCCAACAGTCCCTTTTAGTCTGGCTCTTACGACATGCAGGGAATATGACAGCGGTTATCACATAGCTCAGCGATGTCTCACATAGTCGAGACACAACCCGTTCGATTCAGCGTCAAAAAATATCAGTAAACCATGCGAAGCATGACCTGATTACTACGTATTATAGACACCCGTAGGCGATTGGCACGACGTCACGAGTCGAGTTGACAGGAGGTTGGTGTGAGACAGGAGGCAGCATGGGAAATGAGAGATGGCTGGGAAGAAACATTAACCGTATTGTTTCGCTGGTAGTTCCAATTAGTAGACACTGTTTCACTTTATCAGCTGTGATTTCGCGGTTTCTGATATAGACGAAGTCCTACACCTCTAATAGCAATTGCGACACAACTGCCACAATTTAGTTTTTTGCAATTTTTAATCCATTTTTTGCCCATAACAATCATGGACTTCGCTCGATCAGATTGCCGAGCAGGGAGATACAACTAGGATTTTTGTGCAAAATAACGGATTTTGTAGACCACGTTAAAGGCCAGACGATGCTTTGAAACCTATGTAATTTTCCCGACCGAAAAAATAATTGTATAAAATATTGTACTAGATTTTTACTACTTACATGGGTCGGATGTCCTAAATCTCATTTTTGGATTTTCCGTCAACAACCAAGCGGGGAAACCTCCCTAAAAAGGATTGAAACTATTATAGACATTGCTAGTCAGAAAAATACTTTTTAATGATGACGAAACACCGTTAATATTTTTGTGATAATGAGTGAGCGGAGGTGCTGGTTTGTTGACGTCTCATCTATTGACACCACTGCTGCCTCTACTGCCGCTTGCTGTTCCTGCGTTTTTAGTCTCTCTCGTGTTCCATAGTTTTTCCTCCAAATATATAGGGTTCTCCATTACCGTGGGTATCCATTGGTGTCCATCCCAACAGTTAATGTAGATAAAAACTTAAGTGTTTCGTAAATATGCTCACTCTGTAAACTGTGCATAAAGATTATAGTGGATAACTACAAAAAGTATTTACCATGGAGGAAAACGGCAGGAAACAAGACTTTGAACTTGTTTATCTTTCAGAACCGTTAGCTTCATCAGATCACTGATTCCTCAGTTTTCTCCATGGGCCCACAACGATTAAGAGAGTTGAGGTTGTAAAGGTTTAAGTAGACGGTAAAAAGGAAAAATTACCATCATGTTTTTGTAATGGACAGAGTTCATTTAAACAAATAAAAACAGACAGAATTTGTGGAAGAAGTTGTACGAGACGGTTTAATCACAGGAAATGTTATTGCAATAGAACATTTCCCCTATTTTAAGCAACGTCAACAGGAGCACCATTCCTTTTCTCAATCATATTTTTCCAGTCGCCTTTAAAGTTAGATGTGAGCCTAATAATGATAGAGACATTATCTGGGGGAGAAAACTCGAACAGAGCATGCTCTCGTCATCTATGAACACATGTGGCAAGGAAGTTTGAAATTAGGGCGGAAGCGGCTTCACGGGTTTTCCCAGCCTTTGACGCTGTCTGTGGAGTAGTGTGAGCACCACTTGGTTCGCAAATGACTCACATAAGTCAAATAAAGTAAAAACGCAGCAAATTATTACACAATGGTTTATTATTTTCTGTAAAGCGGGGCGAAGTCCCATACGTCAGAGACCCGTTCTAATCGATTCAGCACCAAAAAATATCAGTTAACATACGAAAAATGACCTGACTACAACGGAACGACAAAAATTGACTTATTCTATTGGCAATTGGCATGATGTCACAAGTCGAGCCGACAGGTGGTTGGAGTGAGACGTGCATGGAAGATGAGAGCTGGCTGCAAGGATACGTTAACTGCATTGTCCTTTTCTGTTTTCCATCTAGACGCAGTCCTACACTTCACTTCTGAGACTCATTTAATTTGACCCAGCATCAAAAAATATCTTGAAAACTATACCAAACATGATTTAATTACGATACAACGGCCATGATTTAGTTTTTGTTAATTTTTTAAACCACTTTTTGCCCATGGGCTTTGTTTGATTGGATTGCTCAACATGCGGGGACAACTATATACGAAAACAGGATTTTTATGTGGATGGACAGATTTTTTTAACCATGTTAAAGGAGAGATGCGACTCGGACGGCTCACGGATTCCTGATAGAAAACATAGGTGTATTATTAAGAATGAATTGTTACAGGCATGATTGGATCATGCGGGGACAAGAAGCGGAACGGAGACACAGCACTCATTGGAGTCGTTCCGGGCCATTAGCAGTTATAGTGGACTGACGAAGTCGTGGGAGAATGGTGGGGGGAGAGGAACCTCGTGCCAGCAATCGACAAGGTTACGCGATCGCGTTGCAAGACTAATTCTACTCGTTTCTGGATTCCTTCCGACTCACTTCTTACTTCTGATCTGTTCCCTGGTAGCGACAGCTACACTTTATTAACTGGGAAGTATTGTAGAATACAGCACCTTACATTTGTAAACATGCTGGGTTTACACCCGCAGCCTTGGAGAGGGTACCTACCTAGCTTGGTGGTGTTAAACCCTCTCTTGCCTACTCCTAACTAGTTCTCTAGGGAATTTCCTGCGAGCCACGGCCCACCCTTGGCTTAGAAGCTGGTGGCATCACGCCGCAAAAGGCTCCACTACACCGGCTGCGGGCAGAAGCCCCCGTGTAAGTTCATTACAGAAGGAAGTAACTGATTATTGTGCGAATAAACCACAACTTATGCTACTTACAACAATATTTCTGTAACTAATTTATCATTTCCGTTAACGCTGGCAGGAAATGGGAAGGGTAACCAAATTCTACTTGGAACCCCCCTCCCCGCCACCTACGAAATTCTACACTTGTGCTTGGCTATCTGGTCAGACAAATCCATGGTTGTTATGGGCAAAACATGGTTTAAAAAAATTTTTTTAAAACTATTTTTAGCAGTCGTGTTCAGTTTTGATTTCTAAGTAGTTCTCGATGCAGAGTTGAATCGAATTTGTCTCTGAGGTGCCCGATTGCGTCTTGACTAAAAACGTTGAAATCACAGTAAATATACTGTGCCAAAGTCTACTACTTGAAAGAACTTGCTGGAAATGCGGCGTATGTAATCATTTGCAGTCCACTCCAACCACCTCGACTCGTTACACTGCGTCAATTGCCTACAGGTGACTGAAATATGTAATTCTCGTCGTTCCATTGAAGTCACGTAATGTTTCGTACCGTTTATTAGTATTTTTTTATGCTGAACCGAATGGGATGGGCCTTGGAGGTGAGAGACTACGCCAAGCTGTGCAAGGGAATAATAAATCGTCATTATTACACTCCCACAGCACAAACCATTTCTTATTCTGGCCGGCTTATTGTTTTGCAGTTAGAGGCTCAACCCTGAAGTGCCCCAAGATTTCGTTTTTCTCTGCCGTTCAATTCTCTAGGACATTTAGAAACTAAATTACCTGCTTAGTTCCCCTTCCCCGATTTCAGCGCTAGCTAAACGGCTAAGAGAGGACTTTGATCCCTTCAACACGTCAGTTCCGTTGTGGAAGAAATGTTTCCAGTTGCTCGGTTTAGGTGTGAACTCTTGTAGTCTTCATTTAACTTTGATTGGGTTTTCGTTATACCTATTGGGCTTTTGCCCGTATGGTTTCAAATAAATAGAATCGACAAGTAAATAAAATGTTATGAACAGTTTCCGGCTGGTGCGGTGCTGGAATAGAAAGACTACGACGTCCTCTAACAACAAAACCCACGGCCCCTACTTTTAACTAAATTCCTCTCGGCGCTTGCGTCGATTCGTTATTGTTTCGGAAATATAGTAACTGGGACAAACTAGTAGTTAAACTGATGTAATTGAAGTTGACTGGCGGTGTTCAGGGATGGACCGAGTAGGAGGTGGGAAGGTGTGGTAAGGATTAAATGCATGGCTCTTGATGAATCCACGGCAAAGCTTCGGGCGTGTCCCGTAATCTGTATAAAGCACTGACAAATCCTTATCAGTCAAAGACGACGTTCAAGATATGTGTTTACAGCCGTGGAGTTCAAGTGTAAAGTCGGCAAAGAACAGGCTGTTTCGGAGAACGGTGAAAGCAAGCTGCATAGCTGAACTGACTGGGAAAACACTATCACAGCCTGGAAGGTGTTGTGATAGTCTTGTCTTCTCTCCTGTGAGGAAACTCAAGTTTCGTGGAGGCTGGAGGGGATGGTGGGGGGGGGAGACATAATACGAATCCTGTCTCAACAACCAGAGTCCCTAGCGGGGAATATCTTTCTACTATCTCTCATAGCAACACCGATGTAAGCTATTCCAATATTAAACTTCAAGGGAACATTTCGAAAAATTGCTTACGAATTCTCGTTCTGCACAAATGTATGGTCCCGGTCTCAAAATGACGTTTAGACCTTCCTCTTGTGCCAACTGAATAAACTTCACGACGTCGGCATCTCCTGCAAAGTTGTAAACCCCTTCTTTTGGCTCGTGTAAGCTCCATTCGATGTAACTGTAAAAGTGATTCAGTTCTCAAGCATGAAACAGAAGATGTATTTTCATCAATCAATTCTACAATGTAGCTTGAAGTAAAGAAGACGAGTAGACCGGTAAGAGTTTAATTCAACATTTGTTGACGCATTTTGTAATCTTCGTGCCATTTTAATCGATTGGAGTATTATTATTTTGTACAACGGAAAATTGACATTCTTGTTGACTCGAATAACATATTTGGAGTAGCAACGAAGTTAAACTGGAGAAGTAAGCACCTGTTTGAAACATGATGGACATCAAAGGAAGTGTTTCTTGGCTCTAGGTCAAGGCACGCATGTTAGTCATGAAGATACTCTGACGAAACTGTCGTTGAGCTTCCCTAACAGCTTGTGAAAATATTGACGTCGTGGTGAAGTTCTTGGACAAACCAAAATCTTTAATTTAGCGAAGGCTCGTCCGGGGCATTTGTGTTAGACTAGGCACCTCACGCGCCCTGATTCACTCGTAATTTGTGACTTTGCTTGAAGGGCGCTCAGAAACTGAGTGCGTTGGAGTGTGTGAACAAAAACTGGAAACCATTACTGTGTAATGAAATAGAATTGGGCGTACGACTCACTTCCTTCGTAATTGGGCTATATCCCACAATCCTTCTCCAAGTATTATCAAATAGCCTCACCAATCGATGGTTGCTGGACCCAGAGTACACAACAGAATGAATTGAATGAAATGAACCACAGTGTGGCATGTAACCTCCTCTACGTTCTTCCCTCCTTTCTCCAATGACTCCGTCTTTACGCTCGATTCTTTAATTGCCAGTACGACGCTGATGAGCTGAACCCCCATTCCATTACTATAGTGTAGCTATAGTTGAGTAGACTGCAGCGCAGGGCCTACAGATTTGCTGGATCTTGCACCTCTCCACATACATTGCCTACTTACAGTTGAAAGGTTCCATCTGACATTGGACAGGGTGTGTGTGTGTGGCAGGGGGGCCTGCTCCAGTATGCTGAATAAGTATTTATCGCCAGTTGAGTATGTTGACAACTTATCATGGTTCTCACGTCTAAAGACAGGCATAGAAGAGCTGCCAAACAACATCAAATTGAAGCTCACTTTACTTTCAAACAAAGAAAGAAGACTAAGAACTCACGTGCAAATGGTGTTAAATCCAAGGAGACGAATCTTCTTCAGCCGGTCTTGCCAGTATTCGTTCGGCACGCGGAAGTAGTGGATAGACCCGCTGATGTATTGGAACGGTTTGCCATCCTTGAGAAATGTGTTATTTGTGAAGCTCACTTGGAAAGTTCTGCCAGCTATCTAATAACAATATACAAACTGTGATGAACTCACAAACATTATAGTTCCGTTTCCTTGATGTTGTTAGTCACTATGAACGCTACATCGTTAGTTTCTCAATTCTATTCTAATCACATCATTGTATGCAAGAATTTAGTTAAACAAAGCCTTAATTATTGAGGTCAGGATTCAGGACTAAGTACGATCAACCGAATGCAATCGGACACAGAGTTGTACTCTCAGTTAAACTCAGGGAAGTTTTATTACTACTAACAGGGAACAGGGTGTGAGCGAACGCAGGCGCGGGCGACACAGCGACGGCGGAACCAGCTCGGTTTCAACTGACAGCAGTGAAGTTTCGAGCAAATTGGGGCATTTGAGGTGCCCAGCTCTACTGAATGAAAGAGTTTGGTTCGTCCCGATACACCACTCCGCCCTTGATGAAATGCCTGTCCTCAGGTACTCATGAACACTGCAGTTTCTTACCGTGTACTGCAATCAAGGCATTGCTGTCGACACAACGGGCATTGCTGTTGGCCCAACAAAGGGAAACCTAATCTTCAGCAAGGTGTGTGTGTGTGTGTGTGTGTATGCGTGAGGGAGAGAGAGAGAGAGACTGACTGACTGACTGACTTTCTTTATTGATCAGACAAAATTAGGACCTGTGGTCCTCTCTTCCATTTTATCTGAATACATAGATTACACATTACGTTTAAATAATACAATCAAATTACAATTACAATCAAATAAGTCAAATAATAGAAAACATAATTATTTACACAAAAGAATAAAAACAGGTAACAAACGAAAATTTTAACATTGACAACTGACATAGGTGTTTCTTGAAATAACAAGTAAAAAGGATGAAAACATTATCAACTTAATTATACCTTTCCAACAACTGCAATTTAAACAACTTTTTAAATTCGTTCACTGAATGGGTAAATATTTTGGGATTAGCGTTATACATTTTTGTGGCTTGTACTATGAATGAGTTACTGAGGGCTGATGTTTTGCATTTCGGAATTTGAAGGTGGACGCTGGCATTTCTCGTGGTTAACCCATGGACTTCTTCTCTCCGGATTATTTTACGGGCTAAATTAGAGGGGTACGGAGCTTTACCAGTTTCCATACCAGAACCGCACGAGAGAGTTCGAATCGCTCCCTAACCTTTAACCACTTTAATCTCTTGAAATACGGCGTGACATGATCAGCTAATTTTAGGCTATAAATGAAGCGAATGGCGGCATTTTGTGCTTTCTGCAACTTTCTTAATAATTCTTGGGTGATATCGCTCAGTACATTACAAGCGTAATCAAATAAAGGTAAAAGCAACGCTCGAACCAGCGATATTTTGACATTTCTAGGAAAGTGTCCTGCACAACGTTTCAGTTGATAGAGAGCCCGATAGAATTTATTACACACATTTTTCACGTGTGTGTTCCAAGTCAAATGTTTGTTAACTGTGAGGCCAAGACTTTTAATTTGATCAACGTAATTTATTCTGCTGTTGCCTATTCGTAGAATAGGCAATGTTGAGAAGTCGAGTCTTGCCAAGAGTTTCCTGTGACCTATAACTATTGCTGCACATTTTTGTGAGTTTACTTGCAGACCATGTTCATTTACCCAATTGAGTAACCTATTTAAATCTTCATTTACTAGCCCAATAATTTCCTCGATTTCGCCCACATTTCCAGTAGCATAAATCTGAAGATCGTCTGCATATAGTTTAAATTTACAATTTTTAAAACATTGACCAATATTATTTATGTAAATGAGAAAGCAAAGTGCCGACATTACCGATCCTTGTGGAACTCCGGTTCTAACTACATTCCAATCTGACATTTGATTGTGCATCCCTTTAACAGACTGTATTCGTCTGTCTAAGAATGACTGAAACCATGCAACAGTCTCCTGAGAAAACCTCATCGACTTAAGCATAGCTAATAACAAACTATGTCTCACCTTGTCAAACGCTCGAGAGAAGTCAATCGTAACCAGCAACGTTATTTTACGGTTGTCAAGACAGTTCCTAACGTCGTCTAATAACTCGATCAACAGTGTTTCGGTGTTGTTCCCTTTTCTATAGCCCGCTTGATGCTCGGTCAAAATTCCGTTGTGTTCTATATGGTTTATGAATTCCTCATATATTATCACATCGAAGACCTTTCCAAGGGCACATAAAATGTTAATTGCACGAAAATCAGCCACCACTTTGGGATTTTTCTTTTTAGGTATAGGTTTTATTAGCGCCTTTTTCCACTGAGTCGGGTACGTACATGTCTGGATTGATAAATTGAAAATACCACAGATCACATCCTTTACTAAAGGTAATAATAAACCAAGGATGTCTCCGGGGATTCCATCAGACCCAACTGAGAGAGATTTCACCCGTTGAAAGGCTTTGGTTATTTGCTCCGGGCGTATCTGACTTAGTTTAAACTCAGAAACCTCCTTATACTTCTCAGAATTGGCGTATTCATCAATCAAGGTGGGGTCAATGGGACACTCGTTTTGAAGACAAAAGAAATTATTTAGCTGATTTAGCGATATATTACTGGGAACCGAGTATTCTTGTTTGTCCTTGCCTATCCCGTAATTACTCATTATTTTCCAGAAGTCCTTAGATGATAGATCGGATTCGAACAGAGATTTAAAATGTTTGTTTCGGGCATTTCTAAGATATTGCTTAGCCTTATTCCTCAATGATGCGTAATTTCGTCTATCACTTTCGTTTCTGCTTTTCAAAAATTTCTTGTATAGCCTATCACGTTCATTCATAACTTTCCTAATCTCAGGGGTGATCCATGGGGCAGGGGGGCGAGACACTTTTATCCTCTTTTTCGGAACATGTTTGTCATATAACTCCACAACTAATCTATTGAAGTACTCTACCTTGTCATCAACACTGGTAATTTCATTCAAACGAGCCCAATCTTGTTTTTTGGCTTCATTAAAAAAAGCTTCTTTATCAAATCGGCTCCGATCTCGAATGAAAATATTTCTCGTTTTCAATGGTGGGGGAGAAACAGCAACTACTGCGTATATCAGTTCATGAAAGGAAAACCCCGGAGCGGGCGTTTTTCCTGATTTGACTACAAAAGGGGATCATTAACCAACATTAAATCTAAAAGGGTATCACTGTTCTGTATATGATAGGTCGCTGTTTTCGGTTCATACGAAAAGTGTAGAGAAGCTAAATATGACTCTAGTTCTTTTTTGTAAAAATCATTTCGTAACATATTCGCGTTGAAATCGCCAAAAATCAGGATATTGTCATAGAGACCAATTATTTGAGAAATAGGATCGAAAACAGTGTTTAGGTGCCCCACTTTAGGTGGTCTGTACACTACGCCCACGAAAATCTTCTTTCCACCAATCGATATTTCAACGAAAATGAATTCAGGTTTTTTCTGGTATTCACTATCGGACATTAATAGAACTTCGTAGACTAAATCTTGCCTAATAAACAGGGCGACTCCTCCACCCGGCTTGCCGATTCTATCGTTTCTCAGGATCCTATGATCTGTCAGTTCCAAGAGTGAGTCATTAATACCGGGCTTCAAATGAGTTTCTGATACCGCTATTATGTCTATTGTGCCCCTATCAAAAATTGATTTAAAATAGTCCCAGTGTCCAAGTAGAGACTGAGCGTTAATATGTGCACATTTCAAATTCGTCTTATAACCACCCACCTCCCGCAACAGCAAGTCCCTCACATCCATTTCAGTAATGAGTTCAGATTTATCATATAAAGTACCCCCATTGTGATTTCAAAACAATAAGTAATCTGCAGAAATAAAGAAAATTTTATAAAATTAAAATTAAACGACATCCTAAACCGCATCTTCAAATAGCTCTTGTCATTCACTATTCTTCTTTTCATCGCTGGAAATCCCAAAGTTGCAGCCGATCCAAACCAAATAATAGCAATCATTTCAGCCTCAGCTAACACTAGGTGGGGCCACTTGTGTCGCCCACCGATCCGTTTTTTACTTTCCGCTACCCGAAGGGAAGGAAAGTATAGTAATCGGCCCAAAAAAAAAAAAAAAAAAAAAAAAATTGGGTTTTCTTCAGATCTTTACGTTTCAGACCCTACTGAGTCTAAAAAACCTAATTTCGGCGCGTGGTCCGTGTGTATGTGTGTGTGTGTGTGTGTATGTGTGTGTGTGTGTATTCACCCTGCAGTCGGGGGTCCAGAATACCGCTGACGTATTCCCTGCGTGTCGTATGAGCCGACTAAAAGGGACGGCCGGGTGGGCCCAGCTTGAAAGACAACCTCACCTCTACGAGGTCCCCGCAGGATTACATCCAACGAGGCTTAACTGTGGCCGGGCGTCACAGTGTACTCTGTCGCCACACTGTGCTCACCCTGCAGTTGGGGGTCCAGAATTCCACTGCCGTCCTCCCTGCGTGTTCGTATAAGCCGGACTAAAAGGGACACAACTTACACTTCATTCACATACATGACACACTGGGAACCCCTACCTTTAGCTGGGATCGCAGAACACACCCCCGCAGGAAGGGGACAGAATTCTCCTGCCGTATCCTCTGCGTGGTCGTTAAATCCGGCCTTAAAGGGGCTTAAAGCTCACGACACTGACATACACAACATATTCCAGATACTAAATACACTGCAACGGCTTGCGTGGCAGAACACATTAACATAAAACACTCATAATGAGCGAAAGACAGTCCTGGAAGTAGCTCACTAACACCTTTGAGCGATCCCCTATAGGTGCGGCCTTCGGAATGAGGAGGAAAAACCAGGTTTGAGCGTTCCTGGGGCGGCTGATAGCGTGTGTCCCGCTCACCACATCACCAGTGGCCGAGGGCTGACTCTGAGCAGCAGCCGAAAAATCCCTCATGCGTCTTAGTCCCGGTGGGTGGCCGGACTGGCAGCTGCGGCGCATGTGGGGGCCTCCCTTTGACCCTCAACGGACCAGCGAAAGGGGCTAGAATCAATATGCCTACGCGGGAGCCTCCACGACACTGCCTCGAGCACCTCTCGCTCATACCACTAACACACACAACAAATGAACTCACAAGGATACACTACACCAGTCTGCTTCTTTTTTCTCCCCCCCCCCCCTCACAAATTAGTAAAAATAACATGACAAAGTCAAAACCCAAAATTGCAGGTAATAAAAACGCCACCTGCGCCTCTTCCTCGGGCTCGCCAAGCTCGACCCCTCCCTCCTCGGACGATGAGCAACCTACTCGTCGTCCAAACAAACAAGGGCGGAAAGAACCGGGCAAACCGCGTTCATCTCCCCCTTCTCCCCTAGTAGCCGGGCACCCCGGCTACTACAAGCACACGACACAGCGTGGACCCTAAACTGTCGGACATGGAGCAAATTTGTGCATACGTCCAAATCATCCACGGCCAGCTGGCACGGATGAGGGCCAACGCGACAGGACCTATGCGGGACCTCGTCACTAGTTGCCTCTTCGAAATTTCGAAGCTGGCTATAAAAGCTAATGCCCCCCCAACGACATCGCCCCCTGCAACCCCCTGCGGGAAACTGTGGCGGCTGTCGTGAGGAAGAGCTGCGAAGGGCAATTGCCCAGCAGCCAGTGCCACCAGCCCCCCAAACTCAAGGAGCAACAACGAGCCAGGGTAGTACCCCAGGCCCCTCATATGCGGCAGTAGCCGCTACTGCGCCTTCCCCCCCCCCTCATGGAGCTGAGGCGGAATGGCAGCCTGCCAAGGCCAGGAAGCGCAGAGGGAAGAATAAAAAGGCCCCAACTAAGCAGGAAGTGCAGGCCGAGGGCAGCGCCCCGCCTATGCCTCCGCCCAAAAACAAGGGCAAAAATAAAAATAAAAACCAAAATAAAAAGCCTCCACCGCTTGCCAAACTCCCCCCTAAAAACCCACGACAAAACGTGGTAGTGGTTAGGCGGACATGTGAGGAAGGAGAGGCTGGTCCCTCCAACCCTGACGCAATGGAAGCGCTTATGCGGGGTGTCCCTGCTACGGACCTCCAAGCTCTGAGTGTCCGAGTGCTAGACATCCGCACCGCAGTAGGAGGTGGCGCCGTCATTGTGACGGAAACGCCAGAAATGGCCAAGGCGCTCACGAGCCACATTTCCACAAAAAGGAGTTGAAGCTCCAAGCGTCAGCCCCCTGGGTCGTTTCCCACGCCTGCTGCTGTGCGACGTGCGGACCGACCTTCAAAAAGAGGACTCGGCCCAACAAGTTGTTGAGCACAACCCTGCGTTAGGCTTGCAGCCGCAGGATGTCAGGCCTCTCTTCACCAAAAAGCGTGGCAGACAGAAGGATTGGGTGATTGAGGTATCACCCAGCCTGTACAAAAACTAGACGGGGCAACGCACCTCCAAATACCCTGGCAGCGGTGCGCCATACGAAAGTACCAAGCCCCCACTCAGTGCTACAAATGCCAGCGCTATGGCCACCTGGCAGTGGCCTGTACAAGACCTGTTGTGTGCGCCTGGTGCGCCTTGCCACATCTGAGTAAGGAATGCAAGCGTGATGCTCCCCTCAAGTGTGCCAATTGCGTCGAACGCAAAATCCAACAGGTCGCACACTCTACACGAGACGCACGCTGTACCATTCGTCAGCGAGCGATTGCCCTCCAGGAGTCACGAGTGGATTATGAATAGGTCAAAAACAGTTCGAATCCTTCAGCACAACACAAATAAGAGTTGCCCAGTTATGGCTGAGTTGCTGCAAAATGCACTCAAGAAACGCTGCAGTGTCCTCGCCATACAGGAACCGTACATAGGATCCAAAACTCTTGGTCTCGGATCGCAGGCACGAGTGGTGGCTGGAGCAAGAACGGGAGCCAAGGCAGCAGTAGCCTGCATCGACCCGTCCATTGACATGCTCGCACTCACTCACCTGAACAGCCAGCACTTGGCCGCTGTGCTCATCCGAGCCGGTGGCTTTGAGCTGGTTGTAATATCATTTACAGGCAATTTGGCGCACCAGTTGCCAACAGCCTTGAACCACTCGAGCGGGCTCTAGCAGGCCTATCAGGACGACCCTGCGTAGTCTGTGCTGATGCAAACGCCAGATCACCATTGTGGGGATCCCCAACCCTGGATGGGGCGGGCGAGGCGTATATAGAGCTGCTCACCAGGTACAACTTGGTTGTTGCCAACGACCCCATGACTGAGGCGACCTATGATGGCCCGGGAGGAAGGTCGTGTATAGACGTCACGGCCGTGTCCCACACCCTGCTACTCAAATTGAAGGGTTGGCGAGTCGTACCAGGTGCAACGCAGAGCGATCACATGGTTATTGACTTTGCCATTATGGATGATAACATCCTCTGCAAAGACACGCGTGAAAAGCGATTCCGCACAAAAAATGCTGACTGGCCGCAATTCTTTAGGGTACTGGAAGGTGAGCTGCGTGCCGCAGACACCGACCTAATAGTGCAAGCATCCACACCTGAAGAGGTGGACAGCAAAGTGGACACATTTACCACAGCACTGCACTCTGCTGGGCTCTCTGTACTTGGCCAACAGAAGCACAGGGCGATCAAAGTCCCATGGTGGACTGAGGAACTTAATCCCCTCAAGCAAAGTGCAAATAGAGCCAGAAGGATGTACCAAAACATTCGTGACCCTGATGCCAGAGCAACACTCCGAACTGCCTTCATCCAAGAGAAGAAGGCCTTCCACCGCGCCATCAAACGAGCCAAACGGCAAGGCTGGCGAAATTTTGTGGAAGCGGAGAGCTCTGAGAACCCCTGGGGCAGACACTACAAGTCCTCCATAGGAAAAGCAAATGTAGAGCAGGTCTTAGCTGCGATGCAAAATGAGTCAGGCTGGGCCTGCAGTATCGAACGTTCACTGGAAACCCTCCTTGAGAAGGCGTTCCCAGATGACCAACTAGCTCGAGACACTGAAGCCCAGAGGGCAGCAAGGGAGCTGATCATGGACCCTCCGAACGAGCCCGACATCCCATTGTGGACAACAGGCGACCTCGGCAGGGCTCTTGCGACCTTAAAGCCCAACAAATCTCCTGGGCCAGATAAAATAGAAAGCAATATGCTAAGGAAGGCTGAGCGGACAATCTCCAGCGGTCTCCTTAATTTATTTAATGACTGTCTGCAGGTCGGACAGTTCCCCACTCAGTGGAAGTCTGCGCGCGTTGTCACTCTTCAAAGGGAGGCGACCGCAATCAGTCGGACCCGCGATCATGGAGACCACTCAGCCTTCTTTCCATATTAGGCAAAACACTAGAAATCTTGATGTTGCAGTCCCTCGAAGGAGTCTTTGGCCGCAACCTCACAGGCAGGCAATACGGGTGTACCAAAGGAAGGTCCACGCAGGATGTCATTGTCGAGATTCGGCGTGTTTCCCTGCTGGCACCGGCTAAGTACGTCGTAGCAGTTCTGATTGACATCAGAGGAGCGTTTGACAACCTTTGGTGGCCAGCGCTCCTTAATGAACTCAAAGGAAGGGGAATCCCCCCCAACCTGTACTCGCTCGTCAGAAGTTACCTGACAGACAGAACTGCTACGATCGAAAGTAGGCATGTCTCCGTCCGGAGAAAGATTGAGAAGGGGTGCCCACAGGGCTCGGTCCTAGGACCAGCACTCTGGAATGCCTTCTTCGAAGGTCTTCTCAGGAAACTCATGGAGACTGACTGCGAGCCGTACGCCTATGTGGATGACTTGACTGTGCTGATCTTTGCAGAGTCAGTCCGCCAAATTGAAGAAAAAACCCACCACGTGCTCCGCACTGTCAACCAATGGTGCGAGCACGTCAAGATGCAGGTGGCTGAGGAAAAACCCAGCTAATCCTCTTGAAGGGGAAAGTGAATAATCCACCCACAATACGCTTTGGCGGCCACAGGCTCCTTCTTGAAAAGCACGTCAAGTATTTAGGAGTGAAAATAGGTGAGAGGTGGGGTTTCAACCAACACCTCCAGTCCCTTAAAGGCACTACCATTGCAAGGTTTGCCTCACTGCGTGCCATTACTAAGGCCACTTGGGGTGTGTGTTACCACGACACCATCCTCATGTATAAGGCCATCTATTTAGGTGTGATTGGCTACTGCCCTGTTGTCTGGGGTAGCAAACTAACAGTCAATCAAAAGAGAGTATTGGCCCAATCCCAGAGAGCTGCGCTCCTGTGGATCACCAAGGCCTACAAGACTGTATCAACGGAAGCACTCCAGGTGATCACTGGTCAGTCACCAGTTGATTTGGCTGTTGAGTGCATGATTGACAAGTGGAGAGTGAAACTGGAGCTTCCCCCACTTTGGGCTGAACTCCGCGCGGATCTCACCACAGAACAGAAACTTGCCGTCATCGATGAATGGGCTCTAGAGAAATGGCAAGCGAGATGGGAATCCTCGTCAAAGGGACGTGATACGTATGAGTTCTTCCCCAACATCCGTGAACGTCTTTCTAGAAAATGGGTTGAGCCAGACCACTGGACGAGCCAGTTCCTCACGGGACATGGTGACTTCAATGCGCGGCTCCACTTCTTTTCTCTGAAAGACTCTCCATTATGCACGTCTTGTGCCTCCAGTGCGGAGGAAACAAGAAACCATGTGCTGCTCCACTGTAGTTTCTACAACAGTGAGCGACGGTTGTTGAGAGGGCAAACGAACTTAGCAGCTTTGACTGCTACAAAGGAAGCCTATAACCATTTTGCAAAGTTCGCAAAGAAGGTAATGGCTAAGAAACGTGGTTATAGTTGATCAGTCCTTTTGAAACTTGCCACCCAAGTAAACAGTAAGATCAGGTAGGGAACCAGATTAAGAACTACTCCCAGATGGTACAGGATTCCTCAGGTGGTCAGATCTGTTTCTTTATTTCATGACTGTACCTAAACCCTCGACGAGGGTTATATCAGTCATAGAAGTTGCGGTTTCGCTAATATGCAAGAGGCCGGCCCCTGCAGCATCCACCGAACTCAGACCTGTGGAGGTACGGCAGGTATGTGGTCGTTAGCCAGTCTCACCGTAGAGAGCTGTTGCCCGTGTGTTACCGCGCGGAGGTGACCACCTGAGGACCACCTACCTCAGGTGGTCACCTCCGCGCAGTAACACACGGGCAACAGCTCTCTACGGTGAGACTGGCTAACGACCACATACCTGCCGTACCTCCACAGGTCTGAGTTCGGTGGATGCTGCAGGGGCCGGCCTCTTGCATATTAGCGAAACCGCAACTTCTATGACTGATATAACCCTCGTCGAGGGTTTAGGTACAGTCATGAAATAAAGAAACAGACCTGTGTGTGAGTATGTGTGTGTGTCTGTAGTTCGATTTGCAGGAGAACGGCTGATCCGATTGAGCTGGTTCTTTTTTTGTTTTGTTCGTTATTTTTTGTAGACACCCAAATTAAGGTTATGGACGATTTCGGCCGATGGGAAGGGGGGTGGGGGACGAAAATGTACCAAAAACTAGGGTTTTTCGCATTTTTCTCGAAAACGGCTCTAACGATTTTGATTAAACTTTCATATTATCTTCTCCTAATCAATACCTAACTTTTCTTCTCTATACATATCTCCATGAAAATACGGTGAACGGAGATAAGGGCCCCTGAAGCAAGAATAGGTTTTTTACGCTTTTTGGCATAACGGCTCCAGCGATTTCCACCAAACTCACAGGATGTTTTCAAATAGTTAATACCTACATATTGTTCTCAATAAATGTTCCTGTGACGGTCCATTGAACAGAGATAAAAATTAAAATTTGTCAAAAATAACGTTTTTTCGAACATTTTCGTAAATTCCAGGGTAACTTTTTCACCAGATGTGATAAATCCTAATGGAGTGTCTTTTGGTCACTCATACCAACATTTCGTTCTCTATAATTATTTCTGTATATATATGTTGAACGGAGATATAAGCCAAGTTAACTCAGAAAAGGAGATTTGTCGAATATTAATTTATCGGTATTCCAATTTTCTCAAAAACGGCTCTAACGATTTCGATCAAACTTACGGAGTACTCTCAGCTAACTAGTCCCTACATTTTCTACTCAATAAATGTTCCTGTAAAAATGCGTTGAACGACAATATAGCGCCTGCCTATGTAGGTGGTGTTCGAACTTAAAGGGGTGGCGGAAAGTCGTGTGTTGCCCACCGATCCGTTTTTTGATGTCTGCTGCGCAGCTCTTGTTGGACTTTCTTCCTTCAACATCAACTCATCGAGGTCAAACTGTGACCTTAGATGAACGATACCGGATGTCTCATTTTTGCGAATTAATACTTTTCCATCCTGCTCCCACACAAACTTGTAGGTGCGGGTTTTCTTGAGTTCTTTTGCGTTGTTCAAAAGTTTTCGGTTAGCAAACGTAAGGCTCTGATTTACATAAATAGGCAGATCATCCTTCCCAGCTAATTGCAGGCTAGATGCTTTTAGGCCGCGATGTTTCTTTGCCTTTCTCAGGAAGATATCTCTATCCGTTCTTCGAACGAAATGGACAAACATTATTCCGGGATATACAGATGATGTGGGCTGACGGGCTCGATAACACGACTGTATCATGCCATCGTTAAATTCAAAGCCAATTACTGAACTAATTTGCTTGACGATGTCAAGCACTAATTCGCCATCTCTTATCGGTACTCCTTTAATTTCAATGATATTCAATAATTGGTTTTGTTCAAGTTCATTGATCGTTGTTTTCATTGCACGAATCAGCTGGTCATGGCTATTCTGCCTCAATTCGATCTCTTTAATCCTCTCATTCATCCCGCTAATTTCCGTTCGGAGACCGGAGACTGCCTGTTCCGTTTTATCGACTATTTCAGCGTATTTGTTCATGTGTGTCTCAAAGTCCTTCATCCGCTCTTCGAACTTATCTAATCGATCGAACATGGACTGCCTAAATGCAGAGAGCAGGGAGCTAACAGATGACACAACAGCACTGCCCCGTCCCCGTCTCCCGTTAACACCACTGAGGAAGCAATATATTTACCTTCCGAATCGGAATCCATTTCTTGATTCTTTATTGATCTGGGATACAGAGGTGTGCCATCTAGACTATTCCTGCCTCTTTCCTCAATGTTCATAGTTCCTCTTCTGCTCCTCACACAACTTAAACATTGGTAGGGCTTCTTTTTGTCTCTCAACAAAATGAAATCCGATTTTTTCATATTCTGACAATCCAAATGAAATGTCTCTTTGCATAACTCACATAGGAGGCGATATGCGTTGTTTGCGAAACCTCTATCACATTTGACGTACTTTTCCGACATTTTAAAGCGTTTAGTCGGGTGTCTTGGTGGGGAGGTGTTGACGAATGGGAGCGCCTAAGTGGACTTTGCCGAAAAGTCAACTAGACAAAACCGACCTTTGCCTAAAAAAGCTGCCGTGCTCACAACAAACCGTCTACTTGAACTCGTATAACATGAATTCTCGAGCGAGAAACTGGCGAAAAACCGCAATTATAACGCGAAACCGTGGGAATTTTCCCGCTAACACCTTTAATACAATTAAGTCTACTCGCGAACCAAAAATTAGAAGTGGAAACTTTGATGGTCTCTTTTTAACTAGTAAAAAGCGGGGAGCAAAAGAAACACGTGTGATCACTACAGCGAACAGAACGCAACTGAGAGAGAGAGAGAGAGAGAGAGAGAGAGAGAGAGAGAGAGAGAGAGAGAGAGAGAGAGAGAGAGAAAAAATTGATTAAATTTCCAAAAGGGTGCCCATGCTTGTGGTAGGAGTATTGAATTAAGGACTACAAATAAACATTCACTTCACAATGTCTCTGGCGTACACATCTTCTGTGGATCGTACGTCTTCGTTCCACACAGCTGCGACATCAAGGCTTCAGGGAATCCGTGCATCTCTAGGCGCAAGACGATTTTATCAGTAATGGGAACTGGAGTCCATCCGCCTCAGAGGACACCTGCCCTCAGGTGTTCCAGAAAGGGTAATTCTGAGCGAAGATGCTATGACTACCATGCACTGATTAGTTGCACTCTTGGAAACAGGCTCAGCGCTCGGGCTCATGGGGTGTAGAAGCATGTGATGCCTGTGTTGACAGTATTCACAAGTGTACGTTGAGTAGCAGCTCTTCAGTGTGTGTGAAATTGCCAGTCAATTCGTACACAGATAGTGCACTTCTACGTAGGTTATTCAAGCATCCTGGCTGGATATTGAGGAAACGTGGGCACTTTTTTACCCCATAATGTTTGCCACAGATAGAGCAGGGGTGTGGATCTGGTGGTGGAGTTCTGTCATCACCAGCCCTTTCCGAAGGCCCGTGAGTTCCCCCGACTCATTGTTTGAGAGGTCGTTCGGGGACAGACACGCAGGAAGATGTCGATGTTTAGGAAGGTGTGTGCTGCTGCGTCGTTAAATAAGTATTGTCCTTCTCTGTGTAGATGAGAGCGAGATCTTGATAGACGAGGAGCTTCTCGACAGCTGTCTGGCTTTCCTCGAATCAGCCGTTGTCGATTGAACACGAAGCTGCATTCAACTGTTCGTCAAGAACAGACAACGTTCGAACATTTTTTTTTGTTGAAAAGGTGGATGCTGGCGATACCCTCCCTCCGACCACAAACGGGCCTATTGTAGCTCCACCCCCCGGCCCCACGGCACTGGGCTGACTTAGTGCGGCCTATACGCCTCCACCACAGTAACCTGTAAACAGGCTGCATATGATCCTCATATCCTTCCTCTCCAGTGCAAACACCTCCTTGGCCCTCCCTCTGGAGAGTCGGATAAAGATTTGTGATTGTCTGAGGCCAGGTAATCCGTGCCAATAGGCAGCCCTGCACCTATCCTCACATTTGCCAACCTCTCTACGTAAGTGGCTCCTGGTAGTCCCAACAAAGGGCTCAAGGTCAACAGGGATCTGCGCTGATCCCTTCTTTGCCAGCTTCTCGTTTCCCTCAATTCCCTGATGATCTCGCACCCAACACAGTGTTACGCTGTAGTCCTTCGCCAGGGCCTTCAGTCCAGTAATACACTCCCACACCTGCCAGGACGTAAGACAATACGAGGCCTGACTGTCCACCATAACGTAAATCTTCTGCCGCTTCAGTCCCCTCTGCAGCAGCTGCTGCACACAGACTGTCACCGCAGACACCTCTGCCTGGAACACTAAGCCCTTGACCCGGGATCGCTGCTCCAATTCAACGTTCGAACATAATGACGGGCGAGAGAGTAGGCCACAGCAGGACAGAAAATTTGAAGACGGGGGATCAAAAATTCCCATCGCACTAGAAGAACCTTCAAGATTTCTGAGTGGCCCACATCGCGAACTAATGCAGTGAAAGTTCAACCACTTGTTGGGCGCCAATGTTAGAGTTTCGTATTGGCGATATCACACTATGTGAGTCGGGGAGTTAGTACGATATCAACCGAATGCAATTGGTACACAGAGTTTTATTTGAAATTACACTCGGGGAGGTTTTACCACCACAAACAGGGAAATGGGTGGGAACGAACGCGGGAGCGGGCGATGAGGAAACCGCTCGGTTACACTGACGGCAGCAAAGTTCCGAGCATTTGAGATGCGCAGTCAGCAAAAATGCCCCGGGCGGGCCTCCGCTGAATGTAAGAATTTGGTTCGCCCCGGTACAGTATTATAGAGCACTTCTCCATGGAAGGCCCAACTTAGTCTCTGGAGGTACTCGTAAGAAACGCTTATGCATAGATTATTAAATAAATAGGTATACCTTATTAGACGCTTTTCCGCTTCCAAGAGTCGATGAAGCTGGCAACAAAGTTGCTAAGTACAGCGTTCTCAGCACAATTGACCTGAAGAGTGCTTACCACCAAGTCCCTATATGCGAGTGGGATCATGCTTACTGCATTTGAGGCCTCGTGGTAAACTGTACCAATTTTGAAGAATCCATTTTGGAGTGCAAAAGTGTCCTTAGATTTCAACGTGTCGTTCAAGGGACTCGGAGTAGTTAGAAGGGACTTATGCATATGTTGATGACATCACGGGGCTCTGACCATTACGCTGGGCATCGTAATAACCTAACAAAGTTCCTTAAAGCCGTTGAAAAGTTCAACTTAACATATCAAAAAGCAAATTCATCCGAACTTTAAAAAATTGTTAAGCTACTTGGTGCAGATCATTTTATCAACCAGATGCAGATAGGCTGCAGCTCTTCCTCGATTACCCACCTCCAAAGGACATTCCTTCCTTATACGAGCTGTTAGCATGTTAGCACTGATGCTTGGTTCATCACAGGCTTTTCGGAGAAAATTCATCCCCCGGTAAAGTGTCGAAAATGTCCTCTGGGTGGTGATGCTCTAAATGCGTTTCAGGAGCTGAAGAAATTTGTAGCAGCACAAGATATTCATCACATTGAAGACGGTGAGGGATTTTTTTGTGCAGACCGATGAATCGTAGTGCTTACCCAACTTGGAAGTCCATGTCGCTTTCTTCTCAAGGAGCCTCTGCTGCTGAATAGAGACACTCAGTAGTCGAAAAAGAGGCCTATGCCCTCTCTTCAACGTTGGAAGCACTTTCTATTAAGTAGGTCTTCCAAAATAATAACAGACCAATAGACAGTAACTTTCACGTTCAATTCCAAAAAACGAGATCAAAAATGAAGTTGAGCTTTTACCATGCCAGTTTGACATCATGTACAGACCTGGAACCGAGAACAAACCGCGGATGCCTTCTCCCGTTTCTTTTCCACAACAGTTACCACCAATCACCCGACTGTGGACGATCTTCACAACATGCTTCGTCAGCGCGAGAGTCAACCCCATACTACGCACATGTATGTCTCTCTGACAGGAGGGACACTCTATTTTCTCTCCGGCAGCTTGCTCCAGTTGGCGCTGAGGCAAAACGAAGTGAAATTCCAACATCGGGGAAAGGCTGCAGGCCTGTCGTTCCTTAACAGTGCTTCCAGACCTCCAGCACTGCCTCTTAATCTCGAATCCGTTTCTCTAGTACGCCCCTTGCCAGTATTTTTGAAGGACGGAGGGCCTGGAGTCTTCATCTGAAATATCTCAATCACCATCAGTACTCCACAGGAACATCTACAGATGAACCGGCGGGCACTGAAATACTCGGAAGATTTCATTCGAGATTGAAGTGAAATGAAGGGGAAAATGTGATAAACTCGCTGATTTCCATTCTATTCGCTTCATCGTATGTCAGAATGTAGTTGAATAAAGCCTTAATTATCGAGATCGGATTTATTACAGAGTTATTTATTTGTACTTAATTATTTATTGCCTTATTACCTATTTTTTAAAATGCATGGTTTGGTTTTGGACGGAGAAGAATAGTTAATTTATCAAGTTTCCAAAATGAATTCCGATCCTAAAAACGCATGCGCTGGCAACAAGAACACAAGTAACGAATTGTTTGACTTGCCTGTTCTGAAGAGGACGTCAGGACGGCCAGCGATACCAAAAGAATCCATTGAGCCCACATAGTGCGTTCAGTCCTCAAAACTTTGGATTTGAATTCAAACGGACGAAAAAACAAACAGAACCTTTCGACTTAAATGACGCTTTTCCTTCGCTCTCTAGATTTTTAACCTCTGCAAAAATCGCTTCAAATTTTTGATAAGGTCTGGTTTCACACTTGTAATGTCCAATTTGGAATAATCACAATAAGGCACAGTGACAGGCATCCTATCAATAACAATCGACATATCCTCGAGGACGGCCTTTGATTAATTGAATGGTTTTATTTCGATCAATAAAGAGAGAAATTGAATTGAAGTAAAACAATCTTATCTTCTTCTCTAACTCTTTGATGTAATCGAATACTCAGTTGTTGCCGTATAATAATACGGCAATAATCGTTCCATCATTTCGGATCAGTCTTGTTGACAAGTTATTCGCTAAATAGTGAGAAGTTAATTGTCATTTCCACTTTGGAGCAAGCATTCATAAGAAATTAACTGTTATGCATTTCCTTTAACACAACATTTACTACATTGTTATATTTCGTCTGAAGTTTAGAAGTCAAGTCCACTCTGTTCCTCTCCCCCCCCCCGGTCTAAACTGCTCCTTACTGCTTACACTTCTGTAAGGAGTTTGATTGGGTGGTAGATGAAACAGACAAACGCAGTCGAAAATTGATAGTTAATATAACACTTTGCTAATTAAAACGAGATTACGACACAATGACAACAATAGCGTTACAATAATTACAATTGGCAGTGACGAACGTTGGAAGAAAAGTAGTTGACGAAACTGAGGGCATCTACTCGACGAAACAAATTGGTAAGATTCTAACATCCAAGCTAACATAATTTCGTACTTTTTGGAATTTACACTGTGACACGCTACATGGAGAATAATATCAATAAAAAGTAGTGAATATGATACGAAATTCATCTCATTAATCTTATTGACTTGTCACGAAAGGGGTATTGAACAATTTCTTTCTTAACAAAATTAGATATGCATCTTGGGATGAGATTTGCACCCTAGGCACTTATCAAGTTACGAAATACCAACTTTCTTAATTCTATCAGTCCAGCTCAGTATATTTTCTTCCATTGCCGAATAAATTAATAAATTAACGATTACGACATATGATTTGACTGAGTACTTTCAAAATATCGCGTTGTAACATGTTCGAGCTACTTAGGTAGGAAAAAAGTAATAACGAATGACTGGCGTAGTCTTCAATTGTTTCTTGTAGTTTGTATTTGAAAAAACTTGATTTCATGACTCCCATGTTATGTCGAAATCAGGAACACTTGTCCAAAACCACTTGTTTTTGATCGAAATGTTATAGTTGTGACTACAAAGTAGAAAGAAAAGTTACGTAAAACGCAAAAAAATAGAGTTCTCTTCAGATCATTACGTTTTAGATCCTACCGAGTCCGAAAAACACTTCTTGGGAAAATGGTGTGTGTGTGTGTGCTCGCG
The DNA here is from genome assembly GCA_020466155.1 of Pachypeltis micranthus. NCBI lineage: Eukaryota > Metazoa > Arthropoda > Insecta > Hemiptera > Miridae > Pachypeltis > Pachypeltis micranthus. The sequence goes on along the minus strand of CM035778.1, from coordinate 219,497 downwards.
CAAATAGCATCCGAGCTCCTATTCCAGACATGAGTCAGCAGCCCGCTGAAACCTAAAGGGGTACAGCTGGGTCTTGTTTAGACCAGGAGGCTCTAACCATCACCAAGCTCTTCGTGGTGGTCGATGGTACAGGTAGAGGAGTACAGGTGGAATCTTATTAGTGGACGTGTTTGCAGGGGGTCGTGACAGAGGGCGGGGCTTTCCCACCACGGTGAGCCACCCCCTCTCACCTCCAAACACCCAGGAATTTCGGGAACGCAAGAGGCTGCCCTGGACAGGGACATCAGCCTCTTTCCCCATCACCATCCTCTTCCTCCTACCCTTCCTTCATCACCACCGCGATACTGAGGGCCCACGTTAGGCAGAAGCATCCTGTCAAAAGGAATGAATAGATTAACGACGATAGGCTAGTGTACAGGTATGCGCCTCATCTCAGATGTTGAGACACAGGCTGCAATGTCTATAAACTTCTAGCAGAGCAATACCCCTCCCGTACTGCAACAGCCATTAACGCCCTGAATATAGGCAGTTTGTGGAGGGTCACACCTCTGCAAATAGCGACCCGGCTCTACCAGGCTCTCCCTAGGGAATGGGGAATCTTTAGCCAAGGTTATGTATTCACTGGACCTCAAGGACAAAGCCCAAGTGCCGTGTCAGGAATTCCACTTCAGCTGTATATGGAATAGGACTGTTAGGCTGCTGGATCTCAACTTAATTCTCTTCATAGGAAAACCTTGTGCTAGATTGCCACTGACTGTCTTTGTCCCCAAGAAAAGTGATGATAGGCCAGGAGGCTACAGATCGATTTCAGTGTCGTCTGTGGTCTTTCGGCACTTCCAAAAAGTGCTGGCATCTTGCCTCCAGGTGGCTGGTGTCATTGACGACGTCTAGAAGGTTTAGAAGGGGCTATTGATGGTACTACTGAGAATCTAAGGATTCTGCAGGCTGTCTCTGAAGAAAAGGAAGTAATCACATATGGTTGTCATGGACGTTACTAAGGCTTTTAATATGGTAAGCCACCAGGCCTTGGCTGATAGCTTCCTTGGCATGGGGGCTTCTGACTGACTCATCAATTATGTAAGTTCTCTGCACAACGGTGGTGTGAGGGCCTTGCAGATTGGACGGGAGATGTCTGGGGTTGTGGCAACAGATACGTGAGGTGGGGGACCCTCTCTTTGCTATACTCTCCAATCTTGTGATTGATACTGCTCTGGGTAAGTGGCGTCAAGAAGTAGAAGTAGGGTTTAATTTCTTCTCAGGTGTGCGGGTGGGTGCATTAGCCTAAGACATCCACTTGTGGGGGGCATATTCTAGAAATTGCAACCGCTTGTAACCTTGCCAATAGAAACATCAATACCTGAAATAGCCCTCCTTGCCAGACTCTACGGGGGAGGATTCCCATAATCTTTTACTCTACTTACCATCCCTTAGAATCTCTTCCCTCGAAACAGACAAGGAGTCTAAGGATGCTAGGTCTGGCCAGCTTTTTGGGGCTGCACGTCTGCAATGGGAAAGCCTGGTGGAGCTTGGACCCGCCTGCTAGGTCTGGCCAGCTTTGCCCGCACGCGGATACACACGCAGGCCATTTTCCCTAATAGCGTTTTTCGTGCTCAGTAATGTCGAAAACGTGGAGATTTGAAGAAAACTCCAATTTTTTCTTTTAGCCAATTACATATTGTTCCTTTCTACTCCGTGGAGCCAAGAATAGTAACGAATGAGGGAAAAAAACAGTTCAGAACACTTCCCGTTTCTGTTCACTGACAAATACGAATTATGCAAAAACTGTTTTGCTACGTTTCAGGCTGTGCTATCACATTTCTTTCATGAAAACATTATAAACAACTTATCATGAAACAAATAACAAAAATAATGGCGCCACAAAAGTTAATTTTGCTTTTGCAACAAAAATAACACTACTACGTTTAAAACGCTCACCAAAATTTAAAACGGTAAGTGCTAAATATATGTACATGATTTAACAGAATGATCTAATCACATTGAATCACAGCGCGAAAAAAGAAATGCGATGAGAGGACACCATTCGTAAACTACATTCCTTTGTTTCTTAGTGAGTCCTAGTATGAGCTTTAGCTAATAGTGTCGAAAGACACTCAAAACAGTATAACCTACAAACGACACGAAATATACAAAACGAAAATAACTAACTCTTCACTTAGCACCACGCTGACGTATTATTGTGATCGTTGGGCGGCTGTAAAATTGGACACTGCGGAGTAGTGCTAAGTGAATTCGATAAATTTGCAGAACATCAGGTGTAACGAATCACATAACTTTCCTTGACTAAACGTCAATTCACTGATTTCCTTGGTTTTTGCTACTATTTTATTTCAATTTATTTGCAATCAGTTTATATGAACTTGGTCAAACATAACTTACGGTGGTAGAAAATGGTAGTGGTAACAGATCCGGACTTCATTGTAGTGCTCCAACTTGGGCGACGGCCAGTATTGAGCAATTAGTAGACATACAATGAATCATTGTTTTAAAAAGGATCGTAATAACCGTCTCAGAATTATCGGACGTTTCTTAGCCATCATTCTTAGCCATCGGTGGTTGAAATTCTGGAATTTCCGTAGTACGTGCAATAAAGCTCGTAAGCGTTGACAAACGCTCATCGTATCAGTACTTAATTGGACTACCACCTCAATTTTTCTGAAGATTCTACAAACTTTTAAGTGGAGTTGATAAGGAAACTATTTGGTGCGTAGCAACACACAACTTTCCGCGTCCCCTGTATATTGGACAACCGGCCGTTAATACGGGAAACTTTACGATACAGAAACATTAATGAGGATCAATATGTAGGTTCCGTAAGTTAGATTGAATTCGGTAGAGTCGGTTTTGGGAAAATTGGAAAACCGATAAATTATCATTCCAGAAATCTCATTTTCTGAGCTATCATGGCTTATATCTCCATTCAACAGGTGGATACACAAATAACTACGGAGAAAAATGTCGGTATAGGTTGCCAGACAGAGGAAAATTTATTGAGAATAATATAAAAGTATTAACTATTTAAAAACATTCTGTGAGTTTGGCGAAAACTGTGAAGTACGTATGAATATTTCCGGTCACCAAATTTTCATGGAGATATTCATGAAGAAGAAACGTTTTGTACTAACTAGTAGACGATAATTCGAGTGTTTTCCTATCAAATGATGGTTTTTGAACCCTCGAAGAGGGTTATTATATCAGTCATGGAAGTTGCGGTTTTGCTAATGTGCCAAAGCCCGCCCCTGCAACATCCACCTAACTCAGACCTTTTTTTGGTCTGACAACCTGAATTTGGTCGTTTGCGAGTCCCTCGACAGAGAGCTGTGGCCCCCTGAGGAATCCCGTACCATCTTGTAGTTCTTAGTGTGGTTTCCCACCTGCTCTAACTATTTACATGTGTGCAAGTTTCAAAAAGGACAGATGAACTGTGACCACGTTTCTTAGCCATCACCCTATTCACGAACTTGGCGAAACGGTTTTAGGAATTGCTTTGTCGCATTCGTTCGTCTGCCCTCTTAACAACCGTCGCTCACTGTTGTAGAAACTACAGTGGAGTAGCACATGGTTTCTTGTTTCCTCCACACTAGGAGGCGCAAGACGTGTGTGAATGAAAAGAAGTGGAGCTGCGCATTGAAGTTGTCATGACTTCTAAGGAACTGACTCGTCCAGTGGCCTGGCTTAAACCACTTTCTAGAAACACGTTCGCAGATGTTGGGGAAGAACTCATACGTGTCACGAAGATTTCCGTCTCGCTTGCCATTTCTCCAACACCTATTCGTCGATGGTGGCTAGCTTCTGTTGTGTGGTGGAATCTGCATGGAGTTCAGCCCAAAGCAGGGGAAGTTCCCGTTTCATTCTCCACTTGTCAACAATGCACTCAACAGCCAAGTCAACCAGTAACTGGCCAGTGATCACCTGGAGTGCTTTTGTGGATACAGCCTTATAGGCCTTAGTGATCCACAAGTGTGCAGCTCTTTGGGATTAGGCCAGTACTCTCTTTTGATTGACTGTTAGTTTGCTACTCCACACAACAGGGAAGTAGCCAATCACGCCTAGATAGATGGTCTTGTACATGAGCATAGTGTTATGGTAACACACCGCAAGTGCTAAAGTTAACGTACCTGTTAGGTGAGTCCGTCTCCTCAGTACTGACTTAACGGCCAGACAATGATGTCTTTACATCGAAAGCGCTTGCCCACAGTAACTCTGGGCCTACTGGCGGATATAACCCAATTGCTTTAACACCCCAAGTGGCCTAAGTAATTGCTCGCAGCGAGGCAAACCTTGGTAGTGGATTTAAGGGACTGGAAGTGTCAACTGAAGCCCTACCTCTCCCCTATATCCATTCCCAGGTACCATTGGGTGATGGTGCGAAGCAGGTGGAGGGTTTTTGCCTCGATTTGGTGAACCACCTCAGCATGGATCAGCAGCTTCCTCCAGCAGAGCCTATTAGCCCCTTCTTCCATGAGTCTTTTGCACGTGTCATTGGCCTGAAGAGGGTTCGATGGCTCGTGCAATACTAGAGAGGCTATGGCCTCTGATTCCGATATTTTATGACGATGCCAGGACACTCCTAGCAAAGCCCTCCAGTGCTGGGAAGCCAGCTGCTGCGACATAATGGGTTAGGTCTATCAGGAGCTCGTCCCTGAACACCATTTGCCTCAGATGTGCGCGCTGACTTATTCATCAGGGACATTCACAGAGTATGCGTGCCACTGTTTCGGGGGCAGTTCCACAGCTGCTTGTCTCCTCATCACAGAGAGTGAGTCAGAGTAGCTTTACCGTGAAATCCCCATGCCCCAGTATTAGCTGAGACTCGGTGTATCCATGGCTAATCCACCGCATTTTTAACCTGCTCTCCTCAGACAGGAGTAGAGCAAACGCCCATCAGCCAGTTTCAACCCTTGTCCACCCCCCTTGCCAGCCACGCTCTTATCAAGTGGGTCATAATCGCCCTTCTCCTGGATGAGTTCGTGTCCTCTGTGCTCAGAGGTAATGAGGCTTCTGAGCAGGAAACGCGAAGCTTCTTCCTTGCCTTCTATTCGCATATTGCCTGGCAGCCAGCAGGTCAGCTGGGAGAACTCCACACACGACCACAATGCTAGAGACAGCCACTGTCCGGTACACCTTTGCCACTATAATAAGAGCAGCCTACTGTACCGACAGCAGCCTTCTCTTCTCCTGCCCATTGGCAGAAGAATGCCGAGAAACAATTCCTTATAAGCCATGATGGAGTCCTGGAAACCGAGGCCCCACCGCAAGCCCACTAGTCTCACCACCCCGGCAAACGCATGTAGGGCCTTCTTTGAGATCTTCTCACCATGAGACGCCAGCGACAGGCTGGTCCTGAGTTGAAACCCTAGGTACTGGACTTCTCGTATGGCGGTCAGTTCCACTCCACCTAGCCTTATGACTGGTAGTCGTGGGGCATCTAGGTTCTACAGCAGGCATCCCCTTACGGGTTTGCCCTTCAAGATAATTTTTTCGCATTTTTTGGGGGCTGATTCCAGCTTGCTGGTTCCACTCCAGGCTTTCAGGATGTTCGCCACTCAGGCTTCATCTATCTCGAGGGCAGCTCCATCTGCTTGACCCCTGAAGAACCACCATGGCATCATCAGCGTACACTAGCACACTGAATACGCCAGTGGGAAGCTGCTCCAGGAGGCTGTCGAGCTTCGGTCCCAGCACCCCCAAAACGTACTTGCCCCATGGGGCAGTCCTTATATTATCGATGAGGACATCTATTCCGTACACCATCGACTGCCTAGGCTGAAACACGAAGTGCTGTGGAGCAGTATAGGCCTCCCAGCACTGAGTCGAGCCGAATGATCAGAAGACGCTCAAGAATTTTCCTTATCACGGCCAGTTGGTAAATTAGCTGGTAAGAGCTGGCCAATGCCTTCTAGGGACTGCAACACCAAGGTTTTGAATGTTTTGCATAATATGGAATGAAGGCTAAGTAGTCTTCATGATCTCAGTTCTGACTGATTGCAGTCACCTCCCTTTTGAAGAGTGGTGACACGAGCAGACATCCATTGAGTAAGGAGCTGTCCGACCTGCAGAAAGCCATTAAATAAATTGAGGAGGCCGCTGGAGTTTGTCTTCCTTAGCATATTTGTAAGGCTTTAAGGTCCCAAGTGCCTTGCTGAGGTCGCTTGTCATCCACAGTCCGATGTCGGGCTTGTTCGGAGGATGCGTGATCAGCTCCCTTGCTGCTCTATGGGTTTCAGTGTCTCGAGCTACTTGGTCGTCCGGGAACGCATTCTTCAACGAACCTTTGATGCTGCAGGCCCAGCCTGACTCTTTTTGTATCACAGTTATACCTGCTCAAAGTTTGGTTTTCCTATGGAGGACTTGTGATGCGTACCCCAGGGGTTCTCAGAACTATTTGCTTCCACAAAATTTCGTACACACACATATTTTTTCGGTAAATGGGACGTGGCACCCTAAAAGGAGAGGATAAATAATATTAAGGAAATGGGGAGGGCACCCAGACTACCCTACACTGGTTCTAGGAGTAGAAGGATTGAGACGGGGAAGGGAAGAAGGATAAGAGGAAGTGCCACAGTAAAACGAACACTAGTTTAGATATGATCTAAGCAACATGTGAGTGGTGATAGCTCAGAGAACGCCTGCTGACACACCAAGCCGACGCATCCTGTTAACACTTTTCTTGCACCCCACACCATGCTAGGACACAGTCAATGTTGCAAGCCGGATGCAACCTGCCTCTACTCCATGAGCTTCTAACACCACCATACGAAGATCCATCATGTCATATTTGCGCTTCTTGGTTTGCCTGGCTGCCAGATACTACCTGGACATCCAGGATAACTGCAGACTGCTTGTGACCAATAGTCACGATGTCAGGCCTGAGTCCTCCTCCATAGACAACTCGGTAGTGCCGCTCCCTCTCCACTTCCCAGCCCTCAGATGACAACACATCAGTATCCTGCTTGCAGACTGCATCATGGCAATTTATGCAGTCCCCATGAGTACGCAAACAAACCTGCACCACATTTTTCAGCGACTCAAACTAGTTACCACAGGCAGGACAGCGAGCACTGGCTATTGGACACCTCATCGCTGTGGGTAGTGACGCCATCTGAACAGCATGAAAGTGCCGGTTATTCATTTCCATGGATACCCTCTGAAGCCCACTCCAACCACACAGAAGAGTAGAGGGAGTTGGGGCACTGCCTGAGTTCCCATCCGTCAACTGAACCATGCAGAGCTGCCCCAAACTCTGAAGTCTTACTGGGCTTAGGAGCAGATGGAGTAGCCATGTCACACACAGCACATCCCTCGATAGGATGGCACCAAGGAAACCAAGCCACACTTTGCAGGATTCTCCCCTAATCCACACTGCCAAGCTGCCTAAAAAACTTGTACCTGCGAGGAGGACGTTAATGCGCCCACCCACACCCCTGAGGCAAGATCAAACCCTACTTTTTGAGGCTACTAACTCAGCTCAGTATCAATCACAAGATAGAAGAATAAAGTAGACAGAGGATCCCCAACCGAATGCCTCGCCCTATTGCCATCCCTAGACATCTCCCCTCCTATCTGCAAGGCCATCACCCCCTACAATATCAGGATTCCACACCCTACACGGACCAAGGGCGAAAATTAGGTTTTTCGGATTTAGTAGGGCTCAAAATGTAAAGATCTGGAGAAGACCCAACTTGTTTTATGGAAGGTAAAAACTGCGTAAAATCGATTTTCGTCGAAATGTTTGGTAATTTACTGAGCTGTTCTCGTCATATTCCCACCGATAGGAATTTTACGGTACTGTCATCGCATCACGAGCTATCTATACAAAAAATTTAATCAAAATAGTTATAGCCGTTCTCGAGAATTATAATGACGAGAACTCAATTTTTTTCCAGCCGATTACATAACCTTCCTTCCAATTATTTTAGACAGTGGCTAATTTATACTTTTAAAAATCGAGTATAAATAATTGGTTCCAGCTCAACACAAAAACTTTGACAGTAAAAACGATTTCCTCACCAAACAAACCTGCGAAATAATGAGCAAATATATTTTTTAATGACTACATGAATGGGAAATTTCCTGCTTGGAACCTTTGTAACCATTTTCAGTTTAGCTGAATAATTTGTTTTGAAATTGATAATTACGAGTAACTTCAACTCACAACACATCGAGTCTCAGGAAAGCTTGTAGTAGTATGTGATCAATCTTAAAGACCATACTGGATTCGCAGAGAATTTTCGAACTGCGTTATATGATAGTTTATTGGCTGATTAGTTTCACATCATTATTCTAAATAATTTTAACCTACATCTACCTGGTTGAAATGTATTGTATTGTTTATTTTCCTGCAGTCTTTAAGAAATCCATTTCGATTATCCTTCTTGTATGGGCACGATATTTATAAAGGCAAAATTTATATTCTCTTCATGTAGTACGTCAAAACACTCACTCACATTTTCCATCTCACTTTATAATACAATATCTTTATCTGTACTTTCCGCTCCCAAAGGGAAAGGAAAGCATTGTAATCGTGACAGAAGAAAAGTTGGGTTTTCTTCAGATCTTCACGTTTTGAGGCCTACTGAATCTAAAAGAACCTAATTTCAGCGTGTGGTCAGTTTGTGTGTGCCCACGTCTGGCAGAAGCATCCTGTCGAATGAAATGAAGAGATAAACATTGAAAGGACTTTATACAGGTATGCTTCTGAGGAGATGCTGAGGGTCAGGCAGTGAGGGAGGGGGTGCGCTATGTCAGTAAACATCTGGCAGGGTGATCCCACTCCCTTAGCGCAGCAGCCATTAAAGCGCTGTGCTGGATGCCCGTGTAGAGGCAGCTTGTGGAGGGTCAAACCTCCGTGAATAGCAACTGACCTCTGCCAGGCTCTCTCGTTGCAGGCTTGGGTCAGCAGCCCCTGGATAGCTGGTTAGACCTAGCAGCCTCAGACTCATTGACCCTTTTGAGGAATGAGATTCTGAGGCTTGCTGAGCAGGTGTATAAAGTGAAAGGTTATGAGAACCCGCACCTGCAATCTGGCTAGGAGGCCTGTTTCTGTGGACGAGGTTGCATATTATCTGCATTGCATTTTCGCAGGAGTTGAGAACCCGAGCAGTGTAGGGACGCAGAACCAAGACTTCTCGAATCTGCCCCCTACAAGTGGTCATAGGGTAGCTAAAAGGATGAGGTGGGTGGAGTACTAGCAGGTCCAGAAGTTGTGGAGGAGGTATGTGGGTAGAACTGTGGTTGAGTTGCTGGAAGGTACAGAGCATGGTAAATTTCAGCCTGCTCTTCAGGAGTTTGCGGCGTTTTGGGAACCTCTCAAGAGTGCTTCCAGCCACCTTCCTGATGAATGTGTGGCATGCCTTGCTCCCTCTAGGGAGTTCTTAGCCAGCGTAATGTGTTCCTCGGTCCTCGAGTATGAGGCCCATAAGTGCTGCGTCAGTAACTCCATTCCAGCTGGAACTGATGGTACTCTACCATGCAGATGCAATAAGGCCCCAAAGGCTGTTAATCTGCTGGTTCTCAACTTACTTCTCTTAATGAGAAAACCTTCTGTTCAATTGTCGCGTACCCGAACTGTCCCCACGAAAAGTGGTTATGGGCCAAGGGGCTACAGACTGACTTCAGTATCGTCTGTGGTCTTTCTGCACTTACCAAAAGTGCTGGCATCTCCTCTCCAGGTGGCTGGTGTCATAGATGACGTCCAGAGGACATTTTGGCCAGTGAATGGTACTGCTGAGAATCTCATGAGTGCTCTCCCTGGCCCAGAAGATGAAGAAGCTACTACAATCGAGTATGAGGCCATGGACATTGCTAGGGCTTATGACAAGGTAAGCCACCACGCCTCCTGATCGTTTATGTGAGCTCTCTGTACTGAGGGGGTAAGACGGCTTTGCAGGTTCGAGCAGATATTTCAGGGGACGTGGCAATGAGGTGCCGCATTCAGCAGTGGGACTCTCTGTCTCCTATACTGTTCAATCTTGTGATTGATACTGCGCTGGGTAAGCTGCCTCAAGAAGTTGGGTTTGATCTCGTCCCAAGTGAAAAGTGTGGCTTGGTATTATTGATACTTTCCTATCGAGGTTACAGCGAGAAGAAACCAAGCCAAGCCAAGAAGCGCAAATACGACATGACGGATCTTCTTATGGCAGTGTCACAAGCACTTGGAGTGGAGCCGGTTATCATCAGTGTTGCAGCATTGACCCCGTCCTGGCGTGGTGTGTGGTGCAAGAAAAGTGCTGAGGAGATGCGTCAGCTGGGCGTTCTCTGAGCTGTCACCACCCACGTGTTGCTCGGGTCGTACCTTAACTGGTGGTCATTCTATGGTGGTCATACTCACAGGATATTTTCAAATATTTAATACCTATATATTGTTCTGAATAAATGTTCCTTCGACGGCCCATTGAACAGAGATAAAAATGAAAATGTGTTGAAAATAATGTGTTTTCGAACATTGCCATGAATTCTGGGGTAACTGCTTCACCAGATTTGATCAATGTTACAGAATGTCTTTTAGCCATCCATACCCACAGTTCGTTCTGTGTAATTATGTCTGTATATATCTGTTGAACCGAGATATAAGCCAAAGCTCAGAAAAGAAGATATGTCGAATATTAATTGATCGGTTTTCCAATTTTCTGAAAATTTGCTATAACGATTTCGATCAAACTTTCGAATGACTTTCAACTAACCAGTCCCTCTGTTTTGTTCTCCGTAAGTTTTCCTGTAGAAATGCGTTGGACGAAGATATAGCGCCCGCGTATGTAGCTGGTGTTCGAACATGGCGAAAGTCGGGTGTTCCTACGCACCAGATATTTTATTGGTGCATAGTCCAATGTTGGTTGCCATTGTCTTTTTTTTTCTTTCATTATAAGATCCTGGTATGGTGATTTTGAGTTGCTTGTACGAAACAAATTTGTTCGGTAGTTAATAGTTCTGTAAGACCTTGATAAAACTCTAATGTCGCTATGTCTCAGTGTATGGTTGGCTGAGGACGTGATGTGCAAGCTGAAAATCGTTTAAAAAAAATGTCGAGAAACATTGCGTGATGAGTACGTCCAGATTACAGCATTTTTTCTAGACAAGGTAAAATTTTCTGCTTCGGAGTGCAAATCATCAATAATTGCACGGTGCATGTGTTTTATGTGCCCTTCGATCACATTATGTTAACCCACTAGTTGGTATTGTAATCATAAGTAGCTTTATAATGTCGTAATTAAAATCAGAAGGTTCCGCGAAACGCACGTGCTTATGCATATAATTATACGGTAAAAGCCTTCGTCGTAGATGAAGAATCAGTTTTAATTTAACGCACAGAAAAGGAGTAAAATAAATTATTTATCACACCTACTCTCCATCTTTGGCACCCAACACGTGGAATTTAAAAGTAGTTGGAGCCAAACGCGTCGGCTAGTTGCGGTGTAAATGGGTTGAAACTGTTGAATTTTGTATTCTCACAATTTAAATTGAGCCCGCTCATCTGGTCATTATTATTAGCCCTTGTTTTGAAGACGCTCGGCACCTCAGCTGTCATACGTTCTCTCGTCCCGCTCGTTCGTTCGTTCTAGTAAAAGTTTGCTGTTAAAAACGTCCGTGTTTCGTTGATATTATTGACATTAAATTTAAAAGGTTATGGGCCCAGATCGCTCAAAATGTATAATTTCTGCTCTCGTAATTCTGAATCACAAGTTCTAAATGTATCATCGCGTTGATACCAAAACATCGCGGTTTTCTTGATTCGGTTCGCGTTATTCCCTACATCTGATCAGTGCGCGAGTGCATTTCATCAGTGTCTCCATCGATTATGGAATTCGTCAAGGGAATCACATCGTTGAGAGGAGCAGAGGATTGGCCTAAATGGAAACACAAAGCTATGGATGTCATGGAGTACTTCAACGCGGTCGACATAATTGAAGGTAAATATCCTAAACCTGAACTTTCTGAAACACCATCGAAGACTGAGAAAGGAAAACTAGATGCTTGGAAAAAACCTCTGCAAAGCTAAAATGGTTCTGTCTCAGTGTGTCAGTGACGAACTCCATCAACGAATTGCAGGTCGTCTTTCTGCAAGGGAGGCATGGGACATGTTAACTAAGGAATTCGATAATAAAGTTGAGGACCAAATTTTTCGTCAATGCCTTGATTTTTTCAACATTGAATGGTCTGATGGCGAAGATGCTCCGACAGTTTTAGCTCGTATCAAAAATCAGCATCGCGATTTTTCCGCTGGTTTGAAAACTCGTAGAATAGGGAGCGTCGAGAGCCTTCTAGAACTTCTTTTCGTATCGAAAGTCCTTCATATCATCCCGAAACGTCTAGAAACATTCAAATCGAGCTATCTACTTTCGAAAGCCAATGACGATAAAACGATTGACGATATCTCATCCGCGGTCATTCTTCATGAGAGAAACGTCGCCCCTGTATCTATATCAAACGCAGCAGGTGAAGTTTTAGAGTTACGTAGCGGTAACAAATGCAAGTTTTTTCGGAAAACAAACAAACCTTCATTTTCAAACCGTCTTAAGTTCGAAAAATCTACGCAAGGGACAAACAAATCAGCATTCGTTGTATGCAAATATTGTGCTCAGAAAGGACACTTTCTTAAACAGTGCATACGCTGGAAAGCCGATGGTCAGCCGCCGTACCCTGCTCGCGCTAGTGGAACTGGTACCAATAAAAGTTCGCCTCCAACGGTCAACGAGACTGAAACAAAAATGGCACTAGTATCAGTCAGTAATGATGTATTGGCAGTATCTAGTAATGACTGGTGGATTGATTATGGTGCAACCAAGCACATCACCAACAACTTCAATTGGTTTATAAAATATGAGCCATTTCCGGGAAATTGTGTGGTCACAGCGGCGGACAATTGACAGCACTCGGCTGCGGTGTCATCGAAGTTACGAATTTTTTCAACGGTCAATTGAAAAATTTGACTCTCAACGATGTCTGGTATGTTCCAGATGTTTCTAGGAATCTCTTTTCGGTACTGGCTGCACACGATGAATTCCTACCAGTAAATTCGAATCGAACCTGAATGAATGCAAGTTCACTGTCGATGAAAAGGTGATTTTAACAGGAACCAGAGAGCAACACGGAACGCTGTATCGAGCATCATTCCATCCCATTCAACCTGAGCATCCATGCGTCAATTTTGTTGAAGGTACGGATACCTTAAAACTATACCACGAGCGATGGGGACTCCTGGGCAAGCAATACGTTCGAACCAAGATGCTATTTGATCTAGGTATCTCGGTAAAACCTAGCAAGAGCTTTGTGGAGCATGTCAGTTTGGAAAGGCACACCAACAGCCAGACCTCAAGCATCCAAACCAGGCGATTTGTTCTCGGCTGACATCTGCGGTCCCTTTGAAAAATCGTTCAACGGGCGCCGATACCTAATTGTGGTCAAAGATCATTTTTCACATTTCCGTTTTTGTTTTGTCGCGCGGGAAAAATCGGCCGTGAAGGAAGCCATTCGAGAAGTATTGGCAAAAGCTAAAGCAGTTGGTCATCAAGTGAGAGAACTTCTCAGCGAAAATGGCGGGGAATTTGACAACGAAGAGGTTCGGAATCACGAAGGCTTCACGAATTTGGAGTAACCCAACGACTTATTGCGCCCTATTCGCCTCAGCAAAATGGAGTGGTTGAACGGTAAAATCGAACCATAGTCGAAATGGCTCGAACATTCAAATACTCCAACCCAGAAGTTGAATTTCCTGAAGCCATATGGGCAGAACTCGTTATTGCAGCTGGATATGTCCTAAATAGAACGGGAAAGTCATCGATTCCGAATAAGAGTCCTCACGAAGTATGGTTTCGTCAAAAACCACGAATCAAGCTCCAAGTGCTACGTACATATTCCTGCGCAGAGAAAAAAAAATGGATTCAAAAGCTGTAGTCGGATATCTCGTTGGGTAGGATGGTGACGAACGAAACAGAATATACATACCTGAGAAACGTGATATCGTATTATCCAGAGACGTTATTTTTCACGAAAAAATAGGTGATTGTGAAGAGCGCGTATTCTTGACCGTAGAAAGGGAGGAAGATCAAACTGAATGTGACAACTCAAACAACGACGTTTTATCAGAACCATCTTCTTCGTCCGAAGATGAAGGAGGCGCTATTCCAGACACCCGAAAGAGTTTGCGGAAACGTCTAGCACCCTCCTACTTAAATGACTACGTCGCAGTCGGAGAGGCGTTTCTCGTGGAAGATGATCCTAAGCCGTTCTTAGAAGCGATGGAACGTGAAGATAACGACGAATGGAAAAAGGCCATGGACAAAGTAGGAAGTCCAGCTCCAGGGAAAGCAGTACCTATCAATTTTCCTTATCGTTCAGCTGTTGGCGCACTCCTGTATCTAGCTAGAGGTACTCGTTTCGATATAGCTTTCGCCGTCAGTGTTTTATCCCGTTCATTGGATAATCCTACAATCGAGGACGTCGGGCGAGACAAAAAGGTTTTCCGATACCTTGCAGGTACGAAGGATTTAAAATTACTATATCGCTGTAAGCCACAAACTCGTCTACTTGGCTGCTACAGGGATGCCGACTTTGCCGGTTGCCATTCTACCTACAGATCTACAAGTGGCGTGGTAGTAATATTAACAGATGCTGCTATCAGTTGGTTTAGCCAGCGTCAACAACTAGTGGCTGACTCCACTTGCGAAGCCGAATTAATCGCTGCGAATGCTGCATCGAAAGAAATTATCTGGCTTCTGAATGAACTAATCGGTCTAACGTCGTTGCCTGTTCTTCGCGTGGACAACGAGGTTGCGAGACGTCTCACAGAAAATCCCGAATTTCATTCAAGATCGAAACACATACAAAGGAAACATTTTTTCATTCGTGACCGTATCAAAGCGAAAATGTTGAAAGTGTCGCATGTCGAGTCGGAATTTGAATTAGTCGATTTATTAACTAAGCCTCTGGCTCACATCAGGTTTTTGTTTTTACGTTAAAAATTGGGCCTTATGTCGCTTCAATTTTGAACATTTTCGTTCACTTTTGCTAAATCTTGTCTAAATTATTCGAATAAGGGAAAGTGTTGAATTTTGTATTCTCACAATTTAAATTGAGACCGCCCATCTGGTCATTATTATTAGCCCTTGTTTTAAAGACGCTCGGCACCTCTGCTGTCATACGTTCTCTCGTCCCGCTCGTTCGTTCGCTCTAGTAAAAGTTTGCTGTTTAAAACTATTTCTCCGTTCCGTGTTTCGTTGATATTATTGACATTAAATTTAAAAGAAACAAGGCCCGGGGCTCGTTGGTGCTAGTGCGTTCTCTGAGTAACAATGATGGCATAGGTTTTTTGCGAAGCGATAAGAGAATAATCATATGGGGTACGACAAAATGTCCTGGGCTCTTCATGAAGCAACAAGCGTGAAGTTGAATCACGGGCAGAGGACGCATCGTGAATGTGCAGTAGAACCAAATGGGCTACGTTGTCACGTATGGATGTGGTTAGCTTCCATCTCCTCAAGCCTAGTGTGTGGAAAAGCAATATCCCAAATGTTCGGCTGGGTGTCCCCATCCGTTGAACGGCGCACCTATTCTGTGCTTAACCCGTGTCGTTCAACGGCCAGCAAGAAACGAAGGCGCGAGAGAGACGATCGAAATCGTTCATCAACGTGCATTTTGTTCAAGTACGATTTGTTTATAGAGCTGAAGTGTTAATTTAGAGACATTTTAAAGTGCCCCGCTACTTTTCTAATCATTGCATGTCCATTTTACGATTATTTTGGAACGTAATACCAAGTGGAAACGTTTATTTGTGAGCCAACTAGCACAAATATCAAATTAAAGGCCATGGGATTCCCACAAGTCAACAGAAACTATTCCAGAAATGAGAAAATTAAAAAAAGTATATCTATCATGTAGATGATGCCACCTTATCATTATGAAAATGACGTTTATTGAAAACGGTGGGTTTATTCAAACTGAGATTCAAAGGTGATTCCTGCAGCATGGTTTCATCAATGTAGTCAACCTTTAAAACCAGAGCACAAATCACAAACTTAACAAAAGACATTTGGCCGCCAATTAGGATAATTTTGATAAATGATAGACGATTCCAATGAGGTCACAAAATTGTCGTAATATTTAAAAACTAAAATGAGCAGCATCAGCCGATTGGGAATGAAGGGCAGGCTAAATCAAAGCCCTGCAAAATATTACACAACGGTTTATTATTCTCTTGAACAGCTTGACCTGGCCTCACACCTCCGAGACCCATCCCATTCCACACAACATCGAAAAACACCAGTAAACGATACGAAACACTACCGAACTACTACTAAACGACGAAATTTACGATTTCCAGGCGCCTTTGGGCGACTGCAGGATATTGGTACGACGTTGTGATCGAGCAGGTAGGTGTTTTTAATGGGACGGGGGGGATGGAGTACAAATGGTGAAAGGAATACTTTCTTTGCAGCTGTCCCGTGAGTTTTTCAATTAGTAGACTTAGGCTCACTATAACTACTGTGATTTCACTATTTTCTGTCTTGACACAGTCGTACACCTCTGAGAATCGTTTCATTCGACCCAGCATCTGAAAATACCTAGAAAACGATACCAAACGGCGAATTTTCGATTAAACTGCCGAAATTCCGTTTTTGTTAATTTCTTTAACCATGTTTTGCCCATAACAACCATGGGCTTCGTACGATCGCATTGCCGAGCAGCCGGGCTCAACTGGGTGTACTAACTGGGGTTTTCGTGCAAAAGAACGGATTCTTTAGACAACGTTCATGGCACAAAACACAGCAGTTAGTGTTCTATGAGCTTCCGGCCAAAGTGTAAAATGAATAATGTAAATGATTGAAGTGTGCGCTATTTGATGTGGGCTCAGTGATTCAAATCCCGCTCATGCTGCAAGATGCATGTTTCGTATTCATTAACTACTGCCCTAAAAAATTGGAAAAGTCACGTCATTGACGTCCCAGTCACTGCAAACGTCTGGAAGAACGTAATTAGATGTGCTTTGCTCTCCTTGGACGAATATTGCTGGCGTTGGACGTAAGACTGATTGTTTTGTTTTGATATCTAAACATTTGGGTTTTAGGGAGGTTTTCAAGTGCAATGTGGACGACCCTCGCCAGAAACTCAAATCTGGAATAGCAGTTAGTGTAGTACGAGTTTGCGGTCAAAGTGTTTAATGAAACGTTCTCAATAAGGTTTATCGTTTTCGAATTGTTCGTTATAAGGCCAACAACTTAACAGTGGTGTCAGAAGATATGAACACGCGTTTCGGACGATATACCATACTCCTCTGTTAGGAACCACTTGAACGACAATAGCTTGAGCATGCCAGTGCTTTTCTCTGTAACCCCATCCTTAAGCAGGTTGTCCATTTCGGAAGTGATGAATTGTTTATCCTCTGCAGAGTGACGCCTAGATTTTATGACGATGGGATTACTGTCAGAAGTGTAATAAATCAGTTCCCGCGTCAAACAGTATTAAAAAGCTCCTTTCTTGGTAATAGGTATGGTTTGAGAAGTGGATCTACTCCGCTTGACGGCCTCTACTACCCCCGGACTACTCTATCCCTTTGACAAGCAAGTTTGATGTGCTGTTGAGATTTGATTTGTTGACTACGTTGACCGCTTCTAGACAATCTGATGTTTCCTTTGTAGCCTTGTTTCCTTTGTTTCAGCCATGCATGAGAGGTATATCTTAGAAAAATGTCTTACCTCACATGTCTGATTCCTAGCATCACGCGCTGGACAGACAGCCCGAGGATGTATTCATGGGCCGAAAAAGTTACATTTCTTGGGCTTATGATTGGGCGCAACACTCTAAGGAAGAATTGCCAAATTGTATCGTTGCTCTTTTTGGAGCTACGATATGTTGCTAGATAAAGCCAACGCCCTAGTATCACACGGCTGCAAGTTGCCGACAGTACAAATCGGCATTGACTTATGAAATGATGAATAAGGAAGAGCCCGGTGTAGGGTCAGCCCCAACACACGAGCCTGCTGGTGAGCCTAGTCGACCATGAGAGTAAAATTAAATAACAATCCTCAAGTCCCTAATATTATCATTCTGGTTTGCAGCTGCATCCACTGACTCCACTGCATTCACACTCTTTCCCCAATTCTCTCAGAGCGACCAAGTGCTGGTCTAGCGATTAACTTGGTTGCTGAACGGTTGAAAATACTTAAAGCTACCAAATACTTCGTTTGCCGGTTTAACGTATATGAGATTGAGTACCCTAACTGCATCGTTGAAAGTGATAGAACTGTTGATGTAGCGAAACATGCTGGGGGCAATGTAATTAGCTAGAACGCTTACCTGAACCTTATGTATATGAGTAAAAATGGTTTTCCAGAGAACCCTCAGCACGGCTGTCCAACGAAGGAAGACTTGAAACTAGGTCAAGGCCTCAAGATGGAACTATGGACTGGGACACAAGTACTAGTCCTAAATGATTGCTACCTGTATGGTTCCACTCTCACAGTCTTCAGGGAAGCAGTACAGCAATTTTTATTCAATGATCTGGTGCACGCCCTTGACGACATATATAGAAAATGGATAGGGATCAACCTGGTTTCATTACATACTTGAATGCAAAACATAACTGAAAGTAATGGTGAATACCACCAAGAAATTGGAGAGCTCGGGTGGAAGGCATTGCCTATTGCAACAGGAGATGCATCAGCTGGGAGTCTCCTTGTGCTGCGCTTTGTTGAAGGTCTGTGGGACCCTAAAATTAAAGAGACTTACTGCTTGGACGAAAACTTGCATGACACTGCGAATGAAAGCCGAACTACCTCCGTAATTGCCCCAAGGGAATATTAATTATATTCTCTAGATTATTAGATTATAAACAAGAGAAAATCGTGACCGAATCGAGGGGCAAGACGGATAAGACACGAAAAACGAAAGAAGGTAATTCTAGAGGGATAGTTTGGCACTGGAAGAAAACCCTAGATCTGAAGACACCATTCTGTATTAAACTAGGAGGTGGGACTGCACTAGAAGACATACGGACATTGGGGATCCATGCTCTTGCGTTGTGGATACTGTTAGTCCGTGCCAATTACACATTGACAGGAATTACGAGTATTATTTAGCCAGTTGGCCCTGGAAGCCCGTAAGGCTACATTTGATAGAAGTAGTTCCATGCAGGGTCGACGCTATTGTGGTGCTCAAATAAAACAAATGCTTGGTTGGAACTGACGGGTTACGAGAAAAAGGGTGTGTCAGTGGAGGAACCAGGTCCATTGCAGGGGAAAACTGAGCTTGACAGAAGAAAACGGGATGGAAGAGGCACAGCTACAGATTCCCTAACTACGTACAATAGGGCAGCAAGCAGTGGATAAAGCAGCACGCCAACTACCAAAACATTTACTGCCAGCAGTTGAGGGGCTTCGAGAGGCTCAGATAGAAAACCAGCTCAACAGATTCATTAACCTTCTGCAAGAGAACGGAATTGTGTTTGCAGCGAGCAGGCTAGAATTGGGAAGATGCCTGTTAGACGAACACACAACCAACTCTGATGGTCTGCCCTATTAAACAACAGCCACGTTGTATGTGTCCTGTGAGGAACAAGGTTATTGCCGAAGAACTGCACAAGCTGTTTGGAGCAAGGTGTGATTGTGGAATCGAGACATTTTCGGGCCAGCCCAGTTGTCATGGTGAAAAAGAAAACTGGAGGGAAAAAGGGACTGGAGGTTCTGCATAGGTTATTGAACACGCGTCTAAATTGTAAGCAGTGCTTGCGTCTAGTTACCTATGGAGAAAATACCATTTTGGACACCAAGTTTGGCTGCATAACCCGAAGCGTATACAATGACGGAATTCCAAACTTATGTATCCATGAGACTAACCATACTAAGTCATTCGTGCGCTGAACGATATGGTTCTGTACGTGCGAAAGGAAACAACCTACGAGGTGTACACATTGATCGCTTCACTCTTTCCTTCAAGAATAAGTGGGAAAAGTGTAAAAGTGAAGTTTCCAAGTGCAACGTGGACGACGCGTCATTTGAAACCCTTATTTCGAATATCTAGAATCGATCGTTATTAGCCCACCAAATTAACAGTGTTTAACTCGTTAGAACCGGAAAATTCTGAAGCTCCCCCTCTCAAACATTTGCTGTTTTTCCATTGTTGAATTGTATGTTACCAAATTTTACTGCGAACGCAAACCATTGAGGGCTGAGAAAAGACACTTTTGAGTAGCTTTGCCCGATGTTTGTACCTGCATACTGGACAGCCGTAGAAATTAGTGTTTTAAATTGCCTTATCTTTGTGGGAATAAACTCAAAACGAAGAATGAGTGCAGGTTAACTTCGAGTGTATTAAGATGAGTGATGACCAGTACTTCACGCATCATGATCACGAGCTGTAGGAAATGATTGAACGAGCAATTCAATCTATCAATTGATCAATCTTGAAAAATTTTCGTTGTCTACCCTCTGATTCTACGAGTGAGCTGTAATCTGTCTCGGACTATACGCAGCGTACCGGATGAGTTGGAAGTAAGGTTGAGTTAAAGGTAGTTAGTTGATCGAAATCCATGCCCCAAAACCGAGAGAAATGTATGTCGACGTTGTTGGATGTCGAAGGGAAGCGCTATCGGTACTCGGGTCTAATACCCAATAACTGTGCTGAATATGAGAGGATGTACGGCAATCCACTGCTCAACCAAACATCACAGCATAGAAGCTACGAAAATATCGAATTTGCAGTTTTACCGATTGATTGATCAATCTTGAGAAATGCCAGTTACTTGAAGCAACTTTAAATCCTGATTGTACGAATGAAACTATCACATATTTCAGCTTAACACGTTGTGTGCTTGCTAAACATGACCAGAATCCAAACTCTCCACCACTCTCCAGATGTAGGGAAAAAGTGGAAGTGTCTCCTAAAAATATGCTGACTGAAAATACCCGGATTTTTTATTACTTTGGAAAGTTCTGCGTGTACTCTGCCCTGTACTTTCTGTTTTTGAAGTTATGGGTAAACAAAAGAGTTACAGAATAAGACTTGAAGCAGACTCTAGTACTGCAGCAGACATTAAAGCCCTGTGTCAAACCTCCGCAAATAGCGACTAGGCTCTGCCAAGCTCTCTCATTGCAGACATGAGCCAGATAATTGGCTAGATTTAGCAGCCTCAGGATTCATTTCCCTTTTGAGGAGGGAGATTCGAGGCTTGCTGAGCAGGAGAGCCAATGGTTGTGAGAAACCTCACCTGCAGGGTCTGGCTAAGAGGGCTGTTTCTGGTCTTGGCGTTTCTGTGGAAGAGGTTGTAGGTTATCTGCGCTGCATTTGCCTGACTGGTGTGGGAGTGGGAACCAAGATTTCTCGAATCTGCTCCCTAAAAGTGGTTGGTTGGGTTTTATTCAGATCGTTACGTTTTGAGGCCTACTGAATCCAACAAACCTAATTTCGACACGTGGTCTGTGTGTGTGTGTGGGTGTCTAGGATGGATATTTGTATGACAGTGCCCGAAGCTCGGGGAGTGGGTGCAGGTAACATCATGGTTGCAGCATTGGCCTTATTCAGCGTGGTGTGTGGTGCAAGAAAAGTGCTGAGGAGAAGCGTCAGCTCGGTGTGCTCTGAGGTATCACTGCCCACATGTTGCTTGGGTCGTATTCAAACTGGTGGTCGTTCCATCATTGAACATACTCTTGTCCTCCTTTCCTCCCCCGTCCCCATCCATCTTGTCTAGAGCCCGTGTAGAGTATTCTGGGTTTCCATACATTTGTTTATTTAGTTCTTCATTTTGGTGCCACTGTGTCATTTACAGTGAGCTTTGGAAAAAAAAGTGTGTGTGTTCCCCTTGCAGTCGGGGGTCCAGAATCCTGCTGCAGTATTCCCCGCCTGTCTGTAAGAGCTGGACTAAAAGGGATCGCCAGGATCGACACACTGTGAAGCCCCTACCTTGAGCTGGGGTCACAGAACACAGTCCCTGTGGGAATGGGTACAGAGTTCTCCTGCCATATCCTTTGAGTGGTCATAAAAGCCAGCCTTAAAAGGGCTTAAAGCACAAGGCTCTAACGTACGCTACATAATTCAGAGACAAGCAACACTGCTTACAGGGCAGACCACATGGAATCAAAATACTCACAATGAGCAGAAGGCAGACCTGGAAATAACTCACTAACACTTACAAACGATCCCCTAAATAGCACCTATTCCTCCGCACTGGCCTTCAGAATGAGGATGGGAAAACTGGGTTTGAGCATTCCTGGGTGGCTGATAGCGTGTGGCCCATTCAACACGTCACAAGTGGCTGAGGACTGACTCTGAGCAGTAGCTGATAAATTCCTCATGAGTATTAGTCCTGGTGGATGGCCGGATTGGCAGCTGCAGCGCATGTGGAGGCCTCTCCTCTACCCTCAATGGACCAGCGACCAGCAAAAGGGACTAGAATCAATTTGATGGGGAGCTTCCAGGATACTGGTACGAGCACCTCTCACTCACACCACAAGCATGCAAAACACTTGAACTCCCGAAGGTGCACTACATCTGTCTGCTTCTTTACTCCTCCTCCACCACCCATACAAAGGGGTTATTCAAATTCATGATAAAGTCAGTTACAAAAACAGCAGGTTATGAAAACGCGTCCTGCGCCTCTTCCTCAGGCTCACCAAGCTTGACCCCTCCCTCTTTGAACGATGTGCTACCTGCTCCTTGCCCAAACAAACCAGGGCAGAAAGGACAAGGCAAGGGCAATGCTCCTTCTCCTCCCCCATCCATCACAAGTAGCCCAGGAAATCTGACGGCTACAAGTAGAAATACGCAGTAGACCTTATCTGTAGACCCTGTATCTGTAGAACATGGAACAGATCTGTGGCTATGTCCAGATTATCCACAGCCAGTTGGTGCAGGTGAGGGTCAACGCAACTGGACCAATGTGTACTCTTGTCAACCCTAACACCAGTGCCCCCTGCCACGAACTATGGTAGCTACGATAGGGGAGGAGCTGCGCAGGGCAAAATTACCCACCAATCAGTGACCTCAAGCTCGAGGAGAGCCCCCCCCCCCCTACACTCTACCAAACCAGCTAAGTACCCCAGGCCTCTCATATACAGCAGCAGCCACTACTGAGCCCTCGCCCTTCCCTCAGGAAGCTGAGGCCAAATGGCAGCCTGCCAGGGCTGGGAATGTAGGGAGAAAAGGACCCATTCAAAAGCCAGACATGAAGACTGGGGGCAGTCTAATGAAAAACAAGGCGTCAGAACCCAAGAATAAAAACCCTGCATGCAGACCCATCCCGTTCGATTCAGCATCGAAAACAACAACATAACAATCATGGGCTTCGTCCGATCGGATTGCCGAGTTGGCGGGCACAACTAGATACCAAATTGGATTTTTGTGCGAAAGAACGAATTTTTTGGACCACGTTAAAGGCACAAAACGGCCCAGACGGCGGACGGGGGACGGCGGACGGACATTGCAAATTTGGAATCTCCATGTCTTGAAACGTAAAGTATCAAATTTTGAGGGGGGGTTGTAAAAAATTTTTCGTGACTGAAAACATAGGGTTATTATTCAGAATGAATAATAAACCAAAAAATGAGTGACGTGGCATGCCGTTTTTCACGAAAAAATTGGGTAGGCAGAAGGACTGGGTGATGGAAAGTGTCCCTCTGCCTGCACGAAAAACTAGGAGTGGCTAAGTACCTCTGAATAGTCTGCAGTGGTGTCCCATTAGAAGGTACCAAGACCCTATGCAGTTCTACAAATGCAACCGTTATGGCCACCTACGCTACGCCACATCTTAGGAAGGACTACAAGCGTGAGGCTACCCTCAACTATGGTAACTGCATAAAATAGAAATTGCAGCAGGTCTCACACCCTACACAAGACGCTCGTTGCACCACTGTTCGGCAGTGAGCAATAGCCCTCTAGGAGACATGATTATGAATAGACTAAAAACAGTTTGAATCCTTCAGATTCCTGGTTATGGCAGAGTTGCTGGAAAGTGAACTAAAAAAATTCTGCAGCGTTCTACCACACAAGAACCATACACAGGTTCCAAGACCCTTGGTCTGGGGTCCCGGGCACAAGCGGTGGCTAGAGTAAGAACGGGAGCCAAAGCAGCAGTAGCCTCTCACTTTTTACCCACACCCGCCTGGACAACCAGCATTTGGTCGCAGTGCTCATCCAAGCCGATGTCTTTGAGCGGGTTGTAATATCATTTCATGGGCACTTCGGCACACCAGTAGCCAACAGCCTCCAGCCACTCAAGCGAGCACCAGCAGTATTATCAGGATGACCCTGCATAGCATTGCCAATGTGAATGCCAGATTACCATTGTGGGGCTCTCCGACCCTGAATGGGGTGGGCAAGTCATATACAGAATTGCTCACCAAGTACAACTTGATTGTAGCCAATGACCCCAAGACTGAGGCGATCTATGATGGGCCGGGAGGAAGGTCGTGCATAGATATCACAGCCATGTCTCACAACCTGCTACTCAAATTGCTGGGTTAGTGAGTATTATCTGATGCAACGTAGAGTGATCATGGCGATTGACCTTGCAATTGGAGATGACAACATCCTCTGCAAAGATACTTGTGAAAAGCGATTCTGTACAAAAAATGCTACCTGGCCAGAATTTTCTTGTGTACTGGAAGGTGAACTGTGTGCTGCACACACCAACCTAATAATGCAAGTTGCCTCATTCAAAGTGGTATCCAGCAAAACGGACATACGTACCACAGCACTGCACTCTGCTGAGCTCCCCGTACACGGGCAACAGAAGTAATCCGTAAAAAGAAACAGAAGGGTGTACCAACAGACTAGTGCCCCTGATGCCAGAGCCAACCTCCGAACTGCCTTCATCATGGAAGAGAAGGCTTTTCACCACGCCATCAAACGAGCCAAATGGCAAGGCTGGCGAAATTTCGCGGAAGCAGAGAGCTCTGAGAGCCCCTGGGGCAGGCATTGCTAGTCTGCCATAGGAAACGTCTTAGCTGTGTTGCCAAATTAGTCAGGCAGGGCCTGAAGCATCGTAAATTTGCTGGAAATCCACCTTGAAGGCGTTCCGTGACGAGCAAGTAGCTCGAGATACTGAAGCCCAGAAGGCGGCAGAGAAGCTGATTGTGGCCACTTCGAACGAGCCGGACATCCCATTGTGGACCACAGGCGACCTTGGCAGTGCACATGTGACCGTAAACCCCAATAAATCTGCTGGGCTGGACAGAACAGAAAGCAATATATGGAAGGGTGAGTGCACAACCTCTAGTGGCCTCCGTAATTTGTTTAATGACTGTCTGCGAGTCGGACAGTTCCCCACTCAGTGGAAGTCTGCGTGTGTCATCACTCTTCAAATTGCAATCGGTCAGACTCGCGATCATGGAGACGCTCAGCTTTCTTTCCATATTAAGCAAAACATTAGAAATCTTGATGTTTCAGTCCCTCGAAGGAGTCTTTGGCTGCAACCTCACAAGGCAGGCAATACGGGTGTACCAAACGAAGGTACCTGCAGGATCTCATTATGATAACAGCGACGTTTCGAGTGAATCAAGGCATTGGTGTGCCCAGTCAGCACAAATGCCCAGGCGAGTCTCCGCTGAATGGTGTGTTCGTCTTGTAACATCACTAAGCCCTTGATGTAGTACCTTTCCTCAGGTACTCATGAACAGTTGCAGAACTTGCCATGTGCTGCAATCAGAGCGTGAGGTCCACTCAACAAAATGAAACCTAATTTTGAGCAGAGAGAGGAGGAATTTCGATTAAAATTCCAAAAGGATGCCCAAGTTTGTGGTGGAAGTATTGCATTAACAAATACAAATAAACACACACTTTTTAATGTTTCTGACGTAACCACCTTTGGATCTTACCTCTTCATTCCATCCAGGGTTCAGAGAATTGGGTCATCTCTTGGCGAAATACGATTCTCTCAGTAAGACAGAGGAGCTTTCCTCCTCCTCAGACGACACCTGCCCTCAGGTGTTCCAGAAGGGGTAGTTGTGAGTGAAGATGCTGTGGCTACTGTCCACCAATTAGGTGCACTCTTGGAAAAAAGCGTGGTGTTTTGGCTCAAGGGGTAGAGAAGCATGTGATGCCTGTGTTGACAAGATTCACACGTGGTCTTCCTCGAGCACCCTAGCTGGATTTAATAAACGTGGGAAATTTTTTACCCCATGATGTTTGCCACAGATGGGGCAGGGATCTGGATCTGGCAGTGGAGTTCTGTCATCACCAGACTTTTTCGAAACCGCGTGATTTCCTCAGACTCCTTGTTTGAAAGGTCGTTCGGGGACAGACACGTGGGAAGATGTCGATCTTGAGGAAGGTTGGGGGATTGAGAGTTGCGCTGAGTAGGTTTCTGTTGTTGGGATGCTAGGTAAGCATTGACTTCCTCTAGGTAGACATGCGCGAGATCCTGGTAGACCAGAAGCTTCTCGACATCTGTCCTGCTTTCCTCGAAGCAGTTGTCATTGATCGAACACAAAGCTGTGTTAAACTTTTTTCTTTTTTTAGTAAGTCATTAAACATTATATACCTTATTGATGTGTACACATCAGTTTTATATATTAATATTTACAACTGGCGGTTACTAACCACTTTCAAGTGGACCAACAGTATTCTGGCACTTGCACTTAAGGAGGTCTTACTGCGTCATTGAGATGACCTTGGGTAGACACTCTGTCGAGAATGTGCTGGGGGCGATGTAGTCTTGGAGTAGTAGGGCGAGCGAGACCTCCTGCTATCAGATGGTTGGTGTGGAATAGTCTTAGAACCGGGTCATGGTATGATAAAGTAGTTCCTCGGGGGTGTCTTACGTTCCTCACGAATGCCGCTGTACGTAAAATCTGTTTTTGAAGCACGTGGTGTTGATTGGGGGCAATGAGTTGAAATTGTGACTTTGACCAGGTACGCCATACAGGGAGTGCGTATGTCTAGATCGGTCTTATTTAGAGTTTCTAAATTAGGATTTTATTGTCATTTGACCGACGAGGATAGTGGTTGTAGTTGCGTGGACCAGATTCGAGTTTTATTCAGAAGTTTGGAGAAAGTTCAAGTTTTCTCTTACATCACACCTAGATATCGGGCGCTCACTGCTTTTGGGATGACTAATCCCTTGGAGTACACCCCTGGTTCAACAAAGCGCAGTTTGTAGGTGAATCGAACGATTGACGTTTTGGAGGCATTGATTTTTACTCTCCATTTTGAACTCCATTGTCGTAGTTTTTGGATGGCACCCTTTAAGCGTCGAGAAACTTCTCCTACGGTGTAGTTTGACAAGGCAAACGGAGTTTGTCGACATAGAATCCAGAGAACTCTTCGGCTTCGGGTAAGGATATGTTGTTGCAGAGTATGTAGTATGTTGTATAAGAACTGGAACTCCTGCAGTTATAGGTTGAGTCCGATTGAGGCCGATGGTTAGTCGAGTACTCGAACCTCATAAGTTCGTCCCTCTAAATAAGTCTCCAATAGGAGGTACAGGTTATTAGGCAAGAGAGGACGCGCTTTGTGCAGCAGACCTTTGTGCCATAAGCGGTCAAATACCTGCTCAGTGTCAAAGAACGTGGCTCTGCAGATCTTTTTATCGTGAAAGGTTTTTTTAATTGAGGAAGTCAGTCTTTGAAGTTGGAGGGGCACGAGTGTGCTAGACCGAAGCCAAATTGTTGGGGTGGAAGCTCATGTTCTGGGTAGATCAGCAGTTTTGGTAGCACCAGCCGCTCAAATACTTTGGCTAGGAGTTTAGGAGATTGGGCGGTATGAGTTGGGTTCGTGAACTGGTTTGTCTGGTTTGCGGATCATGCAAATTATGCCATAATTTGGGGGAACACTCGTGTATATCTTGGCAAGAACTGTGAAAAGCTGTTTGAGACCATTCAGGAATAAGGGCTGGACAATCAAGTCCTCCACTGGGGCCTTCCTCATTTTTGAGCGCTTTATAACGTTTCATACTTCTCGTGGGGAGAAGAAGACCGCGGGAGACGGGAACGCGTTGGCAATTTCATTGAGCTCTTCACCCGGAATGTCGGGGTATGGTTGAAAGCACTCCTTCAGCATGTCAGCAACGCTATTGGCTTTGTCTAAGGAACTATGTAGCCAGTGTCTTCCTACCTTTAGTTGTGGTTTCACGTTTGTGTTTTGGTTAACACTTTGATCGAGCAGTAGAGGGATCCAGTCTGGGCACATCCGAGAGGGCCTGAGTCTCAGTCCTGATGATTTTGCCTAACTGATTAAATATCCTCTTGTGTTGAGCTGGGTGAATCCAAAGACACAGCCTTCTCACAGCTTTTCTCCTCAACCACATTTCCGACAAGTATGGAGGAAACACGAGATTGGCACTAGTTTGAGTTGGGCGAAGAGGTTGGGAGAGTAAAGACGCAGTTTTGAAGAGGGAAGTCAGGCGGTTCAGGTGTTGGTAGGGTTCAGGAGCAGGGTGGGGCGCTCTACAAAGTATAGTGGAGTCGCATGAATGGTTGTATGAACTGGCAGGTGGTCTGAACTCAAGTCATTGACCACACGTGTTCCATGTACATGATTTGATATCCCTTTGCCATGAAAAAATCCCCAATACCTGGTTGAATGAGGGCTCACTGATCATAGCTCGTAGGAGTGGCAGAAGCATGAGCCGATAGCCCAAACCTGAAGCAGCAGTGGCTCCAAAGCCTACCATATGCATCAGGCTGGCCTTGGATTCGTCCTGGATCAGCTGTGGTAGTGTGACATGGCGACTCCATCTCCCCCCAAGCCCACTAATTCATCAGAGTTTGCTCAAACTGCTCTGCATGGTTTGGTTGACGGATGCGAACTCAGGCAGTGCTCCAACTCCCTCTACTCTTCTTTGAGGGTGGAGTGGACTTGAGAGGGCATTCATGGAAGGGATTACAGGCACTTTGACGCCATTTGTGTGGCGCCACTGCCTACAGCGATGAGGTGTACATGTGGCCGGAATCGTAATGGTGTGAATGCTCGCTGTCGTGCCTGTGGTAACCTGTTTGAGTTGCTGAATCATGTGTTGCAGGTGTGTCCGCATACTTATGGGGGCTGCATCAATTGTCATGACACAGTCTGAAAGCAGGTTTCTGGTGCATTGTCATCTGAAGGTTGCGAAGTGGAGAGAGAGTGGCACTACCGGGTTGTCTCCGGAGATGGACTGAGGCCTGACGTCGCCGTTGGTCCCGACCAGTCTGCAGTGATCCAGGACGTCCAGGTAGTAATCTGGCAGCCGACAGGACAGATCTTCGTATGGTAGTGTCAGAAGCTCGTGAAGTGGAGACAGGTAACATCAGGGTTGCAGCATTGACTGTGGCGTGGCGTGGTGTTTGGTGCAAGAAAGGTGCTGAAAAAAATGCCAGTTGGGTGTCTCAGCAGGCGTTCTTCCCAGTATCACCACCAGCATGTTACTCGGGTAGTACATTAACAGGTGGTCGTTCTATCGTGGAACATCCTCTTATCCTTCTTTCCTATCCCGTCCCAATCCTTCTCTCCGTAGAGACGTCCTCCCAATCTTCTTACTTATTATTTATTTAATTTTTACTTTTTGGGGGACACCGTCCCATTTACGATGAGATTTGAAAAAAAAAACAAAAAAAACTCTAGTTCGATTTGCGAAAGAAAAGCTCGACCGACTGAGCTGGTTCTTTTTTCCGTTTTATTTGTTATTATGTTAGATTCGATAATAAGGTTATGGGCGATTTTAATTGATTGGAGGGGGGGGGGGGATGTACCAGAAATTAAGGGTTTTCGCATTTTCCTCGAAAACAGCTATAATGATTTTGATTAAACTTTCAAATTTGTTTCAAATAGTTAATACCTACATATTGTTCCCGAAAAATGTTCCTCTTAAATTCCATTGAGCAGAGATAAAAATGAAAATGTGGCGAAAATAATGTTTTTCATACATTTTTGTTATTTCCCGAACAACTGCGTCACTGGATTTCATCAATCTTGTGGTGTGTCTTCTAGCGACTTGTACTTACATTTTGTTCTCCGTAATTATTTCTATATCTCTCTGTTGAACAGAGACATAAGCCATGATAACTCTGAAAACGAGAGTTTTCGAATAAAATTTACCGGTTTTTCTCAAAATTGGGTTACAAGGATTTCGACCAAACACACAGAGTACTCGCACCCAACTAGTACCTACATTTTGTTCTCTCTAATGTAGCAAGGTCATCGAATTTACGGGAGTTGCGGAAAGTTGCTGCGCTCTTAGAACTTCCGTAATTTCCTATGCGAGATTCAGGCCCAAAACTTTACTGAGTGAGAGAAAGCTGATTGTGTGAGAAAGATAGGAGACTGGCTTAGTTTTCATCCCTTCTCTGTGATGTTTACGGGTTGAGAAGTGACTCCGGTAGACACCCCTGGTGGTAATAACTGATCTAGTAGCAACTGATCAGTTATGTGCCGCTGAGAATAGAAAATTATTAAAGTTTCACAACAGCAGGGCAATGGCATGCGATTAGTCATTAACAAAGAAATTAAAAACATAGTCAAAGCCAGCATTTTTAATGGTAAGCTCCTGACCCTTCCTTTGAGGTGCTAGACGCCCGTACAATTCTCATGCCGACTAAAGGGATTAGTCCTATTTGCAAGCCCAACTACGCATTTTTCCCTCTTCCCTCCAAAAAATTCCGTTGGTTTTGCTCTTCCTCTTCCCCTCCCCCCATTTCCTCTCCCTTCTTTCCTCCCACCACTCAACTCTGGAACTCAAAAAGGGATATCGTGCTATGCTCTCGTTCGCGCTTACAATGGAGTCCTCTGGTAACTTTCCGCATATCCATTTGGCTATTTTTTTTAACATTACGTGTTCAATACAGTTTTCTCGCACGCTCACCGAGTTTGCTTTTATTTCTTCCCCCTCTTGTGCACCCAACAAACTGTATTACTACGAGTACAACCAACCAATCTCTAATACTCTCTCTGATTTGCCATTTGAATTCAGACGCGTTCAATTTCCAATTAGATTGACGTAAACAATGACAATCACGATGTCTGTTTGTGGCTTAGATTAGGGCACATAATGTTTTTCACATGTATGTATATGATATATATGGGTTGGTAGGGTAAGGAGATCCTCATTTCATCAAGCCTGTAACTCTATCCGTACATGGCAGTTGACAACATATTTGGTAGTTTATTTGAATACATTGAGATCTTCCAAAGTAAATTGAGGGAGATAGTCCGGAAACTGTATAAACTGTATGTTGATGCTGTGGCGTAAGAATGCCAGGATGACTAGTTACTGGGCTGAAAATCAGAAGAAGCCAACAGGAACATAAGATGGGCACTGCGCTTTGCTAGATGATCCCGAGCTTTTCGAGCTCCACCTGGCACAAAGCTAAGTTGTCAGCCACCCACATGTAATTATCTTGCATGAATAGACGCTCAACTAGAGCGAATTATTAATTCATATGAAATGAGACAATAAAGGGAATTTTTGGAATTTGAGTTTATTCGTGACAAATTTATTTATACGCGAAAACTCAAATTTAGAAACGTACCAATCACAGATTCAACGTGGGCATTGTGCAAGTTATTATAATGTTTTCAGAATCAGAGGTAAGTTTCAATGTTCGTTATTTCTAAGTCTAATTTGATTTATCAATAAATGCAGCATGAATGTGTAAAAGATTTGTTAGTAGACGATTCAGTGGCTCACCTTATGAGAGGCAGCCGATAGAAAATAGTGTCTCACCCCGAATCAACTAGACCATAGGACTTGCTTTCGCCAGGCCTTAGTGATATTCATCCTCGTGAATCGGTCTCTTAACTTATTTTCTCCCTAGCAATTACTCTCGGAGCGCCTCCGTGGTTGGATGAGGCTAAAACACACACCATAGACACTACTTGAAAGTTTGCCAGGACAATTGGGAACGCACGAGAAAGAAACAAGAAAGTTTCCACTGCATTGGCCCCTCATGACCCTTCGATTCGGAGTATAAAAACCGCTCTCCGAGCGAAGTCAGCCGGAGCTAGTGCTCACTCCTCGGGTTATACTCCGCGAGAGTCTAGAGGGACCTTGAGAGTAAGACCTCCCTCCAGAGAGCCAAAGTTGAGTTTCAGACTAGTGGTTTGAATAAGTTCAGAGTCACTCTACTTTACAGACAAAGCGAAGAAGCGAACTGAATCGTGAGCACCGAAGTTGCGGAAATTTGTTTTCATTAACAAACGGGATTATTGAAAGGTTGAGCACAACAAATAAACAGACACAAATGACATACATCGTGGTAGATCATGAACCGGGGAGCCAAAACATCTTTTTATACGGGATCAGCATTTAAATAAATATCAAAACGAACGTCAACTTAGGTGGTAAAGGCTCGCTCAAATATAGATGACCTTGTTCCAGATCCCCTATCTAATGTATTCTGCCAAGTATTTATTCTTCTCAATCCAGTCAAAGCGATTTCAAGGGCTACCTAATGTTTGGGCCTAGTAAGAATGCTGAACACCATGTAATTTTAGGGGGTTGTTTGCTCCATCTAGTAGTGGACGATGTAACTTCAAAATGTTGCTATTTATGTGTGTAGTAGTTCCGTATTAGTACAACCTCCTCCTATTGATACAACGGGGGGGGGGAGGTTCACAAAATGAATCCATATTCTTGGTTGGTCTTAATATCAATATGGAGCTTAATTAATTATCAACTGTCGGTTTTCGGAAACACCCGATAAGTGAAACAGACTTTTAGCCACTCCTATACATCAACCCCCCAGTGATGTGATTTGTCGTAACTTCAAACTGTTTTGCTCATTCAAAACCTTAAATTTTGCGAAATCCAGTGGAGGCGGTTGTGGTGTTCCATAAAGTTTGATGATAGAGCACCAAAACACACAGACGTTGGTGTGTAATGATTCTATGTCTGGGTGCCACCCCGTTTACAACCTGGAGAACCTCTCACATGTGAATTCTGAGACCTCTCTGTACTAATGTAAACTCGGAACTAATGTAAACTTTCGTTGAAAAGTCAAATTCATTCGGATTGACGGTTGAGGGGGGTGACGTGTGAGCTCTTATTTAAGAGTCCAGGTTGCCTCCTTGTATGCTAATGACCAAGTCATGTGGGCCTGATCCCTAGGGGTACTCTTATCTTGGAGTCGGCTAGACCAATTGTAGAGGAATTGGAGCCACAATGTATTTAGTTCAATTGCGACGCACTAACTAACTACCTGTCACAAAAAGTGTAAGGTAGGGTGATCCTTTGTTCGTGAGAATGGGTTAGCTGACTCAAGTACCTCTACTAATTGGTAAATTCACTATGACTGGTTATTTTTCTGAAGAGCGGCTTTCCAGTGAAATGTCGCCCCGTGCAGTAACGTTTGAGTATTTGAGTTGGGTATCAGCCATCAGGTGTTGTAGACTATAGACAAAGAAGGTTTCGTAACCACAGAAATGGTGATCACTCAAACAACTGCCACTACTATTAAAATAGCTTTTATAGAGACTTCATACCATCAATAATTTGAATGTGGTTTCTTGTCCACGCCTAGCCTGTGACATGTTGACCATGCTGAGTCAAGACCAATGTGACCATGCAATTTTTAAGGGTGAAATATTTTCTTAATGAGAACGTGAATGTGTAATGCTTTCCTTGAATGAGTGATTCACCCAGATATCCACAGATGTTTCCAGGTGGCAGTGTATTTCCAATGGCTAACGACTTTCTCGCAAAACACTTATCATAATGCAAGAATGATGTCGTTGAGAGCCCACTCGGTACTCACTGCTGGATGGCTAACTTCATCCATTTAGAGGCGCGCTCAAGTATGCGAAGCATTCGAGTTTGGTGGTATCGTCTCCAATGAGCCTCTTACAGCGACGTAATTGAAAATTTGCATTTTACAATATATCGGTTAGGAAAAAAGCAGAAACCAGTGATGAGCACAGTGAGACGTATAAAAGGAAAATGGGTGACAATCCATTTATACATGCAGATTATCCTGTACCTGGGTTTTGTTCAGCAGAAAACCATTGTTCATGACACTTAGACTCCAATTTTCACTCACCTGTCACATCAAATTGACTAAAGATATTAAAGTGCAAAACAAGAAATTCTGTTTTTCATGTGCCCCAAGTGGCAGAATTGTTT
Source organism: Pachypeltis micranthus (assembly GCA_020466155.1). Lineage (NCBI taxonomy): Eukaryota > Metazoa > Arthropoda > Insecta > Hemiptera > Miridae > Pachypeltis > Pachypeltis micranthus. The sequence goes on along the minus strand of CM035778.1, from coordinate 185,467 downwards.
CAAATAGTTGAATTGAAGTTATCCTAAAATCGAAGAGGAACAAAGTGGCAGTTTAGCGTTTTGTGTATTATTATCACTTTCAATCACTGAGTTAATTTCAATTAAGTTTGATCATTTTTACAAACGTACAAAAGCACCCACGTCTTACTGTTATCCGAATATTCTTCCTTTTTTTAAAATTTTCTTCTTAATCATATATTTCGCACGACTACTCTAATTATACATCTAAAAACACTTGAGTTTTCTTGTTATCGGAGACGGCGAAGGATTTGCAACCCACCATTATGTGGGTGCTCAAAAGTGCTGTAAAAGCACCTAATGGTGTGGTAATTTAGGTCACAATTAGATCATGAATTGGAGTACAGAAAGATAAATGGAAAACATTAGACGAACGAGTTTTCTTTCTTTTACATTCTAAAATTGAAATGAAACGCGATTAGTGGGAATAATTCATGAATCAACCCGCTGATCCAGAGAAACGGGAGAGGGCTGCAAAGTTAAGCAGCCAAAACTAAAATTCTCTTCTCGGTTCAGTTTCTCCAAATCAGTACGCACTTAATCGTTCCATGTTTCTACTTCCTCAAATAAATAACATTGGGGTATACAAAACTCTTCCAATTCATTTTTAATCTTGTGTTTCAAATAAACAAAAATCGTTCTTACGCACTATAGTCTTTCGAGTTAGAAAATATGGTCAGGATCCAGAGTAAAAGAGCATCCGAGTCATGAAGAAAGGAAGTTGAAACGAAATTTCGTATTCAGTCAAATTCCACATGTGTTTGCATTGAGCAATTTTTACTGAAAATGACAAATTGAAATAAATGAATGTTAATTAGATTTTTTTTGTTTAATATTCTTCGTTTACTTATCTAAGCGGGTCACTATTGGTGTGATAATACTTTGTTAGAAAGTAAATAATCCTGAATCTCAGGTGTACTAGTTGTAGTATCGTGCATACGAACTAGTGATGGTTCTACTTTGGTCTATCACACTGCCCCAGGAGCCAGTTGTAATTGGTCTTTCCACAATTAGTAAATTTTACGTTTGCGTATCGATTATTCAACAGGGCCTATTAAAAAATCGGAACAACTTCCGTTTTCATAACTGTATCTTACATTCATCTGCTATGTTTACATGCCTTACTAGTTTTGAGCCAGAGTGAATGTTGCTCCAACATGCACTTGGCTGCAAGTGGATGTTATGCGAAAAATTCTGTAAAACTGGATTATGGACCATTAGCACACCACAAAGATCCAGGGGAAACTGGTGGGTAACGAATTATTCGCTTCTCTGGCTTCATTACTGGAGCAGCATGGTTTTGTTAAAGCTCGGTCAACTGCTTCACCAACTTCTCTTCAAGACTATGTTCACCGTTGTTATTTTGAGGGAGGTGATCTTATAATATTTTTCCGAGGCCTTTCACAATTTCTCAGAGGCATTGGAGGCCTTGCATGGATTCATGGCCGATACACTTTTCACTTTCTATTGTCTCGATTAGACAGGAGTTCAGACTCAACTTTAACTAGTTCTTTTCTTTTTTTACTCTTTCGCTCAATCGCACCAATAGCAGTCTTATTATAGACATAACCTGGTTTCTTTATTCACCTGATTCCCCTCTTACCCATACTTAGATGTGTGTTATTTTGAACTTTATTCGTCCTGAATCGGAAAGTAACTTACTTACATATATTTGTATAAAATAACGAAAGGAAGCCTTGAAACTAACGTCTCGTTAACTGAATAAAGTAAAATTACTAAATTCACAACTGTTTCAATATAAAAAACGTACTGACCCAATAATGATTCAGATTCAGATGCTTTTTTTACACGGTTTCATGGTAACTCTTCACCTCTTTTAATTAATTAACGTCACAATGGAGAGCGATTCAAGTTCTGACGTGCCGTCCCCCATTGCGACGACGCCGTCATGGTTTCGAGCACGTATTCATTTGACTCTCTGGGCTCCGGCACATGAGCAAATTTTTATAGGCCTGTCGGTATTCTGAACTCATGACAACGTAAATTATTGGGTTGATGCACGTCGTCAGGTAAATTAATATGTAACCCGCGATGTTGAGTGGCCTCAGCTCAATGGCGTCTCTAAACGTCTTACTCAGCGTTATGGGGAGGTAACAAGTGACAAAACTTGCGAAGATGACTAGAATCATTTTTAGAAGCTTTTTATCCTTGGCTGTCATTTTTCCTGGAACCGATGGGGCGCTACTCGTCCGCCTGGAGCTCCCTTTAACGAGACTTGTTCGCCTGAAACAAATTTGCAAATTCCTGGTATTAACTTGCTTGGCACAAATATTTAGGTGTGTTGTTTGTTTGTTTTTTCCAAACTTCCCGGTTATGAACTTCGAGTCTACAACTGCACTAAGAGCGATAAAATAAAAGGCCATGATAAATATTTGAAGTATAAATCGCTGACACCAGACAGAGGCTATATCTCTTCTGCGTCTCGTTTTGCCAAATATAGAAAGAAGGCTGAGTGGTCTAATTGGGAGCGAAATGGTCCTCACATCCTTCCTTAACATATTACTCTCTTTCTCATCTGGCCCAAAAGGTAAGTTGTTGGCTGAGCCACATTGCATCGCAGCTAAAGCCTGCTATACATTAACTTTTCCTATGGAGGACTTGTAATGCCCCAGGGGTTTTCGGAGCTCGACGCTTCCACAAAACTCCGCCACCCTTGTCGTTTGGCTGGTTCGAGAACTGAACCTTATGAGAAATCCGTTCTCTATCGTTATCTGGACTGAGATATGCCTGCACTCCATCGTAGCAGTTCTATGTCAGGTAACTTCTAGCGAGCAAGTATAAGTTAGGAGGAACTCCCGACCTTTAGGAGCTCATTAGGGAGCGTTGGCCTCCCACGGTTGTCGAACGCTCCTCTGATGTCCGTGAGAACTGCTATGACGTACATGTGCCTCCGGGGAAACTTTGAAGATTTCAATAATGCTGTCCAGCGTGTACTTTCCTTTTGTACACTGTATTGTCTGTCTCCTTTGAGGATTGCAAAACCAAGATCTCAAACGTTTTGCCTGATATGAAATGAAGGCTAAGCGGTCTTCATGATCGCAGATCTGACTGACTGCAGTCGCCTCACTTTTGAAGAGCGAAGACACCGAAGTTTTCCACTTAGTGGGACACTGATTGACCTGCAGAAATGTCAATTGAATTAAGGAGATGTTAAATCAATTAAGGAGGTTACAAGATATGGTCTGCTCGGCCTTCATTAACATATTGTTTTTTATTTTCTCTGGCCCAGGAGATTTATTGGGCTTCAAGGTTGAAAAATGTGTATTTTGGTAGGTTCGTGTCACCTCAAGACAACTGGACACGAACTTATCAAAATACATGACTGCACCACCTAACTATATAAACAATACGAAGGACGAAAACTGAACATATTAGAAAATATGTAAATCTATATACAAAAAAACTTCAATGGACTGATCATAAATGAACAAATCAACTCATAATGCGACACCATATTTACACCACTCAAGATTACACAAACGGAAACAACCAACTCACGTATTTACAGACCACCATATACAAAAAAGACTTAGACTCGACAATCAACAGACTGTTTAAGACATTCAAAACTGCCCTTACATTCCTAACCCTTCACTTCCAGCGCATTTCCCAGGAGGTGTATGACCCTTGGTGCTTATCTTCTGAATGTTTCCAAGGGTCTGGTGAAGCTACAGCAGAATCCGCGCCTTCTTTTGTTGAACTTTCTTCCAAAGCTCAATCCAAAGCTGATCTATGGGTTGGTTTTTGGAAAGTTGACAGTCCGAAGGCTGATAAGCCTTCATAGAATGGTGTTCTCTGTTGTTTGTACTTGTCTAGGCCCCCCACATAGCGGTCCATATGCGTACATTCACGTTCTGATTCAATCTGGGCGACTCGATGTTCCATCTTTAGAGTTTGTGTGTTTGTGCTTTGCAGCTGCACCACACAGTTTGGTTGATGGGAGGCACCTTTAGGCAGTTCCCCCACTCACCCTACTCGTCAGCGTGGGTGGAGTGGGCTTCGGAGGGAATCCATGAAAGGGATTACTGGCACTTTCATGCCATAGAGGGGCACTGGCTACAGTGATGAGGTTTACAAGAAGCTGGGATTGTAACGTTGTGAATGCTCGTTGCCCTGCCTGCCATAATTGTAGCCAGTTTGAGTCGGTGGGAAGGACTAAGGCCTGATATTGTCACCGTAGTTTTCGACCATTCTGGAGTGGTCCTGGATGTTCAGGTACTATTTGGTTGCCGGGATCTTGTGCTTACATGGCAAGCCAAGAAGCGTAAATATAACATGGCGGATCTATGTATAGCGGTGCCGGCAGCTGATGGAGTGGAGGCAGGTAACATTAGTGTTGCCGCATTGATTGAGTTATTCATTACTTCCCTGTCCCAATCCATGTATCCCTATAGCAGCAAAGGGTAGGCCGGGCTCCTCCTCGTTTCTTTAATTTTATTCATTGTGGTTCTCCTTTGCGGGTGCCTTCACTTGACACAGCCTTTCTCGTGTACCTTCGGGTGTGGCACGATTTTCGAGACTCGGAAATAAGGTTATGGACGATTGCGGTCAATGGGAAAGGGGGTGGGGGACGAAAGTGTACCAATAAATAGGTTGTTTCGCATTCTTCTCGAAAACGGCTGTATCGATTTTGGTTAAACTTCCAATTATCTTCTACCAATGAGTACGAAACATTTTTTCTGCATAAATATACCATGAAAATAGGATGAACGGAGATGTAGGCCTAAAAAGCGACTTTAGTTTAATAACGTTTATTAGACATAAGGCTACTCCGGCTACGCTACTCCTCAAATTCCAGAATTTCAATAGCCGTCGTTTCACTGAATACCGTTTCCAAAAGTTTTTACCCGATAACTCTGTAACAGTAGTGATTACTATCCTTCTTTAAAAAATTCTATCCACAGCATAACCAATTTTGTGTGTAGCGGTTTCTCAATATTGGTCAGAGCCAGAGCACGAGCAGCACAATCAACTCTGGAACTCTTAGCGCAACCGCTTTCTCGCAACGTGAAGTCACGTTTCAAATGAACTGAGTGAAAAATAAATTGAATTAGTCGCAAAAGTCATGAAAACCGGTGAATTTATGTAAAGCTAAGGAAAGTTGGTTGAGAAGAAAATACACGAGCTGGGGTTGAACCTGAATTAAACTTTGATTCTATCAACGAATAATAAGAGTTCAATAATATCAAGAGATTATTTTTCATATTTGTTGTGTGTACGTAATCTTATGGGGATGCAATTGAAAAACATTAAAGTTGAAAAGTTTGTACTTGCGTTGTACACAACAACTAACCTTTGGTTGTGTGTAGGCTGAAAATAAAGTGAGAAGAGTGTGCGTGTCTAGTTTTTGGACTACAACTAAGCAAGAGAGCTGGGGCCCCTGATATAATCGTAAGAACGTATTCTGCTTTAGCCAGAGAGAAGCCATTTTCCTCAATAGAATCATTGTTGCAGAAAAATTATTTCCAGATTGTTGTCTATAGGCCTAGTTATTTGTGTCTGGGATAACGAATTGCAGCAAGTGTTTAATGTAGCTTTAGTGTCTGAACTTTTCGAGGTACGGTTGAAATAATCCTAGAATGAATGACACTTGAGAAGGGAGCGAACGAAGGATTTTATCGTGTATCGGACACTTCGCTTGACAAGTGCAGGCTACATAGATCTTTTAAGGTCAGTTTACTTCTGAAGGCAGAAAGAATTGAATTTACTCCAAAAGACATCGGACCAACACTAAGAGGCTTCATTAATAAATAAAATCACCCTCGTCTTCCTTAAGCCATTCACTTGAGAAGATACGATAAAAGTCAAATGCTTCAGCGGCTTACATAATCATCATCATCGATAATTTTCTTTTATAGGAACCAACCTGAAAACGGAGGCCATTTGAGACAAAGTGCTGTTGACTCGGTCTTTTCTTTTCTTGTACTTGGAAGGCGGCGTTGTGGCTCTCAAGTCGGAACAAAATGAAGTGGGAGAACCACTTCGGGAAGTTGCATCATCTTCGTTTATTCCATCTTCGATTCCAGAAGAAGAAGAAGGATCCAGCATCACTTTATTTTTCTGGGACGAATGGCCGTGCGGGGAAAGCAGTCGAGGGCTCGGAGCGAGAGTGACCATTTTGATGCTCACTTCCCCCGCGTCAGAGGAGAAATTGTCTAAAAGTGTGGATGACTTGTCGGTTGAGATGGACTGGGCCGTGCTCGACGTGGCAAATGCCGAATCCTCAGTAGTGGAACTCGCGTTGCCTTTTCTGAGCAAACGCGTTTTGCCGTAATATGGTTTGCACGAGGGGGTCATGACGCTGCTCGACGACATCGTTCCTCGACCCGTAACTCGAGATTTGAGAGCGGTTTTCCTGACGATGTAAAATATTCGTGCGTAGCAAACCACAATGCAAATACAAGGAATCACGAACGCCACTAAGAATAAAAATTCCTTGGGAGATCTTCCTGAAGAGTCGGGAAGAATCGAACAGGAGCCAATTCTAGGATCCAGTCCGAATCGCCCCCATTTTCCCATCCAAGTAGCCACCAGAGCTCCGAACCCACATAGCCACGTCATTGCCACCATAAGCCCTAAATATTGTTTGCGATACAATCTGCAACACGAAACAATACAAAAATAGTGGGAATAGTAAAATACGGAAAGCATGAAAAATTACAAACGATAGTTAGATCTACAGTCTATTTAGTTGCCATATGTTAGCGAGATGGGGCACTAACTAGTCCAGTTTCCTGAAGAATTCACGATGGACTATTTCACTTAAAATTATGATTAGTGTGAAGTACCACTAAACCATTGGTAGAAAACGTACGTGCATTGCGAAAATTTCAGGTATTGAGTCACTAAAAATTATTTTATCAATTGAAAGCATACCGGCGTAGCGTAACCTAGATTCTGCTGAAATAAAACTAGACTATTACCCAATAATCTTCCCCGGATGCGACCAAATTAATTTCCTACCACTTTGTTGAAAAATGTGCCGCAGCCGATGTCGAAACCTCGCAGACCTGAAAAGGAATAAGAACAGGAACAGACAATGAGGAAATCACAGGACTCACCTTCTTTCACGCGACGGACGCTTTTCCCCGGCCGAGAAGTACTGGAACTAGCGACGAAAACCACTTCGCCGCGTCAGAAACATACGTAACGGAAGATTCACTTCCAAATAAAAAGAGGGGTAGAAAAGATAGTAGGGGAGAAATGAGAGAGCGAAACCTGGAATGGCGGTTTTAGCTCAATTTGGAGTGGGGGAAGAACACTACGCCTTGTACTGTCCACTATTCCACCCTTCTCCCACAAGCCTCCTGTTCTGTAGTAGGAGTACTCCCCCCACCCAACTGGTTGTCGTTCAAGGTCATGACGCAATAGCAGCTGAGTAGTATTATAAGAATTGTGTTTCAGAATTGTGTTTCATGACGTGTTTACGTGATCGTTCAAGGGCATGACTCTATGTTTCACAACATATAGCCTTTGTTCTATTCTCGGAATTTAATAAATTATCCCTAAACGAGTTTCGACTCGACTATTGCGCAGTTGAATCGGAATTTATCGTTCAAGGGCATGACTCATTGTTTATTTGCACCAAGGCGTGGTGTTCAGAACTCAAACAACCATTTACTCTGGACAAACTCTTTTATTTTATAAAATTCTTCAACACTTTTTCGGTGGATTGACAAAGAAAAACTTAACTTAGGAAAAAATAAAATAATGCGGTTTCTCCTGACCAGAAGGAATAAAGGGCGAATTTCTTAAATTAGGTAATGTCTTATGGGTATTCCTTATAACAGCGAAAACAAACGGGGAACGACGAGAAAAGAAAAATAGGCGAATTAATTCATCAGACCATTCGAGGCGGGTAAGGGGAACCTGCGGCGACGATTGACAGTCGAGTAGAGGGCGAGAATGAAGACGAGGAGGCTGAAAGAACTCCACAGACTGGTCGAATGGCAGTAGGTATATGTCGGCGAGATGAAGGGGTTCGTGCTGCATGCGTACCCAGTAGAAACTGAAAATAATGGGTAGAGCTGGTTAGGCGTACAGCATCGTTTTATTTCCCCGCAAAAGCTGAAGTATAGTTTCATTGCTATACTTACAGAGGTCTCGGTCTGTGAATTGGTAATTGGCGAAGAAAAAATCAGAAAGCGGCAGTCACGAGGCAAGATGGCGATAAGCACGGAACAATTTCCGATGACGAACAAACAACAAGGTGACGGTGCTTTGAACGAGAAGTGAGGCGATACTGAAGCGGCGGCTGGCAAGTCTTGCGACAGCAAACGGGGAGAGGGATCGTACAGTTGTTGATATTGCGAGGGCAGAGGTAAAGAGGTGATTTGAAAACAATAAGGGACGGATCTTCCGTCGCGACATCAACACAAAAGAGGTAAACAAATTCAAAGTATCAAACTCCTGGGGCATCGACACTCATCATTTCACAACATGTTGCCTTTGTTCTATTTTCGGAATTTAATATTGCCGCACAAATTATCTCTAACGTGTTTCGACTCCTCTGTTGCACAGTTGGATCGGAATTTATCGCTTCTAGAAGTTTTGTCACGTGTCAAAAATATAAGTGCGCATGCGTGAGGACCGCGATATAAGCAGCATACGCCAGCATAGGAGCAACACAGTCATACAATGGCAACATTCGTTGATAGATTCAACTCTGCTTCTTGCAAATACAATAAAACGTTAAAGTTGGAAGGAGCAATTGAAAGATAATGCCTACTATCCGGTTAGAAAGCTGAAAATTGTTCATACTCAGTACGGAGATAAGTCTCGTTGCCACCCTACAAGAACTTATCGAGGAAGGCGAACTACTTGACGTATTCCTACCGAAACGCTACTTGAAGTTTTCGATACGAGTCAACCTATTCCAGACAACTTGGAACTCTTGCGTGGACAACGTATTGAAACTACTTACGATCTTAAAATAATCGAGGTAAGTAAAAAAAAAGGAACATCTTCAAAATTATTCTTTATTTTGTCGTACTTACTTATTTGGAATATTATTCATTCGTAGTAACTTTAGTATAAGTGTAACGAAACTTTTTCATTAACTCTCGATCTATGGTTTCCAAGTTTTTTTGAAATTCAGTCCACTGATCCATATTGAACGTTACACGTTGTCCCTTTGACTGAATAATCAGAATAATATCCAATTTTACATTTTTAATCAACACATTAGTGTCGTTGGTTATAGTAACTGTTTTACTCTCCATGATGCTTGTACGATAAATGACGATTTTTTAACAATTTTTTTCCGCTTTATATTACAGAGACAATGAATAAACACTACATTGGCGGAGGGAGCATTTTCAATCCAAAGATCCTCTTCGAGTTGAGTGCTACGAACGTAGCCAAAAACACCAATACCAACATGGACATTAAATCATTTCAACTTCCACGAATCTTGGAGAACCGCGTTAAAGATATATGGAAGAAAATTACGTTGTACCGTGACGAGGAAATACCCGACGACTTTGAGGAGAACGTACAGTTGTTCAATCTTGGAAAAAAATACCTTATAGCTTTAATAAAGTGTCCCAAAAAACCGCATTTTGTCTACGAATTCAATACTGTATTGTTTGAGCACTTTCTCGTATGGAAATGGAAAGTTATATCAACCATCTCGAAAATGTACTCAGAAGAGTATAAACAAGTTCATCTCCATTTCGTACTACTCAATAACCTTGGACGAGGAAGATTTCATGACTGACGTGGTGGGAGATCCTAACAGCTGGTGCGACAATTGCGCAGTAGCGCCTTTATTCCGAATATTTTGTGAAACTTGTAATAGCTTTGATAAATAAACCACTCAAAGTATAAAGATAATTTTTGTTCCATCTTTCATAACCTAAACCTTAATCTAAGAGGAGGAAGTAAATGGAATAAATACGATTTTTCAGTTGGTCATAACGTTTATTTTTAAAAACACACAAGTTGGGTTAATGATACATTCTTTTATTATTTTTGTAAATGCAAACTTCATCTTGTGAACGATCAGCTTCCCATCCATCGAGTTGTTGGGGCGGTGGTACATGAACTGCTTGGCTCCCTTAAACGGCATCAATATGCTCCAGCAATACTGGCTCTCTTATGTTCAAATACTCAGTATATCGCTTGATGCACGGTAATGTTGTGCCATTCCATCGGATTCAAAATCATGCTGCGACCTTGAGATCTAATTTCCACGTGCGGTATAAAGTAGATGGATTTCACTACGACTTTGACGTCATCGGTGCTTGGAAACTTTGACGTTGGCTGTCTTGACGTTTTGAAGCACAAAACTGATTGACTCGACTGCTTCATTCCTTGCTTGAAAAATAGCACTCCAACGTGAAAGTCTAGTTGTTTAAAAAGTCCAATTGTCACAAATTTAGTGTTTATCGGATTGACGTTGTACGTGACTTGAAGAAAGGCGGAGAAATCTTCTTGTTGCTGTGGTTTGTCCAAAGGGAATTCTACGGTGGACACGTCTAGTAGCGATGACACATCTGATGGCCCCCGCGCAAGTTAGGTACCTCTTGGACATTTCCCTCCTCACCATACTCGAGCTCTGATGGCTGGTTGTTTGGTAGATGTTCTTCCATCTCGATAGCTTGACACTTGATGAAGTTTTAGAGTCATCTGCGGGGTTTATATACGCTGGGGCACTAGTGGACTCTGCTGACAGTTCCAGACAATGGACGGTATTCAGTGAGAGAGTTGTTCACGATTAAGCAGTATGCAGTCGTGTTGGCGGGAAATGACTCGCTTGCTTCAAACTCTAGTCATACATCCCCTGGTCCAACCTCGAGGCTTTCATTTTGTTTGGATCAGTCAATCACAAAAACCCTGCAAATTATTACACAATGGTTTGTGATTCTCATGAACAGCTTGACCTAGTATTAGTGCTCCCCCATCCCATTCGATTCAGCATCGAATACTAGTAAACCATACGAAACATGTCCTGGCTACAATGGAACTACGGAAACAAAACGTCTGATGATTTTGCCCCATCGTCGGGTTCGCTTCGAGCGCCCCGTTCCGAGGCGAAAGGGGAGTTGAGTGGCGGCGTCGTTGGGAGGCGAGCGAGCGCGGTTGCTTTTTTAATGAGACGGGCGGGTAGGGAGGGAGTTCAAACGACGAAACGCTCTAGTTCCGGCGTTGTACTGCGTTTCGTTAATTTTTCTAACCGTTTTTTGCCCATTACAACCACAGGCTTCGTCCGATCGGATTGCCGAGATGGCGGGCACAACTAGATACCAAATCGGATTTTTGTGCGAAAGAACGAATTTGTTAGACCACGTTAAAGGCACAAAACGACCCGGACGGCGGACGGGGGACGGCGGACGGACATTGCAAATTTGGAATCTCCAAGTCCTGAAACGTAAAGTATCAAATTTTGAGGGGGGGTTGTAAACAATTTTTCGTCACCGAAAACATAGGGTTATTATTCAGAATGAATAATAAACCAAAAGCGGACTGTTATCAAACGTTTTGGGATTCATGAAAAGTTTAGGATGTGTACCGTAATATGAAGCTTGAAATTTAGCGTACATTTCGTACATGAGAGCAAAGTCCCCGCGCAAGTTATCGTTCGGATAATATTACGAATTTAAATATAGTTTGACTTCTGTCAGTTTACACGGACCGAATGTGGAAGCGTGTCTTCTAATCTGATTTTTCTTTGCTGTTTGAAGCGCCAGAATAACGTATCTCGGCATTTCCAATTACGAATAGGTCGCGATGGTCCATGATTGACGAGTCGTTGTTGGTAAAGTAGGATACTCGTGCAGCTCCCAACTCCGGTACGGCATCTTGATGGTAATGTCCTGATCCAACATTCTTAACAGAGGTAATTTTACTGCTTCTGATACCTTTACGTGTGGAACTCGCCAGTCCACGTTGTTAATTGTAAGGTTTTAATCCGTGAAATTGGCGCCAATTCCTTCTTTGTACTAGGCATTGGCTGACGTGTTGCTGAGAAGAATAATGTGCTCTTGCTTTTGGTTCATAATAACTCGTTTATAATCCTTGAAAAATCCCATGAGCATTGGAATACACATTGATATTTTCGTACCAGTGTAATCATTTCTAGGTTGGGCCACTCCTGCGTTATATGCATAGTTTTCATCCTTCGGTGTAAGTGAAAGGAGATTGTGTATTGTCGACGTTGTTATTCCCACATTTTTGCGTGGATTTAAACGATTGCGAAGGTAATATAAAGCCCAACAAGTAACGACTTCTTTTTATTAAGTAATCATTTTCTTCTTCTTAGACGTAATTCCTCTTTGTCTTTACTCTATTTCTTCTGAGTTTTGTAGTCTTATCCTTGTATATTAGTCATTAACAAAATTCGATACGATTCTTCATTCCTTCGTAGACGAGCAAAAGATGGCGAATTTGAGTGGAGTTGAATGACTGTATTTGATCGTCAGTAATTCCATCATTGAATCGTTTGGGTAGGAAGACTTTTGTCGATTCGTCGTAAGTTTGAGAAAAAGGTCGCACTTCAGCAATAACTGTCTTCCCGTATTGTGTTTCAATTCTCTCGAAAGATAGAACTTCGTACGAAGTCCCAATAAGCAAATCGCTCAGGTTCAATATACCCGAGTTTCGCTTATTTAGTCTGTTTAGGATTGAAGCGTGTAACATCTGGAAAAAATTGAGAAACGAGAAATAATAAATGTAATTAGAAGAAGACGTTTAAAAGAAGAAATAGCTAACGAAATGAAATGATTAATGATACTTACATTCACGAAGTGACAACGGGCACAATGATCTGCTACCACTGCGGCCATTGATATTTTTATTACGTTACTTGGCTCCATGAAGGAATGGGATGCTTCGGATATTAGACGTGATGGATCGACGATTTAATAGTATGGTGTCATATAAGCTATATGATTACCTGGGTGATGGGATGCAAAGGTTTGTGAGAGGGGTAGGGGTGAGGGGGAGGGAGGGAGGTTAGCGGCAGGAGGTGGATGGGGGAGGAAGGGGTTGAGGAGTTGAGGCAAGCTTTGTGATTGCCTCGTCTCTGAGCCCCATGGTGGTCCAGAAGATGCATTCTATGCCATGGTTGAGGGGCAGGAGGTGGGTGGGGGAGGAAGGGGTTGAGGAGTTGAGGCAAGCTTTGGGATTGCCTCGTCTCTGAGCCCCATGGTGGCCCAGAAGGTGCATTCCAACCCTACTATCATGATCGACAGAAGCCATGATGAGAAATGCGTGAAATGAGTAACTTTCTCCAATTTATCTAGCCCTCAATTACTACATACATTCACGTTCGTGTTCAGGTTCGCGTTTGTGTTCACGTTCGGGTTCGTGTTCGGGTTCGCGTTTTGGGTTCACGTTCGCGTACTCGTTCGCATCCGCGTTCAAACGCATGTTCAAGACTGATGTTAATACTGCTTCCAATTGCGTGATACGTCGTTTGAACCTTTCTCGATATCTAGCCATTTCTTCCCAGCATGAAGTTCGATCTTCTTGGGGAACAGGGTATGTACATGTAACCATTGGATCCGAAAACGTTACTTTTCTACACTTTAATAAGTGAGTCGAAATTTTCTCGATATCTTCGATCATGTAGCTCCCTCTCCTTGTCAATAACGACGAAACTCTTGTTATTCTTCCATACACGAGCACACAGATTTTTAAACTGTTCAAATGACATGTCAGTGTTGACGTGGTCGTTGTAAATGTGTCTCAAGTTCATTCCATCTTGTTTTAATACGATGAGAAGATTGGCGTCATCACGCACTAGCTGCTTTGGTACTCTGCTGTACCTTTAACAGAGATAGAATGTATCGGCACCATTATGGCTTCCCGTGGTAAAGTAGTTTCTTATATCGTCTTGCTTTTCACACCCCACATCGTCGAATATCATAATGGAATTTGGTTCGACATCTTGGGGTTGAGCCACTTGATCGTTGTCGGTAAATGGGAAATAACCGATATTAGGTACACTATACAACACTTTTTCCATCAACTTGGGTTGATGTAGAGATTTGGAGAGCACATAAACGTTTTCAAATTTCAACAAACCGTTGGCGTTAAACAAAAGATTTAGCATTACGTTCGTTTTCCCTGAATTGGAAGGTCATCGTACATGGTTTGGTAGTAGAGGACTGTGCTTTCTCTCCTTTATAGTTTTATGCTCGCAGTATTCGTCAAAATTGACGATTGGGAGCTTGGGTCGGCACCGTTTCTCGTGATGACTCATCTTATATTAACTCGATTAAACGAGTTCGTTCTTATTTATCCAAGGGTTGTGAATTCCATCAAGTCCCAACCACTTGACTAATACTCTATCCCCAGTCTTTTTCACAATCTTTTCTAAAAGGTACACGTCACCGTATTTTGCGCGCTTCAATTCTTTTCCGTAGAATTTACCTTCCAACGCATTGTTGCAATAGTCGGTAAGTGTGTAAGTTGCCGGTATAGTAGCCTCTACTGAATGAATCGTGAAAATTTCATTCGTCCAATTGGGTAGATAACCTTTGTCAAATACCTGTTTATACTTGCTGATTCGGACCTTATCCCCAGCTTGAAAGTTGGTTACCTTATCGGCTTTGGTATACTTTTGTCTATTCTTGTCTATGTTTTTTCTTACTCGATCACTAACCTCAATCGGTTTCATACGAATCGTTCTATGCTTTCTGTTATTGTACTCTTCCACGAGGGTAGGTAGTATCTTTACCCAATGATACTTGCCCAACTCTGTAAACTTTCTAACGTCTTTAACGTTCGATTGAATCTCTCAATTATCGACCCATTCTTTTCGCTGTGAGAAGAGTAGTGATTCACTCCATGTTTATTTCATGAGACTCGCGACTTGTTACAAAATTCTTTGCCCTTATCCGTTTGAAAGTGATTCATAGGATTGGAATTGAGGATAGGGGATAGAGCTACGACGATTTCTCGACTAGAGTTATTCGTCAACGGAACAGCGTAAGCATATTTACTAAAACAATTTATAACGGTTAAAATATATTTGAAGCCTTTATTCAATCTCGAATATGGAATCATATCAACTAAATCGGCTTGAGACAAGTTTCGAATGCCTTTCACTTCGACGGGTCTCGTAGGAAATCTTCTTGCAGGTGCGTGAAGCTCGCGCGCGATGATTTCTCGTACATCATGGTTGTTGAATGGTCGCTTCACAAAGTTTTCTGCCGTTTTGATGTGGATGGTTCTTCTTCTTCACGCGTTCTCTTATTAGTGGAGGTTTCTATTCTTTTGGTTCTTTCTCCGTAGTTGACTGTAGGCGAGTGTTTCTATTCCATTATCCAAAAGGTATCGTTTATCGTCAAATGGAGAAAGCGAAATATTGGAGATTTCCTGAGTGTACAACTGATGACGTTCACTCCTTATGGCAAATGCCTGCGTTAGTTTCATATTGTGCTCGAACAAACAACATTTATACTCTTCGTGTCGAAGCTGATTTTTAATTGCCTATCGAGGAACGCCCTTGGCCACCTTTTTTCGGATAAATTGTAGTCCAAAACCGAATAACATTTCGCTCTTAGTCCTACAAACTCTCGGATTGGATTAGAGTTCATTTCATCTTTAAATGTTCCCAGTTTTTTCTTGTTGGCTGTGTGGTAGCAGCCATGGTCTGAAGGATAGTCTGATGTGTCAAAAAGATGAAGATTCTCCTTGATATCTTTGTACACATCAGCTGTCCTTATATTATAGAGCAGACTGTCTGTGTCGGTCATACACAACTTCACGTCTCGACCATACTCCTTAACTGCCCACTTGTAGTGAAACGAGTACATCATGTACTTGCTCACATCCAACACTGTGAAACCCACGTATATTTGTCGATTGAGGAATATGCTCTGCTTCACAGGTCACTGTCCGCTGAGATACCACCTTGCAAATATTGGCAAGTGCGAGGTACAGGTATGCAGGTTCTGCGAGGTAGGGCTAGAGACGGCAGAGCATGTGCTGTGCGTATGCGATGGACTCGCGGCATGTGTGTTTGGGAGGCCCTTTCTTCAGCCCGAAGAGGTAGCAAATACGGAACTTGCGGATATCCTCTGCTTTGTGCGGGGTGGTGGGGGCTCATAGGTGACGTCACACCAAGTGAGACCAGTGCCGTGGGGCCTGGGGTGGTGCAGGTGGGCCATGATCCGAGTATCATGGACGCCCTTACAATAGGCCCGTTTGTGGCTGCAGTGAGGGTATTGCCTGCATCCACCGTTTCTAAAAAAAGACGCTCTGCTTCACTTCTATCCATCCACTTGAACTCGGAGTGGGGGAGCGATGACGTCATAGCGGTGCCGAAGAGATTGGTACAGCCCAAATACATCAAAAAGTTGGTAGGATTATTTGTGTTAAAGTCTAGAAGGAGAGGCTTGTTGGCTTTTGAGTAGCGGTGGCAATCATTGCCACTCCACCACGGATTCCAGACTCTATGAAAAGATTTTGATCGATCTCTGTCAGCAGTCCGAGCTGTTAATCGGTCATCTTCATCATTGAGTTCCATGCCAATTGCAGAGTACGTGTTGCACAGATCAATTTCATAGCATGGAAGGCTCGTCGTACGGAAATTTTCGAAAACATCCGCTATCAAGATGGCATCCATTTTTAAATACAGATCGTGGTAGTCCCAACAAGTCGACATGTTGAATGTGGTCCAGGCTCGTTGGGCGTGGTTTTGGTCCTCTTCGCCAATGTGTGTTTGCTTCAAATCGTTGAAAAAATAGTTGTATTTGGTAGTTGCGTTTCCTCAAATTTGGATGCGTCCGTCATATATGAGTAGGGATAGACACCTTTACGTAGCAACAAATCCATGTGATCACCTCCCATACATTGACGTAAAATACAACTGCTTCTTCAAAATCATTACTGTCCCGATCAGTCATGTTGATTGGAATATTGGTTTCTATTATGGGTAGTAGACCCTTCGCCTCATTCATAAGGTTTTTTAAAAATTCATCCACCACGTTGGGACCATTGTACACTACTAGTGGCTTTTCCCTCGCTATTGATGATGACGTAACAGAATCCACATGAAATGTGCTTTGCAGTATTGTTGGTGTAAGAGCATTGTGGGTTGTTGGTGCTGGTGTGCATAGGAACGGTGGACGATTTGAAATCACAGTATATGGTAATTGGCACTTTGTGGCAGTAGGTATAATTTTTAAAGTAAAACAACTTTTCTTCCTCTGTCGGTAACTTGTTTTCTGTGCACCGTGAGGAGAGCACAACGGCTCGTGTTCCACTAGTGAATCTCGTCGAGATAAGCGATGGAGACAATAGTTGCAATAATATGCCAAACCATTGTGGTGAGTCAAATGAGCCAGAAAGCGGGATAAATTGGAGAGGAGACAGTAATGGCTCTCGCCTTGTGCATCAGTCAATAGAAGAAGGGGAACATGCTTTTCTCTCCCCTTCTCCTTCGTTATTTTGATTGGGTACACCTCTTCATTCTCATAGCCGAAAATGTACTCGATATTTGTTTGTGCTATTACATAGCTCTTTGTAAACAACCCATCGCTAAGACCTTATCGCCGACAAAGGTCCACCTCCAGCCCCACTGCTTTCGCCGATGATTCATCTACTTTCGTTCAGCTCGCCATTCCACCTCTCTGATTCGTTACGTGATCACTAGCATCCTGAAGTAGTGTTTCGGCGTATTATAGAAAAAAGGGTCATCAGCATCCCAACTATAATAATTTCTCCGTTTACCAACCGAACGCTTACAACATTCCGATCTTCATCCTCTTCGTTTGCATCCAACAGTAAACTTTCGCTCGCGCGTGCTCTACACCTACGGTCAGAACATTTATTTTCATTATTTTATCTCCAGCAGCGTGGACTTTTGGTTTAATTTATTATTTAATTTTATTTAGTCACGTTTGTGAAAGGTCTCCTTATTTTAAATTAATTTTCTTTGCCAATACACCATTTACCACTAGTCGATTTTAATTCAGATTTGCCTCTGAATTGACGCTAACTTTAGCATTACTCTTTCTTCTTTTCAACTTTGTCCACATCCACAATTTTGACTGGATACTCAATTCCCTCCATATCAATTGCGTGCTCGTACTGTTTGAGGATCTCCACCTTGTTACTTGCATGAAGTGTATACAAGATGGACCGCAAGAAGCTCTTTACATCGTTGGGATTTTTAATATTTATTAACCCTTTCAAACTGTTGGTCAATTTCTTGGGAGTAGGTATGTAGCAAGATTTTCTGCTTGATGTATTGATGGGAAGAGAGATGACTTGAGGTGGATTGCAATCGTGATTTTTACCAGGAGTCAAAGCCAACAGCACCGACGACAGAAAGCACTTTTCATCCGTGTTTTTCACGTTTGTAATTCCCAGCTGTGGTTTGGATAAATTCAACGGAGTGGAGATGAACAAAGAAGCGTACAACTGTTGATATTTCACCATACACAAGTCGATTTGCTCAATGTACTCCAATTTCCATCCGCTTCCATCTTGAACAAATTTCGCCATACTTTCGAGAATTTTGTTGGTGGCTTCATTGTACTGCTCCATACAATCATCACCACGGAGTAATGGACGAGTTTTTCCGTGAAATGTCAGATTGGAATAGGTTTCCTCTTTGTTTACAGTCTTGCTAAATTTAACCAATACCTTAATGTACCGAGTCGAAACACGTTTGGAGATACGTGCTTGTTATTAAGTTCCGAGATTAGGACAAAGGCTATATGTTGTGAAACAACGAGTCACGCCCTTGAACGATAAATTTCGGTTCAAAAGCGCAATAGACGAGCCAAAACACGTTTAGAGATAATTTATTAAATTCCGAGAATAGAACGCCTGAGACTATATGTTGAGAAACGATGAGTCATGCCCTTGAACGATCATGAAAACACATCATGCAATTAAACAATTCTTATAATAGTACGCAGCTGCTATTGTGACATGACCTTGAATGACCAGTTGGGTGGGGGGAGTACTCCTACTACAGTACAGGAGGCTTGTGGGAGAAGGGTGGAAGGAAGGGGGGAGGATAAAAACCCTCTATACTATAACTTAATTTGTGGTGGTGGTGGGGGGGATACTCACACTATAGTACATGAGGCTCATGGGAGGAGGCTGGAAGGAGGGGGGTGGTGTAAAGATGATGTACTATAAGCTGATTGGATGGTGGGTGGATAAGATGGAAAGAGAGGTGGCCAAGTTCAGGAAATTTGGACAGGTGGTGGGGGTAAAAAAGGTCGTACTACAGTACGAATGGTTAATAATTATGATGGGGGGAGTAAAGGAGTGGGATGGCGGGGAAAAAGATCGTACTACAACTTGATCGGTCGGGGGCATGTCTAAAATCTTGTACTACAGTATAAGGCGTAGTTCCCCCACTCCAAATTGAGCTAAAACCGCCATTTCGGGTTTTGCTCTCTCATTTCTCCCCTACTAAATATTATTGCTATGCGAAATTAAAACAGAAAAATCAAGGGCTCTGTCTCGATCGACCGCTCGATGGAAAGCAGGAGTAGAAGGCGAGAGGGTTTCTGCAAGCGGTGAGACCTTGAAGGGGAAAACGACAAGGGCCGACTGACGGGCCCCAGGGGAATCGGCGAGAAGAAGCTTCCGTTTCCAACATAACCCCACCTCAATATAGAAATGTTCACTACCTAAAATAGCCGGAAGTCAGCCGGGAATGTTGGAAAGAGTATTTTTTGGGGAAGTACTCGAGTAACGAAGAAAATAAACGGGAATCCGAACTAAACTAGAAAAAAATTAAATAGAAGCAAAACAGAAATCATTCAGCTCGACGCGTCGTAAAACTGACTGAGGAGAGTTGTGTGATCAAAACGCTGCGAATTATTACACAACGGTCTCTTGAACAGCTTGACACAGTCTCTCCCATTCGATTCAGCATCGAAAAATAACAGTAAACAATGCATGACCTAACTACTACAGAACGACGAAAACTACATTACTAAGTATTCCAGGCGCCTCTAGGCAATTCGCAGGAAGTGATTAGTCGAGCCGGCAGGTAGTTTTAATTAGACGGGAGGGAAGGAGTACAAATGCTGAAACGTTTTTACTTTCGGTGTAGTTAGTCTTTTAATGAGCCGGCTTTTCACCATTTTCGGTCTAGACGCAGTCGTACATCTCTGGGAATTGTTCCATTTTACCCAGCATCTAAAAATACCTTGAAAACGATACCGAACAAGGTGTGTTTGCGAGAAAACAGAAACAATTGCGTTTTCGTTAATTTGTTAAACAATTTTTTTTCCATTACAACCACGGATTTCGTCCGATCGTAATGCCGAGCAGGCGGGCACAACCATATACCAAACAGCAACTTGTGCGAAACTACGGATTTTTTAGACCACGTTAAATGCACAAAACGTCTCGGACGGCGGACGGATATTGCAGATTTGGAATCTAGATGTCTTGAAACGTGGTGAGGCCCCTGACCCAAAACTTAGGTATATTATTCAGAATGAATAATAAACCAAAACAGACATTAGAAATAACGCAAGGGGAGAAGGTAAAAAACTAACAAAAACTTGGGTAAGTTAATCAGAAATTCGGTCGAAGAAAGCTAGACGGGCCTCTGTGGAAATCCAACTGCCTTCGTGCTCAAAAAACCAACAAGGCAAAATAACTTTTCTGGTACGTGCTTAACCGAGAACTACCCATCCGAATTAAAATGGAACCGCACATTAGCGACACCAGGTGTCGGTCACGAGGGATAAATACTTAGGGATAAGTCATTTGAAATCCTTTTGCCCCTGGAGTTCTTTTTTCATTTTCTCTATCTCTGACGAGAAATAATGAGATTGAACCCTGGATAATACTCGTAGAAATCCTTCCTGGAACATCTTGACGGAGATGGTACCAGTAAAATGACCCCATCGACAGCATTATTCTCTCCAAGTTTTAGCTCGCTGAGAAATTGTATCATGTAAATCGAATTACGTAAACTCCGAAATAAAGATTAAAAACGCCCAATAAACTTTACCATGTTAACCAAGTTTCAAGTACTCCCACCACGGACATAAATTAGAAAATTGGGGCGGCAAAGAAGTTTCAATCTCAAGCATGGGTAAATCTGACGTGATTTTAGCAACCGCAGCCAATTCTAGGGTGAACAGAAAATCAGCACTGAAGTACCTCAAACAATTCTGTCGACCAACTAGGGGTGTAGCCTTTCTCAAAAACAGCTTTACATTTGGATATTCTAACGATATCACCAATTCTGAATTTGGGGCGTGGTCGTCTCTTTTGGTTTCCCCTCCTTTGTCGATGAATATACTGATGACCCATTACGTAAGAGTGTTCTGATAACTCATTCCACTATAGAAGCTTTTACGTTACTATAGACGGAATGATGTCTTATGCAGTACGCTAGTAGTAACCTCTTCATATCGCTATTATAAAACTCCGCACCTTGATCGAATTGAAGATTCTTGGGTTTTGGGGAGCGGCTTGAGTGAGAGTCTTCTCGAATCCTTTCTTCATATCTATGGCGTTTTGGTTTATTATTCATTCTGAATAATAACCCTATGTTTTCGGTCATGAAAAATTTTTTACAACCCCCCCTCAAAATATGATACTTTACGTTTCAAGACATGGAGATTCCAAATTTGCAATGTCCGTCCGCCGTCCCCCTTCCCCCGTCCAGGCCGTTTTGTGCCTTTAACGCAGTACAACGCGGGAGCTACAGCGTCCCCCTCCTCCCGTCTGAATAAAAAACCCTGCAAATTATTACACAACGGTTTATTATTCGGATAATCAGCTTGACCTAGCATTAATGCTCCGAGACCCATCCTGTTCGATTCAGCATCGAAAAATATCATAATGAAACCCAAAAAAAGGTCGAAAAGAACTGAATTGTAATATTAAAATAAACAAAAAAAACGAAAGTATCTAGAAAAAACTGAATTTTAATATGAAAACATGCACGCTAAATACTAATATCAAAATTTAACCAAAAGTCTATGAAAAAACAAACAAAATGAGAATGAAACGAAAGAATCTAAAAAAATTGAATCGTATTAAAACCAAAACGCTGGGGAAATTGGAACGGGGGCGCTCGAAGCGAACCCGGGGAGAGTTGAGTGTTGGGAGGGAAGCGAGTGGGAGGGGCGCTGCTCGATCGCCACGAGCGTGGTTGCTTTTTCAATGAGGCAGGGCGGGACAGGAGGGAGTTCAAACGACTAACGCTGTAGCTCCCGCGTTGTACTGCATTTCGTTAATTTTTTAAAATGTTTTTTGCCCATTACAACCACGGGCTTCGTCCGATCGGATTGTCGATATGGCGGGCACAACTAGATACCAAATCGGATTTTTGGGCGAAAGAACGAATTTTTTAGACCACGTTAAAGGCACAAAACGTATGGCGGACGGGGGACGGACATTACAAATTTGGAATCTCCATGTCTTGAAACGTAAAGTATCAAATTTTGAGGGGGGGTTGTAAAAAATTTTTCGTGACCGAAAACATAGGGTTATTATTCATATTGAATAATAAACCATAACAACCGGTGGCGAGTGGCTAAACTCCCCTTTCGCCTCCCAACGACGCCGCCACTCGACTCCCCTTTCACCTTTCGCTTCGAGCGCCCCCGTTCCAATTTCCCCGACGTTTTGGTTTTAATATGATTCTATTTTTTTAGATTCTTTCGTTTCATTCTCATTTTGGTATTTTTCATAGATTTTTGGTTAAATTTTGATATTAGTATTTAGCGTGCATGTTTTCATATTAAAATTCAATTTTTTCTAGATACTTTCGTTTTTTTGTTTATTTTAATATTACGATTCAGTTCTTTTCGACCTTTTTTGGGTTTCATTATGATATTTTTCGATGCTGAATCGAACAGGATGGGTCTCGGAGCATTAATGCTAGGTCAAGCTGATTATCCGAATAATAAACCGTTGTGTAATAATTTGCAGGGTTTTTTACTTTCCTTGCTCTACGAAGTAGAAGGGAAAGTTATGTAATCGGCTGAAAAAAAAAAATTCGAGTGTTGTGGGGCTTCACTTGGATAAAGGTGGTTGGAAATTCGCAAAGACGAGGCTGTTGCGAGCAGCGAATTGGCGCTTGAGTGGCGGGGCGATTTAGTGATGAGCCCAGCGAAGAGATCCTCAGGGGAGCGGCGAGCGACAGCAGCGGTGGTGATTTACTGCAGGGAGGCGAAGTTAGAGCCGGTGTGACAACCGATGGTGTCGGCGAGAGGCTGGTAGAGAGTTTCGATGTTGACGCGTGTAGAAGAGACAGAGGAGTTGCGGCGGGCGCCGGAAGACGAGAAGGCGCAGACACGATTATCTTTTCTGCTTCTTTTGGCCGGTTGAAACGCGTAGTGGGCTTCGTGGCGTTAACGTTTGGTCCTGAATGCTCGAAAGTTAACTAAATCCGGCCCGGAGGACCAAATGTTGGGTGCAAGAATGGGGGAGCTGAGGATCGCAATGAAACTGAAACAAAGAAATAAAGAAAGGGGAAAACCTAGAAAAGGGGGCTGGGGGCCCGCAGGTGAGGGGCAGGTATTGAAAGGGTTGGAGACAATTAGGCGGTCGGAGACAATGATGCGGGGAAGTCCGAGGTCAAAGTCTCGGACCACTTCGACGCTTTGCGTCGAACATACTCCCCCGTGCTGCGGCAGCAGGATAACTCTTGAAGAGGGGTTACAGTGGTGTGTGGTAAGGAACATGAGTGAAGAGGCTAGCGTTGATGAGGGCTGAGCTGGAGGACATGGGCTACCTGATGAGCCAGAGCACAGAGAGATGAGGTGATGAGTGTGAGACAATGATGTGGTAGTGAGTTGAGCAGGACAACAGAGACCTGGAGATGCAAAAATGAGGATGAATGAGTGATCTCATGAGGAAGCACAGGAGGTGGCGCAAGGAGAACCAAAGGAGAGTAGGACAGCACAGGCATAACGAGGTTTAAGGTGTGGGTCACTAAGGTGGGAGATGGCGGAATGCATACTAGGGGGAGGTGAGTAGGGAAGGCACACTTGGGTGGTGCAAAAAGGGAGAAAGGCACGCTGGGGTGGTGCAAGAGGGAGAAAGGCATGCTGGGGTGGTGCCAGAGAGAGAAAGGCAAGCTGGGGTGGTGCAAGAGAGAGAGGAAGGCATGCTAGGGTGGCCGTGCTGGAGGATCGCAATGAACCTGAAACTCGGTGAGCGTGAGGAGGGCTGTTTTATACGTGCGTGCGGAAATGTGTTGAGTAAAATTGAGGTGAGATGAAGTACAAATGGGCGACACAAGGGCAGTACTCGGAACGCGTGAACTGGCAACCGTGTGAGAGAGTGAGAAGTGACTGGGGTGATAGTTGGAAGCAGAATGATTTAGGAAGAGCTCTGTCGTCGATAGGAGAATGAAATTGGGAGAAAGAAATAAAGAAAGGGGAAAACCTAGAAAAGGGGGCTGGGGGGCCCCGCAGGTGAGGGGCAGGTATTGAAAGGGTTGGAGACAATTGGCGGACCTTTTCGACGCTTTGCGTCGAACAAATCGTCAGTGCTTTTTAACAAGACTTTGCGTCTAGGATGGGTTTTTCTCGCGGGATGATGAATTTCATTCGCTATTCTCTATTTGATATTCTCGCTAGTTGTTACCGTTGTAGTCCTCTCAATTGTTATTCGTTCTTCGAGAATATTGTTGAACTGATCACTGCTTGCCACCACTCCCCGGCTTAAATAGTATCGAGATAGTTTTTACTTGCAACATTTCATGTTGACATTAATCTGGTTAGTCATACTATAGCGCTTTCTAATGGTCAGTAGAATTTGTTTGAAATTTGCTCGATACTCGTCATTAATCAAATTTTGAAGAGGGTTCTTCATGAACAGTAGCTCCATTAACTCATATCTATTTGCTCCCCCAATAACCATTGTCTACGAAATTCACAATACTGTCTCTGTCATCCTCGCGTTTTGTCATTCCGTATATATGGTCGAAATCTCCATCGTCTGAAAGATGCAGTTCTGTAGGGGTGACAATTGTTGCACTGATGCTGTTTGATTGTTGACAAAAAGTTGTTGATGAGGAAGACAGGCTAGGATAAGATGACGGCAAAACATCCAACTTATCATCTCGCGAAGAAATACTCGCTGCCGCATCACTACCAGCATCAAGTTAGGCTGTTTGACGTTTTCAATCGCCTTCTTCTTCATCTTCTCCTTCCTCTTCTACTGATGATGACATTTTTGGCGATGTTTCTTTGTAATGATTCGCCAAGTAAGGATGAGTTCTGTGTAGCATTCTCGGTCTTCTGCTCACACATTTGGATTCGGTTGAATTGTCACTGCCTTCAGGAGAAACGCTGGCCTTCATACTTGAAGGAATTTTCAATATTTGTTGTAACTCCAATGGTAAAAATGAACCTCCACCCACTTGCTACCGTGTTTTCCTTTTTCCTCCTCATGGTTTCCTTTGGACGGGATAAGGAGTAAGCAATGATCGCCGACGTTTAGTAGAGTTTTCACGATTCTTCATCTCAAATTTCTTTTGTTTTTCCATCTGCTGCTTCCCCATTGAGTTGGCAATTGGTTCCCATTTGGCTCTATTTTCGCTTTCCAGTTGTTTTTGGCTCAATTTAAGTTGGCGATATCTCTGAGTGTATCAAGAGATTTATTTGAACAAGAAACAGCCGACATCGATTTTTTTGTAGCACTTAGTGATATTAATGAGATTCCTTTACTCGATCCAATCGCGGCGAGATTCTAAAGTGAAATTTCAGTCAATTAGCTTTGTGCTCCGACTATTATATAGGTATCCAGGCCGGCACGATAACGTCCATTTTCCAATGGGGATTCCTTATCAATTACTGCGACTCCATATCAATTACCATCCCTCCAGCACATTGAGCACAGACACTTGAAAGAATCAAATGTCATATCTGGATCAACGTGATCGTCATAAATTTTGCGTAGGCTTTGAACATCCATTCTAAATATGACCAAAAAGTTGGTACACTGTCGAATTAAATGTTTGGGAACCCTACAATAACTTCGGGTCAGGTAAACATAGTCAACTAAGCTATGCCTACCCATGCTGAAATACTTTGTAATCCTATCTAGCTGTTCGCAAGCTATATCGTCAAAAATGAATATAGAATGTGGTTTTGCCGATGGAGGGTCGGGTATGTTCGTGTAATTGTCGTACATTTGAAGGCCAATTATTTTCTTAAGGGGTGCCAGAACGTGATGGAGCTGATTGTATTTGGGCTGATGGAGGGTTTTCCCAAATGTATACACATTTTCGAATTTCAAACCATTTTCGTTATATAGTGAGTTCAACATCAGATTGGGTTTTCTACGATTTGACGTAGATATCATTAAACATCGAATAGAGGTCCATGCTTTCTATAACTCTTTTTCTTACATTGGTGATGACGAATACTTCCTATTTCATCTACCGATTCAATGGAAAATGCTACAGGATTTTTCACAAGACGCATGACGATATCAACTAACCCTAAAAAATCAACATACGACTTTGTACGATAACAAATTGAAACATTGATGAAAAGTAACAGAAAATTAACAAAAAATATTGTTGTGGATCTCTCTGTTATTGTCCGTTCCTTCGCGACCAATATTGTTTGTGTATCCAAGAAGAGTTAGTTACGGTCCGGTTGTTATTCTGGAATTGTTGTGATAATTGTTAACGATCTAAAATATTGTTGAATCGCCTGACTTTGTGTTAATTCATTTACAATTGGTGTCAGAAGTGGGATATGTCGTCAAGAAGACTTAGAAGCGAGCACAACCCTTCTTCATTGAGCGACTCAAACAACAGAAGCAGTTGACGAACGTTCAAGAGACGAGTCTGTGTCAGCGGATCCTCATATAACGCCCATCAACGTGCTACCTTCCATTATTGTTGAACAAATAGATAGTCACATGGAGATTTGGCGTAAGAGACTCGTGGCAGACGTAATTGTATCGCCAATGCCCCGCCTACCACACTCACAATCTCACAGCATCAAGACACTATTCTCCCTCGATTATTAAATGAATCAAGAGAATCCCGACATTTGAAGAAGGCATTTGATTTGAGAATCCCTTTGATGGAAGTGTCGACTGGGAAGCGTATGGAACCCAATTTGAAAGTATCGCAGAACATAATGGCTGGAACAGAGCTGTCATGGCGACTGAATTTGTTTGTGCCTTAACTGGTTCTGCCCTCGTTCTGCTAAATGAGGTTCCACTACCCAGAACTTATGAGCAACTCATAAGAGTATTCGAAGAACATTATGGGACTAAGAACCAATCGCAAATGTTCTTGACGCTTCTAAATACTAGAACACAGGGTCAGAATGAAGGAGTGAAAGAGTTTCATCAAGCAATCCGTCGCATTACCCGTAATACCAGCCCAGCTGCTCCAGAAGAATTCTTGGATACACAGGGAGTATACCACTTAATGCGGGGCTTAAGGGATCAAGATCTAAAGCGCTTGTTCCTTTATCGTTCTCTAACTACGATGTCTGAAGCCTTGACATGCGCTCTTAGATTCGAAGCCACTGTGACTGACGATCGGTCTACTACACTGACTAAGTGGAATGTTGATCGCCCTATACATCATGTGGCCACTGATGGAGTACACCGACCAAGCAGATATGATTCAAGAGAACGATTGTGCTGGTTCTGCCATGAGCCTGGCCACATCTCTCGCACGTGTTCTCGCCGACGTGCACGAGCCAATGAGATTTAAAATCAAGAAAACTCCCATCCGTCAACCTAACTAGGCCTAGTTTGACGGTCCACCCAAAAAGGCCTAAAATAAAAAGATTAGGAACTCAGACCACTTTCTACGGCAAGGAGGTGATTTACCGGGTTGGAATTGAGGGGTCCATCTGTCTTTTTGGGACACTAAATTCTAAATTGTGTAAGTTCGCGGTGGACACCGGCGCGACTGTTAGTTTTGTTAATCCCAGGATTTTGGATGGTACTGGTGTGAGAGTTGAGGCATGGCAACCAACGTTCCTTCGCACTGCCACTGGAGCAACAGCACCTATTCATGGCCGTGCTGCTCTCCAGTTCGATATTGGAGATAAGGTAGTTCGACATCATCCAGCCATCATTGCCCCCATAGGAGAAGACTGCATACTTGGATTAGACTTTTTGAAACGTTATCGTTGTCTCATTGATGTTACAAATAGGCGATTGGGAATCGATAATCACAACATTAGTTTTGGAGACTGTGAAACTTGTCTGTCGACTGTCCAACAGAACACACACGCCAGTCAACAGAAACTGGGGAGCCTAGATTCTAATGAAGGTACTGTGTCCAGTCCTTTGCAAGAACAAACAATCTCTACGCGTGAGTACGGCATACCAATACATCTTGCCGAGTTGTTTCTCAGGTCATGTGAAGACCTGTCAGGAATTCAGAAGGAAGCAGTTAGGATGTTGTTGATGGAATATTCCGATGTGTTTTCACTGGTTAAACATGACCTTGGTCAAATTTCTTCTGTGGAACATTAGATAACTGTGACAACTGAAATGTCTGTGCATCAAGCTCCTAGAAGACTTCCTCCTCACCGTCTTGCCGAAGTTGATTAATTAATGGCGGATATGGAAGAAGCCAAGATAATTGAGCCTTCAGTCAGTCCATGGGCAAGTCCGATAGTATTAGTCGCCAAGAAAGATGGTTCCAGCAGGTTTGGCGTCGACTGTCGCAAACTTAACGATGTTACTCTGTAAGATTGTCACCCTATTCCAAATACTGACGACCTCATCCATTCTTTAAGCGGAAGTGCTTGGTTTACGACACGACCTCCAAAGTGGTTATTGGCAGGTACTGATGAGGGAGTGCGATAAGCCTAAAACGGCGTTTTGCACACCTAGAGGAGTTTGGCAATTCCGCGTCATGCCTTTTGGCTTGTGTAATGCTCCCGCAACATACCAGCGGGCGATGACTGGGGTTCTGGAAAGGTTTATTCGCCAAGGACGAGTGAAAGTGTACCTCGATGACATTTTAGTGGACACTCCGACATTCGAAGAACAGTTAATCTGGCTCCGGAATATTTTTGCCGAACTTAGATTGAAAGGAATCACGCTGAATGCCAAAAAATGCACACTAATGCGTCGCAAAGTTTGCTATTCAGGCTACGAAATTTCTGAGGCTGGTGTCGGTACTAATCCCATGAAAACCGAAAGAGTGGCTAATTGGTCTCAGCCAACCTCCGTTGCGGATGTGAACACGTTCATCGGGTTCTGCTCATACTATTGCCCCTTTGTTCAAAATTTGCCCAAGTAGCAAAGCCCTTATTCAAACTCAAAAAAAACGATGTTGGCTTCGAATGGACATTTGAGTGTCAAACTGCCTTTGACTCCATAAAACAAGCACTTACTGAAGCGTCCATATTGGGTCACGTGAAACCGAACGTTCTGTTCACTCTCGATGTGGATGCATGCGATAAAGCAATTGGTGCAGTTTTATCTCAGTATCAAGACGATCAAGAAAAAGTAATAGCTTATTACAGTCGCTGTCTTTCGAAACAGGAACGAAATTATTGCGTCACTCGAAAAGAACTGTTGGCAGTAGTCAGTGCCCTGGAGCACTTAAAGCCTTATGGCCTTGACAGTGGTATCCCAGTAAAAGTTCGAACTGACCACTCTTCTCTACAGTGGTTGCGAAACTTCCGACAACCAGATGGTCAAATGGCCAGGTGGTTGGAAAAAATGGCACCTTTTAACCTAACCATCGAGTTTCGCAAAGGAACATCTCATGCTAATGCGGATGGCCTTTCTAGAAGACCTTGTTTAGCAACAGATTGTTCCTACTGCTTGAGACGAGAGTTGAAAGGACTACCAGATGTTAACAGAATCCAATTACAGCCTGACATTAATTGGAAAGCTGAACAAACGAATGATGCAGATATTGCCCGAGTAAAGACGTGGGTAGCTCAGGTGCAACGTCCCAATAGGGAACTCGTGGCTCCTTGTAGCGCGAATGTCAAGTCTCTTTCGGCTATGTTTGATTCTTTAGCACTGAGAGAAGATTTACTCGTCAGGAACTGGGAAAACGATTCAGGAACCAAAACAGTAGTCCAGTTAGTAGTTCCTCGAAGCCAAATAAAACATCTGTTACAACTTACTCATGGATTTGGACATTTTGGTTACCGGAAGACCATTTCACTATTGAGGAGTCAGTTCTACTGGGTGGCTATGCACAGAGACGTCCGAGACTATTGCAAAGCATGTGTCACATGTGGCAAGCGAGGCAAAAGATCAGCTCAAACCAAGAAAGCTCCGTTGCAAACTCGAATAACTGGAACACCATTCAACCGATTAGCAGTTGACATCGCAGGCCCATTGCCCGAAACAAGTGATGGAAATAAATTTATAGTTGCAGCAATGGATTATTTCACCAAATGGCCTGAGGCTGTACCCGATCAACGCGCAGAAACTGTTGCACATGGTCTAGTTCAGCACGTATTCTCACGGTTCGGCGTTCCTCGAGAGCTGCACACGGACCAGGGACGAAACTTTGAGTCTGCTATATTCAAAGAAGTAATGAAGATCTTAGGAATTCTTAAAACCCGAACCACTCCATTGAGACCTCAAAGTGATGGAATGGTGGTTCGATTTAACCGAACCATCTGGGAGATGCTTTCAAAGGTTGTTGATGACCATCAGCGAGACTGGGATCAACATCTACATCTTGTACTATTTGCATATCGAGCAACTGTCCACTGGGTTCTCACCGGCCATGTTGACATTTGGCAGGGAGATCAACGTTCCGGTAGACTTGGTTACTGGTATACCACCCACCTCACACGAAAAAACGAGCTATGGAATTATGTTTTGAGAACGCCTGGATGAAGCCCATGAAATTGCTAGGCAATCCTTGGGAAAAGTTGCTACTGATGCCAAAACAAGATACGATGTCGGTACGACGATCCCAACTTTTAAAGTTGGAGACAAACTTTGGCTATATGACCCTCGCCGTCATATTGGACTGACTTCAAAATTACAGTTGCCATTGATCGGACCTTGTGAAGTCCTGAAGAAGATAACTGACGTTCTGTTCAGGATACGGACTCCACAGGGTACTCGGAAAGTGATTCACGGCGACCGCCTCCAAACATTCAACGACCTAAAAAAAGACTGAATTTTTTAAAAGAGGTAATGTTGTGGATCTCTCTGTTATTGTCCGTTCCTTCGCGACCAATATTGTTTGTGTATCCAAGAAGAGTTAGTTACGGTCCGGTTGTTATTCTGGAATTGTTGTGATAATTGTTAACGATCTAAAATATTGTTGAATCGCCTGACTTTGTGTTAATTCTTTTACATTATAAATAAATAAATAATAAATAAAGGTGGGAATCATAAGTCCACCCCCTGCTGCCACAATGGAAACGTACAGCAGGAATTAACTGCGGAACTATTCTTGTACTACTACCTTGAAGTTGCAAACCTCTGAAGCATAGTTACCGTAACCTGCTGCACGTTTCAAGAAGAGGGACTGTGTTCACCATCCCTCTTCCCCTGCATATCAACTTCAGCTATCAAACTTGGCTGCTCTCATAAGCTCAGCCTGAGTTACTTCTCCCATGCACCAACTGGCTACATCCACCCAGGTAGAGGAGTTGTGGCGACGAGAGAATAGAATTCGAATTTTATTAATATTCCTCGCATCCTCTCTTCGAACATGACTAAAATAATAAATAAAAACTGTAGCAAAATTAAAAGTTGATTTAAAAACTCTTTGCAAATAATTAATAACAACCTTTAACATTTTAGGAATTAAAACCTACAAAATGACTTGAGTGTGGCTAGGGGGAGAGGGGGAATAAAAAGAGAGAAAAAAAAACAAAAACAAATTAAACAGCGTTGTTCGCTTTATCAATTTTAAAATGACCCAGGGCTAAAGTATCTATATTATTTGGTAAAATATATCTTTTGCCGTTGAAAGGGGATAGGAATATTTTCTTTAGGGAAACTGTAAAAACATTATGATTATTACTTCTAATGCTAGTACATACATCCCTACGCAATGACTGGCGTTCTTGAGCAATCCATGTAATCATCTATTGTGATTTTATTTTGAACAACAGCACGCTGCACGCCTTTTATCCTCTTTCGCTGTGCACCACCTTCCAGTTCTATTGCGTACATTTTGGCTTTTCCCCGTTTTCAATTGCTTGCTTTAACGCAACACAACGAACAACGTAATTTTTTCTATTGCCTAAATGGGCCACTAACTTTTCACACATGACCACATTATTCCTATTGCCCCCTGAAGGAATGATTCCAGTCACTTTAATCTTCTCTGGCAGAAAGGGTCGCTCATTGTGAGCATCATGCAACACGAGATCCACATCCAACACGTATCCGTAATCATCTGTTTCCGATAGCGTTTCAATTGGGGGTACACTACTTAGATCTTCCCACGAGAAGTCTATAGGAAGCTTCCCCGACAGACTAACTCCATAGAGATTGTATCGGCGCGTTTTGTTTATTGTTGCGGCTGTCTTGAGTCTGGGCCATCTCTAGGGACCCTCGCTCACCACCCGGGCACGCAGCGTCTTGTCCACCACAATCGCCAGCCGTAAAATCGGTCGTCGACGGCAGTCAGTAGCCCCCGCGTCGTCGTGAAACCGCCAACGCTCGTTCACCCGCTCTTTGTTATTCGAACTGTCTACCTGTTCCTTATTCCCTTTTTGTTTTATGGAATATCCTTGCTTCCACCAGAGCCATTTCATTTGTTCCTTTATTTTTGTTACGTGTTCTTGTTTTCTCTCCTCAACATCACACCCATTTCCTGCTGTTATTCCTTTCAATAACCACGCCACTAACGGAGGACGTCCACCACCCCTCCCCGGCCGGGGTAAGTCCATGCAGCAGCAGAATTGGTGAGTGATCCCGTTTCCTAGCCTAATATACAGTCCACTTATCATACCATACAATTTGGTCCGAGCCGCGCCGAATCTGCCAGCTTGTAATTATCGGGTCACAGTTGCATTTGTTCGTACAAGTTCATTGTTGATTGTTCAATTCAGACAAAAAAAACCGTTTCACGTTAACTCAAGATGCCTGATTCACTTCCAGACATTGAGGAAAAAATATCTCAGCAAACCGAGTTCTTTACGCTCAAACGACAAGGAATTTTCGCCGAGCTCCAAGAGTTGTGCGATTTATCGAGTAAGGTAGGGCCTAACTCGTTGACTGAATTTTTAGCTCGAGCTAGCGATCTGCCGCGAATAAGGGATAAATTTGAAGAAGTTCAGGAGACGTTATTGAAATTGAATTTACAGTTGCCTAAAACAAGTCGAATAGAAATTACCCAAGTCAACCATTCATTTAATGCCTTGTTTTATAAAATAAGAACAGTAGAACAAACTATAACTCCTTCCAAATCTATTCCTATTCCAACTCCCGTACCTACCATATCAGACGTACGTTTGCCCGCAATTGAGGTCCCAGTTTGGGACGGAAATTTAGAAACCTTTCACAATTACTGGACATTGTTCAACACAGTCGTTCATGACGGTAAATATGCCAACGTAACAAAAATGAGCTATCTAAAAGCTTCATTGAGTGGCTCTCCTCTTAAACTAATTCAAAACTTGAGTAACGATAACTACGCTCAAGCATACGAACTTATCTACAACAGATATGGCTACACCCGTAATTTGGCAGCATTTTACGCAGACAAAATTTTAGGGTTTTCACCATTACAAGGCTGCTCATTAAAAGAATTGCAAACATTTCTAGATGTGTTCAACACCACTGTTACTGCATACAACAATTTAAGTATTTCGGACCCTGGTGACTTCCTACTTTTCCAATGTGCCTACCGCACCCTGCCTACGCAAATTCGTTTTTCATTTGAAAGATCTATTTCAGATCATCTGGGTGTGCCTTCGTTTGCATCATTGGTCACGTTCATTGAGGAGCAATGTAAGATTAGGGAGTTGAGTGAGAATTCGCACAAGCCCAAGAATATCAAAGGTCAGCAGTCCCCTTTAAAAATTACATCGGGGAGATCAGGTGGTCGCAATCCTCAAACCTTATTGGTTACGCCCGATCTGGAATCTCACTCTGGCCACTTTTCAGGATCTACGTGTAGCTATTGTAAGAACCGTCACACTATTTATTCCTGTGACCAATTCAGGAACCTTTCATTGGACCATAAATATCAGTGGTTAAAAGACAACAAAAGGTGTTTTCGATGTTTGGGTTCGCATCAAAGATCGAAGTGTAGGTCACAAGGAAAGTGTTCGAGTTGTCAAGGCTCTTCTCACCACACTTCTCTCCATCGTGAATCCTTTTCGGCGACTAGACCCCCTAATGATGATCAATCAGCCTCCCGAGTTCAAAGAAAAAAGTGTTCAGGTACCCCCTCTTGCTCGGAGGAATCGCAGTCCCATGAACCTGACTCTTCAGCTCAAACGTTGTTAGCTGGCGTTTTGGATGCAACAAAGCCCCGAAGCGCACTGCTGCGCACAGCCCAGGCGTTGATGCAAAATAAATATGGTCAAATGACCTGGTGATAGATGGTGGTTCCCAGGTGTGTTTAATATCTGTCGACTGTGCACGCCGACTGGGTCTGCCAATGCAGAGTAGAACCACTCAACTCGACGGTGCACAGTCAACTGCACACTGTCGTCCCGTTCCTCAGCTACTCCCTTGCTGAATACGCAAGCTGTCGTAGTCCCTCGAGTATGCTCATCGCTTCCGACGTTCCCTGTGCCACCTCAAGTTTCCAACCGCTTCTCAAATTTGCATTTGGCAGATGATAAATTTTGGGAGCCTGGGGCGATAGATTTTCTTCTGGGTGCTCCGCTTTATGATCAAATTTACGATTCTGATCACATGCAGATTATTCATGGTCAACCTGCGGCCTTCAACACAATATTTGGCTGGGTTGTCGTGGGGGAGGTCAACGAATGTCCACCTCCCATATCTTCGGAGAGCTCTGCACTAACCTTACTCACCTGTGAAGAAAATTTAGACGAGACTCTGCGGACATTTTGGGCCTCAGAAGAAGTACCCAATACGGATCCGTACAAAGACCCTCTGCATGTGGAGGCTGAAAATAATTTCGTGTCTAGTTATTCACGAAGAGGGGACGGATCTTATCAGGTCCGATTACCGTTCAAGCTTACTAAACCGTTATTCAGGGGGTCAGGAGACATAGCGAAATCCCGTTGGCTCAATTTAGAAAGACGGCTTCAGCGTAATGAGTACCATCGCAAATTGTATACTGAATTTATGCTAGAGTATCGTGACCTTGGCCATATGTCACCGGCCATGTCCCCTGGTTCTTACTACATTCCGCATTTTGGTATTTTACGGAGCTCCCCTACATCCCCACTTCGGGTAGTGTTTGATGCATCATGTCCCGACGCAGAAGGCTCCAGCTTAAATAATAATCTTCTTACAGGGCCACCATTACAGAAAGATATTGGGGAGGTAGTGTCAAAATTCCGCTTGAATCCAGTGGCTGTCATAACAGACATAAAAATTTAATTAATCTCCATAAAACTTTTAATCTCCATAACGATGAATGAGACTCGATGAGCGAAAGAATCAAGGATTTGGGCAATGGTTCAGACCCTTTGGTGACAGGCATTACAATGTCCCGAGCTCTCACTTCTGGTAGGTTGGTGCACAGTGGAAGAAGCTGATCCAGTGGCCACGTTGATATGGGTTCATAAAGAAAGGGAGGTCCCGCCCACCATGAGGGGTGATTCACTATCTCTGAAGGCAGCAGACCTCTGGATGCGCAGTCTGCAGCATTATTAATGCTGGACACGTGATGCCAATGAGAAGGTTCGGTGAGTTCCAAAATGCTGACCACACGGTTGGCGACGTATGTTTGAAGACGGTGAGGAGACGTACAAAGCCAGCCTAAGACCACTGCCGAATCAGACAGAAGATATATTCCGCTAACTTGTATGTGAGAGATCCAAGGTCGAGCCGATTGCAACAGATGTGATAGCAGAAGTGCTCCATTCAATTCTAGACGTGGGATGGTGAGGACTTTTAGCGGTGCCACTCTGGTTTTAGCTGAGACCAGGTTGACGATGACAGCAGACTGATCTTTGGAGGATGACCGAAGGTACAATGCAGCAGCGTACCCCACATTTGAAGCGTCACAGAATCCAACTATTTGAAAGTGGGACATGGAAGCACCACGGAGTAGACGTGGGATTCGTACCTTGGATAAGGTCAAGAACTCTTTACTAAATTTCCTCCATGCGGAAAGTAAATCCTCTGGCAGACTTGAATCCCAACCCAATGATCGTTCCCAGATTTCCCTCATGAACAGCTTAGCTTTAAAGATGACAGGGCAAACCCATCCCAGCGGATCATACAACGATGCAATTTGAGAGAGTACTTCTCGTTTCGTTCCTGCGTTTTTAAGGGGTTGGACGTTGTAGGTGAAAACATCGTTTACAGGATCCCAGCTTACCCCCAATATGCGTAAGGAAGAAGGGGAATGAGAGTGAAGGGATAACGAAGGAAGCAGATGTTCTTTAGGAATGTCCTGGAGCACAAAGCGAGAATTTGATGCCCATTTCCTAAGTTGAAATCCACCCAATTTCATCAAGCTCACCAACTCATTTTTGAGCTGTACAGCTAGTTGTTCAGACGCCACAGACACACATAGGTCATCCATGTAGCAGCTTTCCAAGACTGCTTGGGACGCTAACGGAAAGGGAGCTCCTTCATCTATTACGAGTTGGCGAAGTGTTCGCTGAGCTAAGAATGGAGCGGAACTCAATCCATAAGTGAGAGTTTTTAGCTCATATGCCACTAAAGACGCACTGGGAGTCTCTCGCCACCAAATGTGTTGATATTTTGTGTCCTCGGGATCCAGCCATATGGCACGGTACATCATTTTTATGTCTGTTATGACAGCCACTGGATTCAAGCGGAATTTTGACACTACCTCCCCAATATCTTTCTGTAATGGTGGCCCTGTAAGAAGATTATTATTTAAGCTGGAGCCTTCTGCGTCGGGACATGATGCATCAAACACTACCCGAAGTGGGGATGTAGGGGAGTTCCGTAAAATACCAAAATGCGGAATGTAGTAAGAACCAGGGGACATGGCCGGTGACATATGGCCAAGGTCACGATACTCTAGCATAAATTCAGTATACAATTTGCGATGGTACTCATTACGCTGAAGCCGTCTTTCTAAATTGAGCCAACGGGATTTCGCTATGTCTCCTGACCCCCTGAATAACGGTTTAGTAAGCTTGAACGGTAATCGGACCTGATAAGATCCGTCCCCTCTTCGTGAATAACTAGACACGAAATTATTTTCAGCCTCCACATGCAGAGGGTCTTTGTACGGATCCGTATTGGGTACTTCTTCTGAGGCCCAAAATGTCCGCAGAGTCTCGTCTAAATTTTCTTCACAGGTGAGTAAGGTTAGTGCAGAGCTCTCCGAAGATATGGGAGGTGGACATTCGTTGACCTCCCCCACGACAACCCAGCCAAATATTGTGTTGAAGGCCGCAGGTTGACCATGAATAATCTGCATGTGATCAGAATCGTAAATTTGATCATAAAGCGGAGCACCCAGAAGAAAATCTATCGCCCCAGGCTCCCAAAATTTATCATCTGCCAAATGCAAATTTGAGAAGCGGTTGGAAACTTGAGGTGGCACAGGGAACGTCGGAAGCGATGAGCATACTCGAGGGACTACGACAGCTTGCGTATTCAGCAAGGGAGTAGCTGAGGAGCGGGACGACAGTGTGCAGTTGACTGTGGAAGTGGAGGTCCCTACCTTTGCAGACAATGCAACGTCAAGTTGAGTGGTTCTATTCTGCGTTGGCAGACCCAGTCGGCGTGCACAGTCGACAGATATTAAACACACCTGGGAACCACCATCTATCACCAGGCGGATGGGGGTCATTTGACCATATTTATTTTGCATCAACGCCTGGGCTGTGCGCAGCAGTGCGCTTCGGGGCTTTGTTGCATCCAAAACGCCAGCTAACAACGTTTGAGCTGAAGAGTCAGGTTCATGGGACTGCGATTCCTCCGAGCAAGAGGGTACCTGAACACTTTTTTCTTTGAACTCGGGAGGCTGATTGATCATCATTAGGGGGTCTAGTCGCCGAAAAGGATTCACGATGGAGAGAAGTGTGGTGAGAAGAGCCTTGACAACTCGAACACTTTCCTTGTGACCTACACTTCGATCTTTGATGCGAACCCAAACATCGAAAACACCTTTTGTTGTCTTTTAACCACTGATATTTATGGTCCAATGAAAGGTTCCTGAATTGGTCACAGGAATAAATAGTGTGACGGTTCTTACAATAGCTACACGTAGATCCTGAAAACGAGTTCTAGCTTGGGCTTTGAGATTTGTCTACAACGCACGTCGGCGAGATAACAGAAAACAAGGCGAATTGACACCATTGGAACTCCGGGAGAGTTTGCAGCTGTGCATTAAAGAAACGCAACAACATTATTTCAAGTCAGAGCTGCGAGACCTCATGCAAGATAGACCTCCATCCCTTTGCATCCGTCGTCTCACACCGTTCTTACAAAATGGCATAATTAGGGTTGGCGGACGCTTATCTCATTCATTGTTACCGGAGGAAGCCAAACACCCATACCTTCTTCCAAAACAGGCCGCCTTATCAGCCCTCATTTGCGATTCTTACCATCGCAGACTATTGCATGCTGGGCCTCAAGCTACTCAAGCGTTAATTTGTCAAACCTTTTGGATTCTCTCTCTAAGAGGATTACTCCGACAACAAGTCTTCAAGTGCCTGTCATGTTATCGACACCGACTAAAAACTATCATCCGATAATGGCTGATCTTCCTCCATCTCGCGTTACTCCATGTTATCCGTTCGCTCGTACTGGGGTAGATTTTGCTGGCCCTCTGATGATAAAACGAGACCTTCGTCGTAACTCTCCTGCCATCAAATCTTACATCTGCCTATTTGTGTGTATGGCCACCAAGGCAGTTCACCTTGAACTGGCAGGTAGCCTGTCCGCTGATTGCTTTCTAGCCACATTAGACAGGTTTATAGCACGCCGTGGGCTTTGCCGAGAGATATACTGTGATAATGGGACTAATTTTCACGGCGCAGCCAATGAACGGAGAGGGAACATTGAATCTCTTCAAGCCTCATCAGCAAAAATCTCCAGCCATCTGGCTAATTGCGACATCACCTTCAAGTTTAACCCCCCTGATGCCAGTTGGATGGGAGGCGTATGGGAAGCCGCAGTCAAGAGCGCTAAACGACACCTTCGACACATCTCCACTCACTTGTTGACGTACGAGGAGATGACAACTGTCCTGGCCAAAATTGAAGCAGTTCTCAACAGTCGCCCCCTCTGCCCTTTGAGTGATTCCCCGGATTCGATATATTTATCCCCTGCACATTTTCTAATTGGCCGCTCCTCATGTCACCTATGGAGAAAGAGGTTCCCGTTCACCCAGCTAGCAATCTCTCACGATGGCAGCATGTGCAGCAAGTTTCACAAATTTTTTGGAAGCGATGGACAAGCCACTATCTCCACACATTGATGGAGCGTCAAAGTGGACTGCCCAGCGTCCTCCCCTGCAGGAAGGGGACGTTGTTATTTTACTGCGCCACAACTCCAAGCCCTTAGATTGGCCTCTAGGAGAGTTGTCTCTCTCAACCCTGGCCTTGATGGTGTTGCTCGATCCGCTACTGTGAGAATCTCCAGTGGAACACTGGTGCGTCCCGTTGCTAAACTCATTCCCCTGCCCTACCATGATGGTAACTAACATGTAATTCATGGGCAGTTAGTTTCCCTTTTTGTTCGAGGATTGATTATGTTATTTTCATTTACCAAAAGAGAGTGATTAAGTCATTTTAATTTTCTACCTATTATTTCCTTACCCATCCGTGGGCATCCATTACCTTTGAAAGTCTCCATGAATGCCCCCTTGGAGTGAAGGTTACCTATTATCCACCACTCCTCTTTCAAAAACAAAGAAAAACTTTTTTCTTTAAAGAAAAAATTTATTTTCAAAAAAAAAGGTTTAAAAAAACTGAAAACTGCGTTTTTCAACAAAGTTTTTTTATTTTCAAAAACAAAAACTGGGTTTTTTCTTTCAAAAAAAAAAAAAAATTTTTTTTTTTTGCTTTCAAAACCAAAAACCTGCATTTTTTCAAAAAAAAGAAGTATTTCCCAAAAAACAAAAAACGTTGCATTTTTCAACAAAAATGCTATTTAAAAAAAAAAAACACAAAATTTATAATTTTGGGTGGGCGGTGTATCGGCGCGTTTTGTTTATTGTTGCGGCTGTCTTGAGTCTGGGCCATCTCTAGGGACCCTCGCTCACCACCCGGGCACGCAGCGTCTTGTCCACCACAATCGCCAGCCGTAAAATCGGTCGTCGACGGCAGTCAGTAGCCCCCGCGTCGTCGTGAAACCGCCAACGCTCGTTCACCCGCTCTTTGTTATTCGAACTGTCTACCTGTTCCTTATTCCCTTTTTGTTTTATGGAATATCCTTGCTTCCACCAGAGCCATTTCATTTGTTCCTTTATTTTTGTTACGTGTTCTTGTTTTCTCTCCTCAACATCACACCCATTTCCTGCTGTTATTCCTTTCAATAACCACGCCACTAACGGAGGACGTCCACCACCCCTCCCCGGCCGGGGTAAGTCCATGCAGCAGCAGAATTGGTGAGTGATCCCGTTTCCTAGCCTATTATACAGTCCACTTATCATACCATACAGAGATTATTACAATCGTGGTAAGCCAAACACCGAGTATCCAACTCGGGGTCGTAAGGGTGTGGATCAGAAGAGAGAAGATTTTGAGCTTCTGCATATCGTCCCGAAACTTGGCAGAGCCCTCCTCGTATTCCACTTTTCGCCATAAGGACCATATTGTAATCAGTGAGCAAACCAAGTTTCACTTTGGTGTACCGTAACGTGGCTGTCCATGACATTCCTGGGGTCGTAAAAAACTGCGCTGGATCAGCTTTGTGGGTGCGAAGGGTGAGATCTCGAACCGCCTCAAATATTTCGGCCAGCAAAAGAGTCTTAATTTTCATGTAGAGGTCATTGTAGTCACCCATGGTTTCACAATTAAATGAATCCCATACTCGCTGAGCGAATCGTTATTCCTCGTCTGAAATGTGTTTCTGTCGCAAATGACTGTAAAAATCTTCTATTGTAGGAAGTGAAGAAAGATTGTATTTATCAATAGAATCCATAAACTCGTACGGGTAAACAATTTCTCTCTTGGCTAGCTCTATTTGATTTGGGATTAAAAAATTTGAATAAAATGTTCAAATCGTTTAAATTACTTACTAAAATTTCAAGGCGGGAGAAAAAATTTAAAACTGTCTAAAAATCGTAGGGAAATCTGTTTGTTATATTGTTTACTCATAGAAATGAATCGTTATCGTTCAGTAGTTGACGGCATAACTTTTATTCTTTTATTGTTATAATTTAGATGTGGAATAATAAAATGAGAATCATACGCGGAAGAGTTATGCATGAAAATCGGTAAGAAGTTAGGTCGGATAAACTCGATATTACATCTTCGATGCGCTGCTCCACGATGGTTTTCGAGAATGTGACAATGGTCACGTACTTTTCGATAGGAGAAGCAAACTGTTTGTCACATAAGAAACACGAAGTTGCATCGTCCAACTTTCTCAAATCATCAACGGATAGTGGAATCATTGGGGTATGAAGATTGTAAATACCGCTTACTTTCTCGGCCACGTCTTCTAAAAATTCTAAAAATCTATCCACTACTTATTCCCCAAGATATAAAAACAATTGTGAGGGTAGTGTATTGATAATTGTGGACTCGTATCCCTCCTGAATGTGGAGATAAGCGCATACAGAAATAGGCTTATGTTTGTTGAAATTATTGATCTACTAAGAATTTGGATTCGGTTGACAGGAGTGGATCAGCTCTAGCATACAAGTTATTTCACCGTAGACGGGAAATGCTTTTTTAAAAAGGAATTTATTTTGTTCACAACAATTACACAGGAAGTTACACTTGGTTAAAAATAATAACGGATTTGTAGGGACGACGCGCGGACAAACGAACAGCAAGAGGATTACAACAGAACTGGAAGGCTCGGCCTCGCTGCCTCGTTAAATACCCTCTGGCTGCTGGTGTCAGCAAGATAGGGACAAGCTATCATATAATTCCTCCCCCCTTAGGGAAGAAAAACTTTCATGAGGAACATGGAAGTTTTTCTTCGAGCAAGAATCGAGACTTGAATTTTAGTGAAATGTAATGAAGAGACGAATTCAAGAACGAGGTATCGAGCTCGAGTCACAATTTAAACAGACAATAGTCAATAATATGAGTCAGGCAAGAATTTTATACAAGAT
This sequence comes from Pachypeltis micranthus, assembly GCA_020466155.1. Lineage (NCBI taxonomy): Eukaryota > Metazoa > Arthropoda > Insecta > Hemiptera > Miridae > Pachypeltis > Pachypeltis micranthus. The sequence goes on along the minus strand of CM035778.1, from coordinate 143,175 downwards.
GAGGTTACAATGAAAACAATGTGTGCGGTTTACAAATAAAGTCCACAAAGTAAGGTAAAGTACACAAATTATACAGTCTATAAAAGCTTAAGATTTTAGTAAACGGCGTAGAGTTCACCCTAGAGATGTGCTCACATTATTTCGATGTCGGAGACAACAATAAAATTGTCCAAAAGCTTGGGACGAGGTATTTTAAGGCGGTCTGTTTTGTTGTAATCACTGGGAAGGAATGTGGAACCAAATGTTTTAGACTTTTTAGTTTAATTTTTCCCAAAGGGGTTTTATTAAAATTAAATGAGGGTTTATCGAAAGGCATCACGGATGGATCGTGATGAAGTTTCGTCGAGGGAGCTATCAATGTTTGATTGTGCGTTTCAATGGAACTATTTTGAGGATTAATCAGGAAAGTACCTTGAAGTTTTAGGAGTGTTACATTGCTTCTGGTGGTTATTTTGATTTGTTCTTCGTGTGGGAAGATGAAAGCGTACCTTCTTGTTTCTTCAAAAAGTTCTACGTGATTATGCTGTAAACTAATTTCAGTCAGATCGCATTGATCGTTTACACCTTTCAGGAGAATATCTTTTTCACAGGTATGGTCTCCGGAAAGTTTGAAGTCATTGGGGCAGAAGAAGTAATTTAATCCTGGGTCACAGTAGTCGTTTGAAAATATAATGTTAGAGTCTGTCGTGGATTTAAGTGCGTATTTAGCAGATGGTATGATTGTCAAGTATGTCTCTTGTGCAAATGTCGGGAGTGGTTGTAGAAGGAATAGGTCATATCGGGCTCTATGAAAAATAGGGACGTCTAGGAAATAAATTATTTCTTCGGATCCGATAAAGCATTTAACTTTGATATGGTTTTGAATTTCCCATAGAGATGCGTCTTTGAAATCTGGTAATCGGTTGCCATAGAATTTTGCTAGGTTGCTGAGAACATTGTATAGCGTTTGAGGTTTTATAATGCTTGGGCCAATTCTTTTTAGTTTACAGAAAGTGATGGAATTTTCAATGTCCTGAGCAATATCTAAAATTAGCTGTAGTAAAATTTGATTATGTTCTAGCGCATCTTCTACCTGTTTAACATGTTTTTGGAAGGAACTAAGTTCTTTCAAGTTTCCTATTTCTTTGATTAAAATGTCATGGTTATAATTAATCGTGTCTATAGTGAGGTTCACGTGTTTTTCTAAGTCGTTATTTACTGAGTAATGATGTTTGATTTGTTGTGATAGGTTTCTTGATTGCTTTGGAGGTGGGTGAGAATTTGATTATATTGTTCTTCGTCATTGGCGTCCAAATTTCCTGTTATGAATTTGACGACGGATCCTAATCCGTTTAGCAACCCCCGCTTCTGACGATGTGGTAGAATTGATTCGAAGATCGTTTGATATTCGAGGCATGGACCTTTGTTTGAGTGTTATGGTGTCTAGGAATGATGTGGAGGGTACCTCTAGACAGGTCTACGTCCTCTACGGTTTCTTTGTTGTATTTGGTTTTAGTGTTGTTTTGTAACTGTCGGTTCTTTACGTATACTATGTCTGGGAGTTCGTTCTGGTGGGTTTCCTCTAGTCTGGTTATGTGAAGTCGTGGTATGCTCTTTATTTTTTGAAATGTGTTCGTGTAGGTCTCGGTACAAGTATACCATACGGTCTCGGTGTTTGGAAATGTAGTCATTGAGTAATCTCTGTTCAATGTTTATTCGAAAGAGGTTGTCATCTGTAATGTGACCGTGAATTACTTCAAATGGGGTGAGGTTCGTAACAAGGCATATTTGACTTTGGTTTCTATGTCGTCATTTTTGAACTCATCACGGCAGTTTAAAGTCTGAGGTGTTCAACTAAAGTGGAGTGAAATCTTTCGATTGCTCCATTACTCTCTGGGTGTTGACTGGAAATGAAATGAATTTCGATTTTATGAAGTTCAAGCAATTCTTTCACCAGAGTTGAGTTGAATTCGGCTCCGTTGTCGGAGATTATTTTCTCAGGTACTCCGTGTTGGGAAAAGTACTGAATTAGTGTTTTTACAACCTCTACACTGTTATTTGAATTCACGCGGTATAGTTGAGCAAATGTAGAGAAGGGGATCGAAAATCGAAAGAAATTTAGCTTTTTCAAGAGCAATTTTGTCGATATGTAATGTATGAAAGGGACGAGAAGGTGTAGGAGTGACGTTAAATTTTATTTTGGGAGGTATCCGATCGTATTTGGATCTAAGGCAAATGTCACATTGGTTGATGTACTGTTGGATTGTAGTCTTCAAATTAGGCCAAAAGTAACGGCGTTTTATCTGCTCGTCAGTTTCTTGGATTCCTCGGTGGTTCGTTTTACTTTCATGGTAGTTTTAAACTACTTCTTGTTTCTCTTCGTTGTTCTCAACATCTTTCAATAGTTTACTGCATTTTATCATCTGAATTTCGGACTCTTTAAATTTGCTTGTCAAAATTGCAGAGAAATTCTCGAAAAATTTTCCAGTGGGGTCATTAATAAAATAGAGCGAGTATTTAGTTTTAGGTTTGATGAATTCTTTAATAAATTCTGCTATTTCAGTTTCGAATTTATTTTGTGAGACTTCTTGAGACGGCTCTTTCGGCGTCCGTGTCTGTGGGTTGCTGAAGGAGGCGCTCGATTAGCGGGCTACGGTCCTCAGCCGGGGAAGGTAAGGCACAAGTATCCGGCGATTAGCTCATCAATGTCGATGGGCGTGCTTGGACTTATAGAAGGTATGCCTTCAAAGTCCATAGGAGTAGCGGGAGTAGCGGGAGTAGCAGGACTTGTCTCCTAGTTGTGGAGTTCGATGCGTGACAAAGCGTCGGCAACATAGTTGGTTTTTCCGGGTTTATACACGATGGTGAAGTCAAAGTCGCTAATGGCTAGTCTCCATCGGTAGAGTTTAGAGTTGGGATCGTTCAGGCTGAACAACCATTGCAAAGGCCGGTGGTCAGTGAACAGTGTGAACTTCTGACCATAGAGGTACGGACGAAAAGGTCTTTAGGGCAAAGATGATCACATATAGCTCCTTCTCTATTGTCGAGTACCGGCGTTCTGTTTCATTCAACGTCTTACTCGCGTAAGCGATGGAGAGATCGTTACCCGAGACGTTCTGCGAAAGGACGGCTCCTGCAGCATCTTTATTACTACAGTCTGTCGTGACACAAAACGGCTTCTCAAAATCTGGGTATTGAAGGATAGGATTATTGCAGAATAGAGTCCGGCAAGTTTCGAAGCTGGATTTGAATTCAGGAGAATCAGGCTTGATCTTGGCGTTGTCTTTCAGGGCGGATGTCAGAGGTTTGGTAAGCCGGGCAAAGTCGGGAATGAATCGGCGGTAGAATCCCAGTAGACCTAGAAATCTGCGGATTTCTGTCTTATTCTTAGGGATGGGGAAGCCCTTCACCGCGCGCACTTTGTCGGGATTTGGCTTAACGCCGTCCGGGCCGATGATGTGTCCAAGGTACAGCAGTTCCCTTTACAAGAACTCTGTCTTGTCGACCTGGATCTTCAAGTTGGCGGAGCGAAGACGCTCAAACACTTGTCTCAGCCTATCGACATGCTCCTGGAGGGAAACGGAGAATATTAGAATATCGTCGAGATAAACTAAGGCAAGTTCTCCATTGATTCCTCTCAGTACATTGTTCAAAAGCCGCTGAAAGGACGCTGGTGCGTTCTTCAGTCCAAACGGCATTCGGACCCACTCAAAGTGGTCTTTGTCGCTGGAGAAGGCTGTTTTAGGAATGGACTATTCGTCCAGTTCTATTTGGTGAAAGCCGCTTGCCAAGTCCAACGTGCTGAAGTAATTACATCTCCCTAGTTTGTCCAACAAATCGTTGATGTTGGGTAAGGGGAACTTATCTTCGATTGTCTTTTCGTTTAATTTTCGAAAGTCAATCACTAATCGGAATTTCTGTTTCCCGCTCGCGTCTATGCGTTTCGGTACAATCCAAAGGGGTGCGTTATAATTTGAACCTGATGGGCGAATAACATTTTGGGTCAATAATTTGTCGATTTGATTCTGAACTTGTAGATTTTTGGGTAGCGATACGGTTTCACGTAGACCGGGATTTCATCACTGGTGCGAATATGATGTTTGGCTTTAGTGGTTGCGGATAAGGGTTGATCGGGGTGTTGAAATAAGTCATAGTAATCGAAAATTAATTTTCGGATGACTACCTTTTCTTCAGGATTTAGGTGATCTAATCTGAATCTGGAGTAGTCAACCCAACCTTTGTTAGGTATTTTCCTAGGATATTGAGGTTCTTTGTATTCACTGAATTGTAAGTCTTCAATCTTTTCTACCATGAAAGGTTGGTCAAAAGTTACTCTAACGGGCTCTTCATTGGGATTCGTTACGTGAATCAAAGCGCGTGAATTCGACACTTTGATCACACAATTTGGAATATCGAAGCCGGAGCTCTTGAAATATAATAGTTCATACCTTTATTCAAGGTTTTATTAAACGAAAATGACAACGTACTGAATTTGGCAGGAGAGGAACCGAACAATGAGAAAAGCGAGTAACTAAGGAAGATCCTACTTGGATACATAACGAGTCATATGATTTCAAGGAGTTGCATAATCACCACAATCACCCCTCTCTAGAAATCCGTCAAATAGTCTTTAATAAGCTAAATAAGCTGGAGGATGTCTTGAGCGAGTTGTTCTCTCGGACGAGGTACTAGTAGGCGTGTTAGGCAACTCCGTCCGAGTCGGAGGGACCTCTTCAATTCTAGTTTCGACTTCAGCAGGTGTACTCACGGGTGAACTTTCTAGTACTTCTTCCGAACCCTCTGGATATTGCTCAACCAGTGCAGGTTCTCCTCTCGGTGCAAGTGATCGAATTGAAACTGTTGTTTCTCTCCCATCAGGTAGACGTACATGTGCGTACTCTGGATTTGATTCAAGTAACTCAACTTCTTCCACCATTGGATCGTATTTGCTTTGTCGGACGTGCTTTCTCATAAGTACTGGTCCGCTTTCCGTCAGCCATGATGGCATTGAAACTCCATTACTTGTTCTCCGTTTGTGAGTGAACATCCTTTCGTGTGGCGTTGTATTTGTTGCAGTGCACAATAAAGATCGTATGGAATGAAGTGCGATATCCAAGACGTCTTCCCAAACTTCAGTTTTCATATCCCTGGATTTTAAAGCAAGCATGACAGTCTTCCAAATGATTCCGTTGAATCTTTCTGCCTGGCCATTTCCTTGAGGGTTGTATGGTGTAGTCCGGCTGGTGGCGATATTATGAGACGTCAGATAAGCTTTTAGTTCCGCAGACATGAAAGATGCACCCCTATCCGTATGTACATAAGCAGGAGTACCAAAGATTCTGAAAAGATACGTCAGGTGTTTTATGACAGAAGCAGTCGATACATCTGTGCAAGGAAACGCAAAAGGAAATCTCGAATATTCGTCTACCACAGTCAAAATATATTGATTTCGTGATTTAGATGGGAGAGGTCCTTTGAAATCAATATTGAGGCGTTCGAACGGAGATGTTGAGAGATGCTTTGATGAGAGAGATGTGAATAGTATCGTGGTTTCACTTCAGCGCAAACCGTGCACGCATTAGTCATATTTCTGATTTCGTCTAGAGTGTAAGCAATATTTTTGGCTCGAATCCAGTGGTACATACGTGTTATCCCAGGATGACACAGAGAATCGTGCAGGCTTTTGAGGTTGGGCTTGGTATCTTTCATAGATGCACTTATTCTTGAGAGTGCATCTGCTGGCGCGTTTTTGTCACCTGGTCGATAGACAATGTCAAACTTGAAGCACGATAGTTCCAATCGCCATCTCATTATTTTCTCATTCTTTATTTTGCTGTTATGATTCTGATTGAACATGAAAGACACTGAGCGTTGGTCAGTCACTATTTGAAATGGGCGCCCTATCAGATAATGTCTCCAATATCGCAATGACTCTACTATGGCATAGGCTTCTTTTTCAATGGCGGCATGTTGTAACTCAGATTTGTTCAAAGTTCTTGAGAAAAAGGCGATTGGTCTACCAAATTGGCTCAAGGTGGCTGCGATGGCAAAATCTGATGCGTCGGTTTCTACTTGAATGGTACATCATCTTGAATAGCAGCTATGGAGGCGCATGCTATGTCATTCTTAAGAGAGTTAAAAGCTGTAGACGAGTCTTTTGAAAGGGGGAAATCTCCTCTTGATATAAGTGGTCTTATTTTTTCTGAGAAACGTGGTATCCATCGGCTGTAGTAGGAAAACATACCTAACGCTCTCTGTAGTGATGGCTTATCCTTTGGAACTGGCATGTCCAGGAGGGGTTTCAAGCGCTGAGGATCAGGTTTGATGGTTCCGTTCGATATAATATAGCCAAGTAGGCTGACAGTAGTTATGGAAAACTTGCACTTTTCCTTGTTTAGTGTTAAGTTATACTTAGTGACAGCGTCCATGAATCTTTGGAGGTTCTTGTCGTGATCTTCTTGATTTTTCCCACAAATAGTCACGTCATCCAGGTAGGGATAAGTACCTTCGAGTTTCTCATCATAGACGATTGCATCTATCACCCTCTGGAAGCAGGCAACTCCGTTAGTCACTCCAAACGGAACACGCTGGAACTGAAAAAGTTTACCTGAGGCTTCGAAGGCAGTATAGTGTCTCTCAGACTTCAAAATCGGAATTTGATGGTAGGCGCTCTTTAAATCGATTAAACTAAAGACTTGGTTAGCCGAGACCTTTGAGATTATTTCTTCAATCCTTGGCAAAGGGTAAGCATCGAGAAAAGTAAATTTGTTAATCGTTTGCGAAAAGTCTATCACCATCCTGGTTTTGTGCCTCTCATCCCTGACGACGAAAGCTTGGGCACGCCACGGTGAGTTGCTTGGTTCAATAATTCCTTCCTGAACGAGCTTCTCAATTTCAGATTCCATGAATTTTTTTATCTTCCACGGTATGTTTTCTGGATTTAGTAGTAATAGGTTTGCAGTTTTTGGAAAGATTAGCAAACAGAGCCACAGGTTTTACCCTGGCAGTAGCTAGGCTGCGGATTTTTAACTGAGGGCGTGAACCATGGAATTCTATTTCCACTGATGAGTGTGCTTTCAATATGTCATGACCTATGATTGCATCTGCACAAAGATCTTTCATTACCAACAGTTTCACCTTTTCGTACTTGTGAGCAGCAATTTTCAGGTTGACCTCGCATTGCCCCAATATGTCGGTGTGCAGTGAGGAGTTAGCCATAGATATTCGTCCACTGCATGGTAAGATTCTAGCCTTGATTCTTGGGACTAAAGAATGGTTTACGAATGACAAAGAACTACCCGTATCTATCAAACCGCGTAATTCCATCCCATTGATAAAAAGGTCTATAGTAGCTTTTTGTAGGCTCCCAGGGCTAGCAGCTGATGTGACGGTAGCCACTGTAGTCTCTGCAGAAGCAGATGTTTGTAGATCGGACTTAGAATGTTTGGATTTACAAACCTTTTGGAAATGCCCTTTTTTAGAACACGATATGCAAGTCGCGTCCTTGGCCGGGCACGAGAATCTTGGGTGTCTAGACCCGCCACAGAAAAAGCACCTTCCAGGCTTTGTCAGGGCTGCTACGGTTGTTTTTGAGTCTGTCTGATTGCTACTTGAATCACTCGTGGCCGCAGTACTTTGTACATGAAAACCATGGTAAGAAGCAGATTGTTGTTCAGCCATGTCTAATGATCTTGCTTGATCAAAAGCGCCGTCTAACGTTAGAGTAGTGTTTTCTAATAACCTTTGGCGTATACGTGGACATAGCAGTCCGCTAATGAACGCTTCTCTGATGAACTCATTGCGATGTTCGTCAGCCGTTACCGCGTTAAAAGAACAGTCCTTGCTCATTTGCTTGAGCACTTGTAAATACTGATCCACTGATTCACCTGCATGTTGACGTCTAGTAGCCAAGCAGTGTCTGGCGTAAATCACATTCTTAGGCTTGATATAGATAGAGTCTAACGTAGCTACGGCATTGTTGTATGTAGTACTTTCGCTTATGTATTCAAAAACATCAGGAGCAATGTAATTTGTGAGTAGTTGTAGCTTACTATCATCCGACGGAGGTGTCTCGAAATGAACCAGGAAATTATCGAATGTCTTCTTCCAATGAGTCCATTTCTTGTCAGAAGATGTAGCCGATGGCTCGACGTTGAAGCGTTCAGGTTTCAAGTATTTATCCATTATAAGATGTCAAGTTGGATGGATGATTTAAAAAATTTTTAATTTTCGTTTAATAAATTGAAATATAATAGTTCATACCTTTATTCAAGGTTTTATTAAACGAAAATGACAACGTACTGAATTTGGCAGGAGAGGAACCGAACAATGAGAAAAGCGAGTAACTAAGGAAGATCCTACTTGGATACATAACAACGAGTCATATGATTTCAAGGAGTTGCATAATCACCACAGCTCTTGACACAATTTAAAATGGCTTCGCCATTTTTTACATTTTTAATTTTTATCTGCACCTGTTGTATTGCTCTTGCTTCGATTAAGTAAGATTCATTTGTGGCATTGTTTGTATTATCGTTTTCCGTTATTCCGAATTTAAGTGGAATAATGACTCTAGGGGTTCGCAACATGTTTGAATGGAGGTCTACTGAAGCTTTTAAAAATTGTAGGTTGTCTAAACCGATCAACATCTGAAAAAAATTATGAAATTTAAATATGATAAAAGGTAAATTTAAATTTGTGTGATTAAAAAGTTCTCCACAAGGTACGAGGGTTTTGTGAGTAAATTTCGAAAGACCATGTGCTGTTCTCACAGTACCCTCACAAGGTTCGATTTTCTTGGAAAAGAATTTTCCAGCGATTTCAGGGCATACGTAGGATTTTGTGGAACCTGTGTCAATCAGAATGTTAAGATTAAGGTGAGGTAACGTTATGAATGGGAGGTGCGATCCTATGGTGTTTAGTTCTATGATATTTGAGGCTGAATTCGCGGAGAATTGAGACGGGCTCAGTTCTCCAGTGTCTCGCCTAAAAAAGAAGTATCTGTTTCTGATTTATCTTGGAGAGAAAGATTTTCGAGGTCCTCTAATTCGGACTGGTACGGGTAGAAAGTTGTTCCGTCGAAAAACCCGGGGATATAGTTTCTACTAGGGGATGATGTCTCGTAGTCTTCATTTAACTCTTGTTCTGGGCCGTCTATCTCTAGCATATGAAAATTTCTGGCTTGAGGGGTATGTTGGATTGGTTTAATACCTTGAGACGATTGTTTGAAAAAGGGTTTTGGTGTGACTGATGGTCCGGGTGTAGATAGAGGTTTTTGATGTTGATTGTTACTTCCTGATGCGTTCTTATCAAAATTTGGGCTTCTCTCAAAGTTGGGGTTCCTCGGGATGAATTGAGGTCTCCAATTATTGAATGGTTGGGGACGAGGTGCAGGAAAGTTCGGGGAGTGAACTTTTATATTTTGATTTGCCGTGGGTTTAATTCCTGGATTTTTGGGGAAATTAAGCTGGTGTTGTCCCTTTTGTGAACTGAATTGAAATTCATTTTTCAATATTGAGAACACCTCATTCAAGCTGCGGCATTCCCTAGCTCTCAATAAGGAGGCTGTGGATTCCGGAAGCCCATTGATGAATGTTCTCAAGGCGTACTCCCTGGCAAATTCAGTTAGGACTGATTGGTGGGGTTCCTTCTTATTAATTTGGAGGTAAGCGATTTGTGCGTTTAGTTGATTAGTGATCCTCTGGTAAAAGTCAAAGCAGTTTTCGTTCGCTTTTTGTGAATACCTCGACATCTCTGCTATTAATGTACAAAAGTTGCGTTTGTCCGCAAAATTTTCGACTAGCACATCTCTCAATTCTGGGTAGTTCGTTACGTTGTTTGAGAATACTCTGTCAACTGCCTTTCCTGTTATACGTGAAAGAATTGTATCAAATAAATAGTAGTTTTGAAAACAGCTGGGATCTTGGGGGTCATGGAAATTTTTATATAATCGATCACAAACTGATATAAAATGATTGAGAAGCAACGGTTCACCATGAAATTCAGGGATCATCCGCAAAAACTCGGGTTTGAGGGATGGAGTTTGGATTCTTCTGAAAAACTGATTGTGGATTGGGGTTTCTGTTTCAGGAGTTAGGGAAAAGGGTTGTTGAGGTTCAGGAAGAGGTTGGTCGTTATGGTCTTCCATTCTTTCAATTGTTGCTCTCGTTTGTAGATATTTAGTGTCGTATAAAAAATACTTCCAAAATTCTTGCCTGTTTGACTTATTTGATTTCGGAATTTTGAATTAAAAGAGAGAATGATGCGGATGAAACTTAGATTTAAATTAATTGAACGTCTCTGGATGAGTCGGGGAGTCTGACGAAGGTGATGAGATAAAAATTTGCGTAGTAGTCCGGCGTCGAGGGCGGATGTTGCGCTGGTCTCCTTATCTGTTCTTAGAACAAGGAGGTGAGGATGTCGGGCTGCTCTCGCAGGTGTTGAAAGTAGAACAATTTAAAAAATCTTCCTAATTAATTTTCTTCTTTTTAAAAAATGGTTACTTTTATTTTCTTTTATTTTTTATTATTTCTTCTTCGTAATAATAAAAAAAAAATTGATTATTAAAGAAAAATTGTTTCTTCTATGTTACTTTTTCCTTAACGTATGAACACAGGGCGTGTGTTCCTTATACTAATGAGTCGGGGCGTGACTCGTGGTTTTTGGACCGGGGCGTGGTCCCAGATTTCGGGGCGTGAAATCCGCGGTTAACGGGCGAGGAGGCTTAAAAGGAATATTTGTGTTACTCACAGCACCAAAAGCATGTTCCTCGTCCGGAGTCCTGTGTACCAAGCCGTACTGTCGTTCCTCGTAGAAGATGAGTGCACTTCACTTCGCGAGTTGTCGTTGCGGCGGCGTAAAAGTTGGTTGGTTCGCTTCGGGCACTTCACTGACGATTCCGCGTACTGCTTCAACGAAAGTTTTGAACCCGATGTTAAGTCCAATGCGACTGCGCCAGTTATTTTCACCGTAGACGGGAAATGCTCTTTTAAAAAGGAATTTATTTTGTTCACAACAATTACACAGGAAGTTACACTTGGTTAAAAAATAATAACGGATTTGTAGGGACGACGCGCGCGGACAAACGAACAGCAAGACGATTACAGCAGAACTGGAAGGCTCGGCCTCGCTGCCTCGTTATATACCCTCTGGCTGCTGGTGTCAGCAAGATAGGGACAAGCTATCATATAATTTACATTCAAAGTCAGCATAAATCACAAAGGGTACTCTCATACGTTTTTTCACTTCCTCGAACTGAATATAAGGCTTCTGGGTTGGCATTTGCACAAGCTGAGGTATATTTTTGTTGTACAACAGATCGTGTTGAGCAACGCCAACAGTGTTTGATCCAGTGTGTTTGAACCATAAACACCGTTGGCACACGTGTACTCTCCGCCGATGCCTTGTAATTTGCCCTCTAACTAACTTATTACAATCTTTAACCCAAACGTAATAGTATCGACCAGTCCTACCGTCCTTTATTAACAGTACGTCTCTATGATCCTGTTTTTTTGGGGCACACGTTTTGGCTGCTATCTAATGTGAACACGTTAATAGAAATATTATTAGCTGTTTCAAATTTGGAAATTTCCTTAAGTAGAGTGGGGAAAGAAATACACTCAAAATTGTATTGGTGATCGACGTTGGTGTACGATGAAACTCTGTTCGGGTGATCGTCTACCAATTTCGACAAAACTGCGTACTTAAAACAGTAGTTGTCATTAATATTTTTAACGTTTATGCAAGCTTTAAAGTTTTCTATTTCTCGGGGGAGTGGAAGCCACGAGCCTCCCCTCAATGAGTATTTTGCAATTTTCAACCTAGCTCCGAATATAGCTTCCAATGTCCATCCATATCCTTTAGCTTCCATCTCAGTCAATTCGGTATTTAACTTTTCGAACATCGAGTCTAATAAATATGGAATTTCAGACACATACATTAAAAACGTCGTATTGACATTTTATGTCTTTACTTTGCTACATAAACTCGAAAATGTAACGCGGGAGATCTAACGTCGGAGATGTTACGCTGGATATGTAACGGAGAAGCGTCACGAAATATCGAATGGTTGAAGTGTAACGTCTGTTACAAAATGTAACGCTTGGTAACATCACACGTTTTAATAACCTCAGTGACCAAGTGATGATGTCAATTGCAATTGACGCGGCCATTATATCGAAACCATCAACGAGCACAATCAAACGTAGTTATCATTGCATAAAATGTCCCTAGTGGTTGCGTACTTGCACGAAAGCTGTACCCACCGTTTGTGTTTCTCAAAACATTTTTGGCTTTAATGTTACCGTCCATTTGGTTGCCAACGGCATTTGTTATTAAAACGTCAATCAAAAGTGAAAACTTGATAGATAACGCCTACATTTTGTAATGTTGTGATGAAAATGGATGATACTATGGAGAGGAATGGTGGAAAGTCTAGAGAGAGAAAGGATCGTATGAAATATGAAGCTGTTCTGGACTGGAAAGCGGTTACGTAGGGAGTAGTTAAATCATCGTTTGGGGATATAGCTACTTGTTGCTACGAAGAGTTACATTCGGATCATTACCGTATGTGAGGGGCTCACACCGTTTACAGTACGTATGGTGAGAATCAAAAAGTGCCAAACTCGGGAAAACCACTCCACAGCGATCACATAGGATCAATCTCTCACAAATTCGTTCATGTCTTGCCCTTAATGCACTGTTAGAAAATATTTTGTCGCATTGTGAACAAAATATTCGATTGCACTCTAGTAGGGGGCTGGATGGAACAAATTTCTCCCGACGGACCAGCAACACTTCCGACTCGTCTGGAAGTGGGAACGTTATCGTCGTCGTTTTGGGGGAGAGGTGGCGCATTCCTCATTATGATTGGGCTGGTTCATAATGTTAATTCCACAATAGTCACACAATGATAACAAAATCAAACCCTCACCATCTGAAAGGAAAAGGTGGAAGGGTGGGTACAGGTTCGCCTTCGTTGCATTTTGAAGAATGATTTTGAAAATAACAATTAAACTATTTGGCAAAAATAAATGAAAAGTAAATTAATAAGTAAACTGCAAATAACAAAAATGAGTAAAGGAAAACTTCTTCGAAAAAATGAACGAAAAACTTATTTTAATGAAATCTAGTTAGTATCAAATCTGATGAAATTATAACGCGTTTCAACTCGGAAGAACATAAGCTAAAGCAATAAAGTATAAACCTGATAACTAGAACCCAACTTTATCAGAAAATAAAAAAGAAACTTAACTTATCGTCCTAGTAGTATATAGGATAATAAACTGAGTCAACGGAAAAAGAAAGAGGATAACTCGGGTGTATGTAACCCATATACTGTACGTAAAGAAAATAAAATGAGAAAATGTTCGAACCAACAAAAATATAACTGACGTAAACGAAGTACTTTTTATGAAACAAAAATCAATAAAACTAATTATATAATGGAACAAAAAAGAAAGCTGATTTTCTAATGAAACGAACAAAAAATAACGTCATGCGGATCGGAATGAACAAACAGCAAAAATGGTCTACCATAGTTAGTAGGGATGAATTTACCGAAGTCAATTTAGCAAATCGAATTGTATTGGAACCTGAGTGATACCGCTCCTTGTTCTACCAAAGCCCAACACAGAATGAGACGAGTACTGAGCGGGCACTGGTTATGAATGGAAAGTAAATCTCGACAAGCTGATACTTGCTCACGGAGCGCTGAACATTCCAATTGGTGAGGGTCTTGGATGACGTGGGTAAGAGGGTTGGTGGGGATGAGGGGAAGTTTCGTGATTACCTCTCCTACGGGGTGCAAAGGATTGATAATTCATGAGTGCAAGGCAAGCTACACGATTCCTCTTGAGAGGGAAGCAGCGAAAACTCCACGGTCTCCCCTCCAACCACCCCTGAGAGGTTATTGAGGAGTACAAGGCAAGCTGTGTGATTCCCTCGCATCCGATCCCCATGGTGGCCCAGAAGGTACATTAGTATCCTACTGGGGTGGCCTAGCAGGTGTAGGAGTTTATGTGTCATGGATCCAGACAGCAATATCACGGTCTGTGCTGGCAACAGTTTTCCAGGCCGAGCTCTTTGTGGTGATGGTGTGTGTGCAGCACCTCCTGCCCAGAGAGAGAGAGAGAGTGATAAAGGCAAGGCATGAAACTAAGGAGGAGTTGGAGTGATGAAGTAGCCCAGAGCCATTCCTACAAAAACAAATCCACTGGTGGGGATCTATCTGGAATTTGTTCATGTAAACATAATCCCATTTCACTGCTTTTTAAAGTTCGAGTTTTTCCTGTACATTTAATTTTGATCCTTTAACGTAAAAGTGAAGAAATTATCCCATCCCACAATTAAACTTTAATTTATCCACATTTTTGGCCCTATTTGTCTTTCCACTATTGACTTTACACTGTGTTGTTTTGTAACTCACTCTAAAACTCTGTCTTTCCAAAACTCTACCTACTCTATTCGAAACCGCTCCATAATATAGAATGCCAATCCATCTTTAAGAATGTTATTCAATTTTAGGTATTAAAGCATCCGGGTTAGATCCGTCAGTAGGCAAGTTACTAAAGTTAACGTACCTGTTAGTACGTTGTTTTTCGGTTTTTGAATTTAGGGCGTTGCAGATCCATCTCAAAAAGATTTGGCTTGTACATACCTCGGAAAAGATGTTCACATGGGTCCCGCGCCAATAGAATCCTCCATCAGCGTTGAAAAAGTATTCCCATTTAAAAATGCAATAGTCTTCTTGATATACGTTACTTTCTTCATTACCACATTACTTTTCCTTCGCCACAGCGCCCTACGTCGCTATTTCCACCCCCCCCCCCTTCTCCACATGTTATTGCTGTGTTGATCTGGCTGATAGGTAGCAGTGGAATGGGATTCCAGATAGGTGGAAAAGGACCAACAAGTAGATTTGTTGTTGTAGGGGTGGCTTTAACACTTCAACTCTCCCTTGGTTTCATTCCTCGTCTTTCACTCTCTCTCTCTCTCACCCCTCCCCCCCTCCCAACATACAATACAGCCTTTCACTTTTCCTGGAGCCAATGGATGATGGATCTGCCTTTCACTTTAGTATACAGGAGGTCTTCATAGTGTAAGAGGATCAGGTTCAGTTCAGTTATATAATTGTACTGATGATTACCTAATTGCCAAAACTGGTATACATTGTGAAATTAAAATGAACGGGAAAGTTAGAAAATACATAACTTGTGGAGACGAACCCATGAATTTAGGAAAAACCCAAATATAAAAAATAAACAAAGTTATCTTTTAGAAGAGAGAAAAGAAATAAGGTGACACAAAACTGATTTTAAAATAAAGTATACTGGTCGGGGAGAACTAAAATTTAAAAAATGTCTTCTACCTAACCTACTCCATGCCGAAAATAAATAAAACTACCGACTTGACTGCTTGGAGTCTTCTCTTTTCGTTGGAACAAAAACAAGTTTTGATATTCTAAGGGAACCGATATTCCTTGGGAAAGAGAGCTGGAAACGGCGGAACGGGGAACGGAATGCGTCAGAAGAGAAACAGTAAGCAAATGCGTAATCTTTTTACTTTCCTTGGCTCTACAAAGTAGAAAGGAAAGTTATGTAATCGTCTGAAAATTTTTTCAGAGTTTTCTTCAGATCTTTACGTTTCAGGCCCTCCTGAGTCTAAAAAACACTATTTGGGAAAATGGTCTGTGTGTCTGTGTATGTGTGTCTGTGAACGATTTGTAGAGAGAACCACCGAACCAAATCAGCTCAAACTTCATATCTCACCCACAGGTCATCATGGGACGCCAAAATAATATGAACAAAATCCACCGAAAGTTAACTATAGTTATCATAGTGATCAAAACACCAAATATTTTTTTTCTCAAAAACGGCTCTAACGATTTTGATTAAATTTTTTACATTGATAGCTCTCTATATGGCAATCACACCATAAAAATCCCATTCGTGGGAAAATGACGAGAGCAGCACAATAAATAATCAAAATTTTCGACGAAAAGCGTTTTTAGCACAGGTTTTTCCTTATAAACTCCGCTGGAATTTTTGTATAATGTTAAAAAAAAATTGGTATTGTAGTCCAATTCCATACCTAAAGGGCGAGAGTTTAAAAACGCTCATGAGATACATGGGGCTCACTCCAGAAATTCCTGAATTTTAACTACCGCCGTTTCGCTTTCTACCAGTTCTAACAGTTATTACCCCATAACTTTGCAAAAGTAATTACTATCCTCTTTAAAAAATCTTGTTTACAGCCTCATTAATTATATGTGTACCAATTGCTCAATAATGTTCCTGTAATGAGTACGAGCAGCACAATAAATTCCAGAACTGTAGGCGCTACCGCTTCCTGCAGCCGTAAAGTGTTGTTTGACCAAGTTCAAATGATGTCAGCGATAAATGAATTGATTAAATAGAATTAGCCACGTACAAAGTGAATTTTTGTAGAGCTAAGGAAAGTTGTGTGTTGCAACGCACCAGATATTTCTTTTCAGAAACCTAGATTTAAAACCAAGCATTGTGCCTGGTGGCATCGATTGATACTTGGACTCTCAAGTGAAAACACACCCAGACGCGTCACAATCCTTCCCCTTTTATGAAATATCTGGTGCGTAGCAACACACAACTTTCCGCCACCCCCGTAATTTCGAACACCACCTACATTTGGAGGCGCTATATCTTCGTTCAACGCATTTTTACTGGAACATTTACGGAGAACAAAGTGTAGGGACTAGTTAGCTGAGAGTACTCCAAAAGTTTGATCAAAATCGTTAGAGCCGTTTTTGAGAAAATTGGAATACCGATAAAATAATATTCGACAAATCTCCTTTTCTGAGTTAACTTGGCTTATATCTCCGTTCAACATATATATACAGAAATAATTATGGAGAACGAAATGTTGGTATGGGTGACTAAAAGACACTCCATTAAGATTTATCACATCTAGTGAAAAAGTTACCCTGGAATTCACGGAAATGTTAGAAAAAACGTTATTTTCGACACATTTTGATTTTTATCTCTGTTCAATGGACCGTCACAGGAACATTTATTGAATAGAACATGTAGGTATTAACTATTCAAAAACATCTTGAAAGTTTGGCGAAAAACGCTGAAGCCGTTTTGCCAAAAAGCGTAAAAAACCTATTTTTGTTTCATGGGCCTATATCTCCGTTCACCGTATTTTCATGGAGATATGTATGGAGAAGAAAAGTAAGGTATTGATTAGTAGTTGATAATTTGAAAGTTTAATCAAAATCGTTAGAGCCGTTTTCGAGAAAAATGCGAAAAACCCCTGGTTTTTGGTACATTTTCGTCCCCCCCCCTTTCCATCGGCCGAAATCGTCCATAACCTTATTTTGGTGTCTACAAAAAATATCGAACAAAACAAAAAAGAACCAGCTCAATCGGATCAGCCGTTCACCCGCAAATCGAACTACAGACACACACACACACACACATACACACACACACACACGGACCACGCGCCGAAATTGGGTTTTTTAGACTCAGTAGGGGCTGAAGAAAACCCAAATTTTTTTTTTGGGCCGATTACTATACTTTCCTTCCCTTCGGGTAGCGGAAAGTAAAACTGCGGTAATAACGCTTTTCGTCGAAAATTTTGATTATTTATTACTGTACCTAAACCCTCGACGAGGGTTATATCAGTCATAGAAGTTGCGGTTTCGCTAATATGCAAGAGGCCGGCCCCTGCAGCATCCACCGAACTCAGACCTGTGGAGCTACGGCAGGTATTTGGTCGTTAGCCAGTCTCACCGTAGAGAGCTGTTGCCCGTGTGTTACCGCGCGGAGGTGACCACCTGAGGAATCCCGTACCATCTGGGAGTAGTTCTTAATCTGGTTCCCTACCTGATCTTACTGTTTACTTGGGTGGCAAGTTTCAAAAGGACTGATCAACTATAACCACGTTTCTTAGCCATTACCTTCTTTGCGAACTTTGCAAAATGGTTATAGGCTTCCTTTGTAGCAGTCAATGCTGCTAAGTTCGTTTGCCCTCCCAACAACCGTCGCTCAGTGTTGTAGAAACTACAGTGGAGCAGCACATGGTTTCTTGTTTCCTCCGCACTGGAGGCACAAGACGTGCATAATGGAGAGTATTTCAGAGAAAAGAAGTGGAGCCGCGCATTGAAGTCACCATGTCCCGTGAGGAACTGGCTCGTCCAGTGGTCTGGCTCAACCCATTTTCTTGAAAGACGTTCACGGATGTTGGGGAAGAACTCATCTAACGAACGTGTCACGTCCCTTCAACGAGGATTCCCATCTCGCTTACCATTTCTCCAGAGCCCATTCGTCGATGGTGGCAAGTTTCTGTTCTGTGGTGAGATCCGCACGGAGTTCAGCCCAAAGTAGAGGAAGCTCCTGTTTCACTCTCCACTTGTCAACCGTGCACTCAACGGCCAAATCAACTGATAACTGACCAGTGATCACCTGGAGTGCTTCTGTTGATGCAGTCTTGTAGGCCTTGGTGATCCACAGGAGCGCAGCCCTCTGGGATTGGGCCAATACTCTCTTTTGATTGACTGTTAGTTTGCTACCCCAGACAACGGGGCAGTAGCCAATCACACCTAGATAGATGGCCTTATACATGAGGATAGTGTCGTGGTAACACACACCCCAAGTGGCCTTAGTAATGGCACGCAGTGAGGCAAACCTTGCAATGGTAGTGCCTTTAAGGGACTGGAGGTGTTGGTTGAAACCCCACCTCTCACCTATATTCACTCCTAAATACTTGACGTGCTTTTCAAGAAGGAGCCTGTGGCCGCCAAAGCGTATTGTGGGTGGATTATTGACTTTCCCCTTCAAGAGGAATAGCTGGGTTTTTCCTCAGCCACCTGCATCTTGACATGCTCGCACCATTGGTTGACAGTGCGAAGCACGTGGCGGGTTTTTTCTTCAATTTGGCGGACTGACTCTGCAAAGATCAGCACAGTCAAGTCATCCACATAGGCGTACGGCTCGCAGTCAGTCTCCATGAGTTTCCTGAGAAGACCTTCGAAGAAGGCATTCCAGAGTGCTGGTCCTAGGACCGAGCCCTGTGGGCACCCCTTCTCAATCTTTCTCCGGACGGAGACATGACTACTTTCGATCGTAGCAGTTCTGTCTGTCAGGTAACTTCTGACGAGCGAGTACAGGTTGCGGGGGATTCCCCTACCTTTGAGCTCATTAAGGAGCGCTGGCCACCAAAGGTTGTCAAACGCTCCTCTGATGTCAATCAGAACTGCTACGACGTACTTAGCCGGTGCCAGCAGGAAACACGCCGAATCTCGACAATGACATCCTGCGTGGACCTTCCTTTGGTACACCCGTATTGCCTGCCTGTGAGGTTGCGGCCAAAGACTCCTTCGAGGGACTGCAACATCAAGATTTCTAGTGTTTTGCCTAATATGGAAAGAAGGCTGAGTGGTCTCCATGATCGCGGGTCCGACTGATTGCGGTCGCCTCCCTTTTGAAGAGTGACGACGCGCGCAGACTTCCACTGAGTGGGGAACTGTCCGACCTGCAGACAGTCATTAAATAAATTAAGGAGACCGCTGGAGATTGTCAGCTCAGCCTTCCTTAGCATATTGCTTTCTATTTTATCTGGCCCAGGAGATTTGTTGGGCTTTAAGGTCGCAAGAGCCCTGCCGAGGTCGCCTGTTGTCCACAATGGGATGTCGGGCTCGTTCGGAGGGTCCATGGTCAGCTCAATTGCTGCCCTCTGGGCTTCAGTGTCTCGAGCTACTTGGTCATTTGGGAACGCCTTCTCAAGGAGGGTTTCCAGTGAACGTTCGATACTGCAGGCCCAGCCTGACTCATTTTGCATCGCAGCTAAGACCTGCTCTACATTTGCTTTTCCTATGGAGGACTTGTAGTGTCTGCCCCAGGGGTTCTCAGAGCTCTCCGCTTCCACAAAATTTCGCCAGCCTTGCCGTTTGGCTCGTTTGATGGCGCGGTGGAAGGCCTTCTTCTCTTGGATGAAGGCAGTTCGGAGTGTTGCTCTGGCATCAGGGTCACGAGTGTTTTGGTACATCCTTCTGGCTCTATTTGCACTTTGCTTGAGAGGATTTAGTTCCTCAGTCCACCATGGGACTTTAATCGCCCTGTGCTTCTGTTGGCCAAGTACAGAGAGCCCAGCAGAGTGCAGTGCTGTGGTAAATATGTCCACTTTGCTGTCCACCTCTTCAGGTGTGTATGCTTGCGCTATTAGGTCGGTGTCCGCGGCAGGCAGTTCACCTTCCAGTACCCTACAGAATTGTGGCCAGTCAGCATTTTTCGTGCGGAATCGCTTTTCACGCGTGTCTTTGCAGAGGATGTTGTCATCCGTGATGGCAAAGTCAATAACCAAGTGATCGCTCTGCGTTGCACCTGGTACGACTCGCCAACCCTGCAATTTGAGTAGCAGGGTGTGAGACACGGCTGTGACATCTATACACGACCTTCCTCCCGGACCATCATAGGTCGCCTCAGTCATGGGGTCGTTGGCAACAATCAAGTTGTACCTAGTGAGCAGCTCTATATACGCCTCGCCCGCCCCATCCAGGGTTGGGGATCCCCACAATGGTGATCTGGCATTTGCATCGGCACACACTATGCAGGGTCGTCCTGATAGGCCTGCTAGAGCCCGCTCGAGTGGTTCAAGGCTGTTGGCAACTGGTACGCCAAATATCCTGTAAAATGATATTACAACCAGCTCAAAGCCACCGGCTCGGATGAGCACAGCGGCTAAGTGCTGGCTGTTCAGGTGAGTGAGTGCGAGCATGTCAATGGACGGGTCGATGCAGGCTACTGCTGCCTTGGCTCCCGTTCTTGCTCCAGCCACCACTCGTGCCTGCGATCCCAGACCAAGGGTTTTGGATCCTATGTATGGTTCCTGTATGGCGAGAACACTGCAGCGTTTCTTGAGTGCATTTTGCAGCAACTCAGCCATAACTGGGGAACTCTTATTGGTGTTGTGCTGAAGGATTCGAACTGTTTTTGACCTATTCATAATCCACTCGTGACTCCTGGAGGGCTATTGCTCGCTGACGAATGGTACAGCGTGCGTCTCGTGTAGAGTGTGCGACCTGTTGGATTTTGCGTTCGACGCAATTTGCACACTTGAGGGGAGCATCACGCTTGCATTCCTTACTCAGATGTGGCAAGGCGCACCAGGCGCAGACAACAGGTCTTGTACAGGCCACTGCCAGGTGGCCATAGCGCTGGCATTTGTAGCACTGGTGGGGCTTGGTACTTTCGTATGGCGCACCGCTGCCAGGCTATTTGTAGGTGCCTTGCCCTCTAGTTTTTGTACAGGCTGGGTGATACCTCAATCACCCAATCCTTCTGTCTGCCACGCTTTTTGGTGAAGAGAGGCCTGACGTCCTGCGGCTGCAAGCCTAACGCAGGGTTGTGCTCAACAACTTGTTGGGCCAAGTCCTCTTTTTGAAGTTCAGTCCGCACGTCGCACAATAGCAGGCGTGGGAAACGACCCAGGGGCTGACGCTTGGAGCTTCAACTCCTTTTTGTGGAAATGTGGCTCGTGAGCGCCTTGGCCATTTCTGGCGTTTCCGTCACAATGACGGCGCCACCTCCCACTGCGGTGCGGATGTTCAGCCCGCGGACGCTTAGAGCTTGGAGGTCCGTAGCAGGGACACCCCGCATAAGCGCTTCCATTGCGTCAGGGTTGGAGGGACCAGCCTCTCCTTCCTCACATGTCCGCCTAACCACTACCACGTTTTGTCGTGGGTTTTTAGGGGGAAGTTTGGCAAGCGGTGGAGGCTTTTTATTTTTACTTTTATTTTTACTTTTGCCCTTGTTTTTGGGCAGAGGCGTAGGCGGGGCGCTGCCCTCGGCCTGTTTAGTTGGGGCCTTTTTATTCTTCCCCCTGCGCTTCCTGGCCCTGGCAGACTGCCATTCCGCCTCAGCTCCATGAGGGGGGGAGGAAGGCGCAGTAGCGGCTACTGCCGCATATGAGGGGCCTGGGGTACTACCCTGGCTCGTTGAATCTCCTTGAGTTTGGGGGGCTGGTGGCACTGGCTGCTGGCCAATTGCCCTACGCAGCTCTTCCCTCACGACAGCCGCCACAGTTTCCTGCAGCGGGGGAGTGGCAGGGGGCGATGTCATTGAGGGGGCATTAGCTTTGATTGCCAGCTTCGAAATTTCGAAGAGGCAACTAGTGACGAGGTCCCGCATAGGTCCTGTCGCGTTGACCCTCATCCGTGCCAGTTGGCTGTGGATGATTTGGACATACGCACAAATCTGCTCCATGTCCGACAGGTTAGGGTCCACGGGGTGTCTTATACTTGTAGTAGCCGGGTTGCCCGGGCTACTAGGGGGAGAAGGGGGAGATGAACGCGGTTTGCCCGGTTCTTTCTGCCCTTGTTTGTTCGGACGACGAGTAGGTTGCTCATCGTCCGAAGAGGGAGGGGTCGAGATTGGCGAGTCCGAGGAAGAGGCGCAGGTGGCGTTTTTATTACCTGCTGAAGATTTAGTTGACTTTGTCATGTTTTACTAATTGAGGGGAGAAAAAGAAGCAGACTGGTGTTGTGTATCCTTGTGAGTTCATTTGGTGTGTGTGTTAGTGGTATGAGCAAGAGGTGCTCGAGGCAGTGTCCTGGAAGCTCCCCTCAGGCATATTGATTCTAGCCCCTTTCGCTGGTCCGTTGAGGGTCAAAGGGAGGCCCCCACATGCGCCGCAGCTGCCAGTCCGCCCACCCACCGGGACTAAGACGCATGAGGGATTTTTCGGCTGCTGCTCAGAGTCAGCCCTCGGCCACTAGTGATGTGGTGAGCGGGACACACGCTATCAGCCGCCCCAGGAACGCTCAAACCTGGTTTTTCCCCCTCCTCATTCCGAAGGCCGCACCTATATAGGGGATCGCTCAAAGGTGTTAGTGAGCTACTTCCAGGACTGTCTTTCGCTCATTATGTGTGTTTTAAGTAATGTGTTCTGCCACGCAAGCCGTTGCAGTGTATTTTGTAATTATTTCTGTATATATATATGTTGAACGGAGATATAAGCCAAGTTAACTCAGAAGGGGAGATTTGTCGAATATTAATTTATCGGAATTCCAATTTTCTCAAAAATGGCTCTAACGATTTTGATCAAACTTTCGGAATACTCTCAGATAACTAGTCCCTACATTTTGTTCTTCATAAATGTTCCTTAAAAAATGCGTTGAACGAAGATATAGCGCCCACATATGTAGCTGGTGTTCGAACTCAAAGGGGTGGCGGAAAGTTGTGTGTTGCTACGCACCAGATATTTTTTATTTAAAAATGGCTTTCCATAATTTCGCTTTCAATCTCTCGCCTGTATTGATTTCTACGTACTAGACTTTCTTGCCAAGAAAGAGCCTGTAGCCCTCAAAACGTATTGACGTTTGGCTATTTAATTTTCTGTTTAAGAAGTTGAAACTTTTTTCCTCAGCCACCCATAGCATAACTAGCTCGCACCATTGGTTGACGGTCACGCGTCACTTTCCTGAGTCTCTTCATCACGTATCCACCAGTCCTTAAGGCTCATGGCAGGTATTGTGCAAAGCCCAGCACTTTTTCTCCCTGACCTGTGCTCTACATTCCACATGTGAATTGGACTCTTTCCGTCTATGCAACACAAGACTGTAGAAGAGGGCCCTGTTGTCTTCTTCCCATAGAAACGCCTAGGTGGTCCCACAGGAATGGTACCCTTCGCCATAGCGTTCAGGGAAACTGATCCTGGCCATTCTCCCCCACCAAGTCATACTGACAGCTTTCATGAATGTCAGTGCAGCCAGAAGTCCTGTATTCCCAGTGCAGCCTCTCGCTGCCCCCAAACCTCTTCTAACTGATTATCGGACTCTTTCATAACAGACTTGTCTTGACTGAGAGGGGTGGGTAGCAGGCCCAACTGGCTGTCATGGCCAGTTGCTCTCAGGGCGCAATAATGTGCTGCTGAACCTCCTCCTCCACCTGCTGCAAGCCAATGACTTCGCCTCCATCTCCTTCATCGATGACATATTGGTCAGGGTCGCTAAACTTCTCCTCCGGCTCAATGCAGTTTGGTGCCACCACAGGCCTCACCACTTAGGGACATTGAAGATGCAGGGGTGTCAACCCCACCACTACACCCTATGGGTGGAATTGGTAGAGGGCACAGAGTAGATCCAAGGAAATACCTGGGCATAATCTTTTGCCCTAGAGGCCGCCCCATTGAGCAAGGTGCTCGCATCTCAAGGGTAGATAAGGTCCGCCCTGCGGATGAAATATTGGCATCCTTCCTTTCCAACAGTGCAGGTGGTGACTGGAGGCATAGCTGCATTCTTGTGAGGCAGACCTGCAGGGACCAACACCCCCTTCTCAATACAGGCACCACACTACCTCCTGAGAGTGGAGTGGTGCCTCATGGAGTGGATAGCTCCCGTAGCTCTTGTCTGCGTCCTCACAAGACATGCCTGGCTTGTTGCTCCGTATCGTTTGAAGTACTTGATGGGTCTTTGCCTTAATTGAGTGAATCAACTGAGTACAGATGAGCACAGTCATGTCGTCCACGACTTTTGGCTCCCAATCAGTCTCCATGTAGCTCCTGAGAAGAACTTCGAAGAAAGAGCTCCGAAGTGCTGGTCCATGGATGGAGCCCTGTGGACACCACTTTTCTATCGTTCTCCAGACTATGAAACAGCTGCATTCGATCGTTGGAGTTCTATTTGTCAAATAACTTCCGACGAACAAGTGCAGATTACGATTAGGCACAGTGTGGAGCGCTGGCCACAATAGGTTGTCAACCACTCCGCTGATGTCAATAAGAATGATGAGAGCAGCACAATAAATCACCAAACAGTTCGATGAAAATAGATTTTAGCGCAGTTTCGCCCTTGTAATCTCCGCTCTAATGATACTAGAATCTTCAGAATGATCGAAGGGGTAGTCGAATGCCTACACTATGAGCGGTTAATTTCTCTCGTGAGATGTGTTGGAGCTACTCCAGAAGTTTCTCAATTTCAACCACCGTTGTTTCACGTACTAATATTTCTATCGAGTTTTACCCGATAATTCTGGAACTGTGAATATTAACTGGGCTGAAGTCTGCTACATATTCATAATCGAAAGTTTGACCATTTCCCCAAACGCCCTGGATGGCTACAGCGGTTCGACTACCCCGAAATACACAATTTGGGATATGCTCTGTGTGTGTGTCTGTGAACGGTTTTTAGAGAAAACGAGCGTACCAAATCAGCTCAAACTTGATATTTCGCCTGCAGGTTACCATGGAACGCCAAAATAAGGGTATGAGCTAAATCCATCATAAGCTCACTATAGTTATCATACTGATCAAAACACAAAATATTTTTTTCCTCAAAAACAGCTGTAACGATTTTGATTGAATTTTTTAAATTGTTAGTTCTCAATAAAGCAACTTTACCATAAAATTCCCCTTCTTGGGAAAATGCCGAGAGAAGCACAATAAATTACCAACATGTTCGACGAAAATCGATTTTGGCGCGGTTTTTACTTATAAACTCCCCCGAAATGTTACTAGAATGTTCAAAAAAATGTTTGTAATAGTCCAATCTAATACCTGTAGGGTGAGAGTTTAAAAACGCCTTAAGATACACGGGCGTCTCTCAAGAAATTTCGGAATTTTAACTACCACCAGCCAACTTCCAGTTCTTAAAGTTTTCACTCAATAACTCTGCAAGAGTGATTATTACCCTCCCTTCAAAAAAATCGTGTTTACAGCCTCATTAATTCTCTGTGTATCAATTACTTAATTATAGTCCGGGAATGAGTACGAGCAGCACAATAAATGTCGGAACTCTAAGCGCTACGGCTTCCTGCTGCTGTGAAGTGTTGTTTGACCAAAGTTCAAATGAACTGAGTGATAAATGAATTGATCAAGTCATGCCACGTAAAAAGTGAATTGACGTAGATCTAAGGAAAGTTGTGTATTGCAACGCACAAGATATATTTTATTGGAGTGCCTTGTGTATGGTAGAAAGATGTTTTAATTTTACTGTTCCTTTCGTTTTCTTTTCCTCAGATTAATTACATCAAAGAAGCAAGTATAAATTGATTTATATTGTGGGCTTCATTCCCACGAGCTGTTTCGCTTAATGTTATTTTCCGTCGCAATCTGATGAGTTTTTGACAATTTCAAGATCGAAATTCACTTCCCGTTATCCGACTTCGCTTGTAATCGAAATTCACTCACGGAATTAGAAGAAACAATTTTGTCCACCGTCAACTAGCTCACTCGTTCTGGAAGTAGTTGATCCTGAAGACGGATATATGTTCAACATTTTTGAAGAGTGGGATTGTTAGGAGTGGTAGATTCATGAAAGGATGATATATACAACCGTGGCTTGTACTGACAGGAAACCTTCTGTCTTAGGAAGTTGCAGTTTGTAAAATGATGCCTAATGAGAATAGCCAGAAGAATTTGAACGATAAGTTGATTTACTTGGGGTACATGGTCGGGTGTCCGATCATGACGTATCTGTTGATGGTGATGGCAAGGACCGTGAAGAGGGACACTGCAAGGAGGCCGTAGCGCAGAAGCGGAAACAGCCGGCAAAGGAGAAGGCCGTGCTTCCAAGAGCGGCTCCAGAACGTCGAGGCCGCCAGCGGCAGATTGAAGCAACAGCTCATAAGGTCCGACACCGACAAATTTATGATGAACACAGCAGTAGCGTTCCGAACCTGAAACGGAATGTTTTTGTATTGTTTCGGGAAACAACATTGGCTCTTAACATGTAGTGACAAGTCGAATAATCAATCAAAAAGAAAATTAAAAGTAAAATGTAGAGGATGTGTTCCAAAACAATTTGTGGCAATTTCACATAGTTCACCACCGTGTCCACTGACTTCCCTCGCTAGACATCTTTTAAACCCCATTGATTACGCGGGAAATTAATTCGGGTACGTTGGTCAGGGCTTTCATGACTCGGAGGGTTTATGGTGACTGGTGTAATTGAGTTAACCCAGAAATGTGCATCTGGAGGCGAGAAGACACGCGATAAATAATAGCATGGTACTGATTATTTTAACTTTCTCTATTTTATATTTAATTCTACTTTTATCATTTTAATTACATAATTGTTTAACGAATGATTCGTCGACGAGTTGAAACTTTTTTCTCGACCCTCTCACTCTCGCTCCTTCTACCAGGACTCTTTCAATTCCTGTGCAAACGACTATATTTGTGAAGCACTTCTGAGACACATGCCATTCGATTACGTATAAAATAACTATAGTTAAATTTCGGTGGATTTTCTTCATACCCTTATTTTGGCGTCCTATGGTAATCTGCGGGCGAGTTATGAAGTTTGAGCTGATTTGGGACAGTGGTTTTCTCCAAGAAATGGTTCACAGACACACAGACCATTTTCCCAAATAGTGTTTTTTAGACTCAGGATGGTCTGAAACGTAAAGATCTGAAGAAAACTCAAAATTTTTTTTTCAGCCGATTACATAACTTTCCTTTCTGCTTTGTAGAGCCAAGGAAAGTACAAATACTAGTAATCGATGCGAAACATGACCACTACACCGGAAAAACGAAAATTGATGTTATTAAGCGACGCTAGGCACCCCACGGGTTGGACTGATGGGTGGTTAAAATCAGGTGGGATGCAGTTAGAAGAAATGAGAACTGGCCGGGGAGAAAAGATTACTACCCATTACTAGAAGAAACTCACTATATTTACTGTAACTTCCCCGTTGCCCCTCTAGATGGAGTCCTAGACAAAGTATGGCCTCTGTGCCTCGAAGCGTCTAGTGTCAAATTGTTTAGGGGGGGGGGGTGTAAATATATTTTCCTGACCAAAAACGTATTCTGCGAATGTTAAGCCCATACGCCTGGCAATCGCACCACGTGGTTTCCGTCATCTTTCCGATAGTGTGTTTGACAGAAATGAAGTTCACAAGCCAATTCACAGGGAGAATAAAAATTATTAAAGCCGGAGTTGGCTCTTCTACCTCCCAAAATTTTGAAGGCCCATCGATATTTCCTGCAGAAGTGCCCACTTGATTGGAGACATCCTGTTGAGAGTATTTACTGAGGACAACATGTCCCACCACTGTGGGAAAGACTTTAGGAAGATTAGCATGAACCATAATTGAAGATCCCATCAAAATTTCGGCAAATAGGGACACAAACCATTAGAAAATCTACTGGATTGGATTCGAAGAATTTCGGGTCTGCGAGAGGCATCTGTCGGGTATGACAGGTAACTCTTCCACAAAGAACATGGCAGCGTGGCAGTGGGTAAAAAAAGACAGAAATGTCCTTAATCACCAACGCATTCGCCATTAACATAGGGGCAGAATGTCTTCTAGGCTTAAGGTTGCATACGACTTCCCCCTGCGAACCTGTAAACGATGTTTGGCCGATCCCCGCTATTTTCAGATTACATTTGGAAATTTTTAACCCCAACTTTTGATCATAGCGTTTTGTCATAAACGAGTAGTGGCTCCCAGAATCAATTACTAGACGAACAGGCTGAAAATGTCCTCTCGAATCTTGAATTTCGGCAAGCAGTACCCATAATTATCTGAAAAGGTTGTTGAGGGACTGAGAACATCACAGGCTTAACGGAGCCTTCAGATTGTGAAGAGGCACTAGGCGGGTCCGGAGAGCTTTGTGGTGCTGGTGACGATTGTTCATTTTGTGAAGAGAGATCAAGCACAGCATGGAATGATGTTTACCCTTGCACCATCTACATAACCATTGGGAACTACAATACTTGGACTCATGGTGACCTGAAAGGCAGTTGTTGGGCTTAGGAATTTCTAACCTTTCGAAAGCATGAATATTTTCACATACTTTGGTGAGAAATAACTGTAGGGCCCCGACTGATGATTTTCCCTGTATTGGGCGAAAATTGATCAGCTCATTTAGATAAGCCGTAGCCACAACGACGAAAACATAGGAGCAGCACCTTGATATCGGTCTGTAATTTGGGTCCAACTGCAAGTTTATCATTGAGTGAGCCATTTGTTGACCGTGCACTTGCATTGAACACGAACCGAAACCTGGATGGAGTACATGGTTTGGCAATGGAATGGAGCGGTATTATATAGAGGGAAGGTGAAGACGTTTCTCTCATATGTCCCAGGGAAAGGTACTCCTGCATGAAAGCCTGATACTGCGCTGCCAGCTTGGAATCTTTGCGGAACTTGTTTTCCAAACTCTGAAGGCATTGCAAATCCATGGGTGCCATGTTTCCTAATGTAGGCTTAGGATCCCGGAAAGGTAAGGAAACAACATAGCGTCCTGACGATTTTCGATAATGAGAGCAGACGAACTGCTGCTCACAAGCAGTTTCCTCAGGATCCTGAATTGGTTTGGTTAAGATAGGCTCCTCAATTTCCCAGAATTTACGAAGTTCGTCCTGTAGATCCGGTACCATAACTGAAAGCAAAACAGTGCTGAGCCCATTCTCAGTTGGTTGGAGATACTCGACCCATTAGAACTCCCCCAAATATTGATGGAAATAATGAGGGTCGGCCCTGTCCTAAATCGATCTTCGCTCCAATCCAAATATCGGGAACTAAGTCACAACCCATGAGGCCGTCAACAGGTCGCATTTCCCAAAACTTGGGATCAGCCAGGTCATAATTGAGGTAGGGTTGATATTGTTCCCGAGTAAGATGAAAGTTGGGCAGGTCATGAGTGATGCGTGGTATGATAGTGCCTCAGTGTTTAGTTCCTGGACACTACCTCGTGGTCGGAAACGACATCTCACAGAACCCCTGATACCTGAGTAGGAAGTATCTCCTAAGCAGGAAACCATTTTAGGAGTACGTTTTATCTGTAGCCCAACTTCGCGACACAACTATTCGTAAGGAACGTGTCTTGGGAACCACTATCGATCACCATCCTAATTGGTTGAAATTTGCCTTGGCCATCCTCTATTTCACATATAACTGTGCCTAATAAAATGTTCGGCTTACTCTTCGAGATCGCGTTCATGGAAATAGATTGCGCAGGGTTCAGACTATTCGCAGGTACGGAAGGGGTTGGAGTATCTTGCCTTCCTGTGTGGAGGTACGAGTGGTGCTTAGCAGAGCAAAATCGACAACTCCACTTGGACTTACAGGACTCAGTCGAATGATTGTAGGAGGGACAATTACTACAACCCGTCCAATCCTGTAACCATATTAAGCGTAACCATAAATCATAAACCTGTAACCATAAACCTTAAACAGTTTAAGATAGTGTGATTTTGCTTGCACACAATGCAGATGATTTTCGGGTTACTGTTTTCGAATTCACAACTTTATCATTTGCCAGAAGGTTAGTACGCGGACGCAAATTATAATTTGACTTGAGTGATTTTTCATTACTCGCGACTTTCGATTTTGGCAAACTGCTTGAAGGAGATTGAGAATTTGCCGTATTTTCATCAGCGAGTTGCAGTGCTAAGCACCGTGATCGAATGAAATCACTCAATTGGTCAAACGTTGGAAACTCCTCTTTGCTGTGAGTCTCAAATGCTTCACGAGTCCGTTGATCGAGGCACTTTACAGAAAGATGAAATAAAATGAAGCTGGCGGGATTAGGAATTTCTAACCTTTCGAAAGCATGAATATTTTCACATACTTTGGTGAGAAATAACTGTAGGGCCCCGACTGATGATTTTCCCTGTATTGGACGAAAATTGATCAGCTCATTTAGATAAGCCGTAGCCACAAGGCGTTTTTTATCGTAGGTTGCCACAAGATTCCTCCATACTAGCTCGTAATTGTCGGCAGTAACGGGCATTCTATTGACGATCGCCGCGGCGGGTCCACTCACCGCTCGTATCAAATAATGGAATTTGCGCACTCGATTGATCGATGGGTCATCATGAACGGTCGAACAATACGCGTCCTTAAATTTTGGCCAGTTTAAAATATGGCCGACGAATGGGGGAAGAGACAGCTGCGGTAAATGGGAAAAGCTAGAGAATGTTTCGCTGAGGGAAACGTTCGCAACTGATGTTTCCGTGCAGCGAACACTTTGGTTATTTTGCTTCTTCAACCGTTCGTAATTCGAATTGGCTTCGTAATAATAACGCTTAGTGCTCGAAAAAAGTGAGTTTTCATTGGGATCAGGAAAACCTGACAGATTGTGCTCGTCACATAAAGCATATATTTCATCCCATGTGTCTTCAAAACGATCATAACATTTGGCAAGAGAAGTATACATGCCTAAAAATGACTCGTACTGATCGGGATTTGTCAAAGCACTGCGGCCTTTGTCATTTGTTACGTTAACATCGGCAGCCAAACGTTGTAATTTTCGTCTTAGGCTCTTCAATTTAGCTTCGCTCATAGCCATGTTCTTAAATTTATTATAACCTTCGTACTAGTGCAAAGTTTCTGATCGTGGCTCGGAGGCACCAAAATTATGTTGGGGAATGGAATGACCACGGTCCCCTCTCGAATCTCAAATCGAACCGACTGCGTATCGGGATGCGAGTAATTGGTGTAGTGGACGTAAATATATAAAACGCATAGGCTGGCACGAAAGGTTATAATAAACAATAATAATCCAGAACAGTAAAGTAAGTGGAGGGCCGTTCGAAATTAAATAGTGAAAATAAAAGGAAACTTCTGACCAGTTCGTCGTAGTCGGATAGATCGAGTGACGTCGAAAATGAAGGAGGATTCAGGCAACCGGCGTTGGGCTCAGAAGCAGACTGACCAAGGCCCCGTCGCGTCGAAGTCACGTCGTATCGAGTCTGAGCGTAGTCGTGTGGCAAAAAGGTCGGCAGTCAGAGAGTTGGAGGCGACGATAAGCTCCTGTCTGCGTTTATAAACAACCTCCACAATTGACGCTCCGTGGCGCAGTTGGCGCCAACAGCAGTTTCCGCACCCCTTCCAATTTTTCAACCATTGAAACCTCTGGTGAACATTGGCACTATTGAAAGTGTGGCAGTTTTGTGAATTTCTGCAAGTTTGATGACAAATAAAACAGGGGGAGCAATTGCTCAAGTCAGGAGAGCGCTGAGATGACGGTGATTGTTTATTTGGCGGTTTTGAATTATTCCTTGCTAAAAGAGAAGATATGGGAGAAGTAAACCGAGTAAACGATCCTCTTATATCTCGAGGTTTTGAACCAGGGTTAGCTTGAAAAGAAATGTGGGTATCCGCCAATTCCGAAGCAACGCATATATCTCTAACAAACTGAGTGAGATCGCAAATAGAGGGAAAACCCGTGTCATTATAGGACAACTCAAACTGTTCCCGCGTTCTTTGATCAAGACATCTGAAAGCGAGATGAAATAAGATGAAAGAGGATTCATTACCTACTTTTAGAAGTTTAAAGGCAGCGATATTGTCTCCAATTTGGGTCAAAAAGGATTTCAGTGCATCAACAGTTGAATTCGCAGACAAAGGCTTAAAATTTAGTACATGATTTCAATAAGCGGAGGCTAGCACTCGTTTACAATCGTAAACCGTTTCTAGCGCCTTCCATGCGACTTGATAAGTACTGTCTGTCAACTGCAAATGACTGATCATGGTAGCTGCTGGTCCTGATAATGCTAATTTAAGATGGTGAAATGTTTTTATAGGAGGGGGACCTTCTTCCTCGTGGATTATGGACAGAAACGTGTCTCGAAATTTTGGCCAATTTAGAATTTGGCCATCGAATCGGGGCACATCAATTTTGGGCAGTTCCACTCGAAATGCATGAACTATGGTCGTGTTTAAGGGAGGTTTAACCTGCGCTGCCCGTTAACTTTCCAGCGCAAAAATTTTCTGTTAGTAGGAACAAATTTTGTAGCATGAACTTCGTACAGCGTTCATATTTCTATGGAGAAGTAAACCTCATCTTCAGTTGGAAGTGCATTGCTTTTCTTGGCATCGTGATTTACGACTAGCTCGTCAAAGGCAGACTCATATTGCAGGAAATAGCGATCCTACGATCTATAGGCTCCCTTAAAAGCCAGCTGATCATCCTGAACGGCCTCCTTCGCCTTTGAATAGACGTAAGAAATTTCACCATAACCCGTTTTCATCGTTCGATTAAATGTGCTGACTCTCAAAAAGTTTCGCTATACATTGTATTGAAGAAAAAATAAAAATGAAGATGCACAAAGTTAGTTTCGGAAACGAACACTAAAATGAAATCGTAATCTTGCAATGATTTCTTTATAGGGTGATTTACGCTAGGCAGCCCAAAATTCACAAACAAATATCGCACAATTATAGTTCGTATAAAGCTAAACTCAATCGACAGACTATAAAAATATGTGCAAACAAAATTCTCTCAATGGGGTCAAAAACGTGTAAGTGCAAGACTGAGTTTTTGCGCAAAGACATCGCGTGCCTTGGCCATGTAATCACGCGCGACGGAGTAAAACCAGATCCGGACAAAACCAAGGCCATCTTGAAATATCCAATTCCAACCACATCCAAAGAAATTAAATCATTTCTCAGATTGCTTGGATGTTACAGGAGGTTTGTGAAAGATTTTGCAAAAATCACGAAACCAATGACTCGTTGCTTAGAGAAAAGACATAAAATAGACACTACAGACCCAGAATACGTCGAATCTTTTAACACCTGCAAAAACGTACTGACTAACGATCCGATACTACGACACCCAGACTTCATCAAAATGTTCCGCCTAACCACCGACGCAAGTAACGTCGCGACCGGAACCATCTTAAGCCAGACAACGAACGAAGCAGACCTTCCGATAGCTTATGCTAGCCGCGAAACCATCGAAAGAGAACACCTAAGGTCGCCGGAGGAGTTCAACATTTCCGCCCATACTTACTTGGACGGAAATTCAAAATATACACAGAGCTCTCCTAATGGCTTTACTCCATCAAAGAACCAGGTTAACAATTGTTCAAATGGCGAACGAAACTGTCAGCCTATGACTTTGACATCGAGCACAAAATATCCGGTGCGTAGCAACACACAACTTTCCACAATCCCTTTAAGTTCGAACACCACCTATATATGCGGGCGCTATATCTTCGTTCAACGCATTTTTACAGGAACATTTATGGAGAACAGAATATAGGGAGTAGTTAGCTGAAAGTATTCCGTGAGTTTGATCAAAATAGTTAGAGCCATTTTTGAGAAAATTGGAATTCCGATAAATTAATAATCGGCGAATCTCCTTTTCTGAGTTAACTTGGCTTATATCTCCGTTCAACATATATACACAAAAATAATTACGAGGAAAGAAATGTGGGTATGGGTGACTAAAGGACACTCCACTAAGAGTTATCACATCTGATGGGGAGGTTACCCTGGAATTTACGGAAATGTTCGAAAAACGTTATTTTCGACACATTTTGATTTTTATCTCTGTTCAATGGACTGTCAGAGGAACATTTATTGGGAATAATATGTAGGTATTATCCATTCAAACACACCTTGAAAGTTTGGTGATAATCGTTGAAGCCGTTTTGCCAAAAAGCGTAAAAACCTATTTTTGCTTCATATGCTTCATAGATATGTATGGAGAGGAAACGGTAGGTATTGCGCGCTAGAAGATAATCTGAATGTTTAATCCTAATCGTTGAAGCCGTTTTTGGGAATATTGCGAAAACCCCTAGTTTTTGGTATATTTTCGTCCCCCACCACCCCTTCACATTGGCCGAAATCGCCCATAACCTTATTTTGGTGTCTACAAGAACCAGCTCAATCGGATCAGCCGTTCTCCCGCAAATCGAACTACAGACACACATATACACATACACAGGTCTGTTTCCTTATTTGATGACTGTACCTAAACCCTCGACGAGGGTTATATCAGTCATGGAAGTTGCGGTTTCGCTAATATGCAAGAGGCCGGCCCCTGCAGCATCCACCGAACTCAGACCTGTGGAGCTACGGCAGGTATTTGGTCGTTAGCCAGTCTCCAGGTAGAGAGCTGTTGCCCGTGTGTGACCGCGCAGAGGTGACCACCTGAGGAATCCCGTACGATCTGGGAGGAGTTCTTAATCTGGTTTCCTACCTGACCTGACTATTTACTTGGGTGGCAAGTTTCAAACGGACAGATCAACTATGACCACGTTTCTTAGCCATTACCTTCTTCGGGAAACGTGAAAAACGGTTATAGGCTTGCTTTGTAGCAGTCAATGCTGCTAAGTTCGTTTGCCCAGCCAACAACTGTCGCTCACTGTTGTAGAAACTACAGTGGAGCAGCACATGGTTTCTTGTTTCCTCCACACTGGAGGCACAAGACGTGCATAATGGAGAGTCTTTGAGAGAAAAGAAGTGAAGCCGAGCATTGAAGTCACCATGTCCTGTGAGGATTTGGCTCGTCCAGTGGTCTGACTCAACCCATTTTTTCGAAAGACGTTCACGGATGTTGGGGAAGAACTCATACGTATCACATCCCTTTGACGAGGATTCCCATCTCGCTTGCCATTTCTCTAGAGCCCGTTCATCGTTGGCGGCAAGTTTCTGTTCTGTGCTGAAACCCCAACTCTCACCTATATTTACTTCTAAATACTTGATGTGCTTTTCAAGAAGGAGCCTGTGGTCACCAAAGCGTATTGTGGGTGGATTATTCACTTTTCGTTTCAAGAGGATTCGCCGGTTTTTTTCCTCAGCCACCTGTATCTTGACGTGCTAGCACCATTGGGTGAGGGTGCAGGGCACGTGGTGGGATTTTTCTTCAATTTGGCGGACTGACTCTGCGAAGATCAGCACAGTCAAGTCATCCACATAGGCGAACATCTCGCAGTCAGTCTCCATGAGCCTCCTGAGAATACTTTTGAAGATGGCATTCCAGAGCGCTAGTCCAAGGACCGTGCCGTTCGGGCACCCCTTCTCAATCTTGCCTGCATTCGATCGTAGTAGTTCTGTCTGGTAACTTCTGACGAGCGCGTACAGGTTGCGAGGGTGTTCGCGCTTTCAAAACACGCTCATGATTTTTCTTGCCCAGGCTCAGGCCTTTCGTCGGTAGCCGCTTCCCGCTCTCCCTCCTTTTTCATTAGCTCGCCGTTTGCTTCTCAATCTCATTGAGTTCCTTCCCTTCCCTTACGCGTCTTCGCACAATTTTACCTTTCATAACCCGAAACGACCAGGTCATCCGGCGTTTTTATCTAAAATTATATCATTTTTCAATTCTCGTGTGCGATCCAAGTTGTATGTGCCATCATCTACTGTCGTCGCTTCGTCACCTGCACTCGTAAGTACTGGGCCCAGGAAAACGCCATCGTCATCGTGAGTCAGTCTTTAATGTACATTTTGGATCGAACACGTAAACAAGCAATACAGTCCACTTTTACCTCATCACAGAATCAGCGCATCAGTTAGACGTCTTCCTAACTGAGAATTAGTTTATTTGTACCGAAGAGAAATTTGGTCCACTTTGGCCCGGATCTCAATAAATCCATTATTACCATTTTTCCTATTCCCAATCCGCCTTCAATTCCCTCAATTTTTCCATATTTGCCGTCAATTCAATTCTTCTTTACGGCTTTCGAAGACAATGGCAACTCCAGATGAGGCCAAGCGCTCAATTCGACAGTTGCGGCGAAAAAGGGAGATTGCGTTCGCAGAACTTAATGCAACCTTCGATCTAATTGGCAACGTTGAACCGGGTAATACCGAGAATTTCCTAGCTCGATGTGAATCGCTGAGCTCTTTACGAGCCGAGTTTCGATCTCTCCAGTTGGAAATCGTCGAGTTAAATAAAGATGTAGTTCCGGCCGATCAACTCCCGGTAGAAACTGTCTCCAAATCATTTGACGAAATGTATTTTAAGATAAAGGGGCTAGAAAAATCGCTTACTCGAATAATGGATGTAGCTCGAGCAACGCACGCCGGTGAAACATCGAGCGCAAATAATTCAACCCTCTCTATAGACAACCGCAATTATTCATTGAAGCTACCTCGAATAATCATTCCTACGTGGAATGGCGACATGAATGCCTTTAATAATTTTTTCTCATTGTACAATTCGATGGTACATGAAGCTGATTACCCTCTTACTGCTAAGCTAACTTATTTACGATCCTTTCTTACTGGTACACCTTTATCCATAATAGAACACCTTCCGATATCGGATGCAAACAACAATATAGCCTACAATACCATAAAGATAAGTACGCTTCAGAACGGACTCTAGCTACTCATTATCTGGAAGAATCTCTTTGAGTTTTCTCCTATTTCAGGTGACTCAGTAGAAGAGTTGCAATCCTTCTTAGCTGTTTTTAAATCGAATATGGAGGCCTTTACAAATCTCAAGTTAGAAGATCCTTACGATTTTATTATGTTTACTTGGGCGATGCGATGCCTACCCTCTAGGATACGTGTTATGTTCGATCAAGGCCGAATAAATGACTCTTCGTTACCTAAATTTGATCAATTGCTCCGGTTTGTTCAAAACCAATGCAAAATTAAGGAATTAACAGTGCAGCTTCAGTCACCTAAAATTTGTAGTACGCTCCAGGGTAGTTCTAATAATAAGAAGTCTTTCCAAAATTCTTTAATGATCACTCCTTCAGATGGAAGTACATCAGCCGCCTCTTCAACTCCAAAACCATGTGTTTTGTGTCACGAGAATCACCCCTTTCGCAATTGCGACATTTATTTAGCACTCCCTGTGGATCAGAGGAAAAGACTCGTAGTACGTCATAAAAAATGTTTGAAGTGTACAGGTGACCATTCTGCTACCATTTGTACCTCCAAAGGACGTTGTAGTACATGTAGATCCTCTGGTCACCACTCTACTCTTCATGGCATTGTGTTTCCTGCCGCCACTAACCCTTCTGCATCAGACAATTTTCATATGCAACCTTCTCGTGCATCAACCTCAACTTCTGGGACTCAGAGTGCTGACGTGTCTGTTCAAATTGACTTAAACCCAGGCTCCTCTGCAAGTCACACAAACCATTCCGGCTCATCAAATAGCGTAGGCGATGTCTCGCTGCTAACAGGGGTCTCTCCCACTCCACCTAGTTCTCATGTAGTGGTGTTGGGAACAGCCCAGGGTTTCATCAAAAATCGGAACTCCCAATGGGTACCGGTACGTTTTGTCATTGATAGTGGTTCACAGGTCAACTTGATTTCAGCTGACTGTGTTCAGCGACTTGGGTTGGATGTTCAACCCATCTCTATCCCTCTAGTTGGAGCGTTACAGACTTCTGTCGGCATCTCAAAGGGCGCAGTTCAACTGGTTCTTTCTTCTAGACGTCTAAATTCTGAAACCCTCGTCTCCCAAGCTGTCGTTGTCCGAAAGGTTTGTACAAATCTGCCCACAGTGGCTCTTTCTGCGAATGTGTTCTCCAAATTTGCTCACCTTGATCTTGCAGATAGAAAATTTCACATTCCAGGAAAGATAGATTTCCTCTTAGGCGCGTCGTTGTATCCCTCGTTGTTCCAAGCAGGGTACGGCATATTGGGTGGCGAACCAGCTGCCGTTCAAACCAATTTCGGTTGGGTGATTATGGGAGTTTCTCCGTCTACTCAGGACGCACCTCTGATTGACAACCTAACTGGTCTTATATGTGGTTTAACTTTGGAAGAATCACTTCAGAAATTTTGGCAAACTGAAGAGGTCAATCACGTTCAACCAGTTGATCCTTTGCATGCGATAGTTGAGTCACATTTTAAAAATACTCACACCTTCTCGAGGTCTGGTCATTATGTGGTGCATCTTCCATTCAATGAAAACAGAAACAACACGCCCTTCGGACGATCCAAGGAGATGGCAGCC
Source organism: Pachypeltis micranthus (assembly GCA_020466155.1). NCBI lineage: Eukaryota > Metazoa > Arthropoda > Insecta > Hemiptera > Miridae > Pachypeltis > Pachypeltis micranthus. The sequence continues at coordinate 104,568 of CM035778.1, read as the reverse complement.
AAGCGCTGGTTTAATCTGGAGAGAAAACTACTTAAAGAACCTAGCCTGTACGCGGCATACCAGAGTTTCCTCACAGAGTATCTTCACTCAGGGCACATGCGAACAGCCGTGGTAGCAGGCAGGTACTTCATTCCTCATTTTGCTGTTCTACGTGACTCCATATCTAGCCCTATTCGAGTTGTATTCGACGCCTCTTGCAAGGATTCCTCTGGTTTATCCCTCAATGATCGTTTGCATACTGGTCCTCCATTGCAGAAAGACATTAGTGAGGTGGTATCTTTTTTCAGACTCTATGCTGTTGCAGTGACAGCTGATATCAAGCAAATGTATCGGCAAATCCAATTGGTCCCAGAAGATTGTATATATCAACATATCGTTTGGCGACAGTCTGAAAATGAACCACTGCAGGAGTTCCAGTTGCAGACAGTGACGTATGGCCTCAAGCCAGCGCCTTACCTGGCTCAAAGAGTATTCATGCAACTCGTCATAGACCATGGCTCTGAGTTTCCATTAGCATCTCAGGCACTCCAGGAATGTTGCTACATGGATGATATCTGTTGTTCTGTTGCTGACATTGACCAAGCAATTCAACTACGTTCTGAACTCACACAGCTTTTGAGTCGCGGTGGTTTCGAGCTTCGCAAATGGGCATCCAACTGTCCGCAGCTTCTGCAGGACCTTCCAGATGATCATCGAGCAGATGTGCTTACGCTACGGTCCAACCCTTGTCCTACTCTCCACATACTTGGATTACAGTGGAATCCACGGCTAGACATTTTCACTTACAAAATAGAGGTGCCAAGACCTGCAAATACTAAACGTTCCATTCTATCTCGAGTTGCGTCCATCTTTGATCCTTTAGGGTGGGCGGCGCCAGTTGTGTTTTGGGCGAAAGTGTTTTTGAGAGAGCTCTGGACCCATTCTCTGGATTGGGATTCAGAGCTTCCAAATAATCTGTCCGAACGATGGAAGGACTTTGCTACACAGTTGCCAGCACTTCAGGACATTTCTATCCCTCGGTTCTGTGTATCTCAAGATGCAACATCCTACCAGCTGATAGGATTCTGTGACGCCTCAGAGTTGGGGTTTGCAGCCTCGGTTTACCTTCGCTCAAACTCCTGTCACGGCACACGAGTGGAGCTACTGAAAGCCAAGACACGAGTAGCACCTCTGCAAGTGCAGACTATCCAGCGACTCGAGCTCAATGGTGCAGTCCTTCTCTCAGAACTGCTTCATTCAATGTCCTTTCTTATCAAGCAGCTCCATATTGAAGAATTCTACATGTTCACCGACTCTGCTACAGTTTTAGCGTGGCTGAAAACCCCTCCGCATAGGTTGAAGACTTATGTTGCCAATAGAATAGTAAAAGTACTTGAGTTAACACAGCTGTCTTACTGGCGGCATGTAGTTTCCGCTAACAATGCTGCTGACTGCGCCTCGCGTGGACTATCGTCTAAGGAACTAGTCAATCATTCACTTTGGTGGAATGGACCCTCTTTCCTTCTCGAAGATCCTGGTGACTGGCCTCAGCCCTCGACCTGACTCCTTCACTCTCAGTTTTCTCCGAGATGAAACCATTACCTGAGTTGAGTTTACATACTTCGACTCTCGGGCTCGAAACGTCGAAGCAAAATGGATATTTACTTTCCATCATGGCCAAATACTCCTCACTCACGAGACTTCAGCGTGTATTCTCATGGATGATGCGCTTCATCACTAATTCTCAAAATAAAGGTCAAATCAAATTTACGAAAACTCTCCAAGTGGAAGAATTAGACATCGCTCTTCAAATAATGCTCCAGTTGACTCAGTCTCACTATTTCTCAGAGGATTTTAAGTGCTTATCAAAGGGTCGCCCAGGTTCCAAACAGCTTCGCCACTTACTGCCCTTCATTGATGAAGTGGGCCTTCTTAGGGTGGGCGGTCGGCTCCAGCAGTCTCTACTCCCTGAAAGAAGCAAACATCCAATCATTCTTCCTAAGGAAGCGCCCGTAAGTCGCCTAATCTGTGACCTTTTTCATATCAAGATGCTACATTCAGGTCCACAAGCAGTTCAAGCAGCAATACAACGTCAATACTGGATCCTTTGTCTGCGCTCACTCCTTCGACATCGCATTTGGCACTGTCACATTTGTGCTAAGGCCAGAGCTAAGACACAGCATCCCATAATGGCGGAACTTCCTCGAGCAAGGGTGACTCCGAGTCGCCCATTCAGCACTGCCTCCGTTGATATGGCTGGACCATTGTTCATTAAAGAATCCACCAGACGCAATGCTAAGATTAATAAGGCTTACTTCGCCATATTTGTTTGTCTGAGTACGAAGGCAGCACATTTGGAGCTTGTGGGCAACTTGAGCACGGAGTCATATAAGGCAGCACTTGACCGATTCATTGCAAGACGCGGCCTATGTCAAAAGATCCACTGCGATAATGGCACAAACTTCCAAGGAGCAGCTAGAGAAGCAAAAGAAGTATTGGACTTCCTTCAGTCCTCAGAACCAACCCTGCAGGATTACCTCTCTGCACGCTCAATTGCTTATGTATTTAATCCCCCTGGGGCTCCATGGATGGGTGGACTCTGGGAAGCCGCAGTTAAGGCTACAAAACGCCTACTTTCAAAAGTAACCTGTAACCGCTCCTTTACATTTGAGGAGATGGCTACACTTCTATGCCGTGTAGAAGCTGTTTTAAATAGTAGACCTCTCTGCAAAACTTCTTCTCATCCTCTCGACGACCCTGAAGTCCTTACCCCAGGTCATTTTTTAATTGGAGCTCCCTTAGTATCACCGCCCAAATGTGACTTACAACAAACTCCTATCAACCACCTTTCCCGTTGGCAGGGTGTCCAGAGGGCCTCTCAAGAATTTTGGAGGCAGTGGTCTAAAGGTTACTTGCAAGCTCTGACAGTCCGCCCCAAATGGACAACACCCCGACCTCCGCTCCAAGTTGGTGAGCCTGTCTATGTAATCACAGACAATACCCCAGCATTGGAATGGCCCCTCGCCATAGTGGAAGAGTTGATTGCTGGAGAAGATGGAGTTGCCCGGAGAGCTAGAGTGCGCACCAGCAAAGGTAGTTAGTTACCTGTGACCCGTGGCAAAGTTGGTGTCTATCCCTTCTGTTGATTCTCCTGATAATCCTACTTCCTAGTTTAGGGTTTGGAGTATCACCTTGTACATATGTAAATATATATGTGAAGGATAATAATTAGAAGGAGACAGGAGCCTTACAACTCTGGGCCTACCATGAATGGTCGTCTTGCGGTTCACCCTACCACCAAGTTCAAATATTGAGGGAAGGTGTTTTGACTCGGGTGGTTTTGACTCAAGCCCCCTCTCCAGATTTTTCCCAAGATGGAGGTTGATGCCAATGTAAAGGACAGTGAATGTTTTGTTGTGGTACAGGGAGTTCCGCGGCCCGTTTATTATCGTAATTAAAGTCTTTTTTGCAAGTTATTGGCCTAAAAGTGATTTGTTATCATCAGAAGTGGGATCATGGACTCTTCTGGCCCTAGTCGTGAAGTTAAAGACACGGACGACGTAAGGGATGAGGAATCTCGGTCGGGAACTCCCCAGCCTGTTGTTGGCGATTCGAAAGACGCAGTAATAGCATTATTGGAGGCACAAAATAGAAGATTGGAAGAGCTATTGTTGCGTACTCTGACTACTCAGAATTGAATGACCATCATGACCATCCGAAAAGAGCTCGTTTTCCATCATCTCTCACAACACAGAGAAGTGGATCATCAGATGGACGACATTTTTCACACCAACAACGTTCTTTCTCCAATCAGCGCCCTCAGACTGATATGCGCACTGCACAGCGAACATTTTCCAAAACAAATAATGGAAACGTCACCTGCTACTTTTGTTCTGCAAAGGGGCACTTTGCTTCCAATTGCCCAAGAAGAGAAGACTCTCGTCGGAAGGAGCTTGGGACCCCAAGTTCACAGGCCACTACCAAGGCGTTTGAGAAAAAGGTTGGATTGTGCCAACTTAACCCTTCTGGCACTTTAGTTCATAAGGGTAAGCAATTTGTTTTTCACTTCGATTCTGGTAGCGAGTGCTCTCTACTTGGGATAAAATTGAGCTCTAAATTTGAGGGTGTCAAGTTTCAAAAATCTGTTATCCTACATGGGTTGGGAACCTCTACTCTCAATTGTACTTCTCAGATGGAAGTAACAGTTACCATAAATGAAATTGACCTAAATGTTTTGTTCCATTTAGTAGATGACAATCTTACCTTATGCCATAATTTTAGGTCGTGAAATACTTACCCCTGGTCTCAAAATGGTGATGTCTAGTATAGAGTGCTGTTTGCAATCAATCTCAACAGATTTTGTAGCCAAGCCTCCAGTAGAGCCATCTTTAGAAAAATTTGATGACCCAGCTGACAGTGTAGGTAGCTTCTTGTCTGAAGATGAAGCTAGCAATTTTTACGAATTTCTTTCGGATTTTGAAGTACCACCAGTTGATAAAGAACCTAATGATCTCACAGTTGGATGTGTTGCGAAACAATCACAGTTTGATAATATTAAAACTGATCTTCCTCTTGATCATAGATCTGACTTGCTATCAATTTTACGAAAATATAGTGATTCTTTCATGACTGGTATTCCTCGAACTCGCATAACGACTGGCATGTTGGAAATTAAGCTAACTGATCCAAATAAAATTGTTTTTCAAAAACCTTACCGTATGAGTCCAAAAGAACGTGAAATGGTGAGAGTCAGGGTAGCCGAGCTGGTGAATGCAGGAATTGCGCGCCCTAGCAGGTCACCATTTGCAAGTCCTGTACTAATAGTACCAAAAAAAACGGGTGATTGGAGAATGGCAGTCGATTATCGTCGACTTAATGCCTTGACAATTCCTTTTCGTTTCCCCCTCCCCTTGATTGAAGACCAAATTGCACGATTGCGTGGTGCCAGATTTCATTCTCAACTTGATATGCTTTCGGGATTTTACCAACTTCCCCTTCATCCTGATTCAGTTGAGAAATCAGCGTTCATTACCCCTGATGGCCACTTTGAATTCTTGACTGTTCCATTTGGCTTAAGGAATGCTCCAAGCGCATTTCAGAATTCTGTGATGTCAGCTCTCGGTGAAATTGCTAACACCTTTGCCGTGGTGTATACTGATGACATTTTGGTGATAGGTGAGACTTGTGAGGAGGCTTTGCAGAATTTGGATACTGTACTATCTGTACTTACTTCTAAAGGATTTTCTTTCAATCTGGCGAAATGTTCTTTCCTGACGTCAAAAGTTACCTACCTAGGCTATGAGGTGGAGAATGGGGAAATTCGTCCCAATTCTCAAAAAGTTGAAGCACTGACACGGGTACCACCCCCCACTTCCATTAAAGCATTGAGATCATTCATAGGGCTTGCCACATATTTTAGAAAATTCATTAAAAATTTTTCTTCAATTATGTCACCTTTGTACAGACTTACAACTAAATCTTCAGTTAATGGAAAAATTATTGATTGGACAGACGAACATGAGACAGCACGACAAAAAATAATTTCATTACTTACCAGTTCTCCAGCACTAATGATATTTGACCCAAAATACCCGATACAGCTCCATACTGATGCGTCAGCTAGTGGTTATGGCGCAATTCTTTTGAATATCGTAGATAAAATACCTCGACCTGTAGCCTACTATAGTAAAAGAACTACACCTGGCGAGGCAAAACTTCATTCTTACGAGCTAGAAACTATTGCCCTTGCCAAGTCTATTAAACATTTTCATAACTACTTGAGAGACTACCCCTTCACTGTCATTACTGACTGTCAGTCCTTGAAGGCCACCCAAAATAAACTACAAATAGTACCTTGTGTACAGAGGTGAGTGGGCCTTTCTACAGAATTACAATTTCTCGATTGAATACAGACCTGGGCAGAAAATGTTGCATGTTGATTTTCTGTCAAGAAATGCAATATCAGAATTTAACTCTCCTTCAGATGATGTGCAATTAACTCCTTTCATCTGTAGAAGTCCTGTATCTGACGAACTAACACCTCCAGCCAGATTGCATGGTGATAAAGTACGTCCTCACGGGCGTAAACGATCTGGTATTAAAACTCTTCCTTCTCAACCTCCTACTCGTAAACAAGTGCTAGCAACCTGTGTCTCGTCTGATTGGTTACTGGCTGAACAGCAAAAAGATCCTTATATTTCGGAAATAGTTGCAAAATTTAACTCAGATGATATTGACGATGATATTGTCAATACCTATGAAATTCGATCTGGTATTTTACACAGGAAAATTCAGCGCAACACACGAACTCTGTGTCTCCCAATTGTCCCTCATTCTTTGCGATGGTCCATAGTAGATAATGTTCATAGTTCCATTTTCCATCTTGGTTCAGAGAAAACACTTGAAACTCTTTATAATTTTTATTGGTTTGAGCACATGGCCAAATTTGTCCAGAAATTTGTTGATAACTGTGTTACCTGTAAAATGGCTAAGAGGGATTCAGGTGGTGCACGGCAAATTACTTTGCATCCTATTGAAAGGGTTGCGGAACCATGGCACACCGTACACCTAGATTTGTCTGGAAAACTTAGTGGAAAGAAAGACGCGCATGACTATCTTTTCGTCTTCATTGATGGTTTCACAAAGTATTGCCTTTTGTATCTGACCCACAAACTAGAGGCTAAGAACGCTATTCAAGCTGTTCGTTCATCCATTTCATTATTTGGTCCCATGACTCGATTGGTTGTAGACCAAGGACGTTCTTTCACTTCTAAGCAGTTTCAGGATTTTTGTTTTGAGTCTCAAATTGATTTACATTTCATAGCCACTGGTTCTAGCCGCGCCAATGGGCAAGTTGAACGAGTGATGGGTACGTTAAAAGATATGCTGACAGTTGCTGAGATGGATAAGCACAAGTCATGGCAGGATTCTATTGGAGACATTCAGTTAACTCTAAATTCCACCCCTCATTCCATCACTAAATTGACACCAATGGAGTTAATGTTCGGAAAAGTTTCTCATCCTCGTACTTTAATAGTGTGTAATACTGGAGCCAACACACATAGTGATGCTAACCTTAGTGCAGATATTCCCAAGTTGAGAGAGCATGCGTCTACTAGAATTGCTAAGCATTCTGCATATAGTAAACGATTATTCGATAAAGGTAAAGCTAAGGTGCAACCTTTCAAGGTTGGTGATTTAGTCTTGTTGAAACAGGACGAACGGAATCTTGTGAAGCTTGATGCGAAATATAAAGGTCCAGTTAAGGTTACTAAGATACTTCCTAATGACCGTTATGAATTAAGAACAATTGATGGACGGCGTAGTTACAAGTACGCCCACGATAGGCTTCGTAAAGTGCCTGATGCAACTGAGATAAACACACTGGCTGTTGGTTCTTCTGAGGCCACTGTTAATAATTAACGTTGGCGTTACTGATTCTGTTATTTTGGGGGTGGTAATGGCTGCACTGGGTGGAATAGCAGTGGTAGAGGGCAGATTAGCTTTTCGCTTGCGATGCGTCTGCTCCTCTGTTTCTGTTACTAAACACGTGTCGCATTGCGCTGTGTCTATTCTCATGGTTTCTCACTTTTCGCATTGCGATGTGGTTGCTGTGGGGGTAGCTTCTGCTTGAGTGCACCTGTTTCCTCCCCTAAAATTCTCCCTGGTACCAGTTATGCTTTTCTGCTTACTGTTATGGTGCTCTATGCCCTTGTGACGTGTATGGTTGGCCTTGCTTGGGGCAGGTCTTTTTCGATGCTTTTCTGGCTGGTACATGGTTGTCTGCCAACGCTGTGATTCCTTATGAGCCTTACTTATCTCTCTTGCTTTAGTCTTTTGCGATATTCGATATTGTCACCATACTGGTGCGACATGTATTATCTGTCTCCGAAGGTTGTTGATCGCCTTCCTCCCTGTGACACTGTGCGTTACGGGTCTTTTGTTCTACGCACATTTCGTTCTTATGCAGTTTTATTATGCTTGTCATTTTATGCTATTTTTGTCTTTTCAAGGCTTCGGCCTGGTGTGTTTGTTCCTGCTGTAAGGACTGATGTGGTGTACTCCGTTCTGTCTTTTAGGCACCCAGTAATCGCTGGGACGCGATTATTGTCAGAAAGGCCGTGTGAAGGATAATAATTAGAAGGAGACAGGAGCCTTACAACTCTGGGCCTACCATGAATGGTCGTCTTGCGGTTCACCCTACCACCAAGTTCAAATATTGAGGGAAGGTGTTTTGACTCGGGTGGTTTTGACTCAAGCCCCCTCTCCAGATTTTTCCCAAGATGGAGGTTGATGCCAATGTAAAGGACAGTGAATGTTTTGTTGTGGTACAGGGAGTTCCGCGGCCCGTTTATTATCGTAATTAAAGTCTTTTTTGCAAGTTATTGGCCTAAAAGTGATTTGTTATCATATATATCATTCATTTGTCTTCAAAATACATCATTTTGGGTGGGCGGTGTACGCGCTTTCAAAACACGCTCATGATATTTCTTGCCCAGGCTCAGGCCTTTCGTCGGTAGCCGCTTCCCGCTCTCCCCCCTTTTTCATTAGCTCGCCGTTTGCTTCTCAATCTCATTGAGTTCCTTCACTTCCCTTACGCGTCTTCGCACAATTTTACCTTTCATAACCCGAAACGACCAGGTCATCCGGCGTTTTTATCTAAAATTATATCATTTTTCAATTCTCGTGTGCGATCCAAGTTGTATGTGCCATCATCTACTGTCGTCGCTTCGTCACCTGCACTCGTAAGTACTGGGCCCAGGAAAACGCCATCGTTATCGGTGAGTCAGTCTTTAATGTACATTTTGGATCGAACACGTAAACAAGCAATACAGTCCACTTTTACCTGATCACAGAATCAGCGCATCACTTAGACGTCTTCCTAACTGACTAAGAACTGAGTACCCCTACCTTTGAGCTCACTAAGGAGCGCTGGCCACAAAAGGTTGTCAAACGCTCCTCTGATGTCAATCAGAACTGCCACGACGTACTTAGCCGGTGCCAGTAGGGTAACACGCCGGATCTCGACAATGACATCCTGCAACGACCTTCCTTTGGTACACCCGTATTGCCTGCCTGTGAGGTTGCGGCCAAAGGCTCCTCCCTTTGAAGAGTGACAACACGCCGCGAGACTTCCACTGAGTGGGGAACTGTCCGGCCAGCAGACCGTCATTAAATAAATTAAAATTGCCGCTGGAAAATGTCCGGTCAGCCTTCCTTAGCATATTGCTTTTTATTCTATCTGGCCCAGGAGATTTGTTAGGCTTTAAGGTCGCAAGGGCCCTGCCGAGGTCGCCTATTGTCCATAATTGGATGTCGGGCTTGTTCAAAGGCTCCATGATCAGCTCCCTTGCTGCCCTCTGGGCTTCAGTGTCTCGTGCTGTTTAGTCATCAGGGAACGCCTTCTCAAGGAGGGTTGCCAGTGAAATTTCGATGCTGCAGACCCAGCCTGACTAATTTTGCATCGCAGCTAAGACCTGCTCTTCATTTGCTTCCCCTATGGAGGACTTGTAATGTCTGCCCCAGGGGTTCTCAGAGCTTTCCGCTTCCACAAAATATCGCCAGCCTTGCCGTTTGGCTCGTTTGATGGCGCGGTGGAAGGCCTTCTTCTCTTGGATGAAGGCAGTTCGGAGTGTTGCTCTGGCTTCAGCGTCCCGAGTGTTTTGGTACATCCTTCTGGCTCTATTTACACTTTGCTTCAGGGGATGAGTTCCTCAGAGATCGCCCTGCGCTTCTGTTGCCCAAGTACAGAGTGCAGTCCTGTGGTAAATACGTCCACTTTGCGGTCCATCGCTTCAGGTGTGGATGCTTGCACTATTAGGTCGGTGTCTGCAGTACGCAGTTCACCTTCCAGTACCCTACAGAATTGTGGCCAGTCAGCATTTTTTGTGCTGAATCGCTTTTCACGCGTGTCTTTGAAGAGGATGTTGTTATCCGTGATGGCAAAGTCCATAACCATGTGATCGCTCTGTGTTGCACCTGGTATGACTCGCCAACCCTGCAATTTGAGTAGCAGGGTGTGAGACACGGCTGTGACATCTATACACGACCTTCCTCCCGGACCATCATAGGTCGCCTCAGTCATGGGGTCGTTGGCAACCACCAAGTTGTACCTGGTGAGCAGCTCTATATACGCCTCTCCTGCCCCATCCAGGGTTGGGGATCCCCACAATGGTGACCTGGCGTTTGCATCAGCACAGACTATGCAGCGTCGTCCTGATAGGCCTGCTAGAGCCCGCTCAAGTGGTTGAAGGCTGTTGGCAACTGGTGCGCCAAATTGCCTGTAAAATGATATAATAACCAGCTCAAAGCCACCGGCTCTGATGAACACAGTGTCCAAGTGCTGGCTGTTCAGGTGGGTGAGTGTGAGCATGTCAATGGACGGGTCAATGCAGGCCACTGTTGCCTTGGCTCCCGCGCTTGCTCCAGCCACCACTCGTGCCTGCGATCCCAGACCAAGAGTTTTGGATCCTATGTATGGCGAGAACACTGCAGCGTTTCTTGAGTGCATTTTGCAGCAACTCAGGCATAACCGAGCAACTCTTATTTGTGTTGTGCTGAGGGATTCGAACTGTTTTTAACCTATCCATAATCCACTCGGGACTCCTGGAGGGCAATCGCTCGCTGACAAATGGTACAGCGTGCGTCACGTGTAGAGTGCGAGATCTGTTGGCATTTGCGTTCGACGCAATTGGCGCACTTGAGAGGAGCCTCACGCTTGCATTCCTTGCTCAGATGTGGCAAAGCGCACCAGGCGCACACAACAGGTTTCGTACAGGCTACCGCTAGGTGGCCATAACGCTGGCATTTGTAGCACTGTGTTGGGGCTTGGTACTGGCAGATGGCGCACCGCTGCAAGGTTATTTGGAGGTGCCTTGCCCCCTCTAGTTTTTTGTGTAGGGTGGGTGACACCTCAATCACCCAATCCTATTGTCTGCCACGCTTTTTGGTGAAGAGGGGCCTGACGTCCTGCGGCTGCAAGCCTAATGCAGGATTGTGTTGAACAACTTGTTGGGCCAAGTCCTCTTTTTGTAGGTCCGTCCGCACGTCGCACAATAGCAGGCGTGGGAAGCGACCCAGGGGGATTGATGCTTGTTGCTTCAACTCCTCCTTCGTGGAGATATGGCTCGTAAGTGCCTTGGCCATTTCCGAACTTTCCATCACAATGACAGCGCCACCTCCCACTGCGGTGCGGATGTCTAGCACTCGGCCACTGGTGATGTGGTGAGCGAGACACACGCCATCAGCCGCCCCAGGAACGCTCAAACCTGGTTTTTCCCCCTCCTCATTCTGAAGGCCGCACCTCATAGGTGTTAGTGAGCTACTTCCAGGACTGTCTTTCGCTCATTATGAGTGTTTCAAGTCAATGAATTCTGCCACGTGAGCCGTTGCAGTGTTGTTTGTATCTGGAATATGTTGTGTTTGTCAGTGTCGTGAGCTTTAAGCCCCGTTAAGGCCGGCTTTTACGGCCACACAGGGGATATAGCAGGAGATATCTGTCCCCCTTCCTGCACGGGGTGTGTTCTGGGATATCAGCTCAAGGTAGGGGGTTCCCAGTGCGTCATGTATGCGGAAGAAGTGTCAGTTGTGTCCCTTTAAGTCCGGCACTTACGAACACGCAGGTAGTGCGGCAGTGGAATTCTGGACTCCCAACTGCAGGGTGAGCATAGTGTGGCGACTGAGTACACTGTGACGCCCAGCCACATTTAAGCCTCATTGGATGTAATCCTGCGGGGACCTCGTAAAGGTGAGGTTGTCATTCCAGCTGGGCCCACCCGGCTATCCCTTTTAGTCGACTCGATCCAACCCCTGCAATCCCAATAAAAAATGAACCAATCAATTATTGCTAAAACCAGATCATCATCAAAATTGTAAAATTCCCTATCTATCGAAAATCCAGTAGTAGTCAGAAAAATTCTTGAAATAAAACTGTATCATTTTCACGGTAAAACGTTGAACAAGAACTAATCTCATAAAGGAATACGTTTTGCCGCTAATAAAATACGGAATCTATTGTGAGGATGTTATCTATGAGCAATTTGTCAATATTATGACCCGGAATTTCACCATCTCAGAAATTCAAATGAAGAAGTACTCGATGAAATTGGAGGACGTATACCATGAAACTAAAAGGTCAGAACTCATAAAAGAATACCATGAGTGAGCCACAAACAACCGTGGTATCGATGAGACACACCAGCACATGAAAAGTTCTCACTACTGGCCAAACATGAGAGAAACGATCCAAAAGTACATTAACAGCTGTAACATTTGCACTAGATGCATATACGATCGAAATCCTCTCAAGGTAAAATACAACGTCCTCTAGAAACCATCCACATCGACAAAATAATTCTTCTAGGACCAAATTCTTAACAGTAATAGATTTTTTTCTCTAGTCATGCCCAAGCTTATCAGTTGAAATCTTCCAATGCCGTAAACATCGTGGACTCCCTCCTGGATCACTTCCCAAATCATGGAACACCAGTGAATATAGTAGCTGACATCGGTCCCGAGTTCCAGAACTCCTTAGTAAGGTAACTCATGAAACTGCACAACATTGACATCCATTTCCCTGCGTCCCAACATCCCGATTCGAACGAGTTGATTGAACGTTTTCATCCAACTTTAATCGAACACATCCGCATCCTCAACGAACGTTCCGAATTTAAAGGGGACAGTGTGAAAACTAAAGTCAAGTACGCCGTCCTAGCGTATAACAACTCAATTCACAACACCTCCAAGATGACTCCGTTCAAACGATTCTGCACCTAAACTGCAGACTAGCCTCAGGCGATTGGGTACTGCCTCGTTATGAGTGTAGCAAAGTATAATACTGGCTCAATCTCACAGAGCTGTTCTTATGGATCACCAACAGCCTCCACTGAAACATTCCAAGGGAGCACTGGCCAGTTCCCAGTTGAATTTTTTTTTAGTGCATAGTGGAGAAGTGGAGAATGAAACGAGAGCAGGCCCCACTCTGGCCAGAACTCCATGTCTTGTATGGAACAGCTGCGTCCAGTGGTCGTAATTGCCCAGCAGCCAGTACCGCCAGCCCCCCCAAGCTCAAGGAGCTCCTACATGCCAGGGTAGTAACCCAGGCCCCTCGTATGCAGCAGTAGCTGCTACTGAGCAATCTTCCCTCCCTCATGGAGCCCTGCGTTAGGCTAGCAGCCGCAGGACGTCAGGCCCCTCCTCACGAAAAAGCTTGGCAGACAAAAGGATTGGGTGATTTAGGTGTCAACCAGCATGCACAAAAAACTAGAGGGGGCAAGGCACCTCCAAATAGCCCGGCAGCGGTGCCCCATCCGGAAGTACCAAGCCCCTACACTCTGCTGGGCTCTCTGTACTTGGGCAACAGAAGCCCGGGTGATCAAAGTCCCATGGTGGACTGAGGAACTCAATCCCCTGAAGTAAAGTGTAAATAGAGCCAGAAGGATGTACCAAAACACTCGTGAACCTGATGCAAGAGCCACACTCCAAACAGGCCTCATCCAAGAGAAGAAGGCCTTCCACCGCGCCATCAAACGAGCCAAACGGCAAGGCTGGCGATATTTTGTGGAAGTGGAAAGCTCTGAGAACCCCTGGGGCAGACATTGCAAGTCCTCCATAGGGGAAGCAAATGAAGAGCAGGTATAAGCTGTGATGCAAAATGAGTCAGGCTGGGCCTGCAGCATCGAAAGTTCACTGGAAACCCTCCTTGAGAAGGCGTTCCTTGATGACCAAATAGCTCGAGACACTGGAGCCCAGAGGGCGGCAAGGGAGCTTGTCATGGACCCTCCAGACCAGCCCGACATCCAATTGTGGACAACAGGCGACCTCGGCAGGGCCTTCACCCTCAGTCAGACCCGCGACCATGGAGACCTCTCAGCCTTCTTTCCATATTAGGCAAAACACTAGAAATCTCAATGTTGCAGTCCCTCAAAGGAGTCTTTGGCCGCAACCTCACAGGCAGGCAATACGGGTGTACCAAAGGAAGGTCCTCGCAGGATGTCATTGTCGAAATTCGGCGTGTTTCCCTGCTAGCACCGGCTAAGTATATCGAAGCAGTTCTGATTGATATCAGAGAAGCGTTTGACAACCTTTTGCGGTCAGCGCTCCTTAATGAGCTCAAAGGTAGGGGAGTCCCCCACAACCAGTACTCGCTCGTCGGAAAGAGAAAGATTGAAAAGGGGTGCCCACAGGGCTCTGTCCTTGGACCAGCCCTCTGGAATGCCTTCTTCGAAGGTCTTCTCAGGAGACTCATGGAGACTGCCTACGATGACTTGACTGTGCTGATCTTTGCAGAGTCAGTCCGCCAAATTGAAGAAAAAACCCACCACGTGCTCTGCACCCTCACCCAATGGTGTGAGCATGTCAAGATGCAGGTGGCTGAGGAAAAAACCCAGCGAATCCTCTTGAAAGGGAAAGTGAATAATCCACCCACAATACGCTTTGGTGGCCACAGGCTCCTTCTTGAAAAGCACGTCAAGTATTTAGGAGTAAATATAGGTGAGAGATGGGGTTTCAACCAACACCTCCAGTCCCTTACAGGCACTACCATTGCAAGGTTTGCCTCACCGCGTGCAATTACAAAGGCCACTTGTGGTGTGTGTTGCCATGACACTATCGTCATGTATAAGGCCATCTATTTAGGTGTGATTGGCTACTGCCCCATTGTCTGGGGTAGCAAACTAACAGTCAATCAAAAGAGAGTATTGGCCCAGTCCCAGAGAGCTGCGCTTCGGTGGATCACCAAGGCCTATACAACTGCATCAACAGAAGCACTCCAGGTGATCACTGGTCAGTTACCAGTGGACCAGGCCGTTGAGTGCATGGTTGACAAGTGGAGAGTGAAACAAGAGCTTCCCCCGCTTTGGTCCGAACTCCCTGCGGAACTCATCACAGAATAGAAACTTGCCACTATTGAAGAACGGGCTCTAGAGAAATGGCTAGCGAGATGGGAATCCTCGTCAAAGGGACGTGATATGTATGAGTTCTTCCCCAACATCCGTGAACATCTTTCGAAAAAATGGGTTGAGTCAGACCATTGGACGAGCCAAATCCTCACAGGACACGGTGACTTCAATGCTCGGCTTCACTTCTTTTCTCTCAAAGACTCTCCATTATGCACGTCTTGTGCCTCCAGTGCGGAGGAAACAAGAAACCATGTGCTGCTCCACTGTAGTTTCTACAACAGTGAGCGACAGTTGTTGGCTGGGCAAACGAACTTAGCAGCATTGACTGCTACAAAGCAAGCCTATAACCGTTTTTCACGTTTCCCGAAGAAGGTAATGGCTAAGAAACGTGGTCATAGTTGATCTGTCCGTTTGAAACTTGCCACCCAAGTAAATAGTCAGGTCAGGTAGGAAACCAGATTAAGAACTCCTCCCAGATCGTACGGGATTCCTCAGGTGGTCACCTCTGCGCGGTCACACACGGGCAACAGCTCTCCACCTGGAGACTGGCTAACGACCAAATACCTGCCGTAGCTCCACAGGTCTGAGTTCGGTGGATGCTGCAGGGGCCGGCCTCTTGCATATTAGCGAAACCGCAACTTCCATGACTGATATAACCCTCGTCGAGGGTTTAGGTACAGTCATCAAATAAGGAAACAGACCTGTGTATGTGTATATGTGTGTCTGTAGTTCGATTTGCCGGAGAACGGCTGATCCGATTGAGCTGGTTCTTCTTTTGTTTTGTTTGTTAT
The DNA here is from genome assembly GCA_020466155.1 of Pachypeltis micranthus. Lineage (NCBI taxonomy): Eukaryota > Metazoa > Arthropoda > Insecta > Hemiptera > Miridae > Pachypeltis > Pachypeltis micranthus. Next base: position 88,901 of record CM035778.1, on the reverse strand, counting down.
TTTTTGTCGACACCAAAATAAGGTTATGGGCGATTTCGGCCAATATGAAGGGATGGTGGGGGACGAAAATATACCAAAACTAGGGTTTTTCGCAATATTCCCAAAAACGGCTTCAACGATTAGGATTAAACATTCAGATTATCTTCTAGCGCGCAATACCTACCGTTTCCTCTCCATACATATCTATGAAGCATATGAAGCAAAAATAGGTTTTTACGCTTTTTGGCAAAACGGCTTCAACGATTATCACCAAACTTTCAAGGTGTGTTTGAATGGATAATACCTACATATTATTCCCAATAAATGTTCCTCTGACAGTCCATTGAACAGAGATAAAAATCAAAATGTGTCGAAAATAACGTTTTTTCGAACATTTCCGTAAATTCCAGGGTAACCTCCCCATCAGATGTGATAACTCTTAGTGGAGTGTCCTTTAGTCACCCATACCCACATTTCTTTCCTCGTAATTATTTTTGTGTATATATGTTGAACGGAGATATAAGCCAAGTTAACTCAGAAAAGGAGATTCGCCGATTATTAATTTATCGGAATTCCAATTTTCTCAAAAATGGCTCTAACTATTTTGATCAAACTCACGGAATACTTTCAGCTAACTACTCCCTATATTCTGTTCTCCATAAATGTTCCTGTAAAAATGCGTTGAACGAAGATATAGCGCCCGCATATATAGGTGGTGTTCGAACTTAAAGGGATTGTGGAAAGTTGTGTGTTGCTACGCACCGCTCGTTAAATTCAAGTTGAGCCGTTTTCTCTTGCTCGTTTTGCAGCCCGAAATTATTTTTATTCTGGATTCTGAAGTAGCTCAAAGCCTCGTAGTGCGTAGAGGGTGGTTAAAATATCAGCTCTCCGTAGTTTTGGTTCGTTATTCATTCAGTTAAATTCGTTTACAAGCTGGTTAAACAACAGCGAAAATAATCGTTTCATCGTTTGTACTCCCTCTCTCCGGTCTCATCAAAACCACCCACCAGTTCAACTCGCAACGTCGTGCCAACTGACAACAGAATATTTAGTTTTCGTCGTTACGTTGTCGTCATGTTTTACATGATTTACTGGTGTTTTTCGATGCTGAATCGAATGGGAAGAGTCTTGGAGATGTGAGACTAGGTCAAGCTTTTCAAGAGAATAATAAACCGTAGTGTAGTAATTTGCTGTGGGTTTTGACATTTTATGTCTTTACTTTGCTACATAAACTCGAAGATGTAACGGAGATGCGTTAAGGAGAAGCGTTACGAAATTTTTTAAACCGTGGCCTAATGGAGAAGGCATCGGTCTCCTAAACCAGAGGTGGTGGGTTCGAGTCCCACCAGGGTTTTAATTATTTTTGACATTTTATGTCTTTACTTCGCTACATAAACTCGAAAATGTAACGCGGGAGATGTTACACGGGATATGTAATGGAGAAGCGTCACAAAATTTGTGTTGGATTAAGTGCATGATAACGTCTGTTACAAAATCTAACGCTTGGTAACATCACACGTTTTAATAACCTCAGTGACTAAGTGATGATGTCAATTGCAATTGACGCGGCCATTATATCGAAACCATCATTTAACTCGAGTTGCAAGCAGCAGCCCTTGTGGCCTAATGGGTAAGGCATCAGTCTCCTAAAACCGGGGATTGTGGGTTCGAGTTCCACCTGGGTTACGATTATTTTTTGTTTTTGACATTTTATGGCTTTACTTTGCGTCACGAAATATTTGTGTTTGATAAGCTTGGTAACGTATGTTACAAAATGTAACGCTTGGTAACATCACACGTTGACATTTTGACATTTTATGTCTTTACTTTGCTACATGAACTCGAAAATGTAACGCCGGAGATGTTTACCCGGAGGCCCCTCTACATAATCTTGAAATCTTGTAAATGAAATTACTGCGAAGATGAGATTCCCTGGAAATGTCAGCAGAATTCGATATAATTTCGTACTGATTTCAGTATAATTCCAAAACTGTAGCCAAGAACTCCCAAAAAAAAAATCGCGTTGACAGCTCCATTAATCACCTATAACTTCGTTCTTTACAGAAGGTAGCATGAGTGTCAGCAGCTCAATAACTTCGGGAGCTTTGATTGCTTTAGTTTAGCTGACAAGTATTTTCTTGGTTGTGCGTATTTTGGGGGTAAGCCAGGTACGGCAGCAATATCACCAATCAGTGTATATGGTAGCATCTATGAGGATGAGAATCTCTCTGTTGAAGCGAGTGGCAAGTTTTTCTGCAAAACTAAGGTTACAAGGGACGGCAAAATGTATTACTCCAGACCTGAATTTTTTTCTCACGAGGAGAAGAGCCACGAGAAGAAGCAAAGTAGCCAGAAGGCAACATAGACATTCGGTATTTTACATTGAAATTCACGTGCTTAGGATATAGCAAAACATTTCGGCACGCGTTCACTAAAAACGTCCTACGCATTTTCTTTTCATAAAAACCCTGCAAATTATTACACAACGGTTTATTATTCGGATAATCAGCTTGACCTAGCATTAATGCTCCGAGATCCATCCTGTTCGATTCAGCATCGAAAAATATCATAATGAAACCCAAAAAAGGTCGAAAAGAACTGAATCGTAATATTAAAATAAACAAAAAAACGAAAGTATCTAGAAAAAACTGAATTTTAATATGAAAACATGCACGCTAAATACTAATATCAAAATTTAACCAATATTGATGAAAAAAACCAAAATGAGAATGAAACGAAAGAATCTAAAAAAATTGAATCGTATTAAAACCAAAACGTCGGGGAAATTGGAACGGGGGCGCTCGAAGCGAAGCGCGTCGTCGTTGGGAGGCCAAAGGGGTCGTTGGGAGGGAGGCGAGAGCCGCCTCGAGAGCGGTTGGTTTTTTTAAAGAGACGGGCGGGGCGGAGGGAATTCAAACGACGAAACGCTTGTAGCTCCGCGTTGTACTGCGTTTCGTTAATTTTTTTAACCGTTTTTTGCCCATTACAACCACGGGCTTCGTCCGATCGGATTGCCGAGATGGCGGGCACAACTAGATACCAAGTCGGATTTTTGGGCGAAAGAACGAATTTTTTAGACCACGTTAAAGGCACAAAACGGCCCGGATGGCGGACGGGGGACCGCGGACGGGGGACGGGGGACGGCGGACGGCGGACGGACATTGCAAATTTGGAATCTCCATGTCTTGAAACGTAAAGTATCAAATTTTGAGGGGGGGTTGTAAAAAATTTTTCGTGACCGAAAACATAGGGTTATTATTCAGAATGAATAATAAACCAAAATGGGATCATCCCAGTATTCAAACGCAGCAGTTTGTATTAATGGAGAGAATGACCAAGAACCGATATAACTGCTAATGATGAAGAGAAGTAACAAAAAAATTCAACTTCCAAAATTTGTGAAATAATCTGAAACTATGACTAGCAGATATCAGACCATGAACTGAGGTACAATTAACCAGTAACGACTATACTAGTAACAATGTAGGGTACCGTTTTACATTAGCGAATGAAAATTTCCGGTTTTGTCGATTCAATTCCACAAACAGGCTTCTCGAAACTCAATAAACTATCCTGACACTGTCTCACGAATTTTACCCAATTTCACGAGGGGTATCCACGGACGCGACCAATTACACAATGACAAGACGTTCTTTACGTGATTTTATTTCAATTGCTTGTCAAGCCATGAACTTCTTCATCGATCTGTTTGTGGTATTGCCTTGTCAACAGTCTTTAGAACATTGCCATGACGGCAACTTCGAGGGGGGGGGGGGAATATAGAATTTGACGAGAAGTTGAGTACGAATTTGAGAAGCGGTCGGTGAGGAAACGTTTTAATTAGACCATCTTTTTCAATCTTTCGATCTCTAGAACCCAAACTTTTCTCAACTTTATGTTCATTGCTTTTGCGGAGGTGAGCTGGAGATGAATATTTGTTCAGTTTGCCGTGTTAAAATGTAAAGAAAAGTCACCTTACTCCCAAAAGCTTTGGGAGGATCCTCGCAAAGGTTTCAATGCTTCTGCTTCACGGTTGATTGAACTTGTCGAGACCTTCAGCTGGAAATCTTCCAGCTAGTGACTTCCATCTTGGTATGAAATAGATAGCTTACTCACATCACTCATATTGATTTCAACCTTCGACCTTTCCAGTCAAATTCCTGCTCTTCCACTCATTGAAATTATACGGTATCCCATCGATGAAAATACAAGAAGGAATACGCCAGAAAAGTTAATACAAAGGAAAATTATAAATTCGTTGCTTCCGCAACCCAGTGAACTCAGAGACCCTTAATGCAAATTCAAATCAGTTCACTCAGCTTGGAAAAATAATGAGAAAAAAAGCACTCTTCACTGACACATGTCTCGAAAAAAGGCAGGCTAAATAAAGTCGATGAAACACGCACAGGTACGAGCGAGAAGAAACTGTGGACACTTCAGAAACATTTTTCCATCCTTACCCTTAAATTTGTCAATCAATAAATTGACTAACTGGCGATCCAGAACTGTAATGGATTTGTTCGGGCGTCTCTTAATAACAAATCCTTCCTTCAGTATAAAGGTATATTCCACAAGTACGCTCCAAGTGATATCAGAGTACGAGAACCGAGGAGGAGAGGAGTAGATCGGACGGCGCCCAGAAGTGGTGTCGATACGAATCGTTAATGTTAAACGATTTCCCCGTAAGTCTCCGGAGGTTGTGTGTACTGTGCATCCGAATGCTGGGCTAATAATTTCCGGGTGTGCGAATTAATTACGAGATATCAACGAGAATCTCTCATATACTGTTAATTTGCTCTGTGCATCAAACTGCTAAGAGCATCACAGGTTTTATGTTCCAACACGTGCTCAATTCGATCGGTCTGAGATTTTCACTGGCGTGCGTCCTTCCTACTGTTGCTCAACTTATGGGAGATCTTCCTCCCAGCGTAATTGTAGCCAGATCCTCCATTTGCGTAATGTAAATGACTCCTTTCCCTCCCCAATCTAAGGTGCTATGTTGATTCAGGATTCCAATCACTTCTGACACTGGCTACTTCGTGGCTGCTTCGATGGCCATATTGCCTCCACTCCTGTATAGCGATACTTTGGAATGGTGATGGAGCACTACGGCTGGTGCTATTTAAAGAACTGTGTACTTGTAACACATACGTTTGTGGTCCTTTATCTGATCCGTTGGAGAGTAGATTTCTCTGGAACTGTTTGCTGTAGCAAGTCTCCCATTCCACCCTAAAAACGAGTTAAACGAATCTCCTTCAATCCAATACCAGGTTTTGTTCATGCATTCTGACATAATTATTATCACCCATGTGTCATGTTGTTTATCCGTTACTACAGACTCTTTCCCCTTGGATTCTCAATTTATTCTTTTCAGTTGCTTTTGACGAATAAAGCTATAGTCTAGCGAAACATTCACTTTATTCTACTACAATTTATTCGACAAAAGCCATTCGATGGATCGTGTGCTGCGACCTCCAGTGTTGGACCTAGAGCCAGATGCCCCTTCCGCACCATCACTGGCGCCACTGGTATCGACGTTTCCAGAACTTTCGTCGATCGATGGACACTACTGAGGAAGAAAAGTTGCGCATCCTCATAAACTACATCTCTTCAGGAATCTTCGAACACGTAAGTCAGTCACAGACGTACCATGATGCAGTACAAATTCTTCGTGAGATTTTTGAGAAGCCACCAAACGAGATTGTCGCGCGCGCCACTTACTCTCCAGTCGGAGCCAACAACCTAATGAGTCTGTCGATCAGTATATGAATTCCCTCAAATTAATGAGCAGGGATTGCCAGTTCAGGGCGGTAACGGCTGAGACATACCGCGATGAGAGCGTTCGAGACTCATTCATTCGCGGACTTCCCAACAAAACTACTCGTCAACGGTTGCTTGAGAATAGGACGTTGACTTTGGATGAAGCACATCTCCAAGCACGGGCCTTAGAACTCGCAGCTGCCCACGCCCAGGCTTACGACGAGCCTTGTCCAACTGTAAGCGCTGTCTCACCCCCAACTCAAGCGTTGGATGACACTGATCGAGCTGCTGATGAAACACCACACGTTAATGCGTTGAGTGGTAAACGATGCTATTTCTGTGGAAAGTCAAAGCACCCTCGCTCCTCCTGTCCAGCGTTGAAAGACAGGTGCCGGAACTGCGACAAGATTAGGGACTGGAAGAGTGTTTGTCGCTCTAATAATACTGGAAGGCCGAAAAGTACAATGTCCACCTCAGCTGTAACCACACTACCAATTTGTTCAGCTGGGGTATCGAAAGGTGAAAACGTCAGTTCTAGTTGATGGCCATCAAGTTTGTGGTATGATAGACTCAGGTAGTGATATTAGTATCATAAATGAGAAGACTGCTAAGGACTTTGGCTTGGTACTCAATAAAACATTCAGCAGGGTAGGATTAGCGTCTAAGAGTCACCATGCAGACATCATCGGTAAGTGTAGGGCCAATATCACCATGCTTGGTCACTCCTACCCAGCAGTGGAGCTCTCAGTCATGCCGGATCTCTGCTTCGACCTGATTGTGGGGCGGAATCTGTTGCTGCAGCACTCCAGTGTTCTGTTTGGTTTCGGGGGCCAAAAGACTCAACTACGTGTGTGTGTTGCAGCTGCTGATGTAGCGCCAGCGCAACTCTTTACAAACCTCACTAGGGACTGTCACCCGATCGCAATAAAATCCCGGATCCATTCGAGAGAAGATGCCAAATTCATTGAGGGTGAGATCAAAAAACGTATAGATGAGGGGATCGTCGAAGATAGTATCTCTCCTTGGCGGGCGCAAGTACTTGCTGCCGGCGGAGGGAACCATAAACGAAGAATGTGCATAGACTATTCACGCACCATCAATCGCTTCACTCAGCTCGATGCGTATCCCTTACCGAAGATCAGTGACATAGTCAATGAAGTGGCAGGATATTCGGTGTTCAGTACCAGTGACCTTCGAAGTGCCTACCATCAGGTACCCATTCCGGTGCAGGATCGCCCATACACAGCGTTCGAAGCCTGTGGTAAACTCTTCCAATTTACTCCCATACCTTTTGGCGTAACTAACGGGGTAGCTGGGTTCCAACGAGTCATTAGCGGGATTCTGAAGGAAGAGAGGTTGAAAGATATTTTCACCTATCTAGATGATCTGACAGTTTGTGGCAGAAACCAAGAAGAGCATGACTTAAACCTCGAACGTTTCATGAAGGCAGCTTCGAAGTACAACCTTACCATCAATTACGAAAAGAATTCCTTTTCCCAACAATCCATCAACATCCTTGGACATGCGATCAGTAACCATACAATTCGTCCGGATCCCAACCGTCTCAAACCTCTGACAGAATACCCTCCACCAACAGACAAGGCATCAATGAAGCGAGCCCTTGGGATGTTTTCCCACTACTCTAAATTTATTCCACAGTTCTCGAAACGAATCAGGTCTCTAGTAACAACCTCGTTCCCTCTATCTGATGATGCATTAGAGGCTTTTTCGGATCTCAAGACGGCTGTAGTGGACTCCTCTCTAGCGCATATCGATATAGAAAATGACATTCCATTCTGCGTAGAGACAGACGCCTCGGACACAACGATAGCTGCCACCTTGACGCAATCTGAAAGACCTGTCGCATTCTTTTCAAGAACACTGTCTGATTCAGAACGACGCCATTCGTCAATAGAGAAAGAAGCGTATGCCATTGTAGAGGCCATCCGGTATTGGAGGCATTTCCTATTGGGACGAGATTTCACCCTCATTACTGACCAACGTTCAGTGTCTTTTATGTTCGACTTGAAACATTCTGGGAAGATCAAGAATGAGAAGATTGTACGATGGCGAATGGAGCTTTCGTGCTACTCCTATGACATAGTATACCAACCTGGAACTCAAAACCATGCCGCTGACGCCCTCTCAAGAGTATGCCTGATCACTAGTGACCTCTAGCCTCCACCGTTCGCTCTGTCATCCCGGAGTAACCCGAATGAACCATTGGGTTCGGTGCAAAAACTTGCCTTACTCGCTGGAAGAAATTCGCCGAGTTATATCAGCATGTAAAATCTGCTCAGAAGTGAAACCACGATTTTTCAGACATAGCAGCACCCTTATAAAAGCAACGGCCCCGTTTGAACGTCTTAATATGGACTTCAAAGGACCTTTACCCACAACCTCGAGCTACAGGAATCGCTTCCTGCTTACAATTATAGACGAGTATTCCAGATTTCCATTCGCATTTGCTTGCCAGAGGTCAGAGATGTCAGCTCTGATACTGTCAAGAAGTCCCTCCAGCAGCTTTTCTCCATGTTTGGAGCGCCTGCGTATGTCCATACTGACCGAGGGGCATCTTTCATGTCACAGGACTTGAAAGCATTCCTGGCAGAGTACGGAACTGCCACTAGTCGACCTACCCCATATAACCCGCAAGGCAATGGACAAATAGAACGGCTAAATGGTACATTATGGTACAATGGTACAATTGAACTCGCAATTAAGGAAAATGGCATGTCTATCGGCCAATGGGAAATAGTCCTTCAGGACGCACTGCATGCTATTCGGTCAATTCTCTGTACACCCATAAACTGCACCCCTCATGAACGGATGTTCAACCACCTACGTCGCTCTAGGAATGGGAAGTCTACACCGTCTTGGCTATTGAACCCTGGGCAAGTTCTATTGAGGAACTTCGACCGCCGATCCAAATTCGACCCTCTCGTTCAGGAGGTTACTCTACTGGATGGAGGACATGATTATGCTCGGATACGGTACCCAAATGGTCGGGAGACCACTGTTTCTTCCAGACACCTAGCACCACTGGGGACAGAAGGATCCGATGATCCCGGAGTTGAAGACGGAAGTACTGACACACAAGTTGAAGACCCGCAACCATCAACACCAACTTTATTGCCCCCATCCTCAATGCCTAGGCATCTGTCACCCCCTACATCGTCACAACTCTCGCCTCCAACCTCTCCTACGCCTATAGAACCAGATGGGGATGTTGACGAGGCACCTCTCCGAAGAAGCACCCGAACTCGGAAGCCACCAGCTTACCTGGCTGATTTTGTTTAAAGGCGGGGTGAATGACATAATTATTATCACCCATGTGTCATGTTGTTTATCCGTTACTACAGACTCTTTCCCCTTTGATTCTCAATTTTTTCTTTTCAGTTGCTTTTGACGAATAAAGCTATAGTCTAGCGAAACATTCACTTTATTCTACTACACATTCAAGTTATGTTCAATGGTCATAGAAGTAGCTTTTGACATTTTGTCTTAACTTTGCTACATGAACTCGAAAATGTGACGCGGGATATGTAACGGAGAAGCGTCACGAAATTTGTGTTGGGTTAAGTGCATGGTAACTCCGTTACAAAATCTAACGCTTGGTAACATCACCTCATTTAAGAGGCACTTGTAGTTTATTTATACAGATTTACAGTAGAAGAGCAAGGTGAGAGGATATTGTAAGAAAAATGGTCAGAAACAAACAGATGTAAATTTATGTATTCACAATTCGCAATCGAACAAACAACTGCCCTTCAGAACAACATAACCAAGTTAACTTACCTGTCAGGTGAGTCCGTCTCCTCTGCCTGGTGAGTTACTGTGGGCAAGCGCTTTCGATGTAAAGGCATCATCGTCTGGCCCTTAAGTCAGTACTGGAGTCAGTCAGTTGGTCGTGGTCTTTATATACGAAGAGAAAGGTAAACGGGGGGCTAGAAGTAAGCTGGTATTTTGCGAGCCACCGAATTTTCTCGATGGCTTATACCAGACCTTTGGGGATGGCACTTAGCATAGCCAGGCTTAAAAACATCTCCAAACCTTCACGAGGTCTAGCCTGTTAGTGCCCATATCCTTTGGAGTGGGGCTGACGGATTGGAGCAATGTTGGGTTATCCCCCCCCCCCCGTTATGGGAGGTGGATAGCTTTCCTTGAGGGGTGGTGAGGGGGGCGAGTGGTGGCGCCTGCTCGTGCTCCCGCATCCACTTTTTTTTTTCTTTTCTTTTCTTTTCTTTTCATTTGCGCCCCCAACCCAAGCTAAGCTGTAAAGCGACCCGTGGCGAAGTGTGGATGGCACATGGGACATTGTGTCAAACACGGAGCCTCAAGGATACCAGGCGACCTCCTTGCAGTAAGTAGCCTTGTCACGGCATGCGGGGCTCTGCCATGATCGACGGTGTATTACCCTAGCTACTCGTGGGAACAAGAATGAAGAAAATCAAATAAATGTGAACATTCAGGAGCTTACCCTAGCTGAGGAAGAGAGACTGTTATTGAGTCCCTCCTCAGTGATGGAGGAGGAGGTCATGGATTTGTACTGTGACCTCCCAGCTGTAGAAGGAGGTTCAACTGCAGCGGATGGAGACGCAAGGTCACATTCTGCGGGCGGGAGCTTCTGGGTGTCCCTGCTGGGGTTGTGGGGCCTGGTGCTGGGGCGCCTCCCGGTAGGGGGGTGCTGGTGCTGGGCCCACCCCAGGCAGGGGGGTCCTTGGGGGCTCCTGAGAACCAGGACAAGGGCTTGGAGCCGCTGACCGAAGGGTCGGATGCGGGGCCATCGGGCACGCATTCGGGGCACAAGCGGAGGCGCCACGTTAAGTTTACTGGCGCACAGAGGCGCCAGATTAAAGCCCTTCTGTCAGAGGGTAAGAGCGTGGCTGATGCCAGGGCTCTTGCGATGAGGGGAGGGTAGACAAAAGAGGTGGAGGGTGGCCAAAAAAGAGAGCGGCCTTCCACTGGAGACACTCCTCAGGAGAGAAAGAAGGCAAGGCGCTCTTTGGGAGTGAGAGGTGGTGAAGGGCAGCGTGGGGACGTAGGTTCCACATCTGCAGCCCACCTCGGTGGGGCTGGTGGCTTCAGGCAGCAGGGAGTGCCTAAGGGCACCCCTGGCGGGTGACCACCAGTCTCATATAGCTCAGCTGTGTCAGGGGTGAAGCTGGGGGTGTTCCATGAAGACTAACCGGCAGAGCTCCTAACAGCAGAGCAGATGGAGGCCGTGGAGAGGAGCATGGTGGAGGCCGTGTTTGCTCTCGACGAAGATGAGGGGCTGGAGCCAGGGTTCACCGGTACCATGTGTAGAAGGGGGTGGTACGCGGTGACCTGTAAGGATGAGGGCGCGGCAGCATGGCTGAGGGAGCATTTTGCCACTGCACAGCCCTGGGAGGGTGCCAGGCTGAAGGTCTGTGAAGGTAAGGACCTTCCGAGACCAAGAAGAGCCGTAGCGTACCAGCCAGGGTGTGAGGATGAGCCGGATGCGAGGATCCTGGGCTTTCTGGCGAAGCAAAATAGGAGACTCTGCACACGGTTCTGGACGGTGCTCTCTCGGGTCCACAAGGAATCAGCGGTGCTTCTGGGCCTGCTGATAGATGCGCAATCTGCCCAGGCTTTGGAGGCTGAGCCAGCAGTCTCCATAAAGCTGAGGCAAGGCAGCATCAGAGTAAGGAAGCAGGGCTCTGGAGAGGTACCTACCTCAAGTGTCCCTTCCTTGGATGCCCCTGGAGATGGTGGAAGGGGAAGAGTGCCGCTGCGGGGGTGTCGGGTGGTGGGGCTGCTGGCTGGGGGGCAGCAGGCAGGAATGGTGACGTCAAGGTCCTTTCGGCCCAAACTGCAGAGAGACTTTGGGCAAGTCGCGCCGGCTCGCCCCCCCCGGGCGCTCCGCAGGGACGTAAGGTTCCACGGGGGTTGGGGGGTCGACGTGGGCGATGATGAGCGCGGATCACGTCGGCTTCCTCCAGCTCAACCTGCACACAGCCAAAGCAGCAACGGCAGTGATGTGCAGAAGCTTTGTCTGGAGGGGCTGTGATGTGGCTCTACTGCAGGAGCCTTGGGCGGACAGCAGGGACGTAAAAGGGATACCTGCTAGTACAGGTAAGTTGGTCTACTGTGGCACAGAAGGTCGTGCTAGGGGGGCTGTTTTGGTAAGACACAACTTGCATATTCTAAAAATTCCCGAGTTCGATCACAGGGATTTGGTGGCGGTAATGCTGGAAGCTCAAGACAGTAATGGACTCCGGGCGAGGACAGTAGTGGCATCAGCCTACTTCCCAGGCGATGACGCTGAGGTCCCCCCACTGATGATGCAGCAGCTAATTCATTACTGCAGAAGGGAAGGCCTTCAGTTGATTGTCAGGTGCGACGCCAATGCACACAACATGGCATGGGGCAGCACAGACACAAATGAAAGAGGTGAGACCATTCTTGACTACTTACTATGCAATGAAATGGTGGTGGTTAATAGGGGGAGCACGCCAACTTTTGTTACAAGCAGGCGGAGGGAGGTGTTGGACATTACGGTCTCAAGCACCTTCTATGCCAGCAGAATAACAGATTGGCATGTCTCTGGGGAAACTTCAATGTCTGACCACTGGATGGTGAGGTTCAGGCTGCCGTTCCCTAATAGTGTGACGGAGACATATCGGAACCCCAAGAACACAGATTGGGTTCTGTACAGCAGTGTGTTGGCCTCCAGTTTGGAGAGCTACAGCTGTGAAATGCAAACTGTTGAAGGTGTAGAAAGGGCGACAGGGGAGATCTGCGCAGCTATGGTAGAGGCTCATGAAGAAAGCTGCGAGTCGAAGACCCGAAGATCCAATAGGGAGGTTCCTTGGTGGAACAAGGAACTGGAAGGGCTTCGGAAGGAAACGAGGAGGCTCTTTAACAGAGCAAAAAAGAAGGGTGAGTGGGACGCATATAGGGGTTCCCTCACAGCGTACAATAAAGCCCTTAGACAGGCAAAAAGGAAATCCTGGAGACTTCTGTGGGGGCATGAAAGACTTGTCTACCATGTCCAAGGTACAGAAGATCCTCTCTAGAGAAGAGAGGCCGCAAATCGGTTTTCTCCTAAAGGCAGGGGGAACAAACCCAAGGGGCAGCAACGAGACCTTGGAGGAGCTACTGGCAGCTCTCTTCCCTGGGTCTCAAAGCCTGCAGTGGGGAGATAGCCACCGCCATCAGCTGAGCGCTGATGGAGGTACCTGTCATGGGCAATCGAAGAACCCACTGCTAGCTGCAGCCTCCAGAGAAATGTTCACACTTAATAAGGTTAAATGGGCTATTGGGTCATTTAAACCTTACAAGGCGCCAGGTGCGGATGGGATCTTCCCAGCCATGTTGCAGCATGGTAGGGAGGCTCTGGGTCCGATACTGGTGAGGCTTTTCAGGGCGAGCTATGTCCTTGGGTACATACCCACTATGTGGAGGAAGGTGAAGGTGGTCTTTACACCAAAGCCCGGTGGCCCCATCAGTCTCATGTCCTTCGTGTTGAAAACAATGGAGAAGATAGTGTGCCTATCAGAGGGGAGATCCACTGAGACTGCTCTGAAGGAACTAGTAACAGTGCTGGAGGATACTATGAGATCCGGAGAGATTGCGCTGTGCTGCTTTCTGGATATTGGGGGGGCTTTTAACAATAGGTCGTATGCCTCAATTACGGCTGCGGCTGGTAGGAAGGGAGTAGATCCCAACGAGATGCTGAGTAGTAGGGTGGTCTTCTCGGAGTATGGGGGGGGGGGGAGTCACTCTCTGTGGTGCCCACCAGGGGATGCCCACAAGTGGGGGGGGGGGTGCTCTCGCCTTTCCTCTGGTTACTGGTAGCTGATACCCTTCTCGAGCTGCTGGAGGAGGAGGGCTACAAGGTAATAGGATACGTGGATGACCAGGTAATTATAGTCGGGGTAAAGTCGCGAGTGTAATCAGTGAATGCATGCAGCATGCACTGAATACCCTACAGACATGGTGCAATGGGCAAGGACTGTTTGTCAATCCAGACAAAACGAGCCTGATCCCATTCACCAGAAGGCGCAGCCTTACCCTGCGGGAACTCAGGCTGGGTGGCATGATGTAGAAGATCCAGCATGAGATCAAGTACTTGGGGGTTTTTCTTGATGGAAAGCTCACTTGGGCCACACACGTGAAAAAAGCCTTACAGGGGGCGTCGGTGGTGATGTGGGCAGCTCAAAGAATGGTGGGGAAGACATCGGGGCTGAGGCCTGGGATGATCCGGTGGCTGTACGCTGCGGTTGTTAGGCCTGTAGTCACCAATGGAGCCCTGGTCTGGTGGACTAGGGTGGAAAACAAAACAGTGCAGTTGCAGCTAAATAAACTGCAGCGTAGGGCGTGTCTGGCCATTACAGGCTGTATGCCCTATGGCTGCACTGGAGGTCTTGCTAGATTTAGCTCCACTCCACATACATGTTAAAAGGATGGCGTTCCTCCAGGCTGTGCGTATGTTGGAGTTGGGTCTGATCATGCGGGGGAGGAGGAGTTCCTGCCACTTGATCCTTGACAAGGTGAAGATGGGGGGGGCCTGAACTGCATGTGGTAGACTCAATGCCCGCGAGGTTCAACTTCGCGCTACCCTTTCGGATATTCATTCATGAGCGATCCAGGTGGGTAGAGGAGCTCCCACTTTCGAAGCTGGGGCCCTGGTATACTACACTGATGGCTCGGTGCAGGGCGGCCTAGCAGGGCAGGCATCTTTGGGCCGAGGGTCAGAGCAGGGATCCGATTGGGGTCGCTGGCCACAGTGTTCCAGGCAGAGGTGGCTGCAGTGACAGTCTGTGTGCAGCGGCTGCTGCAGAGGGGACTGAAGCAGCAAAGAATCTACATCATGGTGGACAGTCAGGCCACTCTCAAGGCCTTAGCCTCATATTGTCTTACATCACGGCAGGTGTGGGAGTGTCTAACTGGACTGAAGGCCCTGGCCGAGGACAACAGTGTAACACTGTGTTGGGAGCCAGGGCATCAGGGTATAAAAGAAACGAACGGGCTGATAGGCTGGCTAAGAAGGGATCCCTATTGGCCCTGAGCCCTTTATTGGGACTACCAGGAGCCACCTACGTAGAGAGGTTCGCAAATGGGAGGATATGTGCAGGGCTGCTCATTGGCAAGGGCTGCTCGGCCTTAGACAGTCAAAACTCTTCATCCGGCTCTCCAGAGAGAAGTCCAAGGAGGTGCTTGCAATGGGGAGGAAGGATATGAGGATCACATGTGGCCTGTTCACAGGTCACTGTCCGCTGAGGTACCACCTTGCAAATATTGGCAAGTGCGAGGTACAGGTATGCAGGTTCTGCGAGGTAGGGCTAGAGACGGCAGAGCACGTGCTGTGCGTATGCAATGGACTCGCGGCATCGCACCATTCTGTGTTTGGGAGGCCCTTTCTTCAGCCCGAAGAGGTGGCAAATGCAGAACTTGCGGATATCCTCCGCTTTGTGCGGGGGTGGTGGGGGCGCATAGGTGACGTCACACCAAGTAAGACCAGTGCCGTGGGCCTGGGGTGGTGCAGGCGGGCCATGATCCGAGTATCATGGACGCCCTTACAATAGGCCCATTTGTGGCTGCAGTGAGGGTATTGCCTGCATCCACCGTTTAAAAAAAAAAAAGAAAAAGGTAAACGGGATGATGGAGCGTGGTGAAGGGGCGGGGAGAGGAGGTCAGTACCTCAGGCAGAAAAACCCCTAGAAGTGAATGGAACGTCTTGAATGATCTGTCACTTGTGGAATTTCCGTCTTTTTTGTGTAGGGTGGTCTGTAAATCCGTCAGTTGGTTGTTTTCTTTTGTGTAGTGTTTTGAGTGGTGTAAATATGGTGTCGCATTTTGTGTTGATTTGTTCATTTATGATCTGTCCATTGAAGTTTTTGTTTGTAAATTTCTATGTTCTCTAATATGTTCAGTTTTCGTCCTTTGTATTGTTTGTGTAGTAAGGTGGTACAGTCCTGTATTTTGGTAGATTCATGTCCAGTTGTTTTGAGATGGTTACCAAAGTTTGAATCGTCTTTGTTCCTACTAAGAAATTTAATGTGTTCTGAGTATCTGGTCCGTATTTTTCGTCCTGTCTGTCTTATGTATGCGTTTGTACAAGTACAAGTTATTTTATATACCCCACTTTGGTCGAGTGGGTCTGTCGTTCCAGTCTTTGCAGTTAGTTTGGTTCTAAGTGTGTTGTCCGTACGTAATGCGATTTGTATACCTTCCTTTCGGAGGATATTAGTTATTCCGTATATTTTTGGTCCTGTGTTCGTGAATGTGCAGCGTCTTGTTAAAGTCTGTGTATTTTGTGTTTTTGAGTCGTTTGTTTTGGAGTCATATTGTCTTAATAATTTGTTTATTGTTTTTTTGGAGTAACCGTTATTTTCTGCGATAGTATTGATAGTATCAAGTTCTTTTTTGTAATTTTGTGCGGGTAGTGGGATAGTTTTTAGTCTCCGTATCATGTGTCTAAATGCACTTAGTTTATGTTGTTGTGGGTGGTTTGATGTAAAGTGTATGGTCGTGTCGGTAGCAGTGGGTTTTCTGAAAATGTTGTATTGTATTTCGTTGTCCAACCGTATGATTTTCAGGTCCAAGTAATTAAGAGTTTTATTTTGTTCTTTGTCCATGTCATATTGGATGTTATGGTGGATATTGTTTAAGTCCTTTAGTATATCGTCAGTGTTATCACGGCCTAATATGCAGATGATATCATGTACATTTCTGGCGTAGTGTTTGATATCGTGTTTTGTCATTAAGGCCTGGATGTGAGTTTCTTCGTAATGTTGTAGAAATATTTCAGTTAATATGGACGAAGTAGGGTTTCCCATACCTAATCCATCTTTTGGCTTGTATATGCTGTTCTTAAATTGAAAGTAGTTTTGTCCGAGTGTCAGTTTGGTGAGGTTGGTAACGTTTCTAGTGGTTGTCGTGTCTATTATCTTAGTTTGGTTTGTAGTATGTCAATGGTTTCTTTTATTGGTATGGAGGGATATAAGTTTTTATATCAAATGATACCAATCTAATGTTTGGTGTTATAGTTACGTATTTTAATCTAGTGGTGAGTTCTTCTGTGTTGCGTATCGTATATCTGTTTGGTAATGTAATGGTACTTTTTAGCATTGTGGTCAAATATTTTGAGAGTTTATATGCTGGTGCAGATGTGAAGTTTATGACTGGTCTGATGGGTGTATCCTTGGTTGGGCTATTAAGAGCCTTGTCCTGATGAACAGGGAGCTAATTATAATATGCCGCTATAAAAGGTGTTAATGAACATTTAACAAAAAAGATACGGCTGGTGTAATGGGAAAACGAAACATAATCGAACAGAAACGATACAAAATAAACACTTCAATTTTCCGATTAAATATATAAATTAATAAAATAAAACAGTGCTTTGGATACAATCGGTTGGTTAAATGTACGTCTTCCACCCACGGATAACTCACAGCAGCTAAAAGTTTTTATTGGCTTGCGGATGACGTTGGTGTTGAAAAAGGTGGGTATGAACGATGTCGAAGACTGAAGTCGGTAGTAGGTATGGTTGGCGGTGGTAAAAAAAAGGATAAACCGGTATGCATAAAGGGTATGAAGCAAACACGGCGACGGTAGATACGATGAAGATGATAAAAAAGGAAGGTTTCTCCTCTGGATTGTTTTCGTCAGTGGCGGGCGAGTCGAATCAATGACACTACGAACTACTACATCCCGTCACAAATTGTTCCGTAATAATAATAAAAGAAAATATCTGGTGCGTTACAACACACAACTTTCCTTAGCTCTACGTCAATTCACTTTGTACATGGCTAATTCTATTTAATCAGCTCATTTATCACTCAGTTCCTTTGAACTTTGTCAAACAACACGTCACAGCAGCAGGAAGCGGTAGCGCCTAGAGTTCTGGAAATTATTGTGCTGCTCATACGCATTTCAGGACCATTATTGACCAATAGGTACACAGAAAATTAATGAGGCTGTAAACACGAATTTTTTGAAGAAGGGTAGTAATCACTTTGGCAGAGTTATGCAGAGTGTGCGAAACGGCGGTAGTTGACATTCAGGAATTTCTGAAGTGAGCCCCATGTACCTCATGAGCGTTTTTAAACACTCACACTTTAGGTATTGGATTGGACTACAATACCAATTTTCTTTAACTTTATACTAACATTTCAGCGGAGTTTATAAGGAAAAATATCTGGTGCGTAGCAACACACAACTTTCCGCCACCCCCGTAAGTTCGAAGACCAGCTACATACGCGGGTGCTATATCTTCATTCAACGCATTTCTACAGAAACATTTATGGAGAACAAAATGTAGGGACTAGTTAGCTGAGAGTACTCCGTAAGTTTGATCGAAATCGTTAGAGCCGTTTCTGAGAAAATTGGAATTCCGATAAATTAATATTTGACAAATCTCCTTTTCTAAGTTAACTTGGCTTATATCTCCGTGCAACATACATATACAGAAATAACTATGGAGAACGAAATGTTGGTATGAGTAAATATAAGACACTCCATTAGAATTTATCACATTTTGTGAAGAAGTTACCCTGGAATTTACGGAAATGTTCGAAAAAACGTTATTTTCGACACATTTTGATTTTTATCTCTGTTCAATGCACCGTCACAGGAACATTTATTGAGAACAATATGTAGGTATTAACTATTTGAAAACATCCTGTGAGTTTCGTGAAAATCACTAAAGCCGTTTTGCCAAAAAGCGTAAAAAACTTAGTTTTGCTTCATGGGCCTGTATCTCCGTTCACAGTATTTTCATGGAGATATGTATGGAAAAGAAAAGTTAGGTATTGATTAGGAGAAGATAATATGAAAGTTTAATCAAAATCGTTAGAGCCGTTTTCGAGAAAAATGCGAAAAACCCTAGTTTTTGGTACATTTTCGTCCCCCCCCCTCTTCCCATCGGCCAAAATCGTCCATAACCTTATTTTGAGGTCTAAAAAAAATAACGAACAAAACAAAAAAGAACCAGCTCAATCGGATGAGCCGTTCTCCCGCAAATCGAACTACAGACACACACACACACACGGACCACGCGCCGAAATTGGGTTTTTTAGACTCAGTAGGGGCTGAAACGTAAAGATCTGAAGAAAACCCAAATTTTTTTTTTGGGCCGATTACTATACTTTCCTTCCCTTCGGGTAGCGGAAAGTAAAACTGCGGTAATAACGCTTTTCGTCGAAAATTTTGATTATTTATTGTGCTGCTCTCGTCATTTTCCCACGAGTGGGAATTTTATGGTGTGATTGCCATATTGGGAGCTATCAATATAAAAAATTTAATCAAAATCGTTTTAGAGCCGTTTTGAGAAAACAATTTTGTGTTTTTATCACTATGATGACTATAGTTAACTTTCGGTGGATTTTGCCCATACCCTTGTTTTGGCGTCCCATGTTGACCTGCCGGCGAGATATGAAGTTTGAGCTGATTTGGTACAGTGGTTTTCTCTAAAAACCACTCTAAAATCGATTACGTCGAAAGTTTTGGCAATTTATTGTGCTGCTCTCGTCATTTTCCCATTAATGGTAATTTTATAGTATGATTGCCATATTGGGAGCTATCAATATAAAATGTAATCAAAATCGTTAAAGCCGTTTTGAGAAAAAATATATTTGGTGTTTGTATCACTATGATAACTATAGTTAAATTTCGGTGGATTTTGTTCATACCCTTATTTTGGCGTCCCATGTTGACCTGCCGGCGAGATATGAAGTTTGAGCGGATTCGGTACAGTGGTTTTCTCTAAAAACCGTTCACAGACACACATACACACACACAGACACACAGGCCATTTTCCCAAATAGTGTTTTTCGGACTCAGAAGGGTCTGAAACGTAAAGATCTGAAGAAAACTCTTTCTGAAGAAAAATTTTTCAGCCGATTACATAACTTTCCTTTCTACTTCGTAGAGCCAAGGAAAGTAAAAACGGATAAACAAAGTATTTGAAATTAAAAATAAAATGCTTCCTTCTTTCCTAAGTTGCCACCTTATCTGTGGTCCCGTCTGAAATGTGAACAGCCATACCAATCCTTTTTATGAATTTTTGGTTGTCCTTTGAGTAGTGTGGTTTTGCGTTCATGTTTATGTAATTATAATGCTGTTCTTTTGGTATGTTAGTATGGTTTCTAAGTGCGTTACGTATTTGTGTTTGATACGAGTCCGTAGGGTCTTTTTTCAGTTTTGTGCATAGTGTTTGATTGATGAAGTCAGTCGTCTTACCTATGTAGTTCTATTTATCTAGTATGACAATGACGTTTCCTTTGTCTGCTTTTGTCAAAATTAAATGATTTTTGTCGAGTTTGGTCCTAATTTGTTTAGCTGTTTGTACGTCTTTGTGGTCCGTCCTGTTCTTTCTGTATTCATTGATGGATTGTTCGATATTGTCCGCTATTTTGTGGCGTATGCGTTCTTGGTTTTCAATTGGTAGGTACTGTATGGCTGTCTCAGCGTCCAAGATGTTGACTGTTAATTTGTTTCCCCAGACAACGGGGCAATAGCTAATCACGCCTTGATAGATGGCCTTATACATGGGGATGGTCTCATGGTTACACACAACCCAAGTGGCCACGCAGTGAGGCAAACCTTGCAATGAAAGTGCCTTTAATGGAATGGAGTTGTTGGTTGAAACCCCACCTCTCACTGATATTCACTCCTGAATACTTGACGTACTTTTCAAGAAGGAGCCTGTGACAATACGCGCAGACTTCCACTGAGTGGGGAACCGTCCGACCTGCAAACAGTCATTAAATAAATTAAGGAGGCCGCTGAAGATTGTCCGCTCAGCCTTTGTTAGCATATTGCTTTCTATTTTATCTGGCCCAGGAGATTTGATGGGCTTTAGGGTCGCGAAGGCCCTGCCGAGGTCGCCTGTTGTCCACAATGGGATGTCGGGCTCGTCCGGAGGGTCCATGACATGCTCCCTTGCCGCCATCTGGGCTCCAGTGTCTCGAGCTACTTGGTCGTCAAGGAACGCCTTCTCAAGGAGGGTTTCCAGTGAACTTGCAGCAGGCCCAGCCGGACTCATTTTGCATCACAGCTTATACCTGCTCTACATGTGCTTCCCTATGGAGGACTTGTAATGTCTGCCCCAGGGGTTCTCAGAGCTCTCCGCTTCCTCAAAATATCGCCAGCCTTGCCATGTGGCTCGTTTGATGGCGCAGTGGAAGGCCTTCTTCTCTTGGATGGAGCCTGTTCAGAGTGTGGCTCATGCATCAGGTTCACGAGTGTTATGATACATCCATCTGGCTCTATTTACACTTTGCTTCAGGGGATTAAGTTCCTCAGTATTCACTTTGCCATCCAAGAGGATTAGCTGGGTTTTTTCCTCAGCCACCTGCATCTTGACATGCTCGCACCATTGGGTGACAGTGCGGAGCACGTGGTGGGTTTTTTCTTCGATTTGGCAGACTTAGGGCCGGTTTATCAATCTCATTTGCTTGCTCGACTAAAGGTTGACTAAGTCAGATCGTTCGTTAACTCCCGAAGACGCGTTCATCAATTCACTTTGATGACTTGTTAGCGCTAGCTGTTGGTTGTTTTTTAACTCGCCTCTTCGCGCTTTAGTTATCGGATAACTAATCGTTGTATCTGTCAAATAATGTGTTTCGCTCGCCTCGGTCCGTTTTTATTTATTTATTATTTGTGCTTATTTATTTCCGAGCTGTTATTTCGGTTATCAGAAAGTTGTACAGTTATCTGAAAAATTCTGTTAGCAGCCATGTTCGGTTGTGTTTCGTTTGCCTCGATCTGTTTCCGTTTCTGCTCTCGTTATCACATTATTATTATCGTTCTATTATCGATTACGATACTGCCAACTCAATTTAATATCATTTTATCCAATTTCTCTGACGAAAAGATCAACGCGTACCAGGTCTGTCTGAGAATTGAGTATTTTGATACGCTCAACGACGTAAATTTTCATACTAGGTTCCGATTGTCTGAAGAAACAACGCTGTTCGTACTTTCGCTAATTCTATAGCGAATTTAATCCCCAAGTAATCGAAATCACGCAATTTCGTCATTGAAGAAACTCCTTACGCTCAGGTTCTACGGCCTCGGTAAGTACAGACCAAATATTTTTATCGGCCTACCACGATACATTCGTGCATGATATAACTTACGACAAGATCGAAAAGTAATTTAGAGCTTTCATCGAATGTTTACGTTTCAATTCCATTAGTCCCAAAATCTGGCTCGACGAATCACAGCTTTCTTAATCCCCTCGTACGTTCGGCGGTTTTTACCAAGTAATGCTATAGTGTTTCTAACTGTGTACGTAGAAACTGATGGAGAAATGAAATTCACCGGGTTGCTCCTACTTACATTACTTCATTGCTTGAGTGACATGTATCGTAAACGTATGACGAGACGATTGTTGTGAAATTCCGTTTTGATTCTTTTGGAATTATAGGAAAAAGTGAACCGTATAAAATATATGGAGAAGTATACCGTACTTTGTTTGCTTAATTCTGATTATTCTTAACCTTTCATTTTGTAGCTTATTGGAACATGAGTTTAGTGTAAACGATAGGCGAGAATTATGCGTTTTGACCTCAGTGAGAAGTATAATTTTGTGCTCATAACTTTCTGTGACCGTCCGATGTTGGTGTGAGATCGTGAATATCAAGTTTGAGTTGACTCGGTTCAGCCGTTTTTTCTCATTCGTGTCTACAATCGCACACCGTGTGCTGAAAAGGGTGGTTTTGGGAGTTAGAAACGTAAATATCTGAAGAAGACTCGATAATTATCTATTTTACCAATCTCATAGGCTATTAATGAGGCTATACGAATTCGTGTAAATTTTGGAATTATGTGGAAGTAGAACACGTAAATAATAATTTTCGTTTTCTCATTGCAGGTTCGACGCTATTAGCTGAAGGCGACTTTTGTGGCGTTGTAAATCTTCTGCCTCTCTCATTGTGAAACTAGTTTCCCAGACCATTGTTCACTTGGTCCCACTTTCATAAAGACGATGTCTGGACAAGAAAAAAGAGCGTTTTACCACTGGGCTAGAATGCCACAGGCCATTGGTGCTATCGACCGTACACACGTGAAAATGTCAATTTTTGTGAAACACGCCGCACATTTGGTGTTGAGAAGCATCATGTATCGTTTTTCAAATTTTTTAAAGTTTTGGTGTATGATTAATATATATGATATTGAATAATACACGTAATGCTTTCTGTTAGGAACCTTTTTTTTAATCTATGTTTGCCCCACTCACGACGGAAAGTTATAAAATCGACAGAAAAAATCACGACACTCAACAAAAATAATCACAATACGAAAAATGAGCTACACAATAAGAAGAAGAGTAAGGAAAGAGTGAGAAGTAATGAAAGATATGAAGAGAATCGGAACAAAATAGAAAAGAATCAAGTAAGATCACGAATATATTATTTAACAATTCTGCAACTGATATTTTGGGTATTCGAATGAAAATGTCAAATAATGAAATCGACAGGCGGCGAATGAAGGTGGCCCAATGGTACCAACTCTCCAACACACTGTTTTGGATGACAACTCGCCACGTACCCTCTTCGTTCGAGGGATTCTCGTTTGAGCGTAGTGGTAGCTCTTTTCCTCCGTGGTCAAACTCTTGCTAGCTAACTATTAGTCAATTGGCGATTGATGAACGCGATCCGAGCCCAAGTATTTTTTCACTCCATGATTAACGTTGACGTCGTTAAAGAATTTATAAACCGGCCCTGACCCTGCAAAGATCAGCACAGTCAAGTCATCCACATAGGCGTATGGCTCGCAGTCAGTTTCCATGAGTTTCCTGAGAAGACCTGCGAAGAAGGCATTCCAGAGTGCTGGTCCAAGGACAGAGCCCTGTGGGCACCCTTTCTCAGTCTTTCTGTAGATGAAGTGACGCCTGCATTTGATCATAGCAGTTCTGTCTGTCAGGTAACTTCTGACGAGCTAGTACAGGTTGCGGGGGATTCCCCTACCTTTAAGCTCATTAAGGAGCTCTGGCCACCAAAGGTTGTCAAACGCTCCTCTGATGTCAATCAGAACTGCTACGACGTACTTAGCCGGTGCCAGCAGGGAAACACGCCGAATTTCGACAATGACATCCTGCCTGGACCTTTCTTTGGTACACCTGTATTGCCTGCCTGTGAGGTTGCGTCCAAGGACTCATTCGAGGGACTGCATCATCAAGATTTCCAATGTTTAAGTTAATATGGAAAGAAAGCTGAGCGGTCTCCATGATCCTGGGTCCGACTGATTCCGTCGCCCCCGTTTTGAATAGTGACAACACTTGCAGACTTCCACCCAGTGGGGAACTGTCCGACCTTCAGAGAGTCATTAAATAAATTAAGGAGGCCGCACGAGAGTGTCCGCTTAGCCTTCCTTAGCATATTGCTTTATATTCTATCTGGCCCAGGATATTTGTTGGGCTTTAAGGTCACAAGGGCCCTGCCGAGGTCGCCTATTGTCCACAATTGGGTGTCGGGCTCGTTCAAAGGGTCCATGATCAGCTCCCTTGCTGCCCTCAGGGCTATAGTATCTCGAACTACTTTTTCGTCAGGGAAAGCCTTCTCAAGGAGGGTTTCCAGTGAACTTTCGATGCTGCAGGCCCATCCCCCATCCCTGACTCATTTCGCATCACAGCTTATACCTGCTGTACGTTTGCTTTTCCTATGAAGGACTTGTAATGTCTGCCCCAGGGGTTCTCAGAGCTCTCCGGTACCACACAATTTTGCCACCCTTGCCGTTTGGCTTGTTTG
Source organism: Pachypeltis micranthus (assembly GCA_020466155.1). NCBI lineage: Eukaryota > Metazoa > Arthropoda > Insecta > Hemiptera > Miridae > Pachypeltis > Pachypeltis micranthus. The sequence continues at coordinate 64,437 of CM035778.1, read as the reverse complement.
ATGGCATGGTGGAACGCCTTCTTCTCTTGAATGATGTCAGCTCAGAGTGTGGATCTGGCGTCAGAGTCATGAGTGTGTTGGTACATCATTCTGGCTCTATTTACACTTTGCTTGAGGATTATGTTCCTCAGTCCACCATGGAACTAAGAACGCTCTGTACTTCTGTTGCCCAAGTACAGAGCGCCCAGCAGAGTGTAATGCTGTGGTAAGTATGTCCACTTTGCCGTCCACCTATTCAGGTGTGGATGCTTGCACTATTAGGTCAGTGTCTGCAGAACGCAGTTCACCTTCCAGTAGTACCTTAGAGAATTGTAGTCAGTTTGCCTTTTTTGTGTGGAATCGCTTTTCACGTGTATCTTTGCAGAGGTTGTTGTCATCTGCAATCGCAAAGTCAGTCACCATGTGATCACTCTGTGTTGCACCTGGTATGACTTGCTAATTCATCAATTTGAGTTGCAGGGTGTGAGACATGGCTGTGGCGTCTATACACGACCTTCCTCACGGACCATCATACGTCGCCTCAGTCATGGGGTCGTTGGCAACAACCAAGTTGTACCTGGTGAGCAGCTCTATATACGCCTCGCCCGTCTCATCAAGGGTTGGGGATCCCCACAATCGTGATCCGGCGTTTGCATCAGCACAGACTGATCTGTTTCTTTATTTCATGACTGTACCTAAACCCTCGACGAGGGTTATATCAGTCATAGAAGTTGCGGTTTCGCTAATATGCAAGAGGCCGGCCCCTGCAGCATCCACCGAACTCAGACCTGTGGAGGTACGGCAGGTATGTGGTCGTTAGCCAGTCTCACCGTAGAGAGCTGTTGCCCGTGTGTTACCGCGCGGAGGTGACCACCTGAGGAATCCCGTACCATCTGGGAGTAGTTCTTAATCTGGTTCCCTACCTGATCTTACTGTTTACTTGGGTGGCAAGTTTCAAAAGGACTGATCAACTATAACCACGTTTCTTAGCCATTACCTTCTTTGCGAACTTTGCAAAATGGTTATAGGCTTCCTTTGTAGCAGTCAAAGCTGCTAAGTTCGTTTGCCCTCTCAACAACCGTCGCTCACTGTTGTAGAAACTACAGTGGAGCAGCACATGGTTTCTTGTTTCCTCCGCACTGGAGGCACAAGACGTGCATAATGGAGAGTCTTTCAGAGAAAAGAAGTGGAGCCGCGCATTGAAGTCACCATGTCCCGTGAGGAACTGGCTCGTCCAGTGGTCTGGCTCAACCCATTTTCTAGAAAGACGTTCACGGATGTTGGGGAAGAACTCATACGTATCACGTCCCTTTGACGAGGATTCCCATCTCGCTTGCCATTTCTCTAGAGCCCATTCATCGATGGCGGCAAGTTTCTGTTCTGTGGTGAGATCCGCACGGAGTTCAGCCCAAAGCGGGGGAAGCTCCCGTTTCACTCTCCACTTGTCAATCATGCACTCAACAGCCAAATCAACTGGTAACTGACCAGTGATCACCTGGAGTGCTTCCGTTGATACAGTCTTGTAGGCCTTGGTGAGCGCGGCTCTCTGGGATTGGGCCAATACTCTCTTTTGATTGACTGTTAGTTTGCTACCCCAGACAACAGGGCAGTAGCCAATCACACCTAAATAGATGGCCTTATACATGAGGATGGTGTCGTGGTAACACACACCCCAAGTGGCCTTAGTAATGGCACGCAGTGAGGCAAACCTTGCAATGGTAGTGCCTTTAAGGGACTGGAGGTGTTGGTTGAAACCCCACCTCTCACCTATATTCACTCCTAAATACTTGACGTGCTTTTCAAGAAGGAGCCTGTGGCCGCCAAAGCGTATTGTGGGTGGATTATTCACTTTCCCCTTCAAGAGGATTAGCTGGGTTTTTTCCTCAGCCACCTGCATCTTGACGTGCTCGCACCATTGGTTGACAGTGCGGAGCACGTGGTGGGTTTTTTCTTCAATTTGGCGGACTGACTCTGCAAAGATCAGCACAGTCAAGTCATCCACATAGGCGTACGGCTCGCAGTCAGTCTCCATGAGTTTCCTGAGAAGACCTTCGAAGAAGGCATTCCAGAGTGCTGGTCCTAGGACCGAGCCCTGTGGGCACCCTTTTCAATCTTTCTCCGGACAGAGACATGCCTACTTTCGACCGTAGCAGTTCTGTCTGTCAGGTAACTTCTGACGAGCGAGTACAGGTTGCGGGGGATTCCCCTACCTTTGAGTTCATTAAGGAGCGCTGGCCACCAAAGGTTGTCAAACGCTCCTCTGATGTCAATCAGAACTGCTACGACGTACTTAGCCGGTGCCAGCAGGGAAACACGCCGAATCTCGACAATGACATCCTGCGTGGACCTTCCTTTGGTACACCCGTATTGCCTGCCTGTGAGGTTGCGGCCAAAGACTCCTTCGAGGGACTGCAACATCAAGATTTCTAGTGTTTTGCCTAATATGGAAAGAAGGCTGAGTGGTCTCCATGATCGCGGGTCCGACTGATTGCGGTCGCCCCCCTTTTGAAGAGTGACAACGCGCGCAGACTTCCACTGAGTGGGGAACTGTCCGACCTGCAGACAGTCATTAAATAAATTAAGGAGACCGCTGGAGATTGTCCGCTCAGCCTTCCTTAGCATATTGCTTTCTATTTTATCTGGCCCAGGAGATTTGTTGGGCTTTAAGGTCGCAAGAGCCCTGCCGAGGTCGCCTGTTGTCCACAATAGGATGTCGGGCTCGTTCGGAGGGTCCATGATCAGCTCCCTTGCTGCCCTCTGGGCTTCAGTGTCTCGAGCTAGTTGGTCATCTGGGAACGCCTTCTCAAGGAGGGTTTCCAGTGAACGTTCGATACTGCAGGCCCAGGCTGACTCATTTTGCATCGCAGCTAAGACCTGCTCTACATTTGCTTTTCCTATGGAGGACTTGTAGTGTCTGCCCCAGGGGTTCTCAGAGCTCTCCGCTTCCACAAAATTTCGCCAGCCTTGCCGTTTGGCTCGTTTGATGGCGCGGTGGAAGGCCTTCTTCTCTTGGATGAAGGCAGTTCGGAGTGTTGCTCTGGCATCAGGGTCACGAGTGTTTTGGTACATCCTTCTGGCTCTATTTGCACTTTGCTTGAGGGGATTAAGTTCCTCAGTCCACCATGGGACTTTGATCGCCCTGTGCTTCTGTTGGCCAAGTACAGAGAGCCCAGCAGAGTGCAGTGCTGTGGTAAATGTGTCCACTTTGCTGTCCACCTCTTCAGGTGTGGATGCTTGCACTATTAGGTCGGTGTCTGCGGCACGCAGTTCACCTTCCAGTACCCTAAAGAATTGCGGCCAGTCAGCATTTTTGTGCGGAATCGCTTTTCACGCGTGTCTTTGCAGAGGATGTTATCATCCGTAATGGCAAAGTCAATAACCATGTGATCGCTCATGCGTTGCACCTGGTACGACTCGCCAACCCTTCAATTTGAGCAGCAGGGGGTGGGACACGGCTGCGGCGTCTATACACGACCTTCCTCCCCGGCCATCATAGGTCGCCTCAGTCATGGGGTCGTTGGCAACAACCAAGTTGTACCTGGTGAGCAGCTCTATATACGCCTCGCCCGCCCCATCCAGGGTTGGGGATCCCCACAATGGTGATCTGGCGTTTGCATCAGCACAGACTACGCAGGGTCGTCCTGATAGGCCTGCTAGAGCCCGCTCGAGTGGTTCAAGGCTGTTGGCAACTGGTGCGCCAAATTGCCTGTAAATGATATTACAACCAGCTCAAAGCCACCGGCTCGGATGAGCACAGCGGCCAAGTGCTGGCTGTTCAGGTGAGTGAGTGCGAGCATGTCAATGGACGGGTCGATGCAGGCTACTGCTGCCTTGGCTCCCGTTCTTGCTCCAGCCACCACTCGTGCCTGCGATCCGAGACCAAGAGTTTTGGATCCTATGTACGGTTCCTGTATGGCGAGGACACTGCAGCGTTTCTTGAGTGCATTTTGCAGCAACTCAGCCATAACTGGGCAACTCTTATTTGTGTTGTGCTGAAGGATTCGAACTGTTTTTGACCTATTCATAATCCACTCGTGACTCCTGGAGGGCAATCGCTCGCTGACGAATGGTACAGCGTGCGTCTCGTGTAAGTGTGCGACCTGTTGGATTTTGCGTTCGACGCAATTGGCACACTTGAGGAGCATCACGCTTGCATTCCTTACTCAGATGTGGCAAGGCGCACCAGGCGCACACAACAGGTCTTGTACAGGCCACTGCCAGGTGGCCATAGCGCTGGCATTTGTAGCACTGAGTGGGGCTTGGTACTTTCGTATGGCGCACCGCTGCCAGGCTATTTGGAGGTGCCTTGCCCCCTCTAGTTTTTTGTACAGGCTGGGTGATACCTCAATCACCCAATCCTTCTGTCTGCCACGCTTTTTGGTGAAGAGAGGCCTGACATCCTGCGGCTGCAAGCCTAACGCAGGGTTGTGCTCAACAACTTGTTGGGCCAAGTCCTCTTTTTGAAGGTCGGTCCGCACGTCGCACAGCAGCAGGCGTGGGAAACGACCCAGGGGGGCTGACGCTTGGAGCTTAAACTCCTTTTTTGTGGAAATGTGGCTCGTGAGCGCCTTGGCCATTTCTGGCGTTTCCGTCACAATGACGGCGCCACCTCCTACTGCGGTGCGGATGTCTAGCACTCGGACACTCAGAGCTTGGAGGTCCGTAGCAGGGACACCCCGCATAAGCGCTTCCATTGCGTCAGGGTTGGAGGGACCAGCCTCTCCTTCCTCACATGTCCGCCTAACCACTACCACGTTTTGTCGTGGGTTTTTAGGGGGGAGTTTGGCAAGCGGTGGAGGCTTTTTATTTTGGTTTTTATTTTTATTTTTGCCCTTGTTTTTGGGCGGAGGCATAGGCGGGGCGCTGCCCTCGGCCTGCACTTCCTGCTTAGTTGGGGCCTGTTTCTGCTTCCCTCTGCGCTTCCTGGCCCTGGCAGGCTGCCATTCTGCCTCAGCTCCATGAGGGGGGGAGGAAGGCGCAGTAGCGGCTACTGCCGCATATGAGGGGCCTGGGGTACTACCCTGGCTCGTTGTTGCTCCTCGAGTTTGGGGGGCTGGTGGCACTGGCTGCTGGGCAATTGCCCTACGCAGCTCTTCCTCACGACAGCCGCCACAGTTTCCCGCAGGGAGTGGCAGGGGGCGATGTCGTTGGGGGCATTAGCTTTATAGCCAGCTTCGAAATTTCGAAGAGGCAACTAGTTACGAGGTCCCGCATAGGTCCTGTCGCGTTGGCCCTCATCCGTGCCAGCTGGCCGTGGATGATTTGGACGTATGCGCAAATTTGCTCCATGTCCGACAGTTTAGGGTCCACGCTGTGTCGTGTGCTTGTAGTAGCCGGGTTGCCCGGGCTACTAGGGGAGAAGGGGAGATGAACGCGGTTTGCCCGGTTCTTTCCGCCCTTGTTTGTTTGGACGACGAGTAGGTTGCTCATCGTCCGAAGAGGAGGGGTCGAGCTTGGCGAGCCGAGGAAGAAGGCGCAGGTGGCGTTTTTATTACCTGCTGAAGTTTTAGTTGACTTTGTCATGTTTTTTACTTATTTGGGGGGGGGGGTGATTAAAGAAGCGGACTGGTGTAGTGTATCCTTGTGAGTTCATTTGTTGTGTGTGTTCGTGGTATGAGCGAGAGGTGCTCGAGGCAGTGTCCTGGAAGCTCCTTCAGGCATATTGATTCTAGCCCCTTTCGCTGGTCCGTTGAGGGGCAAAGGAAGGCCCCCACATGCGCCGCAGCTGCCAGTCCGGCCACCCACCGGGACTAAGACGCATGAGGGATTTTTCGGCTGCTGCTCAGAGTCAGCCCTCGGCCACTAGTGATGTGGTGAGCGGGACACACGCTATCAGCCGCCCCAGGAACGCTCAAACCTGGTTTTTCCCCTCCTCATTCCGAAGGCCGCACCTATATAGGGGATCGCTCAAAGGTGTTAGTGAGCTACTTCCAGGACTGTCTTTCGCTCATTATGAGTGTTTCAAGTGAGTGTGTTCTGCCACGCAAGCCGTTGCAGTGTATTTAGTATCTGGAATATGTTGTGTATGTCAGTGTCGTGAGCTTTAAGCCCCTTTAAGGCCGGTTTTAACGACCACGCAGAGGATACGGCAGGAGAATTCTGTACCCCTTCCTGCGGGGGGTGTGTTCTGCGATCCATAATTGCCTGTAAAATGACATTACAACCAGCTCAAAGCCACCAGCTCGGATGAGCACAGCGGCCAAGTGCTGGCTGTTCAGGTAGGTGAGTGCGAGCATGTCAATGGGTTCAATACAGGCCACTGCTGCCTTCGCTCCCATTCTTGCTCCAGTCACCACTCGTGCCTGCGATCCCTGACCAAGAGTTTTGGATCCTATGTATGGTTCCTTCATGGCGAGAACACTGCAGGGTTTCTTGAGTGTACTTTGCAGCAATTCAGCCATAACCGAGGAACTTTTATTTGTGTTCTGCTGAATGATTCGAACTGATTTTAACCTATTGTAATGAATATCAGGTGACATGCAAAGTTGTTTCCTAGTTAGATCGTTGATGTTTACATTTTAAAAATATAAATCATTTCTTGTTTGGTCTGCATCAGAGAATATTGATATTTTAATTAATCGTTATTCGTCTGAATCTAGCAAACTATTCTTAATCCACTCGTGACTCCTGGAGAGCAATTGCTCGCCGACAAATGGTACAGCGTGCGTCTCGTGTAGAGTACGATATCTGTTGGCATTTGCGTTCGACGCAATTGGCACACTTGAGGGGAGCCTCCCGCTTGCATTCTTTGCTCAGATGTGCCATGGCGCACACCACAGGTCTCGTGCTGGCTACTCCCAGGTTTCCATAACGCTGGCATTTGTAGCTCTGCGTGGGGGCTTGTTACTTTCGAATGGTGCACCGCTCCCAAGCTATTTGGAGGTCCCTTGCGCCTTCTAGTTTTTTGTTTAGGTTGGCTGACACCTCAAAAGCCCAATCCTTCTACCTGCCACGTTATTTTGTGAAGAGGGGCTTGACATCCTGCGGCTGCAAGCCTAACGCAGGGTTATGCTCAACTACTTGTTGGGCCAGGTTCTCTTTTTGTAGGTCAGTTCGCCCATCGCACAATAGCAGGCGAGGGAAGCGACCTAGGGGGCTGATGTTTGTAGTTTCAACTCCTTCTTTGTAGAAATATGGCTCGTAAGCGCCTTAGCCATTTCCTGAGTTTCTGTCACGATGACGGCACCACTTCCCACTGCAGTGTGGATGTCAAGTACTTGGACGCTTAGTGCTTGGAGGTCCTTAGCAGGGACACCCCGCATCAGCACTTCCATTGCATCAAGGGTGGAGGGACCAGCCTCTCCTTCCCCACACATAGGCTTAACTACTATCACGTTCTGTCGTGGGGTTTTAGAGAGGAGTTTGGCTAGTGGTGGAGGCTTTTTATTTTTTATTAAAACTTCAATGGACAGATCATAAATGAACAAATCAACACAAAATGCGACACCATATTCACACCACTCAAAACATTACACAAACGAAAACAACCAACTGACGGATTTACAGACCACCCTACAGAAAAAAGACGGAAATTCCACAATTGACAGATCATTCAAGACGTTCCATTCACCTTAGGGGTTTTCCCGAGGTACATGACCTCCTCTCCCCGACCCTTCCCCGACCCTCCATCATCCCGTTTTACCTGCCTTTCATATATAAAGACCACGACCAACTGAATGACTCCAGTACTGACTTAACGGCCAGACGATGATGTCCTTACATCGAAAGCGCTTGCCACCAGCAACACACCAGCCAGAGGAGACGGACTCACCTAACAGATACGTAAACTTTTTATTTTTGTTTTCGCCCTTCTTTTTGGGTGGAGTCGTAGGCAAGGCGCTACCCCCAGCCAGCACATCCTGCTTGTTTGGGCTCATTTTCTTCTTCCTCAAACGCTTCCTGGCCATGGCAGGCTGCCATTCAGCCTCGGCTCCATGAGGGAGGGAAGAAGGCTCAGTAGTGGCTACTGCTGCATACGAGAGGCCTGGGGTACTAATCTGGGGCTCGCTGTTCATTGAGGGTCAAAGAGAGGGCCCCACATGCGCCACAGCTGCCAGTCCAGCCACTGACTGGGAGTAAGACGCATGAGGGATTTTTCAGCTGCTGCTCAGAGTCAGCCCTCGACCACTGGTGATGTGGTGAGTGGGACACACCTTATCAGCCGCCCCAGGAACGCTCAAACCTGGTTTTTCCCCCTCCTCATTCCGAAGGCCGCACCTATATAGGGGATCGCTCGTAGGTGTTAGTGAGCTACTTCCAGGGCTGTTTTTCGCTCATTATGATTGTTTTAAGTTAATGTGTCAGGCGTTGCAGTGTTGTTTGTATCTTGAATGTCTTGCGTATGTGTCTTGAGCTTTAAGCTTCTTTAAGGCTGGCTTTTACGGCCACGCAGAGGATACTGCAGGAGAATTCTGTCCCCCTTCCAGCAGGGGGTGTTCTACGATCCCAGCTCAAGGTAGGGGGTTCCTATTGTGTTATGTATGTGGAAGAAGTGTAAGTTGTGTCCCTTTAAGTTCGGCTCATACGAACACGCAGGGATAATAGCAGTACAATTCTGGACCCCCAACTGCAGGGTGACACACACACACAGGTCTGTTTCCCTATTTGATGACTGTTCCCATACCCTCGACGAGGTTATATCAGTCATGCATACACACACACTCACACTCACTCACACACGGACCACGCGCTGAAAAGGACAATTAGGTTTTTTAGACTCTGTAGGTCGAAAAACGTTAAGATCTGAAGAAAACTCAAATTTTTTCTTTGGACATTTTATGTCTTTACTTTGCTACATAAACTCGAAAAGTGTAACGGCCAAGCATCACGAAAATTAACCTTTGAGGCCGATTGGACAACACAACGTTTTAACCCGGGTTGCCAACACAGCCCCTGTGGCGTAATGCTTTAAGGCATCAGTCTCCTAAACCAGAGGTTGTGGATTCGAGTCCCACCAGGGTTATTATTATTTTTTTGACATTTTATGTCTGTACTTTGCTACATAAACTCGAAAATGTAACGCGGGATATGTAACTTAGAAGCGTCACTAAATTTGTGTTGGGTTAAGAGCATGGTAACGTCTGTACAAAATCCAACGCTTGGTAACATCTCACGTTTTAATAACCTCAGTGATTAAGTGATGATGTCAATTGCAATTGCCGCGGCCATTATATCGAAACCATCAACGAGCACAATCAAACGTAGTTATCATTGCATTTAAAAAAAATAATAAAAGAGATAAAATGTTCCTAGTGGTTGCGTACCTGTACGAAAGCTGTACTCACCGTTTGTGTAAAGGTTTCTTTCGCGCCCGCCAGCCTCAACGGAATCGCATCAGAGGAAATCGAGGTTTAGTTTAAAGAAAAAGACATAAAATGTCCCTCGTGTTTGCGTACTTGTACGAAAGCTGTACCCACCGTTTGTGTTTATATGTTAAATCACGCGTTAATGACATTTGCGTTCTCTTAAGAAAAATCTCAACTTAAAAATTTTTTTAAGTATTTCTGACATTTTCGATAATTTATTGTGCTGTTTGACACGATTACTATACTTTCCTTTCCCTTTGGGGTAGCGGAAGGAAAGTAAAATGAGCTAAACAAAGAAATTTGCTCCAAAAAATAAATATTTTTGAATGTAGGGGGAACTGCAGTGTGGTAATCTGATAACTCTGGAAGAGACGATAAATTAGTAGGCGTAAACGGATACAGAAAAAACCTTTGTGGAGCATCTAAGGCTGCAAAAACCTCAAAAGCGCCAGATTGAACGAAAAAGCAGATAGTTTGATGGGCCAAATAGCTCTCGAGAAGAAGGCAATCAGTTAATTTTCACGGGCTGCCAATCAGAGCGCAGACCAGATTTCCTTCTCACGAAAGTCTAGAGAATCGTTCAGAGGAAGCAGATGGGGAATCACAGGAGGAAGAAGGAAAAGGGTTAACCAACCCTGATTTGAATTGGTAAGTATGGTCGATATTCAGTGCGTTTCCGTTTATAGTCTCTGTCGCCCTTCGTTATGTTTCTATAGAATCCGATAGGATAGCAGGAACCTATATCCAACAGCCCTCTTATCCGATTTCTTTCTCCAAGTTTTATTCACGGGTAACATGGGAAAATCCCAATAAGGAATTTAGCCAATTTATAATTATTTTTAATTGCTTAAAATGTTGACGGACCGCTGTAAAAATGAAATAGTTCAAAACTTTCCTTAGCTCTTCTCAAATTCACTCGTTTCCATAGCGTTTACAACTGATCACCACAGTACCTAGGCTCATGTTTTCCATTGTCTAGCTCGACTCACCCTGTGCTATGGCTCCCCCCACAGTTCAGCTCTGCCACATCATCTGGCTCAGTCCTGGTGTGCGCTAGCCACCCTCACCATCTGAATAACCACCCATGACTAGGGTAACCCCCCATCAAGAGTTATCCTGCTGCCACAGTGCGGGGGAGTATGTTCGACGCAAGTCAAATCAGTTCGAGTCGTTTGACCTCAGACTTCTCCTGACATTGTCTCCTCCAATACCCCCTTGTACTTGCAGGAATTCCACCCTCGGGTTCCTTTCTTCATTTTCCTTCTCCTCAATTTCAGATTCCTCTCCACAAAAGACAGCTCCTCCCAAAAATGCATTCAGCTACGAACTCTCACGAAAGTCACCCTGTGCCAGGTAACTGCTCGCTCTCCCGTTCCGATACAGTTTCCCACCTGTTCACACACATCTCTGTGTCGCCATTTTGTACTCAAACGCTACTCACTTCATTGCATTTAATACACTGCTCACGCTCAATGAGTTTCCTTTCTGTTATTCATCTCCCCCTCTCGTGCACCCAAAATTCGGACCTTCGGGCCCGATATACTCATTAACTTCGTTCAACCAGGTCCAAATTTATCTGAAGATGGTCGCCGCCAGCAGCCAAGGCTCAGCTGAAAGTCTGGTGCCAACATCATGCCCATCTCATTCGAGCGAGTACAGCGAAGCTTGAACGGTGGTACAAAATGGCTAGGGACCTTTTAACGCATGTGTCAGCTATGTTGCCGTCGCTGACTGAAGACGGAAGGCCAAAGTCCCTTCACACTCTTCCTCCATAAGACTTAGATGTTGACCGTGAGGAGATAAACGAAGCAGCGTTCCTTTCTCTGTTTGACCAACCCTTTAACCCTACCACCCGAATCGCTGCATTGAGGAAGAAGCATTGTTACATGCAGATAAGCATCCACCTACTGGAAGAACCACCTACCTCAACATTTCTGCTCCCACCCATATTTTTTCCAAGTATAACCCTCTCAATTTGCGAACTATCACCGCCTATTCAACCACCACCTCGACCATCCTTTGCTGCTGCCACCTGACCCTCCTGGTTATAGGCTTGCTTTGTAGCAGCCAATGCTGCTAAGTTTGTGTGCCCTCCCAACAACCGTTGCTTACTGTTGTAGAAACTACAGTGGAGCACCACACGGTTTCTTGTTTCCTCCGTGAACCGCGCAATGAAGTCACCAAGTCCCGTCATGAACTGGCTTGTCCAGTGATCTGGCTCAACCCATTTTCTTGAAAGACATGCATGGATGTTGGGGAAGAACTTATTCGTGTCACGACCCTTTCACGAGGATTCCTGTCTCGCTTGCCATTTCTCTAATGCCCATTCGTTGATGGCCGTAAGTTTAAGTTCGTTGGGGAGATCCACACAGAGTTCAGTCCAAAAGGGGGGAAACTCCCGTTGCACTCCTCACTTGTCAACCATGCACTCAATGGCCAAATCTACTGGTAACTGACCAGTGATCAGTAGCCAAAAACGCCTAGACAGACAAAGAGGCCTAGGTATACAGAAGAATAGTGTCATCGTAACACACGCCCCAAGCAGCCTTAGTAATTGCATGCAGTGAGGCACACCATGCAACGGGGTTTTTCCCCGATTTGACTGACCCACCCATCAAAGATCAACACAGTGAAGTCATCCCCATAGGCGTACGGCTCGCAGTCAGTCTCCATAAGCCTCCTGAGAACATCTCCTAATGTTTAAGGTCACAAGGGCCCTGCCGAGGTCGTCTATTGTCCACAATTGGATGTCGGGCTCGTTCAAAGGGCCCATGATCAGCTCCCATGCTACCCTCTGGGCTATAGTATCTCGAGCTACTTTGTCGTCAGGGAACGCCTTCTCAAGGAGGGTTTCCAGTGAACGTTCGATGCTGCAGGCCCAGCCTGACTCCTTTTGCATCACAGCTTATACCTGCTCTACATTTGCTTTTCCTATGGAGGACTGGTAATGTCTGCCCCAGGGGTTCTCAGAGCTCTCCGGTTCCACGCAATTTTGCCAGCCTTGCCGTTTGGCTTGTTTGATGGCATGGTGGAACGCCTTCTTCTCTCGGATGAAGTCAGTTCAGAGTGTGGCTCTGGCATCAGGGTCACGATTGTGTTGGTACATCCTTCTGGCTCTACTTACACTTTGCTTCAGGGGATTATGTTCCTCAGTCCACCATGGGACTAAGATCGTGCCCTGTGCTTCTGTTGCCCAAGTACAGAGTGCTCAGGTAGGTGAGTACAAGCATTTCGATGGAAGGCAGGCCTCTGCTGTCTTTGTTTCCGTTCTTGCTCCAGCCACACCCAGGGTTTTGGATCCTATGTACGCTCCCTGTATGACGAGAACACTGCAGCGTTTTTGAGTGCACTTTGCACCAACTCAGCCATAACCAGGGAACTCTTATTTGTGTCGTGCTGAAGGATTCGAACGGGTTTTCATAATCCACTCGTGATCCATAGAGGACAATTGCTCGCTGACGAATGCTACAGCATGCCTCTCGTTTGAAGTGCGAGACTTCTTCTTCAATCACAGTTTCTCCCTGCGTACTTTCACCTGGGCATGGATTTCTTCCATTGAACCTTTTCAGAGCGCTTTTGTGCTATAAATCATTCGCCTCATGGAGCTTATTACCAAGTCCAAGGCCAAGTTTTCTGAAGCTATGCCATCAACCTGTTAACACCGGCAAAGCGAATTTTTGATGATCGGAGGATGTTCATGTCGAGTGTGATTCTTGTCTTGTATCTCCTTTCCAACTGAAGTTAAGATTGCTCAAGACGCTCCGTACATCCGATCAGTCAGCCACACACGTTCGAAGGAAAATTAGCAAACGTTGCAAAGGTGCATTTCGGCTCGTATCTTCTTTTCAGCGGGTTTTCGAAGTAACGTTTAATCAGAACAATATGCGATTAATTGAATTAACATACCCTGGAAGCTCTTGAATAACTAAAGTAAATTTTGACTATACCTTTGAAGCCCATTCTACTTCTAAGACAATATATCCTGTTATAACGTATTTACAGGGAGTCCAACGAAGAGTGAGCTACATTCCAAAGCATGTTAAAACCCCTTATTTTCAGAATGTTGCCGCTCTTCCTTCTCACCAATAAACTTATTTTCGCCTCTCAAAAAATATTGAGCTCAATCATAGTTTATTCGTCTGTTCTGCTGCAAAGTTTCCTTCAGGCATACTTTGCGCCAAAATGACGGCTTTCTGACTCCGGAATCTGACTGATCGATTACAATACTTTCTTTGCAGACTGAATAGAGGAAGAAAAAATGAATTCATTCACAACCGAAGCTTTTATACAGCCAAGTTGAAATGTTCTGTTGTAAATAAAGCTGAAGGGAGGGGCATTACTCTCGTGTGATAACACTTCTATCGAGGTGGGTAGGAAGGCGGCGGATCGACGCAATGCCCTGAAGATTGTTTCGAAATCATCTTACATTCTGACCTTAATTCCCTCGTTTTGGGCCGAAAAATCACAGTTATCAGTTAACGAAACATCTCACTTGTCACATGTTAGTGCTGGGTGTGTGGTAAATTTAAAACAGAGTTGCCTGAGTCAAACAACTACTTCATGGCCCCCCGTCCTTTTAGGGATGAATAGTGAGAAACCGATAAGAGTTGCGGACCGGGACTGCTCGGCTGATCACAGGTACGTCGACGACGCAAATAGGATGGGGGATGGAGGGGTTGGTTAAAATGACATAGCGTCTGTCTTGATATTACTGTTGGAAATAACGAAATACCCGACTAGGGATGTAATATGCGTAAAATTGATACACGTAAAAATATCACCTGGTCTTAATAGGTTTAAAAGCTTCGACATGCGCACACAATAATTGAATTAAAAATCATGTTCGGAAATTGTAGAATGGCAAAAAGGAAAATTTTTAACATATGATCTAATCAGCTGTAATTTAGAAGGATTGAAATGTCACTGTGTTGTGACAATTACAGAAAATTTTGCATTATTTTGTCTTAAAGTAATAGGTTTTTGTTCTGCGTATCCCCTGATATTTTCATTCAATTTCCCAACATGTTTCTCAATTTTAAAAACGTTCACTCCATTTTCCTAACAATTTTCAAACTTTTCCAACGATTTTTTTAAGATTCGCTAAACGATAGTTTGTCCAGAAATTGCTGAATAAATTCAATTCCTTCAATTCTCAAAAAACCTCTATTCTACTCTGATTTAATCAAACATTTTTTACTCGACTACTAATTGATTTTTGAGTAACATACTCGCATTATCCTTTATCTACCAAGTTCTCAGAAAATTCGATTTAGGCCGTCTTGCTGCCGCTATTAAATCCCATAACTTTTCACAGCAACTATTTCTTTACAGTTTTGACACTATTCCCCAAACTGTTCACTCAATGTGTCAACGATTTTGGCACTATTCGAGCGACGTTTTGCCCTGTTCTCTTACTCTTCTTTATGCGACTTTCTAAACATTCATAGCTAGTTTAGAAAAAGCCATGAACACGATTGAATTGACTGACGTAGAGCTAAGGAAAGTTGTGTAAAGCAGCGCACCTGATATTTTTAAACTGAATTTTTCCACAATTCCTTCTGTTTCACTAACTCTGATGATGTAAGTACGATTTCGGCGAATTTCCGGTTGGGCGATGAGCCATGTCCTACCTGTGATCGGCCGCGCGATTCATCTTTTCGATTCATTTCGTTAATCGATTTTGAATAAAAAACTCTCTGCTGCATCGGGATAGACGTGCAACATTGTCGCTCATGAAGTTGTCCAACCAGCGCCGGTTATTCAAATTGCGGCCTAGATAAGGAGACCGCAAAGGGCTCAATGCCGTCGACGGGTATTAACGTCAGCCCACGGCATTTCCCCAGCGCCCGATAAATCGGAAGGCGTACTAACGAGGTGACTAAATTTTTTGCCCCCTTTTCCAGGCTCTCGCCCGCCACGGGCTCCTTAATAATGTTTACTGTGCAGGATTTTGATGGATGGGTTAATAAAGAGATTCAGTGGTTAGCATCCGACCAGAAACACAACAGGACTGCCTAGTAACAACGGACTTTCCCCTTTTTCTGGACTTTCCAAAATTTCCTCCCCCCGCCCCTAATTTACATTCCTCTCCATAACACACATCTCTTCCAGAACTCTGTCTTCTATCAGCTCTCGCAAACGACAGTTGTTTCTCAGTTCTCCCAATAGACACTCATCTTCCCATCTCATGATCAACACTCATCTATCATCTATCTTATTCCATCCTTGCCGCTAGCTTAGGTATTCAGAGAACCAAATGACCACGTAATCAAAGCTCTAGTGTGATAAACAAGTGTATCAATACATTCATATATCTCGTTAACTTTCTCTCTCTTTTTCGAGCACCCAACAGTTGGTCTAATGGTAAAAGCTGCCAAATTGTTATGCAAGATTTTCCATTCTGTAGTATTTATAATATTGTTCATATTTCGTGTCTTTGGTTAGGCAAAATTCCAAATTAGAATTATATATCGGGGCGTGACGAATAATTGTGTGACATCCTATTATAATACTGGTATTTAAGAAAAGTATGAACGGATGAATACTAACAGATCTTGTAAACGAACACGACACGGCTGAATAATTTTTTTTATTAACTTGCTTTACAACAGGACACGTTGCTATGTTAACTCGTCATTTGCGATGGCGTTCCCGTAACACTGCTCCTCATCACCCACATGGTGCACACATCGTATATTGCCAACGAGTATCTATCAATGACAATTCGAAAAATGACATCAGAAAGGACCGTGACAACTCAGTATGACCCGACCCACGGAGACTGTAACTTCACATGTGTTCCTAAACGCTGTATTGACCAGTGATACCATACGTAATTCCCCACTTGAAACATACGTTGTTTCGCGTGAATATCATATCGTCTCTTTAAACTGACAAGTCCCTCACCATTCTTTACACGAGCCAGCTAGCTTCTTGGAGACCAGCCTGCACCATTTGAGAGGTCAATGGATATCTATAGCAGGCCACCGATATTTAAATTCACTGGAAATGTTAGTTCTCGTCCCACAACAAGGGAAGCTAGCGAGAAACCTGTTACAGCATGCATGGTAGCATGGGGAGAGGTGTTGGTCACAGTCTTCTTGCTTATCAGCCTTACCCTGCAATCAGGGGTCCAGAATGCCGCTGACGTATTCCCTGTGCGCCCTATGAGCCGACTAAAAGGGACGGCGGGGTTGGCCCAGCAGAATGACAACCTCACCTCTACGAGGTCCCGCAAGATTACATCCAACGAGGCTTATCTGTGGCTGGGCGTCACAGTGTACCCTGTCGCCATACTGTGCGATATCCTGCAGTTGGGGATCCAGAATTCCACTGCCGTACTCCCTGCGTGTTTGGACGAGCCGGACTTAAAGGGACACAACTTACACTTCTTCCACGTACGTGACACACACTGAACCCCCTCCCTTCAGCTGGGATCGCAGAACACACCCCTCACAGGAAGGGAAACAGAGTTCTCCTGCCGTATCCTCTGTGTGGCAGTAGAATCTTGCGTTAAAAGGAATTAAAACACACGACACTGACATACGGAACATATTCCAGGTACAAACAACACTGCAACGGCTTACGTGGCAAAACACAACGTTTTTTTGAACGTTCCTGGGTTGGCTGATAGCGTGTGTCCCGCTCACCACATCACCAGTGACACGCACACAGCAATTGAACACTCAAGAGTACACTACATTAGTCTGCTTCTTTATTCTCTTACACCGACGTCCCCTTAGTAAACAGCAACTCTTCCGCGGGCTCACCAAGCATGACCCCTCCATCCCTAGGCGATCAGCAATCTGCTCGTTGTCCATATAAACAACGGCGGAAAGGACCTTCTCCTCCCCCTTACCACCTAGTAGCCCAGTCAACCTGGCTAATACAAGTAGAAGGCACCCAGTAGACCATAATCTGTTGCATATGGAACAGATTTGTACCTATGTCCAGGTTATCCATGGCTGGTTGGCGCAAATGAGGGTCAACACGACAGGACCGATGCGTGACCTCGTCACAGGCTCCATCTTCGAAATTGTGAAGCAGGCCATCAAAGCGAGTCCCCCCCCCTCCCTGGCAAAATTTCGTCCTGCCACAACCCTCCTACAAGAAACCGTCTGTCGTGAGGGAAGAGCTGTGTTGGCGAATTTTCCAGCAGCCTCCGCAGCCACTGCCACCAGCCCCCTCCCAAGCTCAAGGAGCTCTACCAAGCCAGCTCAGTACCCCAGGCTACTCATATGCAGCAGTAGCTGCTACTGAGCGCCCTCTTCCCTTCCTCATAGAGCCAAGACCGAATGGCAGCCAGTCAGGATCAGGAAGCACATGGCGAAAAAGACCCCAAAAAAGCAGGACAAGCAGGTCAAGCGCAGCACTCCGCTCACGCCTTCACCCAAAAGCAAGGGGAAAAATAAAAATAAAAAGGCTCCTCCCCTTAACTAACTCCCCCCTAAAACCCCACAGCAATATGTGGTAGCAGCAAGGCCTACGTGTGAGGAAGGACCTGAATGAAAATTGCGATGAAGGGGGTAGAAAAGGTCGTACTATTACGTTATTGGTTGGTAGGTGTGGCCAAAAACCTCGTACTATAGTACGAGGCGTGGTTTTCTTCCCCCATTCCCATTGGGCCAAAACCGCTACTTCCGGTTTCGCTCGCCATTTCTCCCCTACCAGTCTATATCAAATATTATTTTTATCAGTAGCTGATTCAATTAACGGATTGTATCTTTGAAATTGGATGATGTTCGTTGCGAGTGGTTGATGAACAGACGAGAGTTTTCCTTATCTGCTTTGTTCCGTTGCCTTGAGTGACACTGGGAAGCGACAGTTCTGAATGTGAGGTTGTCTTGATGCGACTAAGATCCTTTTTGTCCTGATTAATGTTGTGAACAGAAGCTTATGGTGATAGCCTGACGGTTCTCTTCATGTCTCATTCCTCTCTTTCAGGCTATTAATATACTCCACCACCCCTTCAGAGGAGAAAAGCATTGCCACAAGGTACGAAAACGGTGTAAAACGTTTGCCCTCGATCGTAGACCATTTTTAGACGACCTTACGCTGAGATAGTGAATAAAATTGTTTGACGTCTGACAAATAAACGAGATATTATTTTAACGTTGACTCAAAAGAGGCACTAAATACCAAATTAGTGCGCGAAAAACATAAGCTGTAGGGATTCAACACAAAATTTGAAACATGGGCCTCCTCTTTGCACTTTACTTGGCTCTACGAAGACGAGATGTCGATGGGCGCGGACGAGTTGTCATCATTTTTCCGGTAAGCAGACGTGTTGTCAGTCCCACCACTGATAGCGTGTGTCCGTTTCTCCACAGCACCAGTCGAGGAGGGCTGACTCTAAGCAGCAGCCGAAAAAGCCATCATACTCCCGGAGAGTTGCCACACTGGCCACAGTGGAGCACGTGAGGGCCTCCCCTCAAGCAAATGGGGCTATAATCAATGGGGAACTCCCAGGACACACGTTCGATTACCTTTCGCTCATACCACTAACACACACAATAATTAAACATCAGTCGGCTTCTCAACTCCCCTCTCCTCTAAAAACGCTCCTGCGCCTTCTCGTTGGGACAACCATCTGATGATGAAGTAAGGGGATGAAAGAGCTAAAACGATATATGAGTACAGGCTTAAGATTCCGACGTATAAGTCTGTTGAGACGCTGCTATGCGTGATTCTCTTTCTCTATCAGCTTCCACGAACCATTACGGTATTAAAAGCTGAAACTGTTTCTTTTGCCATTGTACTAAACACTCGGCCTCCGCTCATTCATTATGTTTTACTTCGACTAACCCCTTACGACCTATTGGTTTATTATTCAGAATGAATAATAATAATATGATAATAATAACTCTATGTTTTCGGTCACGAACAATTTTTTACAACCTCTCCTCAAAATTTGATACTTTACGTTTCAAGACATGGGGATATTCAAATCAGCAATGTCCGTCCGCCATCCTTCTTTTTGTGTCTTTAACGTGGTCTAAAAAATTCTGTTTTTTCGCACAAAACTCCCATTTGGTATCTAGTTGTGCCCGCCATCTCGGCAATCCGATCGGACGAAGCCCATGGTTGTTATGGACAAAGATGGTTAAAAAAATTAACAAAACGCAGTATAATCGCTAATACGCCGTGTTTCGTATCGTTTTCAAGGTATTTTTACATCCTGGGCCGAATGGAATGATTATCAGACGTGTACAACTGCGTATAGGGAAATTACAGTAATTATAGTGAGCCAAAGTCAACTAATTGAAAGAACACGTGGGAACTACAATGGAAGTTAACGTTTCGTCGTTAGTACTCCCTCCCTCCCATCTCATCAAAACCACCCGCCAGCTCGACTCGCAACGTTGTGCCAATTAGCCTACAGCCTTAAGGGCGCCGGGGGAATATTTAGTTTTCGTAGTTCCATTGTAGTCAGGTCATGTTTCGTATGGTTTACTAGTATTTTTCGATGCCGAATCGAATGGGATGGTCGGAGCAGTAATACTAGGTCAAGCTTTTCATGAGAATAATAAACCGTTGTGTAATAATTTGCTGTGTTTTTCGTTTAATTTCACACACTTGTCGGTTATAGCGTACAGTGATTGTAAATCTACAACCTCCTGGTGAGCAGATGGATTAGCCACATTAGTCAGACGTTTATTTGTAATATCGTAGTTCCCGTCCATCGTCAACTTGATGCCTTCTCCCGGTGAACCTCGAACCACAAGTTTTCCCGTTGCTTTACCGAATCGTCCAAACTTGTCCACCGACATTTTCACACTAATTAATTTCTGAATTGACCAAAGTCTTTTATAATCCCGGCTTCTCGGAGTTCCTCTAGAATCGCTAGGATTGTTGTGGCAGGTGTTTCCAGCACCTTTTGAGGCTACTAAAAGTCTCAAATGGTCCCAAAGTTCGTTGGGATCGTCCCATTGACGATAATCAATTGTCGAAGACTCGACTTTCATCGCGAGAGCTTCTCGTTTGAAATCCTCTGGTGGGTTGTAGCGCAAAGAAACGCCATCATCATGTGGTTCAATAATTGAAGTCATCATTGGTTCTTCATCATCACGTGGTCTAGTTGATGAACTCATTTTATGGAATAAATCCTTCATTTTAGTCTGCTGAGTTAATAGCGCATTTTCGTTTTGCTATACTTGCCTTTCAAATTGCTTCAATTGGTTTAAAGAAGTATCATGTGTTTCACCCATCTCTTCTTGAATCATTGGAAGCAGCTCTTTCTCCTCCTTCTTTTCCATTTTAATATATTTGATCAATTTCTTTCGGGGGAAAAGTTCGGAAATGATTGTCATATACTTGTAACCTTTATTTGATTTTGTACGTCCGTCTAGTCCGTACTCTAGTGTGTTTCAACATGGTTTTGTACGTTTCCAAGTCGTCATCATTGTAAATGTCGTCGGGTCTCTTCTTGAATAGCAACTCGAACAGTCCTGTTGTTCCCGGATACGTTATTACCAATTTGAATGTCGTAGTTTTCACAGTTGATTGGATGCTGTCCCATCTTCCAACTGGAACCGTTATAGTGAATTCCAAAGGTTGCATCTCCGTAACCGTGCTTGATAACATCATTCAAGTAGTGGCTTAATTTATCCCCAATAACGTTCACCTTTTTCTTTTCTTACAATAGTGGTGTGAGTGTGGACATGTCATCAACACGTTTACGATCAAGCAACACCAAACGCTAGCTCACTTTGTATCCATGTTCCTCGAGTTGATCCAGATATTGCATTAGCTTATCACCTTTGTCAATCATGGTTGAATCCAAAAAGGTTTCAGGTTTAATGTCAGCTTCTTGTTTCGGTTCTTTCTTAATCAATACAGTCTCCATCTTGTCTTTTAGTTCTTGAAGTGGTTGTGTTAATGGTTAATACTGATCAATCAGTGTTTTCTCGTGCTGTGACTTGGAATTTTTCAACTTGCGATACTTGCTCCTGATACTGTTTTGTAATTGGTCAATTTTGAGAGTGAGATCATGATCGACAGAAGCCATGATGAGGCATCTGTGAAATGAGTTACTTTCTCCAATTTATCTGGCCCTCAACTACTACGTTTACGTTTGCGTTCAGGTTCGCGTTCACGTTCACGTTCACATTCGCAAGGATTGTCCAGCAATTTCATGAGCTTCATCCAGGCGTTCTCGCAACATAATTCCATAGCTCGTTTTTCGTGTGAGGTGGTGGTATAGCAGTAACTAAGTCTACCGGAACGTTGATTTCCCTGCCAAATGTCAACATGGCCGGTGAGAACCCAGTGGATGCATGGACAGTTGCTCGGTATGCAAATACGAGCAGTACAAGATGTAGATGTTGATCCCAGTCTCGCTGATGGTCATCAACAACCTTTGAAAGCATCTCCCAGATGGTTCCGGTTGAATCGTTTCACCACTCCATCACTTTGAGGTCACAATGGAGTGGTTCGGGTTTTATGAACTCCCAAGATCTTCAATACTTCTTTGAATATAGCAGACTAAAAGTTTCGTCCCTAGTCCGTGTGCAGCTGTCGAGGAACGCCGAACCGTGATAATACGTGCTGAACTAGACCATGTGCAACAGTTTCTGCGCGTTGATCGGGTACAGCAAAAGCCTTAGGCCATTTGGTGAAATAATCCATTGCCACAACTATAAATTTATTTCCATCACTTGTTTCGGGCAATGGGCCTGCGATGTCAACTGCTAATCGGTCGAATGGTGTTCCAGTTATTCGAGTTTGCAACGGAGCTTTCTTGGTCTGAGCTGATCTTTTGCCTCGCTTGCCACATGTGACACATGCTTTGCAAAAGTCTCGGGCGTCTCTGTGCATGCCCACCCAGTAGAACTGATTCCTCAATAGTGAAATGGTCTTCCGGTAACCAAAATGTCCAAATCCATGAGTAAGTTGTAACAGATGTTTTATTTGGCTTCGAGGAACTACTAACTGGACTACAGTTTTGGTTCCTGAATCGTTTTCCCAATTCCTGACGAGTAAATCTTCTCTCAGTGCTAGAGAATCAAACATTGCTCAAAGAGACTTGACATTCGCGCTACAAGGAGCCACTAGTTCCCAATTGGGACGTTGCACTTGAGCTACCCACGTCTTTACTCGGGCAATATCTGCATCATTCGTATGTTCAGCTTTCCAATTAACGTCAGGCTGTAATTGGATTTTGTAACATCTGGTAGTCCTTTCAACTCTTGTCTCAAGCAGTAGGAACAATCTGTTGCTAAACAAGGTCTTCTAGAAAGGCCATCCGCATTAGCATGAGATGTTCCTTTGCGAAACTCGATGGTTAGGTTAAAGGTGCCATTTTTTCCAACCACCTGGCCATTTGACCATCAGGTTGTCGGAAGTTTCGCAACCACTGTAGAGAAGAGTGGTCAGTTCGAACTTTACTGGGATACCACTGTCAAGGCCATAAGGCTTAAAGTGCTCCAGGGCACTGACTACTGCCAACAGTTCTTTTCGAGTGGCGCAATAATTTCGTTCCTGTTTCGAAAGACAGCGACTGTAATAAGCTATTACTTTTTCTTGATCGCCTTGATACTGAGATAAAACTGCACCAATTGCTTCATCGCATGCATCCACATTGAGAGTGAACAGAACATTCGGTTTCACGTGACCCAATATGGACGCTTCAGTAAGTGATTGTTTTAAGGAGTCAAGGGCAGTTTGACACTCAGATGTCCATTCGAAGCCAACATCCTTTTCTTTGAGTTTGAATAAGGGCTTTGCTACTTGGGCAAATTTTGAACAAAGGGTAGTATGACCAGAACTCGATGAACGTGTTCACATCCGCAACGGAGGTTGGCTGAGACCAATTAGCCACTCTTTCGGTTTTCATGGGATCAGTACCGACACCAGCCTCAGAAATTTCGTAGCCTAAATAGCAAACTTTGCGACGCATTAGTGTGCATTTATTGGCATTCAGCTTGATTCCTTTCAATCTAAGTTCGGCAAAAATATTCCGGAGCCAGATTAACTGTTCTTCAAATGTCGGAGTGTCCACTAAAATGTCATCGAGGTACACTTTCACTCGTTCTTGGCGAATAAACCTTCCCAGAACCCCAGTCATCGCCCGCTGGAATGTTGCGGGAGCATTACACAAGCCAAGAGGCATGACACGGAATTGCCAAACTCCTCTAGGTGTGCAAAACGCCGTTTTAGGCTTATCGCACTCCCTCATCAGTACCTGCCAATAACCACTTTGAAGGTCGAGTGTCGTAAACCAAGCACTTTCGCTTAAAGAATGGATGAGGTCGTCAATATTTGGAATAGGGTGACAATCTTTCATAGTAACATCGTTAAGTTTGCGATAGTCGACGCAAAACCTGCTGGAACCATCTTTCTTGGCGACTAATGCTATCGGACTTGCCCATGGACTGACTGAAGGCTCAATTAAATTGGCTTCTTCCATATCCGCGATTAATTTATCAACTTCGGCAAGACGATGAGGAGGAAGTCTTCTAGGAGCTTGATGCACAGGCATTTCAGTTGTCACAGTTATCGAATGTTCCACAGAAGAAATTTGACCAAGGTCATGTTTACCCTGTGAAAACACATCGGAATATTCCATCAACAACATCCTAACTGCTTCCTTCTGAATTCCTGACAGTGCTTCACATGACCTGAGAAACATCTCGGCAAGATGTATTGAATGCCGTACTCACGTGTAGAGATTGTTTGTTCTTGCAAAGGACTGGACCCAGTACCTTCATTAGAATCTAGGCTCCCCAGTTTCTGTTGACTGGCGTGTGTGTTCTGTTGACGGACAAGTTTCACAGTCTCCAAAACTGACGTTGTGATTATCGATTTCCAATCGCCTATTTGTAACATCAATGAGACGACGATAACGTTTCAAAAAGTCTAATCCAAGTATGCAGTCTTCTTCTATGGGAGCAATGATGTCGAACTACCTTATCTTCAATATCGAACCGAAGAGCAGCACGGCCATGAATAGGTGCTGTTGCTCCTGTGGCAGTGAGAAGGAACGTTGGTTGCCATGACTCAACTCTCACACCCAACATCTCATATCCTGGGATTAACAAAAGTAACAGTCGCGCCGGTGCCCACCATGAACTTACACAATTTAGAATTTAGTGTCCCAAAAAGACAGAGGGACCCCACAATTCCAACCCGGTAAATCACCTCCTTGCCGTAGAAAGTGGTCTGGGTTCCTAATCTTATTAATTTAGGCCTTTTCGGGTGGACCGTCAAACCAGGCCTAGTTAGGTTGACGGATGAGAGTTTCCCTGATTTTGAATCTCATTGGCTCGAGCACGTCGGCGAGAGCGCGTGCGAGAGAGGTGGCCAGGCTCATGGCAGAACCAGCACAATCGTTCTCTTGAATCATATCTGCTTGGTCGGTGTACTCCATCACTGGCCATATGATGTATAGGGCGATCAACGTTCCACTTAGTCGGTGTAGTAGAGCGATCGTCATTCACAGTGGCTTCGAATCTAAGAGCACATGTCAAGGCTTCAGACATCGTAGTTGGAGAACGACAAAGCAACAAGCGCTTTAGATCTTGATCCCTTAAGCCTCGCATGAAGTGGTATACTCCCTGTGTATTCAAGAATTCTTCTGGAGCAGCTGGGCTGGTATTACGGGTAATGCGACGGATTGCTTGATGAAACTCTTTCACTCCTTCATTCTGACCCTGTGTTCTAGTATTTAGAAGCGTCAAGAACATTTGCGATTGGTTCTTAGTCCCATAATGTTCTTCGAATACTCTTATGAGTTGCTCATAAGTTCTGGGTAGTGGAACCTCATTTAGCAGAACGAGGGCAGAACCAGTTAAGGCACAAACAAATTCAGTCGCCATGACAGCTCTGTTCCAGTCATTATGTTCGGCGATACTTTCAAATTGGGTTCTATACGCTTCTCAGTCGACACTTCCATCAACGGGTCTGGCCTTCTTCAAGTGGCTGGATTCTTTTAATAATCGAGGAGAATAGTGTCTTGATGCTGTGAGATTGTGAGTGTGGTAGGCGCCCCGCCCTTTGGCGATACAATTAATTACGTCTGCCACGAGTCTCTTACGCCAAATCTCCATGTGACTATCTATTTGTTCAACAATAACGGAAGGTAGCACGTTGATGGGCGTTATATGAGGATCCGCTGATACAGACTGCTTCTGTTGTTTGTGTGGCGATTCAACAATATTTTAGATCGTTAACAATTATCACAACAATTCCAGAATAACAACCGAACCGTAACTCACTCTTCTTGGATACACAAACAATATTGGTTGCGAAGGAACGGACAATAACAGAGAGATTCACAACAGTATGATAGGTGAGTTTGCTGAGCATCTTTAAAACGAGGGCTAATAATAATAATAATGGCCAAATGAGCGGTCCGAATCTAAATTGTGAGAATACAAAATTCAACACTATGTGTTACTATGTTCATACGAACTTGTAAAACATATCGTTCTATGTAGAAACTGACAGGTGGCTTGGTGAGCTCCATCCAGTGGAATATAATCCAGACTCCAAAGATAGCAATATCGTGAATAGCAATTCCACATTTAAACTTGGAATTAAGCGTATGTCCCCTCGAGACGCAACAATGAGGGAACAATGTGGTATTATGAGGAAATGTTCGGTACATTCGTTCATGTACATCGAGGATTCTTTCTTACGTATGAGGGGGGGATGAGCCATTTTGAGGGCAGGAGCTTTCATACTACCAACTTCCATAACCCCTTTTGGGCTACTGTACACGCACACACGTGTATGAGTTTGCATATATGTGCTTACATGTATTATAAAACATAGTGATTAGTGCTCAGGTTCCTAAAAAGTGAGTCTCATCCATTACACATCAAGTAGGTTGATTCTTACGAGTATTTCAAATGAAAATAACTCGAGTAGTTATTTGTGGTAGTTGAGAACACATTCGTGTATACACAGCCTAAGGGTTAGAAGTATATCGTGTTACAGCGTGATTTCCATACAACTGCAAGGTGTGTGCACTTATCTTAATGTGTTGGTGTAGAGGTTCAAGAAATATATCCGTGAGCTAATGTGGTAATTCCATCATCCAAAATTATTCTTTTATCATCAAAGGGTGATAAAGCTATTTTGTTGATGGAATATGTGTATAATTGGTGTGCTTTGGATTGAATGGTTGTTAAGAGTGCATACTTTTCATTTTTATTGAATATTGCGTTTTTGTAGTCTTCGTGAGTAATGTCGTTTTTCACGACTTGTTTTGTTATTCCTTTAATTTTTTTAATGTTTTCTCCATCTTGAGATTTAATCGAATACATTTTGGCCCTGAAAGCTACGAATTCTGTGATAACCCTTCCACACATTTCATCTTTGAACTTTTCTTATACTTTCTTATTTTGTTCAGAGTAGCATTTGTGATCTTTGGGGTAGTCAGAGGTGTCTATGTGCTCACTGAGCTCTATTATATGATTATATAGATTAGACATCTTGTGTCTGTATAATAACGAGTCAGTGTCAGTATATAAAAGAGTCAAGTGCTCTTGACCATATATAGGTAGCATGATATCATAGTAAAATTCATACATTGTCGTTTTTGAAATGTCAAGTATGCTTTGTCCTATGTACATCGGTTTGTTGATGACTACAGAAGTCTTCATCATATGAACAGCTGCAAGACTTTTGTTATATATTGTTCGATCGAGAAATTCGGGTTTAGCTATAAGTTTTTCTAATTTATTAGAGTCTACTACTAATTTCATGTTTATTCTCTTCCTAACGTTTTCCATAGTTTTTCCAAATACAGCATTATTCATTAATTTGAATAAGTCTTTTTCAAAGTAAGTTTTTGCTGTTTTCCGCAACTCAGTATTAAATGTTATGTATGGCTTGAGCCATCGGTTTTGGCGGAACTTTAAAACTCTATGTATTTTACTAAGCTGTAAACCATGGTCAATTGCTTGTTTCAAGGCCATTGTTCGTTCGTGTTCATGTAATTGTAAATTAATTGATAGAAGAAAATGACGGGAATAAAATTGACTTGAAAAAGGAACAAATAATTCGGCTAAATAGAATAATTATAATTTGAACATTGTGGACTTGAGATCTTCTTAAGAAATAAAATGGAATAATGTCTTGAAAAAGTTCGTAAAATAAAGTCTGGCCTGATCGAGGTTCGAACGTGTGCCGCAACCAGGAGTTTGTGCAGGGACGGTGTAAGTTGGTAGGCGGGAGATTCCAACGGCAGGTGCAGAAGTAATCGTTTCGGTCTGCAGATGGTCTGATCCCGAGAAATGGTCACCCTCAGGTATGTCGAGGCGGAAGTCGGTGGACTCGACGAAGGCGAAGTTCGTTACGCCGTTAATACCAAATTAGTGCGTTTGTCGTTGGAAGGCCGAATTTAATAGACAAATTCGGTTGTCTCGGGAATCTGAAGCGAGCGGCAAGGTCGGAGCGATCGCAATATCAAGACTGAGCCCGTCGACAGCGGCGATGAGTCGTGAAGCCTTCGATTCAAGTCGCTTCTTGTAGAGAATCCTAAAAGGGGGGCAATCGGGCGCGGCTGCCAAGCACGTAAACAAACGGTCAAAATTGAACAAAAAAAATGAAACTAAACTATCTTGAACAGCCATATAGTGAACGACATAATTTCTTCTTTGACCCAGATGAGGAATGAGTTTCTTTTCTTTACTGTTGGGTGGTATAATGGTCTCTGCGAGGAAAGGTAAATCACTATGTTGTGAGTGACGATTATGAGGATAAATAATATCTACTTCAGCTATGTAGCCATACTCATCATCTTCAAATAGAGTTGTAAGGTCTCCATTGTTCCATTTGAATCCTTCGTAGGGCAGAGGCTTTGACATGGCTAGCCCATAAAGATTATTACAATCTAAATAAGATATAAAAGTGGACTCTTGCTCAGGGTCATAGTTATCCATAAAGTGGTTATTTGCTTTAGCAAATCTATGTGAAGACTGGCATACTCCACCTCTTATACCTTTTTCTATGAATAATATCATGTCAAAGTCAGTAAGTAGTTCTAAACGTACCTCTGTATGTATTAACATGGCATCCCAAGTCAAACCTGGTATGGTAAAATTAAAACGTCTACTTTTAAATATAAATCGCTATATTCTCCTAAATTTTTTACATTGAAATAGCGCCATACTTTTTCTGCTAGGGATCCTAGGGTATATCAGAACCCTTGAGACTATTATAAAATACTTCTTTTGGTGGTAAGCTAGTTTCTGTTAACACTTCAAAACTTTTTACATATGAGTATGGAAATGGTAGTTTTTGTTTTAAGAGTTCAAGTTCTGTTCCAGAATAAAATATTTCCATCTCATTGAATGATGGTAGATTTTCTGCTAATTTTTCCAGACTGGTTGGTAAAAATCTGAAAGTATCGACAAACCTAACTTTCAATTTATTGTTTAGGCGCTTACTAAATGAAATGTATTTTTCATACTTCTACATCCTGCGTGTCATATCCTAGGGATGTAATTATAAAATGTGAGTCATATCCAGAAAGGTTGTGAAAACAAACAGGAAGATAGGATTTCGATATTTAAGATTGCACGAGTTGTGAGCTGCACCCCGGTATTGACCGGTTAGATGTGAGTGGCCTCTGACTTTATTTTCTTCATCGATTATTTTTTTACAAATGTGGCATATCTCTGTTAATTGGAATTCCTGTTCCTGCTCGGGAGTAAGGGCTAATGGTCCATATAAAGAATAAAGTCTAGTTACCTCTTCGCTAATTATTAGTAGCGTTTCCATAAATTTGTTGACAACGTCAGCCCCTCTGTATAGTATTGGTTCCTTTGGTGGAGTAGATGGTATATGTTGAACTTCTTTAGACTGTTTTACGTAAATGCCAAAACTCATTGGAATATGTTTTTCAGTAGCTTGAGTAAATGAGGTTGAGGGGTCTGCTTGACAGGTATGCTTGAAGTATGGGTTCGAGAATGGATTCAAAATCGGCATAAATGACATAAGGCACCTTGAGGGATCTTTCGTGGTGCTCGAATTTGATGAATGGTTTTTTGTTGGGAGTTCTATGCGGGCAGGTTTGTTTTCAATACAATACTTGAGATGTTCTTCTAGTTTCTCTTCTTTCGATTTTCCATATCTGCTATCAAATTTTGAAAAGCATCGTTTACATAGCACAACGCTATGTTGATATTTTGTAATCAGGCTTCTGATTAACCTTTCAAAATTCTTGATACATACATAATGAAAAGTGTTAGAATCGTCGTTTATGAGAAGCAAATCCCTATGGTCAGGTAGTTCTTGGTCAACGTCTTTCATAGGAAATATTTTATTATTTTTTTCGATCCCAAATACATTAATCGATATGTTGTTTTGAGCCTCGAATTTTTTTATTTCACGTAGAGGGGTTGGAAATGAAATGAGTGAGAAGTAGTAATGATGTTGAATGTTTGTATACTTATTAACTCTTTGGGGGTTTTTATTGATAAATTTTGCTAAAATCGAATATTTAAAACACATATTGTCTACATTTCTCACGTTAACGCAGGACTTGGTATATCGATTTGTGGAGGCAGTGGGATGTATGTACTCCCTTTCAATGGGTTCTTTTTGTTTATTCTTAATCGAATCCCATCTACTTCTTTTCGTGACCAACCACTTTTTTCTGTTTCAGCGTTTTCAAATTCTGATTTCCACTTTTCAATAAATTTTTCAATGAGTGAATCTACGTTAGTATCTTTGAAAACTCTTTGTTTTTTGTTTTGAAGGCTCTGTTCTGTAAGTCCCCATAAGCATTTGTAAACGTGCACTCCACCAAAAGGTGGACTTAACTGACGTGAATGTGTCTAACTCTTTTTCAGTTACTAAAGTTAACGTACCTGTTAGCTGAGTCCGTCTCCTCTGGCTTGTGAGTTACTGTGGGCAAGCGCTTTCGATGTAAAGACATCATCGTCTGGCCGTTAAGTCAGTACTGATTCATATATAAAGACCACGACCAACTGACTGACTCCAGTACTGACTTAACGGCCAGACGATGATGTCTTTACATCGAAAGCGCTTGCCCACAGTAACTCACAAGCCAGAGGAGACGGACTCACCTAACAGGTACGTTAACTTTAGTAATTTGCCTACTGGCGGACATAACCCAATTTCTTTTTCAGTTGATCTCTTTAGGTCAGCACGACCTTCATCAAGAGAAGTGATGAAATCTGACGTATTTTTGTTTTTTAAAAACCACGACTGATGTCTATTTTTGAATGCTGTTTCATATTTAAAAATATGAAACATTTTTTTAAATATGAAAGGCTCCCATTTAAACATTTTAAGGCTCCCAAGACTTAAGCTTTTTTTCAGCAGGCTCTTGTGCTTTGCAAGCAGCTTCGTGTCGTTTATGATTATTTATATTATTAAATTGTGTTTTACAGTGTCTACAATCATGCGAAATACCACAAGTCTTCTCATGTCGACTTATGTGTTTGGAGGAAAACAATTCTCCACGTGTTTTACAGTGGTTGTAATAGAGTTCATGTTTGATTGAGTGTATTTTCAAAAGAGGAAAATTAAGCTATTGATTGTATAGATGGATGGAATGTTATACTTGATATATGTGTCGATGATATTTGAGTGAAATGGGAATAATAAAAGGTATGTTGATATAAGGATGAGCGCGAGGTGATAGTTGTTAAGATGTTATCTGGTTGAGGTTTCAGTAATGAATGAGGATGTTAGCTACTTGTGACCTCTTTTGGTTTATTATTCATTCTGAATAATAACCCTATGTTTTCGGTCACGAACAATTTTTTACAACCCCCCCTCAAAATTTGATACTTTACGTTTCAAGACATGGAGATTCCAAATTTGCAATGTCCGTCCGCCGTCCCCCGTCCCCCGTCCCCCGGCACCCTTCCGCCGCCCGGGCCGTTTTGTGCCTTTAACGTGGTCCAAAAAATTCGTTTTTCGCACAAAAATCCAATTTGGTATCTAGTTGTGCCCGCCAACTCGGCAATCCGATCGGACAAAGCCCATGATTGTTATGGGCAAAAAACGGTTAAAAAAATTAACGAAACGGAGGCAACGTTTCGGTCTCATCGAAATCGCTCGCTTCGACTGGCAACGCCGCCCCCTCTGAGAGGCCTTCTCTACTCGTTGGAAGCCCCCCCCCCCCGACCTCGTGTTTCGTATTTCGTTCTCGTCTTCACCTCCACAAATGACTGTTTCGCTCGTCACAACTATTTCCGTTAGCAAAATATCTGTTATCTTCGATTGAGCTTTTCATTATTCGTTTATTTTTGGTTTATTTATTTAATAGTTCGTTCGTTTCATTTTTTTTGGTTTTAATACCATTCAATTTTGGTTTATTATTCATTCTGAATAATAACCCTATGTTTTCAGTCAGGAAAAATGTTTTACAACCCCCCCTCAAAATTTGATACTTTACGTTTCAAGACATGGAGATTCCAAATTTGCAATGTCCGTCCGCCATCCTTCTTTTTGTGCCTTTAACGTGGTCCAAAAAATTCGTTCTTTCGCACAAAAATCCAATTTGGTATCTAGTTGTGCCCGCCATCTCGGCAATCCGATCGGACGAAGCCCATGGTTGTTATGGGAAAAAAAGGTTAAATAAATTAACGAAACGCAGTACTACGCGGGAACACAACGGAAGTCGTTTGAACTTCCACCCCTCCCGCCCATCTCAACGAAATCGCCGCTCTCCTCCTCATCTGGCAACGCCGCCCCCTCGCGTCGTCGCAACGCAACGCTCTACGATCACTCATCTCGTCTTCACCTCCACGAATGACTGTTTCGCTCCTTCTCAACTATTTCCGTTAGCAAAATATCTGTTATCTTCGATTGAACTTTTCATTATTCGTTTATTTTTGGTTTATTTATTTAATAGTTCATTCGTTTCATTTTTTTTTTTGGTTTTAATACGATTCAATTTTTTTAGATTCTTTCGTTTCATTCTCATTTTGGTTTTTTTCGTAGATTTTTGGTTACATTTTGATATTAGTATTTATCGTGCGTGTTTTCATATTAAAATTCAGTTTTTTCTATATACTTTAGTTTTTTTTGTTTATTTTAATATTATGATTCAGTTCTTTTCGACCTTTTTTTGGGTTTCATTTTGATCTTTTTCGATGCTGAATCGAACAGGATGGGTCTCGGAGCATTAATGTTAGGTCAAGCTGATTATCCGAATAATAAACCGTTGTGTAATAATTTTCAGGGTTTTTAGATTCTTTCGTTTCATTCTCATTTTGGTTTTTTCATAGATTTTTGGTTACAGTTTGATATTAATATTTAGTGTGCATGTTTTCATATTAAAATTCAGTTTTTTCTAGATACTTTCGTTTTTTTTGTTTATTTTAATATTACGATTCAGTTCTTTTCGACCTTTTTTGGGGTTTCATTATGATATTTTTCGATGCTGAATCGAATGGGATGGGTCTCGGAGCATTAATGCTAGGTCAAGCTGTTTATCCGAATAATAAACCGTTGTGTAATAATTTGCAGGGTTTTATAATCCAAGGATGACAATTTTAATGAAAATTAAGGTACTGATTGTCTAGATGGATAGCGTGATACTTGTTATATATGCCAATGATATTTGTGTGAATTGTGGATAATAAAAGGTATGTTGATATAAAAGATGAGTGCGAGGTGATATAGTTGTTAAGATGTTACCTGGTTGAGGTTTCAATGAAGAATGAGGGTGCTCGCTACGACCTCTTTTGGTTTATTATTCATTCTGAATAATAACCCTATGTTTTCGGTCACGAAAAATTTTTTACAACCCCCCCTCAAAATTTGATACTTTACGTTTCAAGACATGGAGATTCCAAATTTGCAATGTCCGTCCGCCGTCCCCCGGCCCCCCTCCCCCCTTCCGCCATCCGGGCCGTTTTGTGCCTTTAACGTGGTCCAAAAATTTGTTTTTCGCACAAAAATCCAATTTGGTATCTAGTTGTGCCCGCCATCTCGGCAATCCGATCGGACGAAGCCAGTGGTTGTAATGGGCAAAAAACGGTTAAAAAAATTAACGAAACACGCAGTACAACGCGGGAGCTACAGCGTTTCGTCGTTTGAATTCCCTCCCGCCCCGCCCGTGTCTTTAAAAAAGCAACCGCTCTCGAGGCTCGCTTCCCTCCCAACGACGCTGCCTCTCCCCTTTCGCCTTTTGCTTCGAGCGCCCCCATTCCAATTTCCCTGACGTTTTGGTTTTAATTTTTTTTTTTTTTTTTTTTTTTTTTTTTTAAACAGAAGAAAACTTTATTGTATATAATACATTTTGGTTGGGAATAATTTAACACGATTTATGAACAGCAACTTGGAACTTGGGTGAGGGTGCTACTCACTAGTAGTCCTCAATGTCTTCTAGGAAGTCGGTAGGCCGTTTCCTCTTCAGCCGGCGATTGGGTCGTCTTTGGGGAAGGTTCTGGGTCAGTTGAATGAGGAGAGGGTTGGTGTGGGATGTTATCCTATCGTGTAGCCTGATGAACTTCTTCTGTAGGTCCTCCTGGACGGGAAGAATGTTCAAGTCGTTGTGGAGGGTTGAGTTGCGAACGAACCAGGGGGCTCTGGTTATAATTCAAGCACTCTGTTCTGGAAGCCCTCAATTCTTATTTACTGTGACTTACTGGCCGCACCCCAGAATTCGCCTCCGTGTAGCCACATTGGTCTCAATATGGTGAGGTAGACAAGCCGTTTCAGGTGAAGAGGTAGACGAGAGGATCCTTGGATGAGGAACTTCACCTGCTTCAGACGGTACCTCAATCGCTGCAACAGATTTGAAATGTGTGTGTTCCATACCAGCTTCCTGTCAAGGTTGAGGCCCAGGTATTTTACCGAGGATTCCTCCGGTACCGGTACACCCTGAATCGAGACTATGTGGCGCCCTGTCTTGAGCTTGTAAGTGAAACACACTAAGGAGGATTTGGTTGGGTTTACCTTCACTCGCCATTTGTCACACCAGTCATCCACTGAGTCAGCATAAGATTGAAGGGTGATGCTGGTTGTATCATCGGGACCTTTCACGAGGGCCGCCACGTCGTCGGCGAAATGCGCTTGTTTGACCGTTGCTGGGGCAGGGTAGTCAGGGGTGTAATAAGCGTAAAGAAACGCACTCCACACTCCTCCCTGAGGAATCCCTGCACTTATACATTTGATAGCTGACAGTGCATTGTCACACTTGACGGAGAACGTTCTTCTGCTGAGGTAGGACTGGACGAGCCTGTAGTGTGAGTCACATAGTCTGTCTCTTAGCTTGGACAGTAGACCCTCATGCCATACTCTATCAAATGCTTTTTCTGTGTCCAGAAAGAGTCCGAGACATGTTGTTCCTTCCTCGTAAGTATCCAAAAGGTGTTCGACCACCCTATGGAGTTGCTGAGTGCACGAATGCTTTGATCGGAATCCAAATTGCATGTCAGGTATGGCTTCAGATAACTGTGACAGAAGATGAGGGAGCATTAGTCTTTCAAATATTTTCGAAAATATGGGGAGGAGACTAATTGGGCGATAGCTTTTAGGGTCGCATTTCGGTTTGCCAGGTTTCGGTACCATTACCACAACAGCATACTTCCAGGTCGTAGGAAAATATCCAAGACGTAGCATAGCGTTGTAAATTTGGGTGAGGAAAACAATAGCTTTTCTTTTGAATGATTTGATCAAAGGCTGAGTTATGAGATCATGGCCAGGTGATTTTTTCGGAGATGAACGATTAATTGCATTGCGCACGTCGGATGGAGAAAAGTGTTGTGAAAAGGGAGAAAGTTGCAGGGGCGATTCTATATTTTTATTCACAGAATAGTCGAAATCACTATTTGTGGTCGGGTTAGGCCTGAATTGCTCAACCAATTGTTCAGCGAAGACACTACATTTCTCTTCTGGGGTACAAATAAACGTGTGATTCACCTTGAGAGAAGGAATAGTCCTGCCCTCAGAATTAAGAAGTCTGGTCTTCCTCCACAGAGATCCGTCAGATGGATCCAAGGAAGCAAGCTCACTTTGGCTGGCCGAATCCCTATCCTTCCTTAATGCTTCTTTCAGTTCTTGCGTTGCTCGGTTTAGGGCCGTTTTATGAGGTGGATACCGGGTTCGTTCCCATAACTTCTTTGTGTTCTTCTTCGTCTGATGTAACTGGCGTATAGCTGGAGAGTAGTAAACTGGCTTAAGCGTGGATTGTGCATTATGAGGGCAACATGCTTGGTTGGCAGCTATTTGAACATTTCTTGTCAGTTTGGCCACAGCTATGTCTACGTCTTGACGTGTTTTGAGCGGCACCCTCAGGTTCGTCCGGTCCTCCAGATTGGCAGCATATATCTACCAATCGAACGGATACTTTACCAGCTGAATGATGTGACGGCTATCGAATGTTCCATTAATGTCGATGATGACGGGCTTGTGGTCGGATGAAAGGTCCATGATGACAAAGGGAGTTGAACAGGAGCTTTTTATGTGCTTACCCACAAAAATATCAAGGACATCTGGAGTTAAATTTTGCTGGGTCGGGAAATAGGTTGGATGCATTGGGTAAATGGGTTCAAGGTTGTAGTTATTTACTATGAAGTGTAATTCTCGACCTCTTGGGTTGGGCACATTAGACCCCCACTGGGGATGTTTGGCGTTGAAGTCACCACCAATCAAGTAGGACATTCCCATTTCGTGTATAAGGCCTAAAAAATCGGCAGCCACTAGTCGGTTTTTGGGGCGGAATAGAAGGCTCCAAGTCTGTATGGCTTTCCATTAATTTTAATTTGTATTCGCGCGACTTGCATGACATCCTCGATTATAGGGGGTAGTTGGATTTATGTCAGATTATTTTTTACCAGTATTGCGGAACCACCTTGGCTGGTATCAGAGGGGTGGTCTGCTCGGAAAATTTTATAGTTTGGGACAAAGAACGATTTTCGTGGATTCAATTTTGTCTCGGTCAGCAGCATTATGTCTATTGACTGAGAGTTTAGAAAATGGACCAATTCCTGAAATTTGTCGATCACTCCCTTGGTGTTCCATGTGCAGATTCTGATGGATGGACTGGATGAGTGAGGTGGGCTATCAAAGTTAATATTGTGAGTTAGGGAAGCCATCATAATTTATTGAGTAATGTGGGAAGAATTTGGGAGAGAGTCTGGACGAGAGGCTGTAACAGAGCTAACATTTGGTCAATTTTTTCGGCCAATAGATCAATAGGACTAGGAGGTGGGGACTGCGCTACTGACGTAGCTTGCGCTGCTGCTGAATAAGAGAAGTGGGTACGTCCTCTTTGTTGATGTGGAGGAAGCTGTAGTTGAGAGCTTGAGGGTCCCTCCAAACGTTGCCTGTTCGCTCCTGGGAGATTTGGGAAAGAAGTTGGATTAAAATCTGGAGGTTTGTTATGTGGCTCGTTAGGATGGGTGGAAGTCAGGCGGATGTTGTTCTGAAGCTTCTTGTGCAAAGGGCAACCACGATAATTTGCAGTGTGGGTGCCACTGCAGTTAGTGCATTTTGGTGGAGAGTCTTTAGGCTTAGGACACCTATCAGTGGAATGGAACTCCTCACAACGCACGCATCTAGGTGATAGCCGGCAGTAATTTTTTGTGTGGCCATATCCTTGACAGTTCAAGCACTGAATCACTGACCTCCTGGGTTTTGGAGGTTCGACCTTGATTTTGGCGTAGTACAATTTGTCCAAGGAAAAGATAGATTCGTTTTTGGGATTTGGCTTGAGATCCAGGAAACATAACGGGAGGGGCGATTTAGTTATAGGATGATAGACTGGTACCATTTGGGCAGGTTCATAGCCCAGTTCTTGCAGTTCCAGCATCATAAGTTGGACATCACAACCTGGGTGCAGGCCCCTTATGACTACTCGAAAATTTCGTTCTGATTTAATTTGGTAGGAGTGAAATTCGGCTTTATTTTGTTCTAGAATAGAAACGGCTTGGCGGTACCCATCAATATCGTCAAAATTAATTTTCAACTTGTTGTCCCTGGTCGTCACATGTCTAAATTTGTCTGCACAAGATTTCTTGATTTCAGCCAAAAATAAATTTATATCGTTTACATTTGTGATAAATATGGGTGGAGGTTTAGGGATAGCTTCCGGTTTTTCCACAGAAGTATCATCGTTATCCATATGTTCGAGTGGAGCAAAACTGTTTCGTGAAAAGAACATACTCTTGGCGCTTGTGGTTTGATCACCGGAAGAGATGACGGGAAACTCAGAACCGTCAAGGCTAACGGACTTGGAAATATCGCTTACTGATAGCCTGCGTTTTTTAACTACAAACTGGAATTTGTTTACCTTGTCAACTCCAGGATTCTTGGGTGGCGGCATCAGGTTGCTAAGCGCCATCGTGACGGTAACAAGAAATGACCGATCTTTTGTGACACAAATTTCGCGATTTCAATACGGCAAGGAAAACGATTTTGCACTAAAATGTCGACACGGAGTTCAAGTTCAATGTTTACTCA
Organism: Pachypeltis micranthus; assembly: GCA_020466155.1. NCBI lineage: Eukaryota > Metazoa > Arthropoda > Insecta > Hemiptera > Miridae > Pachypeltis > Pachypeltis micranthus. The sequence goes on along the minus strand of CM035778.1, from coordinate 26,758 downwards.
TGCACCGAGAATGTTCTTCTTCTTTCGTTTCATTCTCATTTTGGTTTTTTTCATAGATTTTTGGTTAAATTTTGATATTAGTATTTAGCGTGCGTGTTTTCATATTAAAATTCAGTTTTTTCTAGATACTTGCGTTTTTTTTGTTTATTTTAATATGACGATTCAGTTCTTTTCGACCCTTTTTTGGGTTTCATTATGATATTTTTCGATGCTGAATCGAACAGGATGGGTCTCGGAGCATTAATGCTAGGTCAAGCTGATTATCCGAATAATAAACCGTTGTGTAATAATTTGCAGGGTTTTTATAATCCAAGGACGCGACTCTAAAGGCCGGTTTCACACGGGGAGGAGCCGTACGGCTCTCGCTCGCGAAGAGGAGGACGGCGCGTGAGACTAGGAGCAGTGGAGGTTTCACATGGAGAGCGAGAGCGATGAAGGCTCGCGAGACGCGAGTGATCACGGCTCGGCACTTCGAGCTGCGAGTCTTGGGCTCTTCGACGAAATACAAAGAGGGAGATGAGAGCGTTCACACGACGAGCGAAAACGGCTCCCGCTCCTCAGCTTATTGCCAGCCATCCATCGACTGCCATACACGGTTGCTGTTCATATTTTTGTGACGAGGCAAGCGTTCAGGATGAAATCGAAATTTCTGGAAATATAAATCCAGAAAACATTGCCACCCCACAAACTCCTATCAGTTCACAAAAGAAGAATGAACGCAGAAAACCTGACCCATTTGAACAGAAAATGTTACAGCTTTTGGAAACCCCCAGCAGACACGTGTCATTTATACAAGGGCTCCTCCCAACACTGGACACTTTCTCGGAAGATGAAGTTCTGCAACTCCAAGTTGGCTGTTTACAGTTGATACAGCAAATAAAATCTGCAAGGATTTCAGCTCATGTCGGATGGGGACATTCCAGCACTCCTATTCAGCATTCCCAGTGTCATCCCTTGCAGTTTTCCCTTCTCAGCGTGTTTATTCGTCTCCATCTCCATCTCAATATTCAATAACAACCCTGGCGAATTCCGAGAACTCTGCTTCTCCTTCTCCTTGTACCACTCCTTTTCCACAGAGTATATATATATGTAATAATAAGTTCTCATTATTTGATCGCCGCATTCTGAGCTTCGCCCAGAACCAATCTCACGAGAGTGGACACCTCGTTGTTCTTCGCCTAGACGCGGCTTGTGTTATCTTGTGTTATCTTATGTTATCGCTAACCAGTCGCTTCTCATTACGCATAAGTTTCACTCTTCACGAATTTACTTGAAATTCTAATTTCGCTTTTGTGATTTACCGTTTTAGTAGCAATAAAGTGTATTGCCGGATTACTGGTTTATTACTCTGCGCAAATTAGGCAGAGTGAACTTATAAATTAGAATTTCAGAAGAAAAAAAAATTTTTAAAAACGAAACCAAAATTTTCAAGTGGTTCGAGAATGACCGATAAGAAGTTCCACGTGTTCATCGTAGCCGAAGAATCACCGGATAAGAAGACAACAGTAGTGAATCTCAAACGAATCAGGATCTATGATGAAGATGTTTGGTACCATATTCCTGAAGATTTTCAGAAGGTTTCGACTTACCATAGCGCATTGGCGGCTGTGGGTCCAGTTAAATCAGCCCTTAATGCTATTAAGAACCGCGGCCAACATCGGTCAGTCAAGGTTACAGTTTCTAAGGTAATCGCTGACACTTATCTCGACGAAGATGAGAACTTCGTATTCAAAGGCGTCATGCTGGAAGACGTGGTCGTCGGTACCGAAGGTCGCCCTCCCGACCCAACGACGGCAGAGTTGGCGTTATGTCTTCAACGTTTCAAGCCACTGGAGTCCGTGAAAGACATTTTGGAGCATTTCCTAGTGGAGAAATTCTCGCCGAAAAATCACAATGTGAAGGCGTGGTGTGAACTCTTCGAGAAGGAGTCGTCAAGATTCAGCCTAACAGGTACGAAGCAGATTGAAGTTTTCAAATCCTGCCTGGATCCTAGCATGAGTGATTGGTTCGCTGTGGGTCAACGGAGATTATCGATTTCTGGAGATTGGGAGCAGTGGAAGGAGTTACTGGTTTCAACATATGCAGACTCTTCTTGGAAGCCAATCCGGTACGCGTATTTATTTAAACATTTTGGTGGTTCTTTATTGGATTACGCTGTTAAGAAAGAGAGGATGCTGTTGGAGTTGGATAGAGATTTGCCTGAGTTAGTTATTTTGGATTTAATCGTAGTAGGGTTACCGAATCACATACAAAATTCTTTAGATCGAAACACAGTAAACAATATTCAAGAGCTGCGCAATAAATTAAAGAAATACGAAGCTGGGGAAAAGGATTTTCCATCCAATCAAAAGTTTAGTAATTTTAAAATTCCCCCTTCTAATACGAATAGTAATACAAACCCCACCTCTAAAAATTTCGAAAAGAAGAATAACGTAATTAAAAAGCCTTGCTCCATTTGCGCAGGAAAAGGCTTTGCTAATAGATATCATCCAGAGACCAGCTGTTGGAACAGAGTAAGTAAGAAATCCACCAATAGTGCAGAAGCTGAGTCCCCCCAAAGTTCTGGCGAGGAAGCAAAAAACGAGCAATTCGGCCACTAATTAAAATAAATTGTCTTTTAAATGATAGTCTTTTTTGCAAAGGTCTGTATGATTCTGGGTCAAACATTTCTATCATAAATAAGAATTTAGTCGAAAAATTGGGAATAACTTGTTTCAAAGTGAAAAACCCAGAGTTTAAAATGGTTAGTGGCCGAGGAAACGTAGTGGGCATAGCGAAAATTAAAGTAAATATTTTCTCTCTCACCAAAGAAGTAATTGTGTTTGTGCTTGATAGCGCCGATTTTGGTCATGATCTTTTGATTGGCTTAGATTTAATTGTTGAATTCAAATTGTGCCAAGATCAAAATTTAAGAGTTTTCAGAATTTAGCATGTGAAAGACATGAATCCAGAGGAGGTAACCTTTCCAGTGACTTAAATGTACATTTTGTCAGTTAAGCGATTCATTACACCATCTCTCCTCAGAAAGACAATTGTCAGTAAAAATTTAATTTCTAGGTTCAATGAAGCTTTTGCTACAAATAAGTATGATGTTGGTGGAGTCAGTAATCACGAGGCTCATGTAAAATTGTCAGAACACAGATATATATCCAGGAAGCCTTATCGTTGTAATGTGATCGATCAAAAAGAGATCGAGTGCCAAATCAATCAATTACTGGAGGCGGGGCTCATTGAAGAGTCCACTTGTTCGTTTGCAGCTCAGTAACGTTGGCATTTAAAAAACAGCCTGATGGCACTAAACAAAAAAACCGTTTATGCATCGATTACACCGCCCTTAACAAGTTAATTATTCCAGAAGAGCCAACCCTTTCCCAGAATAGAGGACCTCATAGTTAAGGCCAGGGATTGTCAGTGGTTCTCTGTGTTAGACATCAATAGTGCGTTTTGGTCGATACCAATTAGAGAAAAGGACAGATATAAGACTGCTTTCGTGACTCAGACAGGGCATTACAATTGGCGCTGTTTGCCCTTCAGGCTCAAGACATCCCCTGCTATTTTTCAGAGAATATTAAGGAACACCTTAAAAAAATATGGCCTGGACGAGTTTGCTGTCAATTACATAGACGACATTTTAATATTTTCCAAAACATTTGAAGAACATTTGGCTCACTTAGAAAAATTAATTTTTGGAATTCACAAAGAAGGTTTCAGACTTAGCTTGGCAAAATGTGAGCTAGCAAAGAGTAGAGTAAAGTATTTAGGTCATATTGTAGAAAATAACTGTACTACCCCATATTTGATAACGTAGCTCCCTTAAGGAGTTTCCCAGTGCCCCAAAATCAGAAAAATGTACGGCAATTTTGGGGAAAGTAAATTTTATAGCAACTACATACCTAATGCAGCAACTATTTTGGCACCTCTCCATACCCTATTAAAAAGAATGTAAAATTCGAATGGTCGCCAAAATGTCAGGAAAGTTTTGATTTCGTAATAGAGCACCTTTGTAATAGCCCATGCCTTGCTATTTTCGACCCTGATAAACAGACGTTTGTTTATACTGATGCGAGTATTAACGGTATAGGCGCGGTTCTGAAGCAGTTGCAGTCTGATAATACCGAAAAACCCCGGTTGCCTTTTTCTCCAAAAAGTTAATCGATTCTCATAAAAAGAAAAAGCTCTGTTTTTAGAATGCCTCGCAATTAAAGAAGCTTTATTATATTGGCGTCACCAACTCTTGGGCATACAATTTAAAGTTCTAACTGACCATAAACCACTTGTGGGAAAGAACGTTAATAGTGAGCTCGATGATGAACTAAGAGAAATGCTTTTGCATATATCACAGTTTGAATTTGAAATAGAATACAGACCAGGAAAAGATAACGTGGAAGCAGACTGTCTATCTAGAAATCCGGTGCTGGAGCATACTGATAATTTCACAGATCTCAAAATTGTTAATTTTCTGGATTTCTCAGAATTAAGGACTGATCAAAACAATAATCTGGAAAACATAAAAAGTAATATTAATTTGATTGAGGAAAATGGGATATTTTACACTAATGTAAACGGGAAAAAGAGGTTATTGATCAGCAAGAGTTTTGCTAATGCACTAATAGAAAAATCCCATTTACAGTTTGGTCACATAGGAGCAAAGCAACTAGAATTTACTTTATTTCCTCACTTTTATATTAAAGGTTTTGGAAGGCTCATGAAATCATACTGCCAGTCATGCTCCATTTGCATTCAGAATAAAACTAGGATTCACCCGCACTATGGTCTATTGTCCCACTTAGGCCCTGCATCCCAACCTTTTGAGATAATGTCAATAGACACCATAGGTGGCTTCTCTGGAAATAATTCCCCTCATAAATATATTCATTTACTTGTCGACCATTTCACTCGATATGCATTTGTATTGACGTCTAAGAGTCAGACCGCTACTGACTTTCAAAAATTATTAAATTTAGTTTTAAAAGATGGCAATAAAATTCACACGCTGCTATGTGATCAGTATGCTGCTTTGAACTCGAATGACTTCAAAAATTTTGTCGAGCATCAGGGAATTAAGCTCCTATACACTGCAGTCGACTGCCCTTTCTCTAATGGACTAAATGAGCGACTTAACCAAACTCTAGTTAATCGCCTAAGATGCAAAAAAAATGAATCTGTTGGTAACAAGAAACGGCCGTGGTCTGGCATTTTAAAAGAATGTGTCGAGGAATATAATAATACCATTCATTCAGTCACTCGGTTTTCCCTAATTACCTCTTGAACGGAGTACCCCCCCAAATTTTCAAAAATTTTATTTTGCAAAATAATTCGACTTTACAACTTGACAGGAAAATAGCTCTGGAAAACTCCATTTACGGCCACAGACGCAACGAAAAGACATACAATAAAAACAGGAAATGTATACACTTTAAGCCAGGTGATCTTGTTTATATCAACCATGGAAATTCTTGTAATAAGAACAAATTGGCGCCAATTCGTACTGGGCCTTTCACAATTATTAAAAAACTGTCAAATATCATGTATCTAGTAGACTCAGGAATTCGTCGAGTAGAATCAAATGCTTTCCATGTCTCGAAATTATACCCTTTTCAGCCTGCGGTACACTAAGAATGTATACTGTTGTTTAAAATTATAAAAAAAAAAAGGAAGTTATTTGATTACACATTTATTTGTCAATTCAGATGCATTATGCTCATTGTAATCTTTTTTTTTAAATGTACATTCATGTTTTTTTTTGTTTATGTTGCAACCCCCCCCTGGTTGTTTTCTCGAAAAGTGGGGATGTAATAATAAGTTCTCATTATTTGATCGCCGCATTCTGAGCTTCGCCCAGAACCAATCTCACGAGAGTGGACACCTCGTTGTTCTTCGCCTAGACGCGGCTTGTGTTATCTTATGTTATCGCTAACCAGTCGCTTCTCATTACGCATAAGTTTCACTCTTCACGAATTTACTTGAAATTCTAATTTCAAGAAGACAACAGTAGTGAATCTCAAACGAATCAGGATCTATGATGAAGATGTTTGGTACCATATTCCTGAAGATTTTCAGAAGGTTTCGACTTACCATAGCGCATTGGCGGCTGTGGGTCCAGTTAAATCAGCCCTTAATGCTATTAAGAACCGCGGCCAACATCGGTCAGTCAAGGTTACAGTTTCTAAGGTAATCGCTGACACTTATTTCGACGAAGATGAGAACTTCGTATTCAAAGGCGTCATGCTGGAAGACGTGGTCGTCGGTACCGAAGGTCGCCCTCCCGACCCAACGACGGCAGAGTTGGCGTTATGTCTTCAACGTTTCAAGCCACTGGAGTCCGTGAAAGACATTTTGGAGCATTTCCTAGTGGAGAAATTCTCGCCGAAAAATCACAATGTGAAGGCGTGGTGTGAACTCTTCGAGAAGGAGTCGTCAAGATTCAGCCTAACAGGTACGAAGCAGATTGAAGTTTTCAAATCCTGCCTGGATCCTAGCATGAGTGATTGGTTCGCTGTGGGTCAACGGAGATTATCGATTTCTGGAGATTGGGAGCAGTGGAAGGAGTTACTGGTTTCAACATATGCAGACTCTTCTTGGAAGCCAATCCGGTACGCGTATTTATTTAAACATTTTGGTGGTTCTTTATTGGATTACGCTGTTAAGAAAGAGAGGATGCTGTTGGAGTTGGATAGAGATTTGCCTGAGTTAGTTATTTTGGATTTAATCGTAGTAGGGTTACCGAATCACATACAAAATTCTTTAGATCGAAACACAGTAAACAATATTCAAGAGCTACACAATAAATTAAAGAAATTAGGTAGAGTGAACTTATATATATATATATGGAAATGAGCACTTACAGCTACAGTGAGTACCTACTTAAAAAAAAATAGAAAGTGCCTAGTCTAGCCTTCCTTAATTCCGTATTTTCCCCTTATTACTGTACTTCAACATTTTCATTTACCCACATTGATACTAATTTTTTCTTAATAAATAATGCTACAAAAGTATGGATATACTCTATGCCCTACCCAAAATGATTTAAAGGTGCATATTTTCAACCATTCACGCAGATATTTGGAGTTTTACATGGAAATATGTGAATTGAAAACACAGCAACTCAACTTACTTCAATGTTATTGCAAGCCTTAATTCAGGCTTAATGCAATTACCCATGTTGGTATCTTCAAGTTGAATGGCATTCTTCACCTTGCTGAGGAGCTCAACAAATGTGTCAATTGACATCCGGAAGAAGTTGAAAAACTTTTTGTCATCTTTTCGAAGTTTTTCGTGCAGTGTGGCGTAAACTCCTTCTTCATCCCGCTGTTGGTTGATCGGATGGTCCCAATACTGTCTGGTACTTTTTTTTTGCGTTGAACACGACGGGGGTGAAGGAGGTAAATGGCCAAAGCATGGGTACGATCCATCGTTCTTCAACTCGGTGCAGATGATTGCCAAAAAAAGGCGATCGAGAGCCAAAAAGGACCTACAAAAGGACTCAAGGCTGGAAACTACAATGAAGTCTAACTACAGGAAAATGAGGATATGGTTCGCCGTTTTAGAATGATTTGTGACATAGTTCGATTGAATCGTTAGATATATGCGGCCTGTTTGTGTTATTCAATCCAAGTTCCGATTTGAGTACGTTGCATACGGTGAAATCTATCGCTAATGCGAGATTATGCGGAAAAAACAATACAATATTCAAAGGTTGTTGGGGGGAGCGGGGAGTGAGCTGTACGATTATATCATAATGTTTGCAATCCGACAAGTGAAGGAATGGTGTAGTGGGTAGCGTGCTGAATCCGTGCGCTCGTGGTCAAGTCTGGCTCAAGCAGCGAAATTTTTGGCGGATTCTTCAAATGTTTGAATTTATTAAAATGTACGAAATTTTCGGAGAATGAATATACTCTCCCTTCCCCCTCACCAGCGTACTGGCGGTAACCTTACCAAGAAGGTAACCTTTCTAGGGAGGATTTCCCTCCTTTAAAAGGGAGGTTTCATTCCGGTTATCCCCGCTAGCCCCTGAGCCAAAGTCGTTCTATTCCCCCTACTTCTCCACATTGGTACTTCCGTGATATATGCGGACAGTATGGACCAGTAGAAGCTCTTTACATCGTTGGGATATTCACATTGATGACGCCAATAGTGTTTTTTGAGAGTTTCTTGGGAGTAGGTATGTAGCAAGATTTTTTGCTCTATGTAACAATGAGGAAAGAGATGACTTGAGGTGGATTACAGTCGTGGCTTTCCAGTAAATCAGGACGAGTAAATCGGTTTAGGCAGTAGTTGCAGTAAAATGTCTGCCCATCATGTTTCGTTAAATGAAAAAGCAATCTAGATAAACTTGAAATGCGGAAATAATGACTATTTCCCTGAGGATTTGTTAAAAGTAAGAGGTTTACATGTTGTCGATTTTTAAATTTGGTTATTCTAATTAGGAACACCTCATTTTCATATCCAAAAATATTCACCGACATATTCGTATTGTTCTCTTCAAATTTATTCAAATCAGCTATTTTTACTGGGTACTCGATTCCAGTCATATTTACGGATGATTCGTGTCGTTTAAGAAAACTCATACGTTCGTGATTTTTACCGGGGTTCAAAGCCAACAAAACGCACCACAGAAAGCACTTTTCGTCATCATTCTTTATATTAATGATACCCAATTTGGGGTTGGATGTTTCTTTCGGAGTAGGAATGAATGATGAAGCGTATAATGGTTGGTAGTTCACCATGTACAAGTCTATTTGCTTAATGTGCTCCAATTTCCATCCGCTTCCATCTTGAACAAATTTTGCCATACTTTCGAGAATTTTATTGGTGGCTTCATTGTACTGCTCCGTGCAATCATCACCACGGAATAATGGACGAATTTTTCCGTGAAATGTCTCCAGTCCACTGAGCCTACCGAGATGATGCTTCAATGTAGCACATATCTCGTCTTTATATTTAGACAAGCATGGCGAGAGAAGCGATGGAGACAATAATATGATGCCGGATTATGTTTCGTGAGATGTGCTAGGAAGCGAGAGAGGTCAGAGATCAAACAATAATGGTTCTTGCCTTGTGCATCCGTTAATAGGAGAAGGCTAACGTGTGTTTCTCTCCTCTTCTCCTTTGTTATTCTGATTGGATACACCTCTTCATTCTCATAGCCGAAAATATTGACCGACAATCCAATATTCCTCTTTTCAAATTTGTCCACGTCCACAATATTGACTGGATACTCAATTCCCTCCATATCACTTGTATGCTCGTACTGTTTGAGAATTTCCACCTTGTTACTTGCATGGAATGTATACAAGATGGACCACAAGGAGCTCTTTACATCATTGTGATTTTTTATATTGATGACGCCAATAGTGTTTTATGAGAGTTTCTTGGAAGTTGGCATGTAGTGAGATTTTTTGCTTGATGTATTTATGGAAAGAGAGATGACTTAATGTGGATTGCAACTATGGTTTTGCAGCAAATCAGCTCGACAAAATCGTTTTAGGCAGTAGTGGCAGTAAAATTGCTCAACGTTTTGATTGGTTAAATGAGAAAGCAATCTCGATAAACTTGAAATGGAGCAATAATGAGTATTTCCTTCCGGGTCGGTTAATAGTAATAGGTTAATGTGTTGGCGATTTTTCAATATGGTTATTCTTATGGGAATCACTTCGTTCTCATAACCAAAAATGTTCACGGACAAATTCACATTGTTCTCCTTAAACTTATCTAAGTCAGTTATCTTTACCGGGTAATCAATTCCAGTCATATTTACGGATGATTCGTGCCGCTTGAGAAAACTTATTCTTTCGTTATTTTTACCGGGGTTCCAAGCCAACAACACCGACCACAGAAAGCACTTTTCATCGTTGTTGTTTATGTTAATGATGCCTAGTTTGGGGATGGATATTTCCTTCGGAGTAAGGATGAATGATGAAGCGTATAATGGTTCACCATGTACAGGTCGATTTTCTCAATGTACTCCAATTTCCATCCGCTTCCGTCTTGAACACATTTCGCCATACTTTCGAGAATTTTATTGGTGGCATCATTGTACTGCTCCGTTCAATCATCACCACGCTGTAATGGGCGAATTTTTGCGTGAAATGTCGGCGTAGAATAGATTTCCTCATTATTTACAGTCTTGCTAAATTTTACTAGCACGGCAATGTACCACTTTAGACCACCCATTCTACCGAGATATAGAGTCAATTTCCCACATATCTCTTCTTTATATTTAGACAACGCCGAGATAACATCGATAGTTTCACCAACCGCGAACTTTTCGACAATTTTATCGAGCGTCACTGACACTAAATTACCGTTAATTGCGCTGAATTCACTCATGTTGAAGGCTAATTTCGCGTAATATTCTATCGAAAACTAAAACGAGAAATGAATCGGTTGAGCTTATATATACTGTGAAGCGACAGCAACCTTGAACGAGCACTGAGGTGGTAAATTCCGATCCAACCGCGCATTAGACGAGTCGAAACACGAGAATACTATGCAGTTGCCAGAGGCAGCTGCTATTACGTCATGTTGATGAGTACGATCATGTGAACATTCTTGCGTCCCACAAGGATGATGTCTTATACCACGAGTTTACGATATTCTACAACGGTTCATTGGTAGCTCAGTTGGTGCTGCGTTCGGTCCCAGGGAAAGAACTTTTTAAAAAAAATGACGTCATCAAACTTTCTGCTGGTCGAGGGGGGGGGAGGGAGTAATCCTACTACAGCACACTCACCAGGAGGCTTGTGTGAGAAGGCTGGATGAAGGGTGGAAAAGGTAACAGTGTGAGGGGAGGGGGCTTATAATAGAACATATTAGTATGAAGAGAGGGGGTTAAAAACGTCGTACTATAACGTGAATGGTTGGTGGGTGGAACAATTGGAAGGAGAGGTGGTCAATTTCTGGAAATTGTTGCAGGGGGTGGGGGTAAAAAAGGTCGTACTACAGTACGATTGGTTGAAAATTGTGATGAAGGGGGTAGAAAAGGTCGTACTATTACGTGATTGGTTGGTAGGTGTGGCCAAAAACCTCATACTATAGTACGAGGCGAGGTTTTCTTCCCCCACTCCCATTGAGCCAGAACTCTCGAAACCCGTTTCAACGCCAATTTCTCTACTACTCGGTAGTATCACTCTGACATCTGGATGTATTCTACCTCAATCTCTTTCAAATAGAGTGGCCTGAGGATGCCTTCGTAGACAACCTATCTTGAACAGAGCTGTTGAAAGACGCATTGGTAACTTTCCGAGGAACTCCCCAAATTTACACTCACCATTGAAACATGAAGCATGAAGTGTCACAACGTTGTCAAGGATGACTGCCTGTTTACGCCTAAGATCAGTTTTTATTTGTTTACTTTCTTTGATTACTGGTCAGCCTTGAACTTCACCTCACCTGTTCACTATCGTTGTTGCCTACCTCCATCACTTGAACAGTCTCCACCGTTTTTCGTCTTCCATCTCCGCCATCATTCTCTTCTCGTTACCCGCCTCGGCTCAACTTCTCCTTTTTTAACGCATCTGTTGCCAGCAGCATCCACTGAATTTTTTTCTACCTGGTTTCCTGAAGTCATCAGCATCCAAAAGAGAGCCAATTTTGCCAAGAATCCGTATTCACTTCGCAACAACGTCCAGCAGTACGAAGTTCCGCATTAAACCAGTCAGAGACACATTTCCTTCAATAATTGTGAACTGTAAAGAAGTTTAATTTCAGCCCTTTAATATATTTTTTTTAATTATCTCGAAGAGACGTTTTGTTTTTCCTTTGCTGTTTTACTTCTTTTTTTCTTATACATTATTCATTCTTAAAAATATAGTCTAGTTATTCGTTGTTCTGAGTTTGAAGCCCACCTCTAGCAATTCTTCAAAAATTTTGGTGGCAGAGCGTGGTTGTGTCAATGGCTAATTTTCGACTTAGAAACTTAATAACTATTTTAATAACTTGATCTAATATTCGAAAAGTTCATATGTACTGATTTAAGTTGGAAACCGTAGCTTCAAGTAACTCTCTGCTTTAAGGCAGAATTCGTATCTGAGAAACTAGATAGAACAGGATCATCGTTCAATAATTGTTCTCTGTAATCGTACCTGTTGCTCACCTTCGTCCTCATCAATCTTACCTCAGTTAATCTCCTTTGCCTTATCTCTTCTGCATTCCTTTCTCATTGACGAAGGTCAGTTTTTAAAACCCCCTCGTCTTATCTCGCCTTTCATTCATCACAATGTCCAAGGATCCGAAGAGAACCATTGCAAAATTGCTCAGATTAATTTCTAGCTCAAAATATCTGGTGCGTAGCAACACACTACTTTCCGCCACCCCTTTAAGCTCGAACACCAGCTACATAGGCGGGCGCTATATCTTCGTTCAACGCATTTTTACAGGAACATTTATGGAGTACTAAATGTAGGGACTAGTTAGCTGAGAGTACTCCGAAAGTTTGATCGAAATCGTTAGAGCCGTTTTTGAGAAAATTGGAATACCGATAAATTAATATTCGACAAATCTCCTTTTCTGAGTTAACTTGGCTTATATCTCTGTTCAACATATATGTAAAGAAATAATTATAGAGAACGAAATGTTGGTATGGGTGACTAGAAGATACTTCATTAGAATATATCACATCTGGTGAAAAAGTTACCCTGGAATTTACGGAAATGTTAGAAAAAACGTTATTTTTTACACATTTTGATTTTTATCTCTGTTCAATGGACTGTCAGACAAACATTTATTGTGAACAATCTGTAGGTATTAACTATTCGGAAACATCTCTAAAGTTTGGTGATAATCGTTGAAGCCGTTTTGCCAAAAAGCGTAAAAAACCTATTTTTGCTTCAGGGGCCTATATCTCCGTTCACCGTATTTTCATGGAGATATGTATGGAGAAGAAAAGTTAGGCATTGATTAGGAGAAGATAATTTGAAAGTTTGATCAAAATCGTTAGAGCTGTTTTCGAGAAAAATGCGAAAAACCCTAAATTTTGGTACATTTTCGTCCCCCACCCCCCCTTCCCATCGGCCGAAATCGTCCATAACCTTATTTTGGTGTCTACAAAAAATAACGAACAAAACAAAAAAAGAACCATCTCAATCGGATCAGCCGTTCTCCCGCAAACCGAACTACAGACACACACACACATAGACATACACACACACAGACATACACACGGACCTCTCTCCGAAATTAGGTTTTTTAGACTCAGTAGGGTCTGAAACGTAAAGATCTGAAGAATACCCAAATTTTTTTGGGCCGATTACTATACTTTTCCTACCCTTCCGGTAGCGAAAAGTAAAAGGAGGAGGAATCGATGTTGGTAGGAGGTAAGAACGCCATGAAGGAGAAAGCTAAGTATTTAACTCTATTTGAAGGCATGTATAGGGCCTTGGAAAAGTATTACAGTATTTACGAAAATGGGTTCCACGATTTAGCGGTTATTGCCGAAAGTAGCAAAGATGTCACATTTCCTACAGACGGAGACGAGTTCATTCGGAGTTCGTTAAGGAATGCCTACTACGAAATAAAGTCGTTCCACATCACTCTAACAAGGACTGAAACAATACCTAGTGGTAGTAACCAATCTTCGAACGAAACCACCGCTGTTATTCACGAAAATGTCGACTCTTTGCTTCCCCGAATTAGGTTGACTTCTTTCGACGGCGAAATTCTCAATTGGGCGAAATAGTCGTGGCGTGTTCAAGTCAGTAGTAGACGAACGGAAACATTTGACTCCATCTAACAAATTCCATTATCTCATAACGAATCTTTCGGGCCCAGCATTCTCGTTAATCAGTAAATTCCAAATAAATGATCAAAATTATGCGTTAGCGTGGGGCGTTTTATGCGACAACTATGATGAAACCGAGACTACTTTCAACAGCCTACTTAAATCGTGTGTTGAACTTCCCTCCAATTCAAAGGAAACCGTCCATGGAGACACTCAAGTCATTTTTGACTACAGTATGTAACAGCATCTCGTTTGAACTACTCTCTATTGAAAATGAGTCAAAATTCATACTATTTCATTTGGCATTTCGACTTCTAGACCTTGTGACACGTGAACAGTTTCAAACTACTCACAGAGACACTGAATTTCCTACGCTTGAGCAGTTGTTCAAATTCGTCAGAGATCGATGTTTCAATATGCAGCTTATATCTGATACTAGCTCGACCTTTGAAGGAAATCCGTCGAGTTCAAAGCCAAGTAAGTCTAGTTTTTCTAGAGGTAAACTTAAAGTGTTCAAATCTTCAGAAAGGGCTAGTTTAGTTGCTCATCAATCAAGTTCTGATGCGTCCCAGAATAGTCAAGATTCAACTAGTAATTCATCTCAAACTGAGCATTATACTTGTTTCGTTTGTAATGAGGGTTCGCATGGTTTACTAAGTTGTCGAGAATTCTGTAGCGCTGATGTAAGTAAGAGAATCTCATTGCTTTTTAACTGGTGTGGCTGTGAAAATTGTCTCAGTGGAAAGCACCAGACATCATCTTGCAAATCGAAATTGGTCTGTAGGGGGTGCAAACAGTGACACAACTCAATTCTTTGCACTAATGAGCACCAAATTAAACCTAATGCTGACCAATCATCTCAAGACGCACGATCTTCCTCTTCTTCCACGACTTACTGCGCATCTTCTGGCAAAGAAAATCCGAACGATGACTTATATTCTCAGGTCATCTTGGGTACGCTCATGGCTGAGGTTCTCAATGCCAGAAATGTGTACCAAACCGTTTGAGTCGTGGTTTACTCAGCGAGCCTTTATTCCTTCACTCCTACAAATGCGCTAACCGCCTGGGCTTAGCCCACAACCAATGTCAGTACAACATATCTGGCATCGGTCAGAGTCAAGAAGGCGCAAGGAATTTTGTAAATTGCGATATCAAGCCGTTGAGTAAACCAGCTCCCGTTTTCTCAATGATGGCCTTGTTGCTCAAGTCCAGCACTTCACAGTTGCCCACAGTCTCACTGCCCCGTCACCTTAGGATGCGTTTCTGCACGTTTCCGTTGGCTGATCCTACCTTTTTTGATAGTCGGCCTGTTGATATCCTGATGGAAGGCGACTTATTCTCACAAATTTGGGTTGACAGTCCTATAGAATTGGACTCCAGTTCACCCAAACTTTTCCCCGCCGTTTTCGGGCATGTCGTAATTGGCAAGTTCACCTCTGGTTCATCAGTAACTGAAACATCTAGGGCACCTCGCTAATAGTTACCAACCCAATATCAATTATTGACATTCATCAATGGCTAAGTCGCTTTCGGGAAATAGAGGAAGTTAAGCCCGCGAAGGTCATTGACCCTGAAGAAGCCTATTGTGAAGACCACTTCAAGGCCACCCACAGGTTTAGAAGATGGCAGTTATGGGGTTCGTCTACCATTCCGGTCGAGTCCCCCAGAGTTCACAAATATATCTGCCAGGCGGCGTTTCAGAAACCAGGAAAATCGGTTGTAGAAACAGAATGACCTTCGTACAAAATATCATGAGTTCATGACTGAGTATGAACGACTCAAACATATGACAGTTTCTCAAAATCTTGCTTCATACGTGATACCTCATCATGCTGTCTCAAAGATCGATAGAAACGAACCGAAGCTCCGAGTAGTTATTGACGGTTCGGCACAGTCAGCCAATGGTTCCCTAAATGATTACCTACTCGCAGGGCCAATGTTACAGTCTGATATCCGCGACGTTTTGTTGACCTTTCGGGCTCACAAATGTGCTTTGGTCGCTGACATTGTAAAATGCTTTAGAGCCATTTGGGTTCATCCAGAAGACAGAAAATACCAGACGATATTTTGGCGCTACAATCCAGACGATGCTCTACAGTTATATGAGCTCAACACCGTAGTTTATGGCCTTACCTCTAGTCCTTATCACGCAAACAAGGTGATAGAAGTCATAGTTGTAGATCATGGTGCAGAATACCCAGATGCTAGTAGAGTTCTCCAGGAGGGACATCTATGTAGATCGGCATCGTTACCGGATGTGACACCATAGAGGATATACCCAGATTACAATCTCAACTGGTTGAGCTCTTGGGTAAAGGCCACATGAAGCTCAGCAAATGGGCCAGTAATTACCCCGAGCTTTTAACACCTCTTACAGAGCCTTCTCACCAATCTGTTGCTATATTCACGGCTGATGATAAATCAGTTGAAATTCTCGTCCTGCAATTGAATTCCATAACCGATTGCTTTAGCTACAACCTAAAATTGCCAATCGTGGAGCCCACCAAGCGCTCCATTTTGTCCAACGTATCAACAATTTTCGATCCTTTGGGTTTCATTTGCCCTCTAATTATAAAAATGAAACAGTTCCTGCAAGATTGTTGGAAGTTGGCGTAGATTGGGATGAGCCAATTCCGGTTGACCTTAGCTCGCGCTGGGAGTCAATGTTAAAATTGCTTCCTACCATCTCAAAGCTCAATATTCTTAGATTTGTGCATACTCAATGCTCATCGTCAGTCTATCAAATCGTAGGATTTGCTGACGCCCCCGAAACAGCGTATTGTGCAGTGCTCTATCTGCGTGTTATCTGTCCAGAAGAAATAAAATCATATCTGCTAACAGCAAAAACGAAGTTGGCACCCTTAAAATCACTAACCATACCTCGACTCGAGTTGTGTGGTTGCCTTCTCCTAGCTCGACTGTATCAATCTATCTCTGGGTTTTGGATCTACTTCTCATTGATCCTCGTTTTTTCTCTGATTCAATCCTGGCGCTAGGCTGGATACGCACTCCGACCTTAAAGTTGAAGACTTTTGTATGCAATAGAGTAACCCAGATTATGCTTTCGGCCGTGGCTGAACATTGGAGTCACGTCTCATCAGGCGGCAATCCGGCAGATATTGGCTCAAGAGGTTCCCTTGTCAATGAGCTTCTACAAAACTCACTGTGGTGGAGTGGGCCATCATGGCTCACTCAGCCTGAACACACTTGGAATTATCAGGTGCCCTCAATTCAACCCGACACTTCTGAAATTAAAAAAGAAAAGGTCACTCTCTTATCTGTGGCGGATTCGTCTGTAGTTCTCCAATCAACGTTCGTCATCGAATTCATCTCTTAAGTTTTCTTCCTACAACCGCCTCTTAAGAACTCTAGCTCATGTCCTGCGCTTTGTGACCAATTTACAAAGAAAAGCTGGTCGCCATCATGGAATTTTATCTCTACTGAAATTCGTTAAGCTCAGGTTTTGTGTGTCAAGTCCGTCCAGGCTCATTTTTTCTTCAATAATGACTTTTCCACGAACAGTCAAATGAAGGTCATGAAGAAATTCGTTAAATTGAACCCATTCTTTGACGCAGAGGGTATTCTCAGGGCGGGCGGCAGGTTGTATAATGCCAACCTGCCATATAATCACAAACACCCAACGCTGCTACCTCGTAACAGTCATATCTCGATCCTCATCGTTGATCATTTTCATAGAACGTACTCTTCATCCACGGCAATCCCTTCTGCACTCAGTCGTTCAAATGGACTTCTGATCCCCTCATTACGGCGACTAGCTCAACAACGAGTCTACCAGTGCAAAAGGTGTTACCGACTCAAGGCAAAGGCATGTGTTCCAAAAATGGCTGATTTACCGTCCGTTCGAGTGCAGTCAGCTCGTGCATTTTTGAAAACTGGCTTAGACTTCTGTGGGCCTTTTTGGATGAGAGACTACAGACGGCGAAAACCGTAACTGTCCAAGGTTTACTTGTGCATATTTGTGTTCATGGCTACTAAGGCCATCCGCATAGAAGTTGTCACAAGCCTTTAAGCTAGTGCCTTCTTAGCTGCTCTTGACCGCTTTGTAACTGCAGATTGTGGTAGTAATTTTATCTCTGCGGCAAGTCAGCTTAAAGAATGGTACAAGTGGTTCTTCTGTGAACACACACAATCACAAATACCTGAGCAAGCTACAACTCTAGCTATAAATTGGCCCTTTAATCCACCTCATGCTCCTCACTTTGGTGGTCCTCACTTTTTGATCCCGCAGAATGTGGATATTTATCTCCTGGCCACTTCCTCATTGGTGAACCACTTCTTTCCATTTCAGATCCCTCCCTCTTGGACGTACCTATAAATCGGTTAGATTGATGGCAGCTAATCAAGCGACTGTCTCAACAGTTTTGGAACAGGTGGCACAAGGAATACTTACTGACTCTCCAAAAAAGAAATAAGTGGATAGAAGATTCTGCAGATCTCAAAGTGGGAGACCTTGTCTTTATCAAAATTGATAGTCAGCCGATTCTCCAGTGGCCTTGAGGACGCATACTACAAATCCACCCAGGAGCCGATGGCAAAGTTAGAGTTGCAACCGTTAAAACGTCAACTTCGACGTTGACTTGACCAGTTGCAAAACTTAACCCTTCAGAAGATGAACAGGAAAAACCAGGTTATGAGTTTCCGCTACAAGAGCAGAAGAGGTACCAATAATGGATCAATGGCACCAATGCTGCAGAAGATTCTTCGCTGTTTCCTTCTCATGGCCCAGCCACCACGGAATAACGTGTCAGAGCAGAAAAGGAGTAGACACTCCCATGTCTGTCATTTTCTTCTTAACCTTACTCTATCCTTTTCCTTGTTTATTTTCCTTCCAGTGAGGTACGAAAATTTAATTAAATTTTGGCGGGCGGAATGTTTACGCCTAAGAGCAGTTTTTATTTGTTTACTTTCTTTGATTACTGGTCAGCCTTAAACTTCACCTCACATGTTCACTATCGTTATTGCCTCCCTCCATCACTTGAACCGTCTCCACCGTTTTTCGTCTTCCATCTCCGCCATCATTCTCTTCTCGTTACCCGCCTCGGCTCAACTTCTCCTTTTTTAACGCATCAGTTGCCAGCATCCACTGAATTTTTTTCTACCTGGTTTCCTACGGTCATCAGCATCCAAAAGGAAGCCAATTTTGCCGAGAATCCGTATTCACTTCGCAACAACGTCCAGCAGTACGAAGTTCCGCATTAAACCGGTCAGAGACACATTTCCTTCAATAATTGTGAACTGTGAAGAAGTTTAATTTCAGCCCTTTAATATATTTTTTTAATTTTTAATTATTTTTTTTAAACATTTGGTTTTTCTTTTACTGTTTTACTTCTTGTTTTCTTATACATTATTCATTCCTAAAAATATAGTCTAGTTATTCGTCGTTCAGAGTTTGAAGCCCACCTCTAGCAATTCTTCAAACACAGCCTTCTCCTAAGCGGAGCACGTCGCCCCCATATAAAAGCAATTGCCAGCTAGGCAGTCGTCAAAATCTGTAAATCCTGCAGGCATACGACTAACACTCAGGGGCCTAATAGTCCAGGAGCCGAGGGCTAAAAACGTTGACCGTAGAGTTGAAAGTTGGTTACTATTTTTTCTGATAGTTCCCTCACTGTTTGGTAACACCCCGCAAGTCTGATCTCTCAGAAGTATGGACTAAGAAAAAGGCGGCTCATCAAAAAAGTCAAAATTTGTCAAAATAGGACTTATTAGTAGATAGTTACAATATTTACCACAGTTGAGGAATTGGCTTGTACTTTCCCAATTCACACCTCTGCTACCTCCTATGCTTGGCCATTAAGTTGCAGAGCCAATCAAAATTCGTCGAAGTTTGAAACAAATTTTGACTTATTAGTTGACATTGGAAATTTGTATGGTGGATTCGCATCAAGAAAATGACGAAATTTTGGTCAAAAAATGACCTACGGAGTTGAAGCTTGAAATTTATGTTACGAGTAGGTGAAGTGGAGTACTTTAAGAAATACCTAGTCTGCTTTCCTCATTTTGAGGGCTCTTTCGAGCAGACGAGGTCAAAATGACCTACGGAGTTGAAACTTGAAATTCATGTCACGAGTAGGTGAAGTGGAGTACTTTAAGAATTACCTAGTCTGCTTTCCTCATTTTGAAGACTCTTTCATGCAGATGAGGTCAAAATTTGACGAAAATTTGGTCAAAAAATGACCTACGGAGTTGAAACTTGAAATTTATGTTAAGAGTAGGTGACGTGGAGTACTTCAAGAATTACCTAGTCTGCTTTCCTCATTTGAGGACTCTTTCGTGCAGACGAAGTCAAAATTTGACGAAATTTTGGTCAAAAAATGACTCTACGGAGTTGAAACTTGAAATTTATGTTACGAGTAGTTGAAGTGGAGTACTTTAAGAAATACCTAGTCTGCTTTCCGTTTTTGGACAAGTGAATGTACTTGGGCTCTCAGCTCATGACTTAGTATACTGATCTATCAAAAGTTCTTCGAATAGACGCGAAAAGAAATATTTTTTCGCGCAGTCGACCAGAAACTTCAATAAGGATGACTTAATCCAAAGAGATAGCGACAATGCCATGGAACGATATTTATAACGAACCAGACCTTAATATAAAGGTATCAAAATTCAACGACATGATCACTTCTACCTATGACAAGCACTGTCCATGGGTAAAGATGAATATTGGGGCACAAGAGGGGGGTTTGAAGATAAAATAAAAGCGAACTCGGTGAGCGTGGTAGAAGACTGCATAGAACTCTTCACGCAATGTTTACGAAAGTTTCCGAATAAGAATGCGGAAAGTTACACACCGAAGAAACGGAAGGACACCGTTGTGAGCGCGAACGAGAGCGTAACATGAATGTCCCTTACTGAGTTCCAGAGTTGAGTCGTGGGAAGGAGGATAGGGCGGAGGGAAGGAGTCAAACCAACGGAATATTTTGGAGGAAAGAGGGGAAATGCGTAGTTGAGTTGAAAATAGGACTAATCCCTTTGTCGGCATGAAAAGCGTAAGGGCCCCTCAGAAGGAGGGTCAGGGGCCCCAACCAGGTAGCAAATGGCGAACAGTCTCCCCAGCGTTGGAAACCAAAGAGGGAGGGTTACTGAGTGGGCAGGGGGCAGAGATTCCGGAGGGGCCTAGTAAGGGTACTTAGTTGGGTACGGACAGTGGCTACTTGAGAGAAGCCAGAGCCATCTTGCGAAAGGTGCTGAATCCACCAAAGCCGCCACTCTGTGGGAGGCAGATTATTGTCCATGAGAACCACTACCTGTCCCTCATGAGGCTGGTGCCCTGTTCACAGTTCCACCTTGAGCGAACCTGGAGAGGTCAGGTACCCGACCGCCAACGCTTCCAGAAAGCATGAGCCAGTTGGATGACCTGACGATACCGGGAACCCAGTGTTCCAGATTGGTCGAGTGTGGGATCAGACCTCACCCTGCAGGCGGGGGTCCAGAATTCCGCTGACGTATTCCCCTGCGTGTCGTATGAGCCGACTAAAGGGACAGCCGGGTGGGCCCAGCTTGAAAGACAACCTCACCTCTACGAGGTCCCCGCAGGATTACATCCAACGAGGCTTAACTGTGGCTGGGCGTCACAGTGTACTCTGTCGCCACACTGTGCTCACCCTGCAGTAGGGGGTCCAGAATTCCACTGCCGTACTCCCTGCGTGTTCGTATAAGCCGGACTAAAAGGGACACAACTTACACTTCATTCACATACACGACACACTGGGAACCCCCTACCTTTAGCTGGGATCGCAGAACACACCCCCCGCAGGAAGGGGGACAGAATTCTCCTGCCGTATCCTCTGCGTGGTCGTTAAATCCGGCCTTAAAGGGGCTTAAAGCTCACGACACTGACATACACAACATATTCCAGATACTAAATACACTGCAACGGCTTGCGTAGCAGAACACATTAACTTAAAACACTCATAATGAGCGAAAGACAGTCCTGGAAGTAGCTCACTAACACCTTTGAGCGATCCCCTATATAGGTGCGGCCTTCGGAATGAGGAGGGGGAAAAACCAGGTTTGAGCGTTCCTGGGGCGGCTGATAGTGTGTGTCCCGCTCACCACATCACCAGTGGCCGAGGGCTGACTCTGAGCAGCAGCCGAAAAATCCCTCATGCGTCTTAGTCCCGGTGGGTGGCCGGACTGCCAGCTGCGGCGCATGTGGGGGCCTTCCTTTGACCCTCAACGGACCAGCGAAAGGGGCTAGAATCAATATGCCTGAGGGGGAGCTTCCAGGACACTGCCTCGAGCACCTCGCGCTCATACCACTAACACACACAACAAATGAACTCACAAGGATACACTACACCAGTCTGCTTCTTTAATCTCCCCCCCCCCCATATCAGTAAAAATATAATGACAAAGTCAACTAAATCTTCAGCAGGTAATAAAAACGCCACCTGCGCCTCTTCCTCGGGCTCGCCAAGCTCGACCCCTCCCTCTTCGGACGATGAGCAACCTACTCGTCGTCCAAACAAACAAGGGCGGAAAGAACCGGGCAAACCGCGTTCATCTCCCCCTTCTCCCCCTAGTAGCCCGGGCAACCCGGCTACTACAAGCACACGACACAGCGTGGACCCTAAACTGTCGGACATGGAGCAAATTTGCGCATACGTCCAAATCATCCATGGCCAGCTGGCACGGATGAGGGCCAACGCGACAGGACCTATGCGGACCTCGTAACTAGTTGCCTCTTCGAAATTTCGAAGCTGGCTATAAAGCTAATGCCCCCAACGACATCGCCCCTGCCACTCACCCCTGCGGAAACTGTGGCGGCTGTCGTGAGGGAAGAGCTGCGTAGGGCAATTGCCCAGCAGCCAGTGCCACCAGCCCCCAAACTCAGGGAGATTCAACGAGCCAGGGTAGTACCCCAGGCCCTCATATGCGGCAGTAGCCGCTACTGCGCCTTCCTCCCCTCATGGAGCTGGAGGCGGAATGGCAGTCTGCCAGGGCCAGGAAGCGCAGGGGAAGAATAAAAGGCCCCAACTAAACAGGCCGAGGGCAGCGCCCCGCCTACGCCTCTGCCCAAAAACAAGGGCAAACGTAAAAATAAAAGTAAAATAAAAAGCCTCCACCGCTTGCCAAACTTCCCCCTAAAAACCCACGACAAAACGTGGTAGTGGTTAGGCGGACATGTGAGGAAGGAGAGGCTGGTCCCTCCAACCCTGACGCAATGGAAGCGCTTATGCAGGGTGTCCCTGCTACGGACCTCCAAGCTCTAAGCGTCCGAGTGCTAGACATCCGCACCGCAGTGGGAGGTGGCGCCGTCATTGTGACGGAAACGCCAGAAATGGCCAAGGCGCTCACGAGCCACATTTCCACAAAAAAGGAGTTGAAGCTCCAAGCGTCAGCCCCCCTGGGTCGTTTCCCATGCCTGCTATTGTGCGACGTGCGGACTGAACTTCAAAAAGAGGACTTGGCCCAACAAGTTGTTGAGCACAACCCTGCGTTAGGCTTGCAGCCGCAGGACGTCAGGCCTCTCTTCACCAAAAAGCGTGGCAGACAGAAGGATTGGGTGATTGAGGTATCACCCAGCCTGTACAAAAAACTAGAGGGGGCAAGGCACCTCCAAATAGCCTGGCAGCGGTGCGCCATACGAAAGTACCAAGCCCCACTCCAGTGCTACAAATGCCAGCGCTATGGCCACCTGGCAGTGGCCTGTACAAGACCTGTTGTGTGCGCCTGGTGCGCCTTGCCACATCTGAGTAAGGAATGCAAGCGTGATGCTCCTCAAGTGTGCCAATTGCGTCGAACGCAAAATCCAACAGGTCGCACACTCTACACGAGACGCACGCTGTACCATTCGTCAGCAGCCGATTGCCCTCCAGGAGTCACGAGTGGATTGCGAATAGGTCAAAAACAGTTCGAATCCTTCAGCACAACACAAATAAGAGTTGCCCAGTTATGGCTGAGTTGCTGCAAAATGCACTCAAGAAACGCTGCAGTGTCCTCGCCATACAGGAACCGTGCATAGGATCCAAAACTCTTGGTCTCGGATCGCAGGCACGAGTGGTGGCTGGAGCAAGAACGAGAGCCAAGGCAGCAGTAGCCTGCATCGACCCGTCCATTGACATGCTCGCACTCACTCACCTGAACAGCCAGCACTTCTGGCGGCTGTGCTCATCCGGAGCGGTGGCTTTGAGCTGGTTGTAATATCATTTTACAGGCAATTTGGCGCACCAGTTGCCAACAGCCTTGAACCACTCGAGCGGGCTCTAGCAGGCCTAGCAGGACGACCCCGCGGAGTCTGTGCTGGTGCAAACGCCAGATCACCATTGTGGGGACCCCCAACCCTGGATAGGGCGGGCGAGGCGTATATAGAGCTGCTCACCAGGTACAACTTGGTTGTTGCCAACGACCCCATGACTGAGGCGACCTATGATGGTCCGGGAGGAAGGTCGTGTATAGACGTCACAGCCGTGTCCCACACCCCTGCTACTCAAATTGCAGGGTTGGCGAGTCCTACCAGTTGCAACGCAGAGCGATCACATGGTTATTGACTTTGCCATTACAGATGACAACATCCTCTGCAAAGACACGCGTGAAAAAGCGATTCCGCACAAAAAGCTGACTGGCCGCAATTCTTTAGGGTACTGGAAGGTGAACTGCGTGCGCAGACACCGACCTAATAGTGCAAGCATCCACACCTGAAGAGGTGGACAGCAAAGTGGACACATTTACCACAGCACTGCACTCTGCTGGGCTCTCTGTACTTGGCCAACAGAAGCACAGAGGCGATCAAAGTCCCATGGTGGACTGAGGAACTTAATCCCCTCAAGCAAAGTGCAAATAGAGCCAGAAGGATGTGCCAAAACACTCGTGACCCTGATGCCAGAGCAACACTCCGAACTGCCTTCATCCAAGAGAAGAAGGCCTTCCACCGCGCCATCAAACGAGCCAAACGGCAAGGCTGGCGAAACTTTGTGGAAGCGGAGAGCTCTGAGAACCCTGGGCAGACACTACAAGTCCTCCATAGGAAAAGCTAGCTAGAGCAGGTCTTGGCCGCGATGCAAAATGAGTCAGGCTGGGCCTGCCAAGCATCGAAAGCTCACTGGAAACCCTCCCCGAGAAGGCGTTCCCAGATGACCAAGTAGCTCGAGACACACTGAAGCCCAGAGGGCAGCAAGGGAGCTGATCATGGGACCCTCAGAACGAGCCCGACATCCCACTGCTGGACAACAGGCGACCTCGAGAAAGCAGGGCCTTCTTGCGACCTTAAAGCCCAACAAATCTCCTGGGGCCAGATAAAATAGAAAGCAATATGCTAAGGGAAGGCTGAGCGAACGATCTCCAGCGGCCTCCTTAATTTATATAATGACTGTCTGCAGGTCGGACAGTTTCCCCACTCCAGTGGAAGACTGCGTGTGTTGTCACTCTTCAAAAAGGGAGGCGACCGCAATCAGTCAGACCCGCGATCATGGAGACCACTCAGCCTTCTTTCCATATTATTGAGGCAAAACACTAGAAATCTTGATGTTGCAGTCCCTCGAGGAGTCTTTGGCTTGCAACCTCACAGGCAGAGCACATGCGGGTGTACCAAAAGCAAGGTCCACGCAGGAATGTCATTGTCGAGATTCGGCGTGTTTCCCTGCTGGCACCGGCTATGTCGTAGCAGTTCTGATTGACATCACGGGAGCGTTTGACAACCTTTGGTGGCCAGCGCTCCTTAATGAGCTGAAAGGGGTAGAATCTCCGCAACCTGTACTCGCTCGTCAGAAGCTACCTGACAGACAGAACTGCCTTTCACGATCGAAAGTAGGCATGTCTCCGTCCGGAGAAAGATTGAGAAGGAAGTGCCCACAGGGCTCGGCCCTAGGGACCAGCACTCTGGAATGCCTTCTTCGAAGGTCTTCTCAGGAAACTCATGGAGACTGACTGCGAGCCGTACGCCTATGTGGATGACTTGACTGTGCTGATCTTTGCAGAGTCAGTCCGCCAAATTGAAGAAAAAAACCCACCACGTGCTCCGCACTGTCAACCAATGGTGCCGAGCACGTCAAAGATGCAGGTGGCTGAGGAAAAAACCCAGCTAATCCTCTTGAAAGGAAAGTGGAATAATCCACCCACGCTTTGGCGGCCACAGGCCTCTCTTCTTGAAAAAGCCACGTCAAGTATTTAGGAGTGAATATAGGTGAGAGGTGGGGTTTCAACCAACACCTTCCAGTCCCATAAAGGCACTACCATATTGCAAGGTTTGCCTCACTGCGTGCCATTACTAAGGCCACTTGGGGGTGTGTGTTACCCACGACACCATCCGCATGTATAAGGCCATCTATTTAGGTGTGATTGGCTACTGCCCTGTTGTCTGGGGTAGCAAACTAACAGTCAATCAAAGAGAGTATTGGCCCAATCCCAGAGAGCTGCGCTTCCTGTGGATCACCAAGGCCTACAAGACTGTATCAACGGAAGCACTCCAGGTGATCACTGGTCCAGTTACCAGTTGATTTGGCTGTTGAGTGCATGATTGACAAGTGGAGAGTGAAAGCAGGAGCTTCCCCGCTTTGGGCTGGCTGAACTCCGTGCGGATCTCACCACAGAACAGAAACTTGCCGCCATCGATGAATGGGCTCTAGAGAAATGGCAAGCGAGATGGGGAATCCTCGTCAAAGGGACGTAATACGTATATGAGTTCTTCCCCAACATCCGTGAACGTCTTTCTAGAAAATGGGTTGAGCCAGACCACTGGACGAGCCAGTTCCTCACGGGACATGGTGACTTCAATGCGCGGCTCCACTTCTTTTCTCTGAAAGACTCTCCATTATGCACGTCTTGTGCCTCCAGTGCGGAGGAAATAAGAAACCATGTGCTGCTCCACTGTAGTTTCTACAACAGTTAGCGACGGTTGTTGAGCGGGCAAACGAACTTAGCAGCTTTGACTGCTACAAAGGAAGCCTATAACCATTTTGCAAAGTTCGCAAAGAAGGTAATGGCTAAGAAACGTGGTTATAGTTGATCAGTCCTTTTGATACTTGCCACCCAAGTAAACAGTAAGATCAGGTAGGGAACCAGATTAAGAACTACTCCCCA